>JBBHAA010000778.1:1640000-2840000 GCA_037953035.1 Aquarana catesbeiana
AGGACTGCCAGCACAGGGTTAAACATTCACATTTTCTTTGTAGTCTAGCCCTTATAGTGCAGACTGATAGATCTCGGCAGCAGTCAATCACAAACAATGTAGCAATGACACCTGTAACATCCAGAGGGGACAGAGTATTTTGCAGTGTCACAATGACTTTACTTATATCACGTTTGCAGTGGAATTACAATGCAACGCACCAAAGGTCTCAGTAAAATTGATTTTCAAATAAATATGTGTGCGTGTATATGCATGTTTATATGCGTTCAGAGTTTGAGCATAAACGCATTTTACTGGCCAGAATATCCATTTATTGTGGCCATTGGAATACATTTACGCACATACATCAGCTTTTATGCACATTTAGACGCGCTTGCACCTGTATAAGCATTTTTTTTCTGCCAAAAGGTTCTCTCAGAATGTATCTTTGATTAAAGTCCTTAGATGGGATGACCGCATTCATTTTTCAGCTTTTCTCCCCTGAATTTTGGTGATTCTTCCAGTAACACACTTCCCGTTCTAGGGTGGAAAATGCTCACTCGCTGCACTGTATCTACAGTACCTTGAAAAAATATTCATACCCCTTGAAATTTTCCACAGTTTGTCATGTTACAACCAAAAATGTAAATGTGTTTTATTGGGATTTTAGGTGATAAACCAACACAAAGTGGCACATAATTGTGAAGTGGAAGGAAAATGATAAATGGTTTTCAAAATGTTTTAAAAATAAATATGTGAAAAGTGTGGGGTGCATTTGTATTCAGGCCCCTTGAGTCAATACTTTGTAGAACCACCTTTCACTGCAATTACAGCTGCAGGTCTTTTTGGGGATGTCTCTACCACCTTTGCACATCTAGAGAGTGACATTTTTGCCAATTCTTTGCAAAATAGCTCAAGATCTGTCAGATTGATTGGAGAGCGTCTGTGAACAGCAATTTTCAAATCTTGCCACAGATTCTCAATTGGATTTAGGTCTGGACTTTGACTGGGCCATTCTAACACATGAATATGCTTTGATCTAAACCATTCCATTGTAGCTCTGGCTGTATGTTTAGGGTCGTTGTCCTGCTGGAAGGTGAATCTCCCCCCCAGTCTCAAGTCTTGTGCAGACTCTAATGCCGCGTACATACGATTGGACTTTCTGGCATACTTGGTCCGGCAGACTTTCCGACGGACTTTGTCCGCCAGGTGCGCCGGACTTAAAAATGGACGGACTTGCCCCCACACACGACCGGACTTTCCGGCTGGCTAGGTCCGCCCGTCTTTCCGATGGACTTTCGCCGGACTTTCAGAATGAACGGACTTGCCCACACACACGGACAAGTCCGTTCATTTTGAACGTAACTCAGGTATGACGGGACTAGAAAAGGAAGTCAATCTTGCCGCTTTTATCGGCGAGATTGACACCTTGCGAGCCCCGTCGTGGGTCATACCAGGCCCTTAGGTCTGGTATGGATTTTAAAGGGAACCCCCTACACCGAAAAAACGGCGTGGGGTCCCCCCTAGAATCCATACCAGACCCCGATCTGAGCACGCAGCCCGGCCGGTCAGGAAAGGGGGTGGGGACGAGCGAGCGCCCCCCTCCTGAACCGTATTAGGCCGCATGCCCTCAACATGGGGGGCGGGTGCTTTGGGGGAGGGGGCGCCCTGCGGGGCCCCCCCACCCCAAAGCACCTTGTCCCCATGTTGATGAGGACAAGGGCCTCTTCCCGACAACCCTGGCCGTTGGTTGTCGGGGTCTGTGGGCGGGGGGCTTATCGGAATCCGGGAGCGCCCTATACTAAGAGGGCCCCCAGATCCCGACCCCCCACCCTATGTGAATGAGTATGGGGTACGTGGTACCCCTACCCATTCACCTACGGAAAAAGTGTCAATAATAAAACACACTACACAGGTTTTTAAAATAATTTATTAAACAGCTCCGGGGGGGGTCTTCCTCCGGCAGACGCAGGGCGCCCCCTCCCCCAAAGCACCCACCCCCCATGTTGAGGGCATGCGGCCTGGTACGGTTCAGGAGGGGGGGGAGCGCTCGCTCATCCCCACCCCCTTTCCTGACCGGCCGGGCTGCGTGCTCAGATCGGGGTCTGGTATGGATTCTAGGGGGGACCCCACGCCGTTTTTTACGCCGTTCCCTTTAAAATCCATACCAGACCTAAGGGCCTGGTAAGCCCCGCGCTCGCCGCAATAGGAAAATTTGTTTTTCCTATTGCAGCGAGCGCGAAATGCAATACCTTGCCCTTGCGTCGTATCTGGTCTGTTGGACCAGCATACAGACGAGCGGGCTTTCCGTCGGACCAGCACACAGACGAGCGGACTTTCCGTCAGAAACTGAGTCCGACGGAAAGATTTAAAACGTTTCAAATCTAGGTCCGGCGGACTTTTGGAAAAAAGTCCGCCGGAACCTACACACGGTCGGATTGTCCGGCGGAAAGTCCGCTCGTGTGTACGCGGCATAACAGGTTTTCTTCTAAGATTGCCCTGTATTTGGCTCCATCCATCTTCCCATAAACTCTGACCAGCTGCTGAAGAAAAGCATCCCCACAACATGCTGCCAACCACCATGTTTCACAGTGGGAATGGTGTGTTCAGGGTGATGGGCAGTGTTAGTTTTCCGCCACATATAGCGTTTTGCTATGTGTGTACCAGCGCACACCAAAACATCTGTCACACACAAATTTGGTTGAAATGTTTTCTAATGCAGTTAAAATGTTTGTGCTACAGCCTGGTGAGATGTATAAATTTTGATTGTTCATTTATACTTGATTAAAATGTTCAATATTGAAACCTATATGCCTATATCTAAATTCTCTGTATCTACCTCTATTCTGATAATGGAATTTGTGCATATTCGAGAAAAAATTCTATTGGATGCTCTTTATTTCATGTTTAAATGTATGTATTGATTTCTGTTTATTTTCCTATCATTTAGAGTCCGTCACAATCATTGCCTTTAAACTCCTGAAGAAGCTCACATTCAGAGCGAAACATGTCGAGAACGGCAGATTGTTTTGGCATCTTTTGAATAGTTGCTTTTTGTTGCACGGTTCAATTGTGATATAACCGAGAAATTCCTTTGGGTGACACTGTTTATGTCTTAGTGTTCTTATCTACATGTCTTACTCCTGAAGTATGACATGAATATTTTAATGTGATTCAATATTAATAAATATTAATTTTATTCTATATAATTGTATAAAAATTTTTTTTGAATATACTGTCTATTAAATAGCACCTTAAAAGTCCCTGGGGAAGATCCCCCCCTCCCCATTTTTCTTTAGGCCTAACAGCCTTTAGTTTCTGCTCACCAGTTAAAATGTTTGTTAAGGAGGTTGAAATGTTTTCTGATGCGGTTGAAATGTTTATTAACCACTTCCCGCCTGCCAGCCATCATATGACGTCCTTGACTTTGTATATGCCTGCAGCTACAGGCATCATTCAGATATCGTCTTTTCCAGCTGGCGATTGCCTACACCATCAGAATGATAATAGCGGCTGTCCTGCCGCTCGAGCGTTCTTACGGGCAGCGAGAGGGGACATCCCCCCCTTTCCGCCGCCCTCCAGTGCTTCTACCGACTTACCGCTGCCATCGGTGAGTCGGACATAGGATCCGCCGGCCCCGGATGTTTCCCATAGAGATTTCCAGCAGACCAGATGGTTGCCGGAGTCTCTATGATCGTTCGGAGGCCGAGCGCGATGTTATGATGCCACGCCTGGCCTCTGCATTCAAACAAATGGTGCCACCTCGGCTGGAAAGCTGAGATTGTTTTTTTTATTTTTTTTTATTTCAGGCTTCCCAGCCTAGAGGTGAGATGTGGGGTCTTATTGGCCCCATATCTCACTGTAAAGAGGATCGATCATGCCATATTCCTATTACAAGGGATAAGTGACAAAAAAAACAAACCTTTTTTTTTTTTTTTTTAAGCCCGGGTTCACACTAGAATGCGCTGCGGACCGCACAGGAGCGCTGTGCGTCCCTGTTCACCGTTTCAGGGACGAATCAGGGCCGATTCTATGCCTGAATTCGGCCCTGAAACGCAGCCAAAGACGCACAGCGTTTTTGTGCAGTGCGCACCGCAGCCGTCCCGGAGATATGTGAACCGGCTCCATAGCCAGTCACATTCTCCTGCTATGCGAATATCTAATTCGCATAGGTGTGAACCCGGGCTAAAGTGTCAAACTAAAAAAAGAAAAGTCAAATTAACAAGCGCCCCTGTCCCCGTGTGCTCGCACGCAGAAGCGAACGCATACATAAGTCCTGCCCATGAAATCGGTGTTCAAACCACATATGTGAGGTATCACCGCAAACGTTAGAGCAAGAGCAATAATTCTAGCCCTAGACCTCTTCTGTAACTCAAAACATGTAACCAGTAAGAAAATTTAAAGCGTCGCCTATAGGGATTTTTAAGAGCTGAAGTTTGGCGCCATTCCATGAGCGTGTGCAGTTTTGAAGTATGACATGTTAGGTATCTATTTACTCGGCGTAACTTCATCTTTCACATTATGCAAAAATAATTGGGCTAACTTTACTGTTTTTTTATTTTTATTTAAAGCATAAAAATGTTTATTAATTCAGTTGAAATGTTTTCTGATGCGGTTGAAATGTTTTCTAACGCAGTTAAAATGTTTATTAATACGGTTGAATTTTTTTTAATGGGGTTGAAATGTTTTCTAATGCAGTTGAAATGTTTTCTAGTATGGTTGAAATGTTTATTAATGCGGTTGAAATGTTTTCTAATGCAGTGTAAATGTTTATTAATGCGGTTGAAATGTTTTTTAATGCGGTTGAAATGTTTATTAATGCAGTGGAAGGAGGCACTGATATATAGAATTGGTGGGCACTGATAAGCGGAACTGATAGGTGGCACTGATAGGTGGCACTGACAGGCAGCACTGACGATGAGGTACTGACAGGTGTTACTGCTGGGCACTAATTGGCACTGTGATGGGCACTGATTGACACTGTGGTGGACTCTGGCACTGTGGTGGGCACTGATTGGCACTTTGATTGGCACTGACAGACATTATTGATGGGGCTCTGACTGGCAGCTGATGGGCACATATAATGGGGGCTGTGCTGATAATAATTGTGCCGCGTGATCGGCTCTTTACCGAGATTGGGGTGGCACTTTCATATGACGTCAACCCAGAATAAGAGGAGATCCCGCCCGCCATCATTTCCCTATACAACAGGAGGGAGGTGGTTAATATCCATATCTTGTCTTGTCCTGCTGCGTGTCCTGAGGAAGCACAAAGCGAAATGCATAGATACACAGGGACTCATCCCATTGCTTAGCTACCTGGAACATTACTTTCTTTTGACATATTATATTATCTCTGTAAGATGCATTTATGCACATTTTTATCTGTGGTACATTACATATGGCCTCTGTTTTATTCTGTTTTAGTAAAATAAAACTATTTGGTTTTACACTATTAGTGTCCCAGCTGCCTATAAAGTCCGACCAGGTTCTTTTGTTTTCTGTTTTGTCTCTTTACATACATATACACGGATGTGGCAGTGGAGTGTTCTACTCTGTTCTTCAAATTAAGTTACTTAAAAATGTCCATAGACAGAGGAGGTCTAGTGCTAGAATTATTGCTCTCGCTCTAATTGTTCTGTCTCTGGGACAGATAGCTAAACCTGCTTATCCCAATAACTTCAGATACCATATTTCTTTGATCTTAGTTTTATTAGAACAAGCCAGGTGAAACTACAAAAATAACAGAAATAGACCTCAATAAGTATAATATTGCATACAATAAGGAATACATTGCATAAACAACGATATACAGTACAAGATGAGATAATAAAAACATACTTTTTAAGTTCTCTAAGGGGTGATGACGATAGATTGAGAAAGATTGAGAAAGACATGTGTTGCTTCCTGCAATGTGTTGAAAAGAATGGTGACTGGTTCACTTCCTGTTAAGATTCTACCCAGAATTCCCTGCTTGCTGACAACTTCCTATAATTACACTTACAATAAAACAAATAAACAGAACTGCAGCAATACCAAAAAGGAATGCTATATGGAGCCTGCACACCACATATGATTGTCTTAATTAAATTACATATTTTGCATGTAAATTTAACAACACAGGTACAAATAATCAGCAAGACATCTGGTGGACAGAACACTCCCCGCCTGACATCAAGTGATGTCACTAACAGAGTCCTCCGTAGAGAGCAACAGAATAAGTTCGGTCACTGGTCTCAAGAATACTTTAACCTCATTCTGTTGAAAGATCTTTACCTCGACCTTATGGACACGATTATCCTTGCTTGGCAGTACTTTGGTGATCAAACCTAAAGGCCACATATTCCTTAGTGCCTGGCAATCTTTCAAGAGCACATCATCAGGTTTAAGATTAGGCTTTTCAGTGTGCCACTTTCTCCTTACTTGTAGAGTAGATATATATTGTTCCCTCCATCGGTTACAGAAGGTATTGGCAAGGGTTTGTACTTGTCTCCATTGACATTTGTAAAGGTCCTTCTCAAAAAACTCTCAAGCTGGACCACCGGCAAGACAAGTATTTTGCGAGAGAAACATGGCAGGTGTGAGGACTACTGGATCTTCAGAGTCATTTGAAATGGAGGTCAAAGGTCTGGCGTTAATGATAGCTGTAACCTCTGCCATAAATGTCACTAAACATGAGTGAGTAAGCCTTGCGGTTCCTACTTGTAGGAAGATAGAGTCAAGAATTCTGCGGGCTATGCCTATCATCCTCTCCCAAACACCTCCCATGTGAGAAGAGTGAGGTGGGTTGAAGATCCACGTGCAGTCTTGTTCACTCAGGTATCTTTCTACTCTGAGAAAATCCAAGTTAGAGGGAATTTGAAGTTCTTTTACTGCTCCCACAAAGTTAGACCCTCTATCAGAGCGAATAAGTTTTACTGGGCCTCTGATTGCAATTAGTTCCGCTAGCTCTGTAGCTAATACTGCAGCATAAAGTTCCAGCCTGGGTATGGAGTGTTCAGGAAGTGGTGCAAATTTTGCTTTCCCCATTACAAACCCTATGTGGCATTGTCCTTTAGTGTCTATGGTTTTCAGGTAGGCTACAGCAGCAATTGCTTTAACAGAAGCAAGATGACAGAAGAGCATATGGGCATGGAATTTTAAGGTTGGATAGAGCTGTGAGTCCTTCCACTCTAGCCATAGGTTCTTCCTGTCGGCAGGGAGAGGGTGGTCCCAATCTAACGACTCACAGGTTAAGTCTCTAAGTAGTACCTTACCCTGGATGGTGACAGGTGCTGCAAAGCCTAAGGGATCATACAGGCTGTTTATGGTAGACAGGACACCTCTACGGGTAAAAGGTATTTCTTCTGTGTTTGCTTGGGAAGTAAACGTGTCAGATCTTAAGTCCCAAAGCAAACCAAGGCTGTGTTGCATGGGAAGTGAGTCTATACCCAGATCTAAGTCCTTTAACTCGTTAGAATGATCTTGGACAGGAAGGGCTTCTAAAACTTCTCTACTGTTGGAAGCAATCATGTGGAGTCTTAAGTTGGAACAAGCAAGCATTGCCTGAGTTCTTTTGAGGAGACTGATTGCGGCTTTATTTGTGGGTAGTGATTTCAAGCAATCATCTACATAGAAATCCTTGTCCACAAACTGTCTGACATCTGACCCATACTCTAATTCTCCCACTCTAGCAGAGTGTCTGAGGCCATATATAGCAACTGCAGGGGAAGGACTGTTGCCAAATATGTGCACCCTCATGCGGTATTCTGTGATGTCTCCAGAGGGGTTGTTGTCCCTGAACCAGAGAAACCTCAGAAAGTTACGGTGTTCTTCTTTAACAAGAAAGCAATAGAACATTTGTTGTATGTCTGCCATGAATGCGACTGAATCTTTGCCAAAGCGAAGAAGTACTCCTAATAGTCTGTTGTTCAGGTCAGGGCCAGAGAGAAGGACATCATTTAGAGAGACACCCTCATTTTGGCGCTGGAATCGAACACCACTCTAATCTGCCCTGGCTTCTTAGGGTGATAGACCCCAAATATGGGTAAATACCAACATTCCTCTGAGTCTTTGAGATTTGGGGCTATCTCAGCATGACCATTCTGGAATATTTTCTCCATGAAGGAAAAGAAATGTTCTTTCATCTCTGGTTTCCTTTGAAGATTGTGCCTTAGGGAAGTGAGACGTTTATATGCTAGTTCTCTGTTGTTTGGCAAACGTCATCTTTGTGGTCTAAAGGGAAGAGGTGCAACCCAGCTATTAGTCACGTCTTTTTCCATACTTCTTTCCATAACTTCTAGGAGGAGCCTATGCTCAATGGACATTGCTACCTGGTTATCTTCCTTTGTTCTCTTGAACACTGTGCTTTCTAAGTCGCTTTGGTTGTCGTCATAGGTATTACTGTCACAGAGGGGACTTAGGAAGGGAAGAGGTACAGGGTTGTTGTGTGGTAGCTCCTTTACTGAGGATGTGATTCTGACAGGGTTGGAAAATAGAAGGATGACCATTCTCGAGGGTACTAGTGAGCAGGTTATTAACAGACACCGGTTTGTGTGCACCTCCCAGGCAAACATCACCTATAATGACCCACCCGAGATCCAGTTTTTGGGCATATGGGGCATTCTTAGGACCGTTGATCAGTTTTCTTACTTTGTGGACTTGCAACATATCCCTCTCTAGGAGTAAGATTATTTGAGCCTGATCATCTAGTTCTGGTTTGAGATGTGCTATGTGATTCAAGTGAGTCTGGTGAGCTGCTGCGTCTGGTGTGGGGATCTCTGATCAGTTGTCTGGCATCTGGTTGCACTCTATTATGGTCGGTAAGGGTAGGCATGTCTTACCATCCATAGATTCAATTTGTAGGCTGTCAGCTCTTCTCCCCGCCGTTTCCACTGTACCTGCACAAGTCTTAAGGGAGTAAGGACTGCTTGGGCCTTTAAGGTTTGGAATGTCAAAAAACATAGATCTAGCTAGTGACTTGTTACTCTGATCATCCAAGATGACGTAGAGCTTGACTGCTTTGTCCCTACATCCTTTTGGGTAAACTCTCACGACACAGATTTTAGAGCAGGATCTGCCACCTGTACTTCCTTTGCAGACTTCAGTGCATCGTGAAGTGATTGCTATGGCATCTGTACAAGAGTCTTTGGTCTCCCCGCCTTGCTCCTTGTCCCTATGAACAGGTGGAAAAGTTCTTGGAGTAGACCTTGGGTGTGGAGCTGTGTTGTGCTCTGTGCTGTCACATTCTGTACATTTGACACTGACCTTACAATCCTTGGCAAAGTGTGTGGACGAAGAGCAGCACTTGTAACAGATGTTGTTCTCTTTGAGGAAGGCTTTGCGATCTTGGATGGTCTTTGTCCTGAAGGCTCTGCATTCCAGAAGAGGATGTGGCATCTTATGTAGAGGGCAGAACTTAGTGGGGTCGCTGTCTTGATCCTCTGGCTGAGACTCTGCAAATCTGTGGGAAGAAATGTTAGATTTGTGCACTGCTACTGAAGCTCTGAGTTGTTTAGGGCCAGAAGAAGTGGTATAAGACAGTGGAAAAATGAAGCTGGGGTCATCTTTCATTCCTGCTTGTCTGTCTACAAAGTCCACAAACTCACTAAAGGGTGGAAAAGACACATTGTGTTTGTAGTTACAGCCATGCGTAATCCATCTTTCGTGTAACTTTTATAAGGAAGTTTTTGTGCTAAGGAGTTAATACCTCTAGCAGATTCAAGATAAGAAAGGCCAGGTAAGTCTCCTTCTGCTATAGCCACTTGTAACTCCATACATAGGTCACTGAATTCTCTGAGTCTTTGGTAACCTCTGCTAGGTATTTATGGGAAGTCTTCTATCCTTTTAAACAGTGTACTCTCTATAGCCTCTGGTGAGCCATAACATCTATCCAGTCTGTTCCAGATGTTTGCAAGGCCTATCTCAGGGTGGTTTATGTTAATGTCTCTGATCCTTTTGGCATGTTCAATAAAATCATTGCCAAGCCACTTTACGAGGAGATCTATCTGGTCCCTGCAGGATAGATCTAGACCTTGAAAGGCACTCTGGAAAGAGGATCGCCATTCCCTGTAGTGTTGAGGGCGATCACTGAATTTGACAAGTCCTTGGGTAACTAACTCTCTTTTGGCCAGGAACTTGGCAAAGTCTACAGTAGATTGATTGGCATTGGGGTAGGCTGCTGGTGTATTGTGGTGCGGTGTAAAGGCATACCTGATAAACGTCTTTTCTTTAGGCGCACTGGGTTCGAACTTGCATAAGGTTGGCAGTTCGTACCGGCTCGTTGCATACACCTTTGTAGTGAAGACTGGTGTTTGATGCTTGTATGAAGGCTGGGTACCTTGTGGAGTAGAAGTTTTGGTTGGAACTGGAAAGTCTGGAACTTGTCAGATTTTTCCTGCTTGTAGCACTGGGGTCCCAGGTCGTCTTGTTGCTGCTTTATTTGATGTGACTTACTGACGTCATGTTCAATTTCTTGTTGTGGGATGCTGCTTGAGTCACAGTGCTGGTAGACATAATCTGACATGCGTTGCGAAGAATCTTGTTGGTCCTCCTCTAGACCCGGTATGCTGCTGCCTACTCTTGGCTCATCGTAGACGGCTGCTTCTAAAGCTTCTGCAATGGTCGCGGCAGCGTCTTGTTCCACCGCCAGTTTCTCCATGTTAGCTTCTAAGATAGCTTGCTGCAGTTTCAGAGATGCCTCCTGCTGAGCTCTTTCCTTCTCTCTCTTGTTCCTGTCTCACCTTTTCTGCATCAAGGTGGGCCTTTTCTTTTTTCATCTGTAGCTCTTGGTCTGTGAATGCAGCTCTGGCTCTTGCTGCTTCGGCTTTTGAACGGGCGATAGATGCTGCATTTGCTGCTGCATTTGCGACAGATGACCTAGATGAGCTTGCTCGTCTATGTGTTTTGTAAGAAGATGTCCCACTGTGAGAAATGGGTGCAGGAAAGAAGCTGTCTTGCTGTATAGAGACCGTTCAGTGTCAATGCTACTTGACAGAACGCGTCCCTGTGTAGCCTCCTTCAGAGGTCAGCTTAAAAATTTCACTGTTCTCTCTTTGGGACAAATAGCTAAACCTTTTATCCCAATAACTTCAGATACCATATTTCTATGCTCTTAGTTTTATTAGAATAAGCCAGGTGAAACTACAAAATAACAGAAATAGACCTCAATAAGTATAATATTGCATACAATACAGCATACATTGCATAAACCATATACAGTACAAGATGAGATAATAAAAACTTTTTAAGTTCTCTAAGGGGTGATGACGATAGATTGAGAAAGACATGTCTTGCTTTCTGCAATGTGTTGAAAAGAATGGTGACTGGTTCACTTCCTGTTAAGATTTTACCCAGAATTCCCTGCTTGCTGACAACTTCTTTAATTACACTTACAATAAAACAAATAAACAGAACTGCAGCAATACCAAAAAGGAACGCTAGATGGAGCCTGCACACCACATATGATTGTTTTTACACATTTTGCATGTAAATTTAACAACACAGGTACAAATAAGGTACAAATAATCAGCAAGACATCTGGTGGACAGAACACTAATGTTCGCAGCGATACCTCACATCTTTGAAAACACCATTTACATATGCCTGCATGAGTTTGACACCCCTGCATTAAAGCATTTAGATATTTACATAATAATCTTCAGGTCAAGGGGCCCAAGAGTCATCTCACTGCTTGCAGTGCTCTTAAGAGGAGTACTGAGGCAGAGGCAGGGTGCTTTTCTGGAAGATATGTACATCACACTGTTCTGTTGGCCTCTTCCACCAGCCATGATCTGCCTGCATTGCATAAAGATGCACAGAGGCCCAGAAATTATGTCTCTGAGTCTAATATAGGGTATGTAAAGACATTGAAAAGGTTTTATGTAACATGTCACTGCGCGATGAGACCGGAACACTCCAGAAGGGGAAGAAGGCTGTGATGCAAGTGGTCAGCGACTACTACACCAACCTCTACTCCCCGAAAGAAACGGACACACAGGCGGCCGACAGGTTCCTGTCAGGTATCTCTAACCAAATTGATCCTGCAGGTTCATCAACCGTCAACGCCCCCTTGGTGCTGGAGGATTTTGTATAAGCGGAAGGGGGAGAGATCGGATCTTAAAAATTGGCGTCCGATCTCTCTGCTGAACGTGGACTACAAAATCCTCGCCAAGGTCCTGGCCAACAGGTTGAAGTCTGTCATCGGACAGATCATCCACCCGGATCAGACTTGCGGCATTCCTGGTCGCAGGATTGCGGACAGCCTTGCGCTTGTCCGGGACACGGTCCAGTACATTCATGTGCACGCGGCCCTGGTTAGTCTCGACCAGGAGAAGGCCTTTGACCGTGTCTCCCACGAGTTTATGTGCAGAGCTCTGCGCAGGTTTGGTCTTGGGGAAATGTTTTGTTCGTATGTAAATGTAATGTACACTGACGTTTCTAGTTTGGTGCTGGTAAATGGCTGGAAAACTGACCCCTTCCCAATTTTGTCTGGGGTCAGACAAGGCTGCCCTCTCTCACCTCTGCTTTTTGTTTGTTGTATAGAGCTCTTCGCCTGAAGCATCAGACGGAACCCAGAGATCAGAGGGATCACCGCACCAGGACCGGACAGACGGGAGGTCAAGTGCTCACTCTACATGGACGACGTGACGGTGTTCTGTGCTGATCGGCGCTCCACCGACACACTCGCCCAGACCTGTGAGGACTTCGGCCAAGCTTCAGGGGCAAAGGTCAACTGCGGGAAGTCAGAAGTCATGCTCTTCGGAAAGTGGTTCCTGCCTTCTTCTGCACCAATTCCTTTCAGCGTCAAGACGGACTTCATCAAAATCCTTGGGGTCTGGTTTGGAGCTGAAGGCGTAGCCCTGAAGTCCTGGGAGGAAAGACTGTCAAAGATGCGACAGAAGTTTGGACTTTGGAGCCTCAGAGAACTCACCATCGAAGGCAAAACACTGGTACTCCGCAGCGAGATCCTCCCTGTGTTGCAGTACCTCGCCCAGGCCTGGCCCCCTCGGGTCAACACCTGTAAGGCCATCACCAGGGCGGTGTTTCACTTCATCTGGAGCTCCAAAATGGACAGAGTGAAGCGGGCGGTTATGTTCAAGGAACCCCTCAAGGGCGGTAAGGGCGTGCCCGACATCGCTACCTTACTGAGGGTGTGCTTTGCTTGTAACTGCATCCGCAGGACATTGGTTGACAGAACTGTGGACTCTGGCGGTAACTCCATGTCCCGTTTTTTCCTCCTGCCTCTTTGGAGGACCCTTGGATGGGACAAATGGGACAGCTCCATCCCCTACAACTGGGACACGCCTTGGTACTACTTGGACACCTTCAAGTTTATTAAGGAGCTGGGGCTACATGGAGTGAAGCCCGACTTGTGGAAGCCAAAAACTATCCACAAGTTGATCAGAGCATCGGACATTGTTGAGTCTGTCCCAGGCCTCCCTTCAGCCACTTCTAAAGTGGTCTGGAGGAATGTTTCTTCAAAGAGACTCACCAACAGGCACAAAGATCTGGCATGGATGGCAATCCAGGGGGGGTTGCCACTCAGGACATTCATGCATGCCAGAAACCTGTGCAGATACAGGCACTGCCCCTTTTGCATCATCCAGGAGGAAACTGCTCTGCATGTTTTCTGGGAGTGTCCCTTTGCACAGGACCTGTTGAGGGCCTTGGAACCGGAACTCAAAGACTTTGTGCCACAGACTGCTATCACACACTTTGGTGTGTTGAACGGACTCTTCTGTGGAACTCATTCACAGGAGGACATTGACGGTGCCTGGCGGGTGCTGTGCTGCTTTAAGGACGCTTTATGGTGCGCCAGAAAGCGCCTCATCCACCAGCGGGAGAGGATGTCCATCGAGGACTGCCGCAGACTGGTTCACAGTCTGCTCAGAGACTATCACTTGATGGACTTCAAGGAGGAAGAGGAGGTCTGAAGATTTCCCCATTCCCACCCGTGTATCCTTTGGCAGTTCAAATAAAGCTTCGGGCCTGTGAACTCTTTTACTCCCTTCCCTACCCCACCTTCTCCACCCCCCCCCCATCACACCCGTTGCCCATTTGAATGTTAATTGACTGTATGACCGGATTTTTTGTGAAATGGTTTTGAAGTACTGCTTTCAGGGTAATGCGGCGTCATGCATGATGTGATGTTTCGGGGTATTATTACTCTGCACAACACATTAGGCATCATACCGCAGGATGAATGTAATTTATTTGTATGCTTGGCAATGTACTGTTATGTAGTGTATTTATGCGCTGCGTCGCAGTACTGAATGTACCCTGTTTAAGTATTTGTTTTTTGTATATTTTCTTGCAAAATAAAGTATACAATTTCAATCAAAAAAAACATGTCACTAGCATGTTGATGAAGGGGAAAGGAGGAACCAGGAAAACAAAATACAAGCAGTTTCAACTTAAAGTATAACTAAAGGCAAAACTTTTTTTTTTCGTTTTGGATGGAGTGACATTTCCACTCCATCCAAAATGAAAAAAAAAGGAGAGATTAGAACACCTGTCAGTTTTAATTGCTGTCTGTATCCCCTGTTAAGGATATTCATCTTCTCTAATTGTCCTGTTTACAATTAGCATTGAAAAATTAAGTAAAAGAAAATCCCAAATTTTGGGTTGTCCCCAGAAATGTAATAAAGGGAAAAATTTTCAATGGGGACACTGGTTCTGGTGAACTGGGGGTTGCCAAGGAATTCCCTTTATTTTCAGGGATTTCCTCTAACTTCCTGTTTGGCTACAGGACAGGAAGTGAATGAAAATCTCCACAATGGGACACAGATGGTGAAAAAAAAGATCTGACAGGGGTTATAACCCTCCTCTACACTATTCAAAATGAGAAAATAAGTTCTACTTTAAGCTAACTAGGTAGTAACAACTATAAACTAAAACATGTGCTTACTTTGCACCAGCTTTTCTCTATATACAAACTGCTAAATGCCCCTAGGAAGGACTTTGTACCTCCATGTATCCACAAATGAGAATCAGATCTACAGATGTCATTCACGAAAACCCAGATTAACAGACTCAGTCAATTAGCCCATAAATCTTCGATTGCAAACCACTTCCAAGAACATGGCTACAAGTTAGTGTCGATGTGGTTCAGAGTTCTAATATTACTGCATAAATTCTATCTCCAAGTTTTTAAGATTTGTTGGAGATGTCACAAAAAAGCCAGGCACGCTCCTGCATATTTTCTGGCAGTGCCCCCTGCTGCACCAGTTCTGGTAGGCGTTAAGAAAGTATTTCTCCAACTGATGTCTGTGGACCTCGGTTCGGACCCCCTGGGATACCTGCTACACCTTAATGCAGTGCCTTTACACCAAAGCCTTTAGCGCTGCATTGTTTTTTCTTTTCACTGTTCACATTGTCACTACTTTGTTGATGCTGGCTGCTATACACCCTCTCTCTCTTTTTTTCAGTAGCGCAACCATATCGTTATTTTATATTGTTCCTTTACACCAAAGCACTCACTGACCGTACATATGTTGAATACAGAAATGAACATCGTCCCTAAATTGATGTAACTTGCAAATAAATGCAGTAATGGTGATACATCAATAAATAAACAGTTCCAGAAGGTGGGTCCAAAGAATAGTGCTCTGCTGTGCAGTGAACACTCTGGCACCCACACTCACTCTGTTAACGAATCCCTCTCCCTATGAAGTGTACACTTACCAGACCTCAGCAAGTGAAGAGCCTGGATGGATGGTCTCATCAATCCTCCTCGTAGGCTGTGATTATGGGTTCGGTGTATCAGGACATCAGGGAATGATTGGCTCGTCTCGCTGATCGTCCTGTCTGTATTATCCACCGCCCGATCGTCCTCACACAGAGGTCCCGAAGATTGCTGTGATCTCACAAAACAGATAGCAGCACCATAGCGTAATTCCGACTAGTCCATTCCGACTAGCCATCCATTCTTTGGATCCCCCTTGTGGAACTGTTTAGTTATTGATTTATCACCAGCACTGCATTTATTTGCAAGTTACATCAATTAAGGGACGATGTAGGAGTGCTGTTCGTTTCTGTCACATATATTATTTGAGGATATTTGTTTGAAGGTTTTTTTTAAGCAGCTGCCCACAGACTGGTTATATTTGAATTTTTATATTTATTTTATTGATTTGTGTTCAATAAGTGCTGTTTTTAACTGTGCCCTCAAGCGCTTGGTGATGTGGGCGCCCATAAACACTGTTTTCTATAGTCATATATGTTGAATACAGCCCAGATGTCCCCGCCAACGTTGAAAACTGGTTTGCTAGACTAAATGAAATCAGGAACCTGGAAAGTTTAATAGCTACATTGTAATACAGAGGATATATTTAGGGACACCTGGATGCTAATACATTGACTCAGTCTCCAGAACCCATGCACAGTGAACTTTTGGGACTTACTCTTGAATATTACCACTCCTTTTTGTGATGATCTCCTGTGGGGTGGAGTAAGAGCAGAGGACCCCCCCCTCCCCCAACATCAACATCAACACCAACACCAACCTTTTCTTCCTGGCCTCTCTTCCGTTCCATACACAGTACACACCCCCTCCCTTTTTTTCCCCTCCAACTTTTCACCCTTTCCTATGTTATAACAGTCTTTCTGCTCCCAACTAGTGTTGGGTTTTGTAATCTCCAAGTTCCCCTTCCCTCCCATTTTCATTCCCTATACCATAGGGACTGTAGTTAACTATATGTTAGAAATGTATACCTTGGCCTGAGCAGGATACTTACCCATTGTAGCTCCAAGGTCAAAAGAAATGTCTGATCCACAAATGTTACACCGCTTCTGCTTTATTTTCTTGGAGACCTGTAGTGAGTCAAGAGTTCGATACCCCCCTGATCAGACATTACCATACTGTATATACTGTTTTTGTCTTTTTTCAGACGATATCTATATTTGTATGAACTGTTATGCTCTTGTACTACTGCAGTCATGATGTAACCTTTACTCCAGTCCTGGAATATATATTGTAAGTGTGCAAGGTAATAAATAAAGAAATAAAAAATTATTCTTAAAAAAAAAAAAAAAAATCCACAATGATACACAGAAAACTCCCAGTAATGGTGGAACCAGTGTATGTACCATACCTTAAAAAGTGATGTGTCACCATTATGTGGCTAATGCCTATCTTACACAAATACTAATCCTGTGTGTAGGGCTGTTATCATGAATAGGAAAGGGTGTGTACTATTTACCATTCCATTGATTTACAGACCCAACAAGCATGCTCAAAGGTCAAACCTTACACACTTTATGTCTACATGGTCATTAATAGCCCCGCCCCAACAAAAACCACCTGATATTTAAAGGTCTGTACATGCAGCCATTAAAAGAGGGTCCTGATATTCAGATTTTTTAATTTGTGTATTCATTTATCAAAAATATGGAGGATGAAAATAGTGTGGGGCACTTCAAATCCTCAAGGTAGGGGAGGGTATAGAATCTGGAACTATCACAAGGAATCCTATTGCTGATTTTTCCAGGGATCAGGACAACAGATGACTTGGTCTACTGAACCTCTCAGCACTGGGCTCCTGGGTTCAAGCCGGCTCATTGGGTATAAGGTACACTGGATGAGTGTGGATGTTGCCTCCGTGACTCCATGGATTTTCTCTAGATGTCCTAGTTTCCACAAATAATTAAAAAACGTGCAGCTACTCAAATTGCCTTTTACTCAAATTAACCGCTTTAGGACTGCCTGTGTTGTACTGCAGACGGGCGGCTCCTACAAGCATAATAATGTACCTGTGCATTGCTGCCTGTTTCTGGGTTTAGGGTGCTAGTGTGTGCATGCAAAACAGGGAGAAAAAACAAGCAGATTTTTTGTAAAAAAAAAAGCAGCACATTAACACTTGTTAGGCACACACCTAACCCCCTTGATTACCCCGAGATGTTAACCCCTTCCCAGTACAGTGACAGTGTAAAGTATTATCACTAACCACTGTATTGGCATCACAGGTGATGTCAGTGTCAGATTGTCCACCACACCAGTTCCACTATGAGTAGCGCCATTACAGTATAGCGTCATTATCTGCATAAATTCCAGCATATATACCAAGTTTGTAGACGCTATAGCTTTCACACAAACCAATAAATATACAGAATCTCACATAAGTGCGTACACCCCTCACATTTTTGTAAATATTTTATTATATCATTTCATGTGACAACACTGAAGAAATTACACTTTGTTACAATGTACTGTAAAGTAGTGAGTGTACAGCTTGTATAACAGTGTAAAGTTGTTGTTCCCTCAAAATAGCTCAACGCACAGCCATTAATGTCTAAAATTCTGGCAACAAAAGTGAGTACACCCCTAAGTGAAAATGTCCAAATTGGGCCCAAAGTGTAAATATTTTGTGTGGCCACCATTATTTTCCAGCACTGCCTTAGCCATCTTGGGCATGGAGTTCACCAGAGCTTCACAGGTTGCCACTGAAGTCCTCTTCCACTCCTCCATGATGACATCACCGAGCTGGTGGATGTTAGAGACCTTGTGCTTCTCCACCTTCCGTTTGAGGATGCCCCACAGATGCTCAATAGGGTTTAGGTCTGGAGACATGCTTGGCTAGTTCATCACCTTTACCCTCAGCTTCTTTAGCAAGGCAGTGGTCGTCTTGGAGGTGTGTTTGGGATCATTAGGTTGGAATACTGCCCTGCGGCCCAGTCCCCAAAGGGAGGGGACCATGCTCTGCTTCAGTATGTCACAGTACATGTTGGCATTCATGGGTCCCTAAATGAACTGTAGCTCCCCAGTGACGGCAGCACTCATGCAGCCCCAGACCATGACACTCCCACCACCATGCTTGACTGTAGGCAAGACACACTTATCTTTGTACTCCTTACCTGGTTGCCATCACACACGCTTGACACCATCTGAACCAAATACGTTTAAGTTGGTCTCATCAGACCACAGGACATGGTAATCCATGTCCTTAGTCTGCTTGTCTTCAGCAAACTGTTTGGGGACTTTCGTCTGCATCATCTTTAGAAGTGGCTTCCTTCTGGGATGACAGCCATGCAGACCAATTTGATGCAGTGTGTGGCGTACTGTTTGAGCACTGACAGGCTGACACCCCACCCCTTTAACCTCTGCAGCAATGCTGGCAGCACTCATACGTCTATTTCCCAAAGACAACCTCTGGATTTGACGCTGAGCATGTGCACTCAACTTCTTTGGTCGACCATGGCGAGGCCTGTTCTGAGTGGAACCTGTCCTGTTAAACCACTGTATGGTCTTGGCCACCATGCTGCAGCTCAGTTTAAGGATCTTGGCAATCTTCTTATAGACTAGGCCTTTTTTATGCAGATCCTCAGAGAGTTCTTTGCCATGAGGTGCCATGTTGAACTTCCAGGGACCAGTATGAGAGAGTGAGAGCGATAACACCAAATTTAACACACCTGCTCCCCATTCATACCTGAGACCTCATAACACTAACGATTCACATGACAACGGGGAGGGAAAATGGCTAATTGGGTCCAATTCGGACATTTTCACTTAGGGGTGTATTCCCTTTGTTGCCAGCGGTTTAGACATTAATGGCTGTGTGCAGGGGAGGACTGACCATTAGGACACTCGGGCGCCGACCGAGGGCCAGGTGTCCAGCAGGGGTCCCCACAGTGTTGCCAACCACCCATAGATTTAACCCCTTTTTGGGGCTGCCGTTAAATTCCGTTATGGGCATCGGTGTCCGTAAAAAAGATGGCCGCGAGCCGATCATGGAACGACGCATGCGCCGTTCCGAAGCCAGCCAGGCTCGTGAAAGCTCGCACTTGCTCGGCTGGGCGGCGCATGCGCAGTAACTTAATGGCACTGTGCTGACCTGACCTGTGGAGAGGTGAAAGGGGCACAGGAGGAGGACACAGCACACTGATGTGAAGTAATGTGAAGTAATATGATGGTGGACAGAGGAGGAGGCTACTGTGAGGGGGTGAGGAGGACACTATCATGTCCGCAACCTCTGTCCACCTCCTGCAGTATGTCTGCAACCTCTGTCCACCTGCAGTATGTCCGCAACCTCTGTCCACCTCCTGCAGTATGTCCGCAACCTCTGTCCACCTGCAGTATGTCCGCAACCTCTGTCCACCTCCTGCAGTATGTCCGCAACCTCTGTCCACCTGCACTATGTCCGCAGCCTCTGTCCACCTCCTGCAGTATGTCCGCAGCCTCTGTCCACCTGCAGTATGTCCGCAACCTCTGTCCACCTACAGTATGTCCGCAACCTCCGTCCATCTCCTGCAGTATGTCCACAGCCTCTGTCCACCTCCTGCAGTATGTCCGCAGCCTCTGTCCACCTCCTGCAGTATGTCCACAACCTCTGTCCACCTGCAGTATGTCCGCAGCCTCTGTCCACCTCCTGCAGTGTGTCCGCAACCTCTGTCCACCTGCAGTATGTCCGTAGCCTCTGTCCACCTCCTGCAGTATGTCCGCAGCCTCTGTCCACCTCCTGCAGTATGTCCGCAGCCTCTGTCCACCTCCTGCAGTATGTCCGCAGCCTCTGTCCACCTCCTGCAGGATGTCCGCAGCCTCTGTCCACCTCCTGCAGTATGTCCGCAGCCTCTGTCCACCTCCTGCAGTATGTCCGCAGCATCTGTCCACCTCCTGCAGTATGTCCGCAGCCTCTGTCCACCTGCAGTATGTCCGTAGCCTCTGTCCACCTCCTGCAGTATGTCAGGATATCTTCTGTACCTGGGCTCCCTCCCGCAGTAATTCCCCTCTGACTGTAGCAGCTGAGCCGACATCTCTCCCTCCTGAGCCTGAACACAGCTCACTGAGGATCCTCCTCCTCGGCTCCACAGACAGGAGGGGGAGGAGCCGGGGAGAAGAGATCTTACACTGCAGGAGCCGCGCTGATTCTGAGGTCTGTGTATAGTTTGTGGATAGAGGAGGGGGTGGGGGCAGGTATTACATGGAGAAGGGGGGTATAGGAAAAAATGTGCTGGGGGGTCTTTGAGGGAAGGGGACATGTGCTAGTAGGGGGGATTTCAAAACCGACCCCCCCTTCCCCAAAGCAAAGAGTTGCCACTTTCCCCTCTCTGCCCCCATCCCAGGGGCCCCTCTCTGTCCCCATCCCAAGGGCCCCTTTCTGCCCCCATCCCAGGGATCCCTCTCTGCCCCCATCCCAGGGGGCCCTCTCTGCCCCCATCCCAGGGGGCCCTCTCTGCCCCCATCCCAAGGGCCCCTTTCTGCCCCCACCCCAGGGATCCCTCTCTGCCCCCATCCCAGGGATCCCTCTCTGTATCCCATCCCAGGGATCCCTCTCTGCCCCCATCCCAGGGATCCCTCTCTGCCCCCATCCCAGTGGCTCCTCTCTGCTCCCATCCCAGGGGCCCCTCTCTGCTCCCATCTCAGGGATCCCTCTCTGCCCCTATCCCAAGGGCCCCTCTCTGCTTCCATCCCAGGGATCCCTCTCTGCTTCCATCCTAGGGGTCCAAGGGTGTACACATGTTGCAGCCTCAGCAGAAATTATACACCCTGTCACGCTTGGCATGGGGCTTGCTCTGCAAAGGTTGTGCAACCTTATGCAGTTCAGGGACCAAGTGGCTAAAGCAGGCTATAAGGAGGCGTTGTATTGCCTCATCACATAACCTTCTTTAACCCCTTGGATCTCACACTAGCATGCTGCTACTGCGTGCATTACACATGGTTTCTGGGTGTTTGCAGAGTGGCCCTATTCACTTGATTGGGTCACGATCACCCACCAAAAGCAACAGGGGGTATAATTCCTATGGCAGCATGTGTACCTGCTCAGCTGCTGCCTCTGCAGCTAAAGGGGGTAGAAACCAATATATGTAATGTGGGCAGTGTGGCAGGGACACAGGGGGGGCCCCATGAGTTGTCAGTCCGCCCTGGCTGTGTGTTGAGTTATTTTGAGGGGACAGCAAAATTACACTGTTATACAAGCTGTACACTCACTACTTTACATTGTAGCAAAATCAAATTTCTTCAGTGTTGTCACATGAAAAGATATAATAAAATATTTACAAAAATGTGAGGGGAGTACTCACTTTTGTGAGATACTGTACACTTATTGGGATTTTTTTTTTTTACAAAAGACATGTAGCAGAATACATTTTGGCCTAAATTTATGAAGAAATTAGATTTTTATTTATTTTTTATGTATATGTTTTATAACTGAAAGTAAAAAATATTTTTTTTATTCAAAATGTTCAAAAAAGAAAAAAAAAACAGTGGTGATCAAGTACTAGGGGTGTTAAATATAATCACAGCATCGATGCATCGCATATCGGATGTTCGCGATGCTGCACCGATGTTGCGAGTCAGCCGAATAGATTTTTGATGAAGTCATCCGTCGTTCTGCTCCGTACAGTGCTCTGCCTCTCAGGAAGAAATACAGAGGCAGAATCTGCATGGTGGCTAAACCCCCCTCCCCTTCACTGAAGAAGAAAGTCAGCTGATGAGCTGACAGCCAGTACAGTGCAGGGGGAGGGGCTCAAGGAGACCTGACATTAGGAGAGGCTTCACTAGAGGCACCGGAAGGGGGAAAACACACTGAGCATCATGGAGGAGGTGGAATCGACTGACACTGGGAGCAGGTAAGTGCCAGTGTCACTGATCCCATCCCTCTACTACCATCACCCCTCTGCCTGATCCCACCATCTGCCTGATCCCTCTGCCTCTGATCCCATCAGCCGTCTGCCTGATCCCTTTGCCTCTGATCCCACCATCTGTCTGCCTGATCCCCCGCCTCTAATCCCACCATCTGTCTGCCTGATCCCAGCCATCCCTCTGCCACTGATCCCACCACCCCTCTGCCACTGATCCCACCACCCCTCTGCCACTGATCCCACCACCCCTCTGCTACGGATCCCACCACCCCTCTGCCACTGATCCCAGCCACCCTCCTGCCTCTGATCCCAGCCATGCCTCTGCCTCTGATCCCATCCATTTCTCTGCCTCTGATCCCATCCATCCCTCTGATCCCATCCATCTCTCTGCCTCTGCTCCCAGCCATGCCTCTGCCTCTGATCCCAGCCATGCCTCTGATCCCAGCCATGCCTCTGATCCCAGACATCCCTCTGATCCCAGCCATCCCTCTGCCTCTGATCCCTGCCACCCCTCTGCCACTGGAGAAAAATTGAGTTTTTCTGACTGCTTGAATTTTTGGATAAAACTTTACCCATGCGCACTTGCGCAGTAATTGTGATGCATGGCAGAATCAAATCATGGACAGGATAATCATAATCCAATCGAATCGTGAGACTGGTGAAGATGCGCACCCCTATCAGAATGGACGGATGCCAGAACAATCCCAAAAAATGTGCAAAAGTGTGCCAGTGTGAGTGGAGAGTCGCATCTCCAGCAATGATCATCCAATTGCAGAAATAGTTTGGCCAGTACAGATGGGGTTCTGTACCACCGTGTCGCAAATTTGTAGGCGGTTTCCTGATATTTAAAGGTATGTATATACTGCGCTGTGACTCAAAAAATATATATAGCAGCCTGCATGGCCAAAGACAAACAGTAAAAGGATAAGTGAAAAAATGCAGCGCTCATATATATGTTGACATATAGATATAGGAGACCTGTATGTGAGTTTTAACACAAATTGTGACCATTAACTAAACAACCAATAGTGAAATGGCTGAATTGATACACAAGGATAATAATAATATAAAATAAAACCAAAAAGCGTGAGTCATGTGTGACTGATACAGTCCAAAGACAGGGTAAATAATCTCATTGGTGCAATGATGCAAGGTGAAAAATATTTGCTTGGAGAACCACCACAGACTGGAAAGAGGCTTACCAGAAATCACAGACTTAAAGGGGCTTATACCTCTTAAGTCATGAGAGCTTGTTGGTAATAACCAAAAGGAATACGGCTGGTCACTGATCCAGATTGGTTACCAAAACTCCACGGGACTAATCATCAGCAGGGTCTCAAAAGATATGTAGTGTGGTTCATATGGAGGAGGATCAACGAATATCTACGTATTCATGCGATATAACCATAAATTGAAGGAAAACACTGCATAGTGTGATTACATATTTTATATTAAAATCCTCAAATGTTAACAGGAACACTCACATTTCAGTAGTATATAAAAAGCTCATCAAGACATAAGAAAGAGCGCCATGTTGTTGGTATGATTCACCCGTTGCGTTTCATCACCTTAGACGTCATCTGGGGTATCCTGATATTTGCTGCATTTCCTCCCACAAAAGATAATTAGATTAAGGTTTAGAAAAAAGGTAATGTACATAAAAGAAGATATTATTTTACTCTTTCTACTTTTATGTACTCACAAAAACATTATAAGAGCACGCTCACACTAGAATGCTGTGCGGCAAACCCACCTTCAATGCACTGCCCTTGTGACCTACAGTGGATGTCAGTGCAAAATGAATGACACCTCAAACGCTGGTCACAAATGCAGTGCATTACATTGTACCATGTATGTGCATGCACTACTTTTGGTGCAGTGTGTTTTCAGCCCATTTAAATGGTCTGAAATCACGCTGCACAGAACTGCATGTGAATCATACAGGAACATGCAGCATGATCATGTGCGATTCACATGCAGTTCCTATTGCGAATGGAAGCTTATACACTTACCCTATAGTGATGCATTGTAGTTCCTCTTATTGCGATTGGCTTTCTAATCAACTGTGTAGTAGCTTCCATTGCACAAAGCACAATGATCATGCCACATTTTGAGGTACAACACAGTGGAAGAAGGGTAATATGAAATGCACGTTATTGTGTGACACCATTCTTGTTAATACACACTCATTGATCACAATGGACCACATGTGAATCCGCCCTTAATCTCATTATAACAGTAATCACACATATGTACACCTCTCTCGTGGCAACTTGTTTGCTAATGCAGTGTATATTATAAAATATTGGCTTTTTTTTTTCAAATAATTTTTATTGGTTTTAAATGGGAGGATACAAAGAAAAAGGACAATGTAACAGTACAGATAAAGATTGCAACATTATATAAGAGAAACAGTGTTCCTAAGGCTGGCCATACACAGACCTTTTTTTTTTTTAATCAGCCAGTGGGTTAAAAAAAAAAAAAACGAACAGGTTCCTCCAATCACACAAGCGAGGTGGATGGAGGCATCCTCCCTGCTGTCAGAATACAATAGCACGGGGGGGGTGGGGGGAGAGAATTTGTTTATATTTTTTATTTATTTCAGTTATTTATATAGCGCCGTCAATTTACGCAGCGCTTTACATATACATTGTACATTCACATCAGTCCCTACCCTCAAGGAGCTTATAATCTAAGGTCCCTAACTCACATTCATACATACTAGGGACAATTTAGACAGAATCCAATTAACCTATCAGCATGTCTTTGGAGTGTGGGAGGAAACCGGAGGAAACCCACGCAGGCACAGGGAGAACATGCAAACTCCAGGCAGGTAGTGTCATGGTTGGGATTCGAATCAGCGACCCTTCTTACTGCTAGGCGAAAGTGCTACCCACTACACCACTGTGCCTGCCCCTCTTGCCATACTCTAACCAGTGCTGCAGTCGATTGGCTGCAGAAAACAATCAAATGAAAGTTTTCTAACAGTCCCATTCGGGAGAGTCGATCATTGGATCAAATCTGTTGAGTGGGAATGGCCATAGATGAATCGAAATTCATCTGGTCCCTGCTGAATCGGCCAATTTTCGATCCTTGTATGGCCAGGTTGAGGATAACATAGGTAGCTGTATACAATTGCTTGTCTTGCATGCCTGAGGACAACAAACATATATGGCTATTGATAAGAAGCTCCATATAAGTATCTTCCTGGTGGTAGTGTATGGGTGCTCAAGCTGTGAAAGGATGTGATATGGAAAAGGGAGTCATGAGGCAGTCAGGGAGTGAGCAACCCAAGGATTAGAGTTTTCTGTGTGGAGTAATTTAGAAGTTAGTGGTGGAAGAAAGGGTGGGGATTTAGGTGTATGGGGGAGGGGGACAGACAAGGAGACGAGTAGGAGGAAGCAGGATATCCAGAGAGGTCTCACAGGGAGCTTCTTTAGGGCGTGGGGTAATATGCATTGCTTATTGGTCCACAAGATAAGTATAAACATTGACATTTGTAAGATGGGTGAAGAACTTCAGGCCTAAATTTTCTACTCATGCGGGAGTAGCTGAGGTTGATGTGGAGCTCATAATTAGTGAATAGTTTGTTTGAAGAACCACCTTGTCCATGTTTTATTGTACAATGCCATGTTATCATTGCTGATGTGTATCAGTTCCTCATTTTTGCCACATGATCTATCCATCTTTCATGTCAGGCATGTTAGACAATTCTTTGTACGATTTTCATGGTATCCTTTTTCCCCATCTCAGTGCAGCTGATCTCCTGCAACCTCTTTCAGGCATCTCCTGACTACATGCACCAGTATTGGCTGCATGCCATTACTCCGGACTGACTTCATGTTGGTGACAACAGTGGACCAGGTCTGCACAATGTGTGCCAGCACAGTTGCTCATTGTCTCTCCACCGGGGGGAGCATGTGACAGAATGAAAATGCAGAAGCAGGGATTAGCTCGATGTTTGAGTCAAACTTATACATATCAGGTGTTCGCCCGTTTGCTGAAGAATGAACATTATGGGGCGTTTGAGCGCCGTGGAATGCCCCATAATGCACTGCGAGATCGCAGTGCATTGCTGTATGATGATTGGCCAAAGCATGCACCTGACCTGCATGCTTTGGCCAATCCCAGCGCCCTCTGCTAAGAGAGTGTGAGGGGGTTAGCATATATAGTATATGATCACAAAACTGTTGCTGAAATCGTGAAAAATGTCATTCATGAAACATTGGAAGACAGCAGGGGCGTTATACAACCCAAATGGCATAACCAGATATTCAAAATGTCCATTATGAGTGTTGAATGCTGTCTTCCACTCGTCTCCGACTTTAATTTGAATCAGATTATAAGCCCCTGGTAGGTCCAGCTTAGAGAAGATAACGGCTATCTTAAGTACATCAAATATTTCAAGAATGAGAGGCAAAGGGGAGGAGTCTTTTACAGTGATTTGATTTAACTCTTGATAGTCTATGCATGGTCGAAGACCCCCATTTTTTTTCAACAAAGAAGAAACCTGCCCCTACTGGAGAAGAAGAGGGTTGGATAAAACCTCTTTCCAAGTTGTCTTTTACGTATTCCTCCATGGATTTTTGTTCAGGCAAAGACAGGGGATAGCTCCTTCCTTTGGGAAGAGGTGCTCCAGTAATCAAATTAATTGCGCAATCAAAAGAACTATGTGGAGGGAAAACCTCTGCCTTTTGCTGCAAAATACATCTGCAAACTCATGGTATTCATGAGGCAAGGTAGGTGGGATGGCCACTGAAACTAACAGACAACCAGAAAGTCTTTTGGGTTGAGACAAACAGTTTAGATGACAGAACAACCCCCAAGAGGTTAGTTCTCCATATTACCAATCAAAAGATGGGTTATGTTGTTGTAACCATGGGTAACCAAGGATAATGGGCAGAAGTGGGGAATCAATAAGAGACAAGACAACTTCCTCTTTGTGGAGTACGCCTACCTGAAGGGTAATAGTCGTAGTCTCAAATTTTACAATGCTATCTTCCAAGGGTTGTCCATTCAGGGTGGTGATGTTCAAGGGTCTAGACTTTGGAACAAAGGGGATTTTATTTTTATTAGCAAAAGTGTAGTCCAAGAATATGCCAGCGGCTCCAGAATCCACAAAAGCCTCACAGGAGACAAGTTTAGGGTAAATGGATAATTGTGGGAACGGTAATCTTGGTCTTGGAGAATATACATGTAAGGTCTAACCCAGCTCCTCCAACACTGGTTAGACCCTGCCTTTTACTGGATGGGAAGGGCAGACAGATAACAAAAGTCCTTTCAGTCCACGGTACAGGCATAGGCCCAATGCACGCCTCCTTTGTTTTTCCGAATCCGTTAGGTGGAGAGGGCTTACTTCCATGGGTTCCACGAGTGCCTGGGATTCAACTGAGATTTCAGGTTCTGACTGAGGTGGTGCTTGGAAGTTAGGGGCCAAATGGTAAACTGGCCTAGGAAACTTGCAAGTTTTAAGTCTCTCTTGGCACCTTTCACGATGCCGGATATCCAGGCGAACACACAGCTCTATGAATTTCTCAAGGTCTTCTGGGGAATCCTTATAGACTAATTCGTCCTTGATGCAAACTGCAAGACCTTTTCGGAAGGCTGCCCTTGAGTCCCAATTAGTCTCAGCAGCCAGGGTGCGGAACTCAATAGCATATTGTGCCACAGACCTGGTCTTTTGTGCTAGAGAGTAGACAGGAATTCAGGCAGAAGTTCAAATACGGTATTCAGAGTCACAAAGCAGTCAAAACACCCAGGAAGCTAGTCACAAACGGGAACTGAGAGATAGGAAGTGCTGCTATGATTGTAGATTGTCCACAGCTGGCAGCAGGTGGGGCTAGGTAATGCATCAAACTAAGCGAACATAGCTATAACTCCAGAGCTCCTCTGTGGCACAACAAGTAAGACTGCAGCTGTGGGACCGGGAACATCACTATTTCTAATACACTTCAGGCAGTGTCTTAATATATATATATATATATATATATATATATATATATATATATATATATATATATATATAATATATACACATATATACACACTGTATCCAGTGTAGCCTATATCTACAGTGCATTCCATGGTGTACTGTTACTGGTTTACAGTGCAGTTGCTACTACTGTTCTGGTGGTGTATACAGTGCAGTTGCTACTAATTTTCTGGTGGCCACTAAAAAAGGGGAAAGCAGGCTCTGTGTCTACAGTCAACCGTGCTTTTCATGGACATGGTGCATCCTCTGCAGGTGGCCGTGCGTCATGCTTGTCCTTTTTTTCTGTTGCTGGCCGTGTTATTGAGTCAGAACACGCAGAAGACTTGGTGGAGTGGATAACAAAGCCATCCTCATCCTCCTCATCCTTTGTCACCCAGGCTCAGAGTAGTTTGCCTACCAATACAGCTGCCAAAGCGGCCTATTCCACTGGCTCCTTGTCCACAGTCACTCCTTCCATAGCCCCACCATCATGCACGGAGGAGTCCCCCGAACTATTTGACCACAGTGTCGGACACATGCTGCTGGAGGATGCGCAGCGATTTGAAGGCTCTGATGTTGGTTCCCAGGTTGAGGAAGGGAGTAACATGAGCCTAGGGAGAGGGGGTGCCCAAGAAGGACAGGAAACTGGCAGTCATGTTCCCCCAGCTGCAGCATACAGGGCAGGCCCCGAGCAAAGGGAACCTAAGTGCAGGGGCCACATGTCTGGGGGGATGCTGGGGAAGATGCACCAGGAGGTTTGGGTGCAAGAAAAGAGGACAGGCTGTGGGCACAGGGCGGTGCTAGTTAGCTCGTCCTGATACTATTAGAAAGGGCGGGCGCTGAGACTGGCATTTGGGCGCCAACCGAGGAAGACATAACACACAAGCATAGCGATTTGTGCTGTTACCTCTACATGGAGAACCTGGACCGCCTCCTCGAGCAGCTGCGCTCTGTGGCCATGGCAGCTGGCCGAGATGCTACCAGGGTTGGGGGAAGGTACGTCTGTCCCCCCCAACACCGCACACGCGGAGGTCTCAGCCTCTGGCGCTTTTTTGCCCAGAGCCATCCCCCAGGGTGAGCCGCCGCTTAGGGAGCTCAATTCTGGACCCTCCAGCTCCCCAGGCTAAGCGGCATGCTCCTGCTTCAGCTGCGGGGGCTGGGAGGAATCCCCGACAAAGGCGGGACCCGGCCAGGAGGGTGGCATCTCCCTCCCCCCACGGCCGGCAGCTGTGGAGACGCGGGATGCGACGGCACCGCGTGTGGGGCCTTCCGCCCTGCATGGCGCGGCCTGGGGTGGAAGATGTGCCGGAGCTGGCATGGGCCCTTCCCTCAGGGCAGCCGCAGCCATCGTGGGAGGAAGTGGAGGTCCTAGAGGTGATGGCAACGGTACCAGAGCGGCATCTGCTGGCAAGCAGAGGGCCCTGCATGGGAAGAACATGGTGGAAAGCCACGTGGACTGACGGGCGCTGGTTGATGACGTCGCCCGAGGGCTACTGGCCCCTTCAGCTTCCACAGTGTCCCCTGCTGGCCAGGGTGTCCAGCGGATAAAGGGCGAACTATCAGACACAGAATCAGATGTGCCAGGTGCGGCGTCGGGCCTGTCAAGGCCTCTACAGGGATCTGGAGTCGCGGGCTGGTCGGTTGGTTTCCCCTGGGCAGCCTGGTAAGTCTCCTTCTGTTTATTTGCCTGTCTCTACTCCTGTCTCCATGTTGTCGGTGTCCCCTCCCCCCTGCCATCCTCTCCTCAGGGGTTCCGGTTATGGGTTTGCAAGTATCGGCGCCTGTTTTGGTGGCAGGTGATGAGGAGGGGGCTCTGGGTATGGGTAGCGTTGTCCCGGGCTCTGGGGATGCGTTGCTGCAGCAATTGATGGTGTCTTTGTTAGCAGGCTGTAGAGATATGGTGAGCAGGGGTGTCGCAGCAGTACCCCCTGCTACCACGATCTCGCCAGTAGCCAGTAGTGGCATGGGTGGTTGGGGGGAGGGGCAACCAAACGCCAAGTTCCCGCTGGCTACCTCGCTGGTGGCGCCGGTGGGTCCGCAGTTTCCTACTGTGGCACCGGGGCGGCTGCTGCCCCCCCGGCTGTGGTAGGAGCTTCCCAGGTGAGTACGGGTGTGGGTGCCACTCCGGGAGGGTTGTCTGCAGATGGGGTTCGGCTGACGGATGCAGCTCGGTGCGAGGTCTAGGTTTGCTATGAGGGCTCCCTGAGTACTCACCTGAAGGAGGAGGTGAGGGAGAAGATTTGGAATGGTGACTACGTGGAGATCTTTTCGCTACTGATGCTCGAGAAGTTTAATCTGGATAGGGTTAAGCTGGAGAGCAAAAAGGAAGAAGAGGAGAGGCGGCGTTATCGGCGTAGCTCGGTGCTCGTGGATGTTTTTTACTATAGCCTTCTGCTAAATGTAAGTGTACCATGTTGTTTTTAACCTAATAAACTGATTTATATACGGGATCACGCTATGTGCACTCTCTTCCAACACTCCACATATATTGATCCCATTGTGACGAGCATTGAGAAAATGGGGACGGTTTGAACGGTTTGAAGACACCCTTTTGAGGTATACGAACTCGGCGTTCGTTGGATTGACGCCCACACTCATTTTACAAAAGTGAGTGCATCCCCCTTCTGTGTCCTGTCCCTTTTTCCACTCTGGCCGCCACGGAGTGATACTATATACTGTCTGCTTATGTTTTTTATATACCATCCTGCACACCCACCACCCGAATCGCCTGAACTACTGAATGGGACCCTTGCCTGCTGGTGATTTGTTATTGGATTAAAAGCTGTTGTCTTGCAGCAGTAAGGTGAGCTGCTTGCTAGCACAGAGGTGTCCCCACTGAAGACTTTTTTTCCCTTTCCTGTGGCTTGTGGACTTGCCTTTTTGGAACTGATGACTCATTGTTTGAGCACTTTGTACTACAAGGTGGTGGGACTGTTCACCATTTATTTATTTACTTGGAGTCATTAATAAGAATTTGCTGAGTTACCACATATGTGCTAGTATGATACTAGCCCTTTTGCACTGAGATTTTCTTTTTCGTTTCAGTATTTACAATATTCTTTATGTGCTAGTATGATACTAGCCCTCATGCACATGGACTTTTTTTTATTTATATATTTTTATTTGGTTCAATATATATATTTTTTTTTTGTACCCACACTGTATTTGTCACTCATTTTATAGCTTTTTATACGTTTTAGGCAATTTTGTTTCCTCAGTCTATTCGGATTTAGTGCCCATGAGACCGCACTTTATTACATTTCATTATACTGTTATATTTTGTATATTTTTTTCATTTTGCCTTTTTGGAACTGATGACTCATTGTTTGAGCACTTTGTGCTACTAGGTGGTGGGATTGTTCACCATTTATCTATTTACTTGGAGTCACCAATAAGTATTTGCTGAGTTACCACATATGTGCTAGTATGATACTAGCCCTTTTGCACTGAGAACTTTCTTTTCTTTTGTTTCGGTATTTACAATATTTTTCATGTGCTAGTATGATACTAGCCCTCATGTTTATTATACTTTTTTAAATAATTTTTTTTTTTTCACTCACCTCTCTATACATTTGAGCTAGCCCCTTCCCCTCTTCCCCTTTTTATCACAGCGCAATCACCACTCACTTTATTCATACCACTTTTGTCTCCACTCCTGTCTCCATGTTGTCGGTGTCCCCTCCCCCCCCCGCCATCCTCTCCTCAGGGGTTCCGGTTAGGGGTTTGCAAGTATTGGTGGCAGTTTTGGTGGCAGGTGATGAGGTGGGGGCTCTGGGTATGAGTAGCGTTGTCCCGGGCTCTGAGGATGCGTTGCTGCAGCAATTGATGGTGTCTTTGTTAGCAGGCTGTAGAGATATGGTAAGCAGGGGTGTCGCAGCAGTACCCCCTGCTACCACGATCTCGCCAGTAGCCAGTAGTGGCATGGGTGGTTGGGGGGAGGGGCAACCAGACGCCACGTTCCCGCTGGCTACCTCGCTGGTGGCGCCGGTGGGTCCGCAGTTGCCTACTGTGGCACCCAGGGCGGCTGCTGCCCCCCCCGGCTGTGGTAGGAGCTTCCCAGGTGAGTACGGGTGTGGGTGCCACTCCGGGAGGGTTGTCTGTGGATGGGGTTCGGCTGACGGATGCAGCTCGGTGCGAGGTCTACATTTGCTATGAGGGCCCCCTGGGTACTCACCTGAAGGAGGAGGTGAGGGAGAAGATTTGAAAGGGTGACTACGTGGAGATCTTTTCGCTACTGCTGCTCGAGAAGTTTAATCTGGATAGGGTTAAGCTGGAGAGCAAAAAGGAAGAAGAGGAGAAGCGGCGTTATCGCCTTATCCCACGCACGTGTGCGAACTGGATGCAGCGTTTAACATACTGGCGAGTGTTATCAGGTAAAAGGTGCCTGAGAATTGTTCAGCTGTTCTGTTATCTTGATTCCATTACTGAGGCTCAGAGGGTGTATGGGTGGCGTGGCTGCGCTACAAAGAGCAGTTCCGGCAACGGGAAGGACGGGATCACAAGGACATTGGTTTGTGGATGAAACTCATGACGCAAGCCAGGGTCACGCCGCAGCCCATTCATGGTGGGGCTGGGGGTGCCCAAGCCTCTTCACCATTGGCTGCAAAGCGCAAGGGGTTCTGCTGGCAGTTCAACGAGGGTACTTGCAAATTCGAGGGATCATGTTGTTTTTGCCAAAAATGCACGGACTGGGGAGGTGTCCATCCCTTGTCCAAATGCTTCAAGAAGGGGAAGAAACTGGGCGACGCTGGAAAAAGGGATGATGCCGGTGAAAGTGGGAAAAATGGCGCAGTATCTGCAGTATCTAAGTAGTCCCTCGTGTCTCGGCCAACCTGCGGTCGGCATATGATCATCCGGAAGTGGTTTCTAGTAAACTACGGAAGAAGGTAGTATTGGGCAGGATGGAGGGTCCTTTTTTCGGGGCCGCCGTTGGGGGACTTGGTGGTTTTGCCATTGGGGGTGGTTCCTAAGCGGGAAATGAATCAGTTCCGGCTTATTCATCACCTTTCCCACCTGAAGGGTGGGTCAGTGAATGATGCGATCGATCCTGCCCTTTGTACGGTGTCATATGCCTCCTTTGACGAGGCAGTGCGGTGGGTTCAGAGGTTTGGTGGGGGGGGCGCTTATGGCGAAGACTGACATTGAGTCGGCTTTTCGTTTGTTGCCGGTACATCTGTAAAGCGTGCGTTTGTTGGGGTGTTGTTGGGAGGGGGAATATTTTGTGGACAGATGCCTGCCTATGGGTGGCGCTATCTCCTGTTCTTATTTTGAGTTGTTCAGTTCCTTCCTGGAGTGGTCAAGGAATTGTCAGGCCTTTGCTTGCTTTTGCACTAGATGAATTTTTGGTTATAGGCCCTCCGGATGACCAATCATGTCTTATTTTGTTTGGCCACAATTCAACATGTTTTCCAAGTTTTTGGTGTTCCGCTGATGCAAGTCAAGACGAAAGGTCCTGTAACAGGGTTGAAGTTGTTGGGTATCATTATTGATACCGATTTGATGGAGTGCCAACTGCCACGTGATAAGCTTGAGGATCTCCGTGGGTCGGTGGCGGCGGTGGCCCAACGCTCTAAGGTACAGCTGCGGGACTTACAGTCATTGTTGGGGAAACTCAACTTTGCGTCCCGCATTATGCCTATGGGGAGGGTGTTTTGCAGACGTTTGGCTCCTGCCACGGCGGGGGTCAAGGCCCCACATCACTTTGTTCATATGGGGCGGGAGCATAGGGAAGATATACAGGTTTGGGAGGTGTTTTTGGAGCAGTACAACGGTAGGTCGTTCTGGCTGGGGCCTGCAGTACAGGCAAAGGAACTGGAGCTGTTCACGGACGCAGCAGGGTCCGTAGTTTTGCGGCTTACTTTCAGGGGCGGTGGTGCGCGGACCAGTGGCCGGAGGAGTTAGCGGTGTCTGCTTTGATTAGGAATTTGATGTTGTTGGAATTGTTCCCCATAGTGTTGGCTGTGGAAATTTGGGAGGCGGAGTTCAAGAACCCGGAAGGTTCGTTTTCATTGTGATAATCTGGGGGTGGTGCATGCGATTAATTCGCTGTCAGCATCATCTTTGCAGGTAGTTCGTTTATTACGTTTGGTGTAAAGGTGTCTAACATTGAACATTATTGTGTGTGCTGTGCATATCCCGGGGGTTAAGAATGAAGTTGCTGATGCGCTTTCTCGCTTTCAGTAGGACAGATTCTGGCAGTTGGCACTGGAGGCGGAGCGGCACGGGGTTCCGTGCCCCAGTTGTTTATGGGATTCTGTGTGGGCACCGTGATGTCGTTGGTTCAGAGGTCGGTAGCAGAATCCACCTGGCGGTCATACGAGCAGGTTTGGCGGGAGTGGCACGAGCCGGTGAGTAACATTGGTGGTTGTTCCAGCAATGAAGACAGGCTCCATGCTTTGCTTTATTTTCTGGGCCGGAACTGTGAGGAGGGGGTGTCCGTCGCATCCTTGAACTGTAAGATGGCTGGTCTGGCGTTTTTGATTAAATAGGGAGGGGTTGAAGATGTTACCAAGGCTTTCATAGTGCGTAAGGCTTTGTGGGGTTATAGGAAGGGGCGCGCCAGGCCTGATTCCAGACGTCCGGTATCGCTGGGCATGTTAGAAGTTTTGCCGGTGGTGTTGCCCCACGTGTGTTTTTCTCCTTTTGACGTTCAGCTGTTTAGGATGGCTTTTGTGGTGGCTTTTTTCGGGGCATTAAGAGTGGGCGAATTGGTTAGTCCCTCTAAATCGGTGGCAGGCGGGTTGGATGTTTCAGATGTGTCGGTTCAGGGTGATTTGGTTACGCTGCTTATTCGTAAGTCTTAGACGGACCCGTTGGGAAAGGGGACCAGGGTCGTACTGAGGAGTGTTCCTGGGCTGGCTATTTGCCCGGTCGCAGTACTCGGGGAGTGGTCGGTGATACGGCCTCCTGGTGGGAGCCCCCTTTTGATTCACGAAGATGGGTTGCCTTTGTCCAGGTATCAATTTGTGTCAGTGTTCAAAAGATGCCTGGAGGTAGGAGGGTTCTCTGTGGCGGACTATTTGTCCCATTCATTAAGGGTTGGGATGGCGACAGAGGAATTACGCTGGGGTTTGAGTGATCAAATCCTGCAGCCTATTGGGCGTTGGTAATCTCATCGGTTCAGGTTGTATGTCCGCCCTCATCTTTTGTAAAAGTAGGGGGAGATGTCCTGTCTGGTGTTTCTCTGTGTTGTTGTTATGTGGACTGTTTTCTGGGGCTGTGCATTGTGGGAAGTGTGTATGGTGCTTTGGGTCATGTTGTGTATGTTTTACAGGCCCGGTATGTCTGATGTGGATACTGGGCCATTCTTATGTGCACTGGGGAGCAAAAAGGGCATTGGTCAGGCCAGAAGGTAGACAGTTGGGTTTTTCCCGGGCGGATGCCACGTTACGGTGGATAGCGATTCCGGGGATGTTGTGTCCAGAGTAATGCCAGAGATTACACACTCGCATGGATAGGCCCCCGGTTGTGCTGTTATTGCATGTTGGGAACAACGATCTTTGCCTCAGGGCCTCCAGGGAACTAATTCAGGATGTGAAGTGGGATTTACTTGGATTACAGTCTGCCTTCCCTGAAACAGTTATAGTGTGGTCAGACATCATTGGGAGGGCGGCTTGGCGGGGGGCCCGGTCTGTTGAGTGGATCAATAAAGCCAGAATTAAAGTGGTTGTAAAGGAAAAAATGTTTTCCACTATAATTATTCCTTGTCAGGTGCTTATATCGAAAAAAGTAATTATTTTCATTTAAAAAATTTAGATACCCGTTTAAAGAGCGCTTATAAATCATCCTCCGGCTTTCCTGTGTAGTTAGTATGCTGTATTTCCTGGTTTGTGGTGCGCGTGCACTACAGTGACGTCACAGCAATAACGGAACTACAGTTCCCATTACGCTTAGCGACATCGCGCATGCGCAGAGCCTTTTTTTTTTTCGCCTTACGAGAACGAGCAAAGTTCTCGTCCACACGCCGTCCCGAGTATCCACCCATTCCCCCTCCCCAGCCTACGCAGCAGGACTATTTCATCCAGGCAGCAAGGGGGCAGAGTCAAGGCGGGCCAGAGAAGAATAGAATCTAAGCCAAGGGAGGTGGCGCTGCTGTGTGATATACACGCCCATTAACACACAGCCCTTGTGTCTCTATGTTCAACATAGAGAGCGTCCTGACGCACTCCTGTAGTCCAAGGGTGGGGGTGAGCACGACACTCACCACCAGGCAGAACGGCTCACCTGATGGTGTGTAGTTACATACAAAGTAACAGGAGGTGAGGATTTTAATGAAGAAAAAAGGACATTTGCAAGGGAAATCGATGGAAGAGGTTAGTGAACGAGCACTGCATTAGGTAAAAGGAAGCTAGTTAGGAGATAATATTTTTTCCTTTACAACCCCTTCAATAAGGAGGTGGTTCGCCATTGTGAGTTGGAGGGAGACAATGGCCTCTATTTGAGGGGCGATGGGGTACACTTGTCTGCAGTGGGCATTGATATGTGGTTCCTGGGGTTCCAGGAAGGTCTCCAATGGGCCTTACGGCTGTGGCGGGTCGCCCACGGGTAAGGGGCCACTGGTGGGCGTCTGTGGCAGGGGTCTCTGGTTCCTGAAGGTCGGAATGGTGGATGGTATATATATATATATATATATATATATATATATATATATATATATATAGCCCATATTTGCAGATAGGGAAGGTACCCATACCGAGATAGGCCCCAACCTGCACCACACTATATATATATATATATATATATATATATATATATATATATATATATATATATATATATATATATATATATATATATATATATATATATATATATATATCATACACACACACACACACACACACACACACACACACACACACACACACACACACACACACACACACACACACACACACACACACACACACACACACACACACACACACACACACACATACATACATATTTACATACATACACACACGTATTTATCGGCGTATAAATAACACGCACTTTTTTCCCCTCAAAATCAGGGGAAAATCGTACGCCGATCCCCGCTGATTGTGAGGAGAGGAGAAAGCGGAGCCAACATACACAAAGCCGAGTGTACTTCGGCTGGACTCGACTCCTCTCGCAGTCCCGCCCCTGACTGTGAGAAGAGCCGAGTCTAGCCGAAGTACACTCGGCTTTGTTTATCTCGGCGGCGCTCGTTCCTATCCTCCGATCGGCGCCAATTTTAAAAGACACAGGCTGCAATAATGACACAAGGCTGCAAAGACACCGGGAAGGCTGCAATGACACAGGCTGCAATAACACAGGGAAGGCTGCAATAATGACACAAGGCTACAAAGACACTGGGAAGGCTGCAATAATAGGGCTGCAAAGACACTGGGGAAGACTGCAGATGGACACTGGGCAAGGCTGCAATGATGGACAAGGCTGCAGATGGGCACTGATAAGGCTGCATTGATGGGCATTTAATGTAAGTTTTTCCTTAAACTTCCCTCCTAAAAGTTTTTTTCCTTAAAATTCCCTCCTAAACTTGGGGTGCGTGTTATACGCCGGCGCGTGTTATACTACGCTGATAAATACGATATATATATATATATATATATATATATATATATATATATATGTGTGTGTGTATATATATATATATATATATATATATATATATATATATATATATATATATATATATATATTCTTAGCTGTGTGGTATGTGTGTTCGTGTTTTTTCTGTTTTTGCTGTTTCAGGCACTGGTGGCAGGGGTCTCTGGTTCCTGAAGGTCGGAATGGTGGATGGTATATATATATATATATATATATATATATATATATATATATATATATGGTGTGGTACGGGTTGGGGCCTATCTCAGTATGGGTATATTCCCTATCTGAAAATATGGGAAATATGGGCTATCGGTCATCGAGCTGAATGATGCAAGAAGGTGGTAATCATTTGTCCCTGAGCTGGTGGGATCACGGCTAGGGGCCAGAATGTTGTGGTGGTGGTGGACAGCCAATGAAATAGTAGTACCTTCTTTCAGGAACCTCAGACGTAGCAGTCAGTTAAAATGTTTGGGTTATATATTTATATATGTTATATATGTATATTTATTTTAGATATATATGTATTAAAATAAAAATTTATTTTTATAAGATTTTGATGTTATGGTATTAACCACATGCCGACCGGGCCATAGCTGAAAGACGGCTACAGCGCGGTCGACTTATTCTGGGGCGCGCACTCTGGAATGTCCGTCATGGACCAGGGTAAAGGGCCAATCACAGCGGCCCTTTGCCACGTGATTGCTCCGTCAAATGACGGAGCGATCACTTGTCAACAAACCGGAGCTTGTCCGTGGCTCGTCCGTGCTCCATCCATCCCTGGCTCATCCGTGATCCATCCATCCATGCTCCATCCATCCCTGGCTCATCCGTGCTCTATCCATCCATATGTGCTCATTCATGCTACATCCATCCCTGGCTCATCCGTGCTCCATCCATCCCTGGCTCATCCGTGATCCATCCATCCATGCTCCATCCATCCCTGGCTCATCCGTGCTCTATCCATCCCTGGCTCATCCGTGCTCCATCCATCCCTGGCTCATCCGTGCTCCATCCATCTCTGGCTCATCCGTGCTCCATCCATCCCTGGCTCATCCGTGCTCCATCCATGCCTGGCTCATCCGTGCTCCATCCATCTCTGGCTCATCCGTGCTCCATCCATCCCTGGCTCATCCGTGCTCCATCCATGCCTGGCTCATCCATGCTCCATCCATCCCTGGCTCATCCGTGCTCCATTCATCCCTAGCTCATCTGTGCTCTATCCATCCCTGGTTCATCCGTGCTCCATCTGTGCCCTATCCATCCCTGGCTCATCCATGCTCCTCCATACTTATCCATGCTCATCCATGCCCATCCACGGCTCATTCTTGCTCATCTATGCCTCTGTGCTCATCCATGCCACAGCAGTGCTCATCTGCGCCGCATTAGTGCCCATCTGTGCCACATCCATGCCACATCAGTTCTCATCCATGCCACATCAGTTCTCATCCATGCCACATCAGTTCTCATCCGTGCCACATCCATGCCACATCAGTTCTTATCCATTCCACATCATTACCACTACAGTGCCCATCAGTCTCTCACAAAAGTGTAATAGGTAGTCAAATTCGATTTGTAATGTATGTCCCTGACGGTGGCCAGGCTGTGGAAAAGTCTCCCACATGTGGTATCGCCATACTCAGGAGGAGTAGCAGAATGTATTTTGGGGTGTCATTTTTGCTATGTACATGCTATGTGTTAGAAATATCTTATAAATGGACAACTTTGTGTAAAAAAAAAAAAAAAAAAATGCGTTTTCAATTTCTTTCCATGTTTTCCGAAAACCTGTGGAAAAAAATTACACGTTTAAAAGACTCATTATGCCTCATAGACTATACTTTAGGGTGTGTACTTTGCAAAATGGGGTCATTTTGTGAATGTTTCCATTGCCCTGGTGCTCCAGTGTAAGAGGTAGTCAAAAAATGAAATGCGTCATTTACCTTATGTCCTTGACGGTGCTTTCTGAATGTTGGGCATCTGTATGTGGCCAGGCTGTGTAAAGGTCTCACACATGTGGTATTGCCATACTCGGGAGAAGTAGTAGAATGTGTTTTGGGGTGTCATTTGTGGTATGCATATGCTGTGTGAGAGAAATAACCTGTTAATATGACAATTCTGTGAAAATAAAAAAAAAAAGAAAATCTTTATTTTGTAAAGAATTGTGGGAAAAAATTACAGCTTCAAAAAACTCACCATGTCTCTTACTAAATACCTTGGAATGTCTACTTCCCAAAAAGGGGTCATTTGGGGGGTATTTGTACTTTCCTGGCTTGTTAGTGTCTCAAGAAATGAGAGGCCGTCAGTACATCAGGTGAGATCAATTTTCAGTGATTGGCACCCTAGCTTGTAGACTCTATAACTTTCACACGGACCAAATAATATGCACTTATTTGGGTTATTTTTACCAAAGAAATGTAGCAGTATAAATTTTTGCCAAGATTTATGAAGAAAATTTTCTAATTTGCAAAATCTAACCGAAACAAAGAAAACTAAATTTTTTTAACAAAATTTTTGTTCTTTTTTCATTTATAGCGCAAAAAATTAAAAACCCAGAGGTGATCAAATACCACCAAAGAAAGCTCTATTTGTGAGAAAAAAGGACAAAAAATTCATATCGGTAGCATGTTGCCTGACTGAGTAATTGTCATTCAAAATGTGAGAGCACTGAAAGCTGAAAATTGGTCTGGTTAGGAAGGGGGTTTAAGTGCCCAGTGGTCAAGTGATTAATAAAGGGGCCATTGTTGGCCATTTAATCCAGAAGGTGTTATGTGTTTCATTTAGTAATTTAAGGTTGAGTAGAGGGGGACTAGGGGTGGTTGTCAGGGCATCAAGCACATCAGCCTTACACCAGTCAAGAGCAGGCCCGGAGCAAAGGGAACCTAAGTGCAGGGGGCCACATGATTGGGGGGGCACTGGGGAAGATGCACCAGGAAATTTGGGTGCAGGAAGAGGGAAGGACAGGCTGTGGGCACAGGGCGGTGCTAGTTAGCTTGTCCTGTGGGGGCGGAGCCTGGCTTCGGGTGCCAACCGAGGAAGAGGTAACACACAAGCATAGCGATTTCCCTCCCTTCCTCTCTATAGGCAGCTGTGCGGTATGCGTGTTTGTGCTTTTTCTGTTTTTGTTGTTTCAGGTACTGGTGGCAGGGGTCTCTGGTTCCTGAAGGTCGGAATGGTGGATGGTATATATATATATATATATATATATATATATATATATATATATATATATATATATGTGTGGTACGGGTTGGGGCCTATCTCGGTATGGGTACCTTCCCTATCTGGAAATATGGGCTAACGGTCATCGAGCTGAATGGTGCAAGAAGGTGGTAATCATTTGTCCCTGAGCCCCTGAGCTGGTGGGATCGCGGCTAGGGGCCAGGATGGCGTGATGGTGGTGGACAGCCGATGAGATAGTAGTACCTTTTTTCAGGAACCTCAGACGTAGCAGTCAGTTAAAATGTTTCGGTTATATATTTATATATGATATATATATATATATATATATATATATATATATATATATAAAGTTATTTTTATAAGACTTTGATGTTATGGTATTAATAAAGGGGCCATTGTTGGCCATTTAATCCAGAAGGTGTTATGTGTTTCATTTAATAATTTAAGGTTAAGTAGAGGGGGACTAGGGGTGGTTTGTTAGGGCATCAAGCACATCAGCCAGTGACGAGCAGGGAGGGGATGATGAGGTCACTGACTCTACTTGGGTGCCTGATAGAAGAGAGAAGGAGGAGGCACATCTTCCACGAGGCAGGATGCCCTCCAAGGGGCAGCTTAAGGGCAGCCACCCTACTGCATCACACCGCAGAGCACAGCAGGTGCAGGGTGCTGCTGACTCCACGCTGATTTTGAAAAGTTCCTTGGTGTGGGCCTTTTTTGATATGTGTGCAGCAGAACGCACCATTGCTGTTTGCAACCCATGCATCAAGCGTGGCCAAAACTGCAGCCGCTTGGGCACTAGACATGCCTGAATGCATTTTCGTCCGAATTTCGGGTATCGTTCATTTAACAAACGATAACGAACGTGCAGAGTCCGAAAACCGAAAGATCCGACATAAACAAATGCTTAATGTTCGTTTTCGTTGCGACAACAGTTCGATATAGATAAGAGATTCGACGTGACGCTGACAATAGCGATCTGTGTCCATCGAACCTGTGGTCGAATGTGCCTAACCTTAGCTCTATTAGTCCAAGATTATTCTACATAAAGAGAAAAGATTCGACATAGAGAGAAAAGATTTGACATTATAGAGACAATAGCAAAAAAGGTTGAATGTGCCTAACCTAACTCTATTAGTCTAAGATTATTCGACATAGAGAGAGAAAAGATTTAACATGAAGATTCGACGAAGCAGTGGCCGCGAACGAACATTTATGGTCAAATGCTCCGCCCATAGGCTATAGAAGAATTCTAATGTTGGTTGACTAGTAATAATAATTAATAAATATAATTATTACTAGTGTCACCACCCAAGGCCCAATTTGTCTGCCCCTGTTTAACAGGGGCACGTAATTAAAAATGTTGATCTAATATTTCACAGCAGGGCCCGTTCCTGCGCCCAACAAGAGTATCTGTGAGGGGTTACAGTGTTGTGGCACCACCACCCAAGACCCAATTTTTCTGCCCCTGTTTAACAGGGGCATGTAATTACAATTTTTGATCTAATATTCCACAGCAGGGCCCGTTCCTGTGCCAAACAAGAGTATCTGTGAGGGGTTACAGTGTTATGGCACCACCACCACCCAAGGCCCAATTTTTCTGCCCCTGTTTATCAGGGGCATGTAATTACAATCTTTGATCTAATATTTCACAGCAGGGCCAGTTCCTGCACCCACCAAGAGTAACTGTGAGGGCTTACTGTTTTGTGGCACCTCCACCAAAGGCCCAATTTTTCTGCCCCTGTTGAACAGGGGTATGTAATTACAATTTTTGATATAATATTTGACAGCAGGGCCTGTTTCTGCGCCCACCAAGAGTAACTATGATAGCTTACAGTGTTGTGGCACCACCACCAAAGGCCCATTTTTTCTGCCCCTGTTTAACAGGGGCATGGAATTACAATTTTTGATCTAATATTTCACAGCAGGGCCCGTTCCTGCGCCCACCAAGACTAACTGTGAGGGTTTACAGTGTTGTGGCACCACCACCACCACCAAAGGCCCAATTTCTCTGCCCCTGTTTAACAGGGGCATGTAATTACAATTCTTGATATATTATTTCACAGCAGGGCCCGTTCCTGCGCCCACCAAGAGTAACTGTGAGGGTTTACAGTGTTGTGGCACCAAAGGCCCAATTTTTCTGCCCCTGTTTAACAGGGGCGTGTAATTACAATTCTTGATATAATATTTCACAGCAGGGCCCATTCCTGAGCCCGCCAAGAGTAACTGTGAGGGCTTACAGTGTTCTGATACCACTAACACCTAAGGCCCAATTTTCCGCAGAGTGTATAGGGCAGGTCGTATAGTATATACAGGCGGTCCCCTATTTTCAAACATCCGACTTACAAATGACTTCTACTTAGAAACGGAGGAAGACAACAGGAAGTGAGAGGAAATCTACCCCTAGGAAGGGAAATTCTCTCCTGTAAGAGTTAATATTGGAAAAAGGTGTCTCCACTGATGCTTTATCACCAATCCTTGTTTGCCTAATAACCCAAAATTTTCTAAATCCAATTGTCATTGGGACAGAAAGTGGGGTGAAATCTTCTGAAGAGGGGCACAGACAGCAAAACAAATGTTACAGGGGTGATGATAACCCTTCCCTATGTTATCCAAAAAGCTTAAAAATTGATTTTTTGGCTGGATCTACACTTACAGAATGTACCTGTTCCAAATTACAAACAGAGCCATCCTAAGAACAAACCTACAGTCCCTAGCTTGTTTGTAACCTGGGGACCGCCTGTATACTGATGCTGTTCAGAGTATATAGGGCCTGGGGGCCCCACGTCTTTTTTTTAATTTGGGTGCGGGTTTCCCCTTAATTTCCATACCAGACCCAAAGAGCCTGGTAATGGGCTGGGGGGGGGGAAACATTACATTACAGCCGCAAGCAGTTTTAAATGACTTTTTTTCATTTTGTGCGGGGACTGTTCTAAACACGGGAAAAATGCACCACTTTACAGGCATACTATAGTCACCCCCAGGCATGATATTTAAAGGAATATTTCACTTTTATTGTTTCACTTTAAGCATTATTAAAATCACTGCTCCCGAAAAAACATCCGTTTTTAAAACATTTTTTTGCATTGATACATGTCCCCTGGGGCAGGACCCAGGTCCCCAAACACTTTTTATGACAATAACTTTAAAATTAGCACTTTAGATTTTTTTTTCCATAGACTTTAACGGTGTTCGCATGATCGCACAAATGTTTTGCCTGTTCGCATGTTCTGCCGTGAACCGAACCGGGGGGTGTTTGGCTCATCCCTAGTTAGCACATCTGCCTTGGAGCACTGGGCTCATTATGTCTAAAGCCTCGTACACATGATCGGATTTTTATCGGACAAAGTGTAGGACTTTTGTCCGAAGGGCGCTGGCCGTGAACTTGTATTGCATACAAACAGCAAAGAATTGTCGGCCAACAAACACAAAACTATGTGGTTTTTCAGCTCTTTAGCGACCACCCTTTGGGCAACTTCTGCTAATGTTGTATTATGGTAAGCATTGCTTTTGAGCATGCGTGTTTGTACTTCGGATTTTTGTCCGACGGACTTGTGTACACACGATCGGAAAATCCGACACGATGCAATTGTTGGCAGACAATTTTAAAGCATGCTATCCCACATTTGTTGGCAGAAAATCCGACAACAATTGTCAGATGGAGCATACAAACGGTTGGATTTTCCGACAACAGCCTGCAATCACACAATTCCAGTCGAAAAATCAGATCGTGTGTATGGGCCTTAAGATTTCAAGCTATTAAACTACTCATGGCTAATATTGCTATTGCTAAATTACCCATTGCAAAGCTACCCATAGACCAAGCATGACTATTGCCAAATCTTGGAGTTTTTGATAGCTCAACAATGATTTACTTTGGGAAACCAATCACAGTGCTCAGGAGGGAAAATCGATTAGACAAAATAGAAGACCTTCCCTAATTTCTATGGTTCCTCCCACTAATAGTCTGACACCGGTTCCACTACTTGCTCCACCCATTGGGCAGCATAGTGGTGCAGTGGGTAACACTCTTGCCTAGCAGTAACAAGGGCTGCTGGTTCGAATCCCAACCACGACACTACCTGCCTGGAGTTTGCATGTTCTCCCTGTGCCTGCATGGGTTTCCTCTGGGTACTCTGGTTTCCTCCCACACTCCAAAGACATACTGGTAGATTAATTGGCTTCTGTTAAAAATTGACCCTAGTATATGAATGTGAGTTGGGGACCTTGGATTGTGGGGTCCTTGAGGGTAGCGGACCAATGTGGGTGTACGATGTATGTGTGGAGTGCTGCATGAATTGGTGGCGCTATATGGGTACCTTAAATAAATAGGGATGATTGTAGACACGCACCCACTCACTCAGGTTGAACTGGATGGACTGGTGTCTTTATTCATCTTTACTAACTGTAACATTTCGATAGTACCAGACATGTAGATATTACCCCTTGCTCTGTGGTCTTTCTTGCGGGAGGGTGATTGGGTTGTGCCTACACATCTGAGTGTCCTCTTAGGACTATAACAAACCTAAAGTTGGTCACATGCGATGTTGGAAAACGTCCACAAACATATCGCATGCAGCCAAACAGCTGCGGCGCTGATCAGAGTATTGTGACAGCAGAGGAGTCCCAGCTGTCAGAATACAATAGTGCAGCGTGGAGGATTCCTTCATCCACCTTAAATGAATGGATGGGGGAAGTCGTATTTTTCTTTTTTTTAATCAGCTGTCTGGCTGATCCACCCATGACCAGCTTTAGTGGCCAAGTAGATGGGCTTCAGATTTAGAAGTAAGCATTGCATGACCACGCAATTGTCAGTTAAATTATCGCAGTGCCGTATCGCAAAAATGGCCTAGTCATGAATGAGGGTAAATCTTCCGGTGGTCGAGTAGTTAACCTACCAGTGTGTCTTTGGAGTGTTGCAGGAAGCCCTAGTAGACAAAGGAAACTCCCACAATCACATGGAGAACATGCAAACTCCATTAGGATAGCATGCTGGCTGGAATTCAAACAGAGGACCCCGATGTTGCAATGCAGAAAAGCTAACCACTAAGCCTAGGTGCTGTCCAAATACATTTCTCTAAGAACATAAATTGGGGAGACATCCGAGACACAGTATGGCCCCCTCTATGTGTCATACAACTCCGCCTAAAAGATAGAAGTGGAAGGTTTGAGTCTAAAAACACTTTTGTGTGCTTTGGCCAGATAGAGGCTCTTATTATCATCTCATATGGTAGCTCCAAGCAGTTGAATCCTCATTCCCCATCACAATTGGCTGTCAAATCCAGAATAGGCTTTATGAACCTCTAAAATATATAGGCTGACTGGTTCTTACAACATAAAACATGACATTACCATCAGTGGTGTTATACTCACATAGACATTTTATTACAACGCATATTTTTATTCAGGGCGTAAAGAGAATTCATGTCCTCCTCCTCCAGTTGGAAGTTAAATACCTGCAGATGAAAAGAATTGTTATACATGTGTGGTCGTTTTCTTTGCTCTTTCTTACTGAATAAGGGTGGTTCAGCCGGTTCTTGTAAACACAAAGTTTGTACTGAAATGTATGTAAATCCTGATCATGAACTTCCATTATTTGTTCCGCTTGGGTCTGTTAAATACACTGCTGAAAGCATTTTGATATATCTGTGCTAGAAGTTTAAAAAAATACCAGTTGATGCCAAAAATGTTGTGAGCTGATAACTTCCTATGCTCTGTCTCTGTTAGCACTGATCCCAGCTATCTGTGATGACTACAGAATGACTTATGTTTTATGAGATGCAGAGAGGAGGAGGTATTCTATAGTTCTGCCATAGGGTGACAAAACTTCTTCTCCATAGATACAGTGCAATGATCATCAGCTGAAAAAAAAAGAAAAAAACTATTTCACCCACTATACCTGTATATACCTGCATATGTTCTATGCTTTAGATACACTTTAAAGTGATTGTAAAGTCTTGTTTTTTACTTTTCGTTAAAAATAATAAACATGTTATACTTACCTGCTCTCTTCTCAGTGTCCCTTTTCAGGTCTCCTGGCCCCTCCCTCCTGTTCAGTGCCCCAACAGTAAGCAGCTTGCTATGGGGGCACCCGAGCTGAGTCACAGCTCCCTGTGTCCATTTAGACACAGAGCCACGGCTCGGCCCTGCCCCCTTTCTCTCCTGATTGCCTGACTGATTTTAATTGACAGCAGCGGGAGCCAATGGTGCCACGCTGCTGTCTCAGCCAATGAGGAGGGAAATCCCGGGCAGCCGAGACAAGCCTGCAACATCGCTGGATGGAGATGGGGCTCAGGTTGTATTGGGGGGCTGAGGGTGACTGCTTCACACAGAAGGCTTTTTATCTTAATGTAAACAATGCATTACACTAAAAAACCTTCCGACTTTGCAATCCCTTTAATCAGAAATGATGACATTGTTTCTTTTTTTCCAGTGGGTTAATATTTTTAATATTATTATTGTTATTTTTTTTTTAACAGAATGAATGTTTATTGAAATATTACATCAATGTACATGCGAATCACAACCAAAACTAATAATTAAGGGGTTGATTTAATAAAGGCAACTAGACTGGGCAGTTGCACATTGCAAGAGCAGTTGCTCCAGAGCTTAGTAAATGAGCAGAAGCTCTGCTGGCTTCCATCATCCAATCACAGATGAGCAAAAATTATTATTATTTTTCTTTCCTTGCCTGTGATTTGGTATTCTTTGCAAAGTGACGCGTTCACACTGGGCTGCGGGAATGAAGCCGTGCGAGTTCAGCTGATTTCACTCCCGCCTGTCAGTCCCAATTTCGGCCGCGATTACAGAGACATCTGTGCAGGTTTCTGCACAGATGTCAATGTAAATCGCGGGCCGAAATCGCAAAAATTAGTACAGAAACTACTTTTTGAAATCGGTGCAGCGCCGCAGATGCAGCGTTGCATTGATTAGGACGATGCCATTGCCGGCAAATGCCGCCGATTTGACATGTCAAATCGCATGTCAAATCACACCAGTGTGAACCAGGGCTTTACCTCATTTACTAAGCTCTGGAGCAACTGCACTTTACAAAGTTCACAATCTATTGGGCTTTAGTAAATCCACCCCTAAGAGTCACGAGTCACAAAAACTATTTAGTCAAATCTAGATAATCCTGAGGATCCAGATAACACATTTCAGCAGAAATTTACATTTCAGGGTCACTGTTCAACACATACACATGTCCACCCAGAGCCGGCCCTACCATGGGTCCTGGTGGGTCCATGGGTCCCAGGTGGCAATCTGGGAGGGGTGGTCGCGGCAACAGGAGCAGACTATCACTTTGCCCTGGAGAGTGCGGTGTAAGGATCACTACACTGTGTTGGGGGGTGGGGACATTGTTATTAACAACACTTCCCTCCCTCTAGCGCGCAGTGTCTTCCTTGGCTCGCATATTGTCCTGTTGGGGATCGGAGAGGAGCGTGCAGAGCTGGTACTAGTAGGGGGGACAGGAGGGTAATGTGGGAAGAGGGCGCAGTTTGCCAGGTGCAACCATGCCCAGTACAGAATATGCTGCAGTGCTGAATGTAACACAGTAGACAGAGAGTGGCTTTGTTCCTGCATGTAGGCTAGATCGTAGCAGTACACCCACCCCCTGCCTGCACAGTGCATTGTACTAGGAGCATATCAGGTTGGGAGGGCATTAGTTATCAATGCTTTTGTGATTGTAGATGAACAACTTTCCTGCTCCTCACCCTGCCTGAACAGCAGCTTCTCTCCCGTCTCCAGTCATTTCTCTCACTCCTACTTTCTCTTTCTATGTCCCAATGTCCGTGTGACATGACCCCTTCCCTCCTGTGCCCTTTCCCTCAGATGGTGGACCCATACCACCCAACTGTCCCTGATTCCGAGGGACTGTCCCTCATTTGGAACAAAGTCCCTCTGTCCCTCTTTCCTCCTCATTTGTCCCTCATTTTGGTCTGATCTATATAGGTGTATATAAAATGCACTTTTTTAATCTTTCAAAAAGTGTATACCAGTGCTAAACCTTTCATCCAATTTCTTAATTGGAATTGGTAAATTCCAAAAGCCAATATAAAAAAATAGTGGTGGTAAAAAAAGCACTTGTGGGTTTGACTATTTTTTTTTTTTTTTTATAATTCTCCTTTAAGGGGGCATGGCAAGGGGTGTAGCCTATGCCTACATACCTTTGCTAATAGGTGTCCCTCATTCCCATCTCAAATAGTTGGGAAGTATGGGTGGACCCTCTCCTCTCCAGCCCTAAAACAAACTGAGTGGTGCTCTCTCCTCTGTGTCTGTGCTGCTGAGGCTGGCACACTTTCAGGCTTCATATCACTGAAATGACCGTGGAGACAACTATTCTATTGGATTCTTATTTGAGTACTTGCATATTCACAAGAGGTGCAAACAATGGGAGTTATTTATGAAAGGCAAATCCACTTTGCACAACAAGTGCACTTTCAAGTGCAGTCGCTGTAGATCCGAGGGGGACATGCAAGGAAAATAAAAAACAGCATTTTTGCTTGCACATGATAGGATGATAAAATCAGCAGAGCTTCCCCTAAGTTCAGAGCTTCCCCTCAGATCTACAGCGATTGCACTTACTTTGCACTTGTAGTGCAAAGTGGATTTACCTTTTGTAAATAACCCCCTATGTGTCTCCCATGCAGGGCTGTCTTTTATCATCAAGGGGTACATAGGTGTTGTGCGCAACCCTATGCCAGCACCCCATTCATTTCTACTGGAAGCTGCATGGCCACTATATGACTCACAGGTGCGGGATCCAATAGAAATTAATAGGGCACTGGCACAGGGATGCACACAATGCATTGCATGTGAATGGGCCCTAAAGAGAAGAACTCCTGTTCATGGAGGCCTAGTGAGCTCCTCAAGCATAAAAAAACAACAGGGATTTTACACAGGACCTACTTAACCACTTAAGGACCGGAAGGATTTGCCCCCTTAATGACCAGGCCATTTTTTGGGATACGGCACTGCATCGCTTTAACTGACAATTGCGTGGTTGTGCAATGTTGTACACAAACAAATTTGATGTGCTTTTTTTTCCCCACAAATAGAGCTTTCTTTTGGTGTTATTTGATCACCTCTGTGGTTTTTATTTTTAAAAAGGACCAAAAAAGTTGAAAAAAAACAACTTTTTTTTTGCTTTTTGCTATAATAAATATCCAAAAAAAAAAATGTAAAAAAAATGATGAATTTCTTCATCAGTTTAGGCCAATATGTATTCTTCTACATATTTTCGGTATAAAAAAAAAAATTAAAAAAAAAATTCGCAATAAGCATATAATGATTGGTTTGCGCAAAGGTTTTAGCTTCTACAAAATAGGGAATGGATTTATGGCATTATTATTTTTTTACTTGTAATGGCGGTGATCAGCGATTTTTAGTGGGACTGCAACATTATGGCAGACAGATCGGACACTTTTGACAGATTTTTGGGACCATTGACATTTATACAGCGATCAGTGCAAAAAAAAAAAATACACTGACTACTGTATAAATGTCACTGGCAGGGAAGGGGTTTGGGGCAATCAAGGGGTTAAATGTGTTCCTTAGGGAGGTGTTTCTAACTGTGGGGGAGTGGACTGACTGGGACTACAGAGAGATCGCTGTTCCTGATTACTCCCTTGTCAGAACAGGGATCTGTTTGTTTACATTGAAAGATCCCTGTTCTAGCTCTCTGCAGAGCGATCACGGGTTGCTGGCGGACATCGCGCCCGCCGCCCACATGCATCGGCTCCCCGCTGTAGCTGTTAAAGGGACAGCCGTACAGCTATGGCCGTGGGAACAAGCAGACCTGAATGCTAGTCAGCAAGTGGTTAAGCTGGCCATAGATGGATGGAGATGTGACAGATCACGCAAGGACCGGACGAGTTTCAATCCATCTATGGCCATTCCTTCTATAGAAAAGTAAATTTAATGATCAACTTCAAACCAGCAGAAATTTTTCCTTCAATCTATAGCGCTGACATAGATGTCTCAGCATAAAGGATTCTCTCATTCACCTTAGTTGTGTGGAGGGGGGATCTGCTTAGTTACTTTTTGATCACACACTGACTGGTCAATAAAAAAACTGATCCATCTAAGGCCAGCCACATTTGGCTATGTGAACATTGCCAAATGTATTTATTTTTTTGGAGGGGGGGTCAATAAATTGTATTCTTGGACCCAGGCAGCACAATGCCTTGGGCCAGCCCTGTGTCCACCTCCCAATTATTTGGGGTAAAGAGAAAATAAGGTAAATGTGGAGGGGAGGGGGTGCAGGTACTTAGACAGAAAGGTAGAACAGAGAGGGAGGGAGGGGAAAATCTAAGGTGATCCAGATAACACATTTCAGCAGAAGTTTACATTTCAGGCTCACTGTTCAACACGTACACATGTCCACCTCCCAATCATTTGAGGCAGGGGGAAAGGAAGGGAAATGGGGAGGGGGTGCAGGTACTTAGACAGAAAGGTAGAATAGGGAGGGAGGGGAAAGGGAGGAAGGGTGAGATCTAAGGTGACACACTGTAAGATTCCTAGCTTCAACCTAAGCCAACCAGATTTTATTGAATTTCGTGGGGCAGTTGCGCCCCATATAGATCAACTTATATAGGGGTAGGGAGGTATTATTCAAAGCCTTATAGGAAGACACTGTAGGAGGGTCTGGCATCTTCCATTTAGACAGAATAGTTTTCCTTGCATAATAGGCAGCAAAGAAAATATTTTTTTTTTAGTGTTAGCAGATAAGTTATCAATTACACCCAGCAAAAGAATCAGAGGATCAGTCGTAATAGTGACTCCACTAATCACAATAATGTGAGCAACCACCAATCTCCAAAAGTCTTGTACAAGTGGATAGGACCAAACTATATGGATAAAATTTCCTACCTTCTAGTGTCATTTAGGACAGACATCATCATTAGTAAGATAGAAGGGGAGAACACAGGAAGCGCCACTTAAGTGCAGTATTAAAATCAGGGTTTTAACGACAAGGTACATGAGAACACTCACAAGAGATAAAAAAGATATAGGCTCATCTGTCATCCAGTAGTCCTGGGGGCTCCTTGTGTCCAGAAAGGGCTCCAATGCGTGGCTGTGTAGATGGTGTATCCTCAGACGTGCTGAGGATACACCATGTCATTAAAACCCTGGATTTTAATACTGCACTTAGGTGGCGCTTCCTCTGTTCTCCCCTTCTATCTTTGTGTATACAGAGTTGGCTCTCTGAGGAGAGCAGCCGCCTCTACCACCCCACCATTCTTTTGTCATGAACTGATGATCCATTTATGAACTGCTTATAGACTGAATATAAGTGATTTTTTTATTTGTATTATCACTACTTTTACTACTAATTTTAAACTCAGTTACACTGTTCTTTGCGCTAACAGTTAATGATACCATTATTATCATCATTAGTAAGATAGATGATCGAAAGATAGATGATTGACAGTCTCTGGGGCGTGTAATGTACTCTGTGAAGGAATTTCAATTGGACAAAATGGTCCCTATCCAAAATCAAAAGAGGTATGTACTGTTGGAGGCTCTCACTCCAATCCTCATTGGTGAGATTTGGTACATCTTGCTGCCAAGCCTGGAAAATCCTTCCTGCACTAGGAGCAGCTTTATTTTAATGCTTAACTGGAAATTATTTTCACATCCTATCTTGTCCTCATTTTTGTTACTGTATTAAATGTAGACATTTGTAGATTAGACTCTATCGCCTCCCCTGTCAGGTTCTTTCCATCTGTGTCCCACTGGGAGGATTTCCCTTAAGTTGGAACTAAACTCTCTCTTTCAACATTAAAGTGATTGTAAAGGCAGAAGGTTTTTTATCTTAATACATTCTATGCATTAGGATAAAAAAAACTTCTGTGTACAGCAGCCCCCCACAGCCCCCCTTATACTTACCTGAGCGCATCTCTATCCAGCGATATTATAGGAATGTCTCGGCTGCCCGGGACTCCCCTCCTCATTGGTTGAGACAGCAGCACAACGCCGTTGGTTCCCGCTGCTGTCAATCAAAGTCAGTCAACCAATGAGAAGAGAAAGGGGGTGGGGCAGGCCACAGCTCTGTGTCTGAATGGACACAGGAAGCTGCGACTCAGTTCGGGTGCCCCCATAGCAAGCTGCCAGGAGAGCCGAAGAGGGACCAGAGAAGAGGGGGATTCGGGGCTGCTCTATGCAAATCCACTGCACTGAGCAGGTAATTATAACATGTTTTTTATTTTCATATATAAAAAAAAAAGTGAAAACCGGGCCTTCTTCCGCTATCTCAGAGCAATGAAGCTTAAATGTTAATAACAACCCACTTACATGTAAATATGAATACAGTTGTGCTCATAAGTTTACATACCCTGGCAGAAATTATGATTTCTTGGCCATTTTTCAGAGAATGCAAACATTTTTCATTCACTCATGGTTAGTGTTTGGCTGAAGCCATTTATTATCAATCAACTGACTCATGTTTACATCATAATCGCAACAGAAACCACCCAAATGACCCTGATTAAGAGTTTACATACCTTGGTGATTTTGGCCTGATAAAATGCACACAAGCTATTAAAAGTAACCATCCTTACCTGTAATAAGTTTGCTTGTAATTAGTGTGTGTGTATAAAAGGTTAATGAGTTGCTGGATGCCTGACAGACCCTTGCATCTTTCATCCAGTGCAGCACTGACATTTCTGGATTCTGAGTCATGGGGAAAGCAAAAGAATTGTCAAAGGATCTGCGGGAAAAGGTAGTTGAACTGTATAAAACAGGAAAGGGATATAAAAAGATATTCAAGGAATTGAGAATGCCAATCAGCAGTGTTCAAACACTGTTCTAATCAAGAAGTGGAAAATGAGGGGTTCTGTAGAAACCAAACCACGATCAGGTAGACCAACTAAATTTTCAGCAACAACTGCCAGGAAAATTGTTCGGGATGGAAAGAAAAACCCACAAATAACTTCAGGTGAAATACAGGACTCTCTGAAAACATGTAGTGTGGCTGTTTCAAGATGCACAATAAGGAGGCACTTGAAGAAAGATGGGCTTATCGGCCTAAACTGAGGAAAAAAATTGTTTTTTTATTTTATATTTAATTGGGATATTTATTATAGCAAAAAGTAAAAGGTATTGGGGGTAATTTACTAAAGGCAAATCCACTTTGCACTACAAGTGCACTTGAAAGTGCAGTCGCTGTAGATCTGAGGGGAAGATCGGAAATAAGGGGAAGCTCTGCTGATTTCTATAATCAAATCACGTACAAACATAAATGCTGTACATCGGCAGAATGGCACGGCTGGGCAAATGGACTTACAAGTACATTCATTTGAATTCCCCGCTGTGCCATTGCATGCGCGCCGCCGGCCGGGAGCTCCGTGAGTCAGGTCGCGGGTCCCGCGAGAGAGATGCTGATGTAAACAGCATCTCCCCATTCTGCCTAGTGACAAGTGTCACTGATCACAGCTCCCTGTCATCGGGAGCAGTGATCAGCGTAGTGACACACACAGCCCATCCCCCCTACAGTTAGAATCACTCCCCTACTTAACCCCTCCCCGCCCCCTAGTGGTTAACCCCTTCACTGCCAGTGTCATTTACACAGTAATCAGTGCATTTTTAATCGCACTGATAGCTGTATAAATGACAATGGTCCCAAAAACGTGTCAAAAATGTCCGACATGTCCGCCATGACGTCGCAGTCACAATAAAAATCTCTGATCGCCGCCATTACTAGTAAAAAAAATTATTAATAAAAATGCCATAAAACTATCCCCTATTTTGTAAACGCTATAACTTTTGCGCAAACCAATCAATAAACGTTTATTGCGATTTTTTTTTTTACCAAAAATATGTAGAAGAATACGATCGGCCTAAACTGAGAAAAATAATGTTTTTTTATATATTTTTGGGGGATATTTATTATAGCAAAATGTAAAAAATAATGCGTTTTTTTCAAAATTGTCGCTCTTTTGTTTATACAGCAAAAATAAAAAAATCGCAGAGGTGATCAAATACCACCAAAAGAAAGCTCTATTTGTGGGAAAAAAGGACGTCAATTTTGTTTGAGAGCCACGACGCACGACTGCGCAATTGTCAGTTAAAGCGACGCAGTGCCGAATCGCAAAAAGTGCTCTGTTCAGGAAGGGGGTAAAATCTTCCAGAGCTGAAGCGGTTAATAACCAACATTGGCTAAGTGGTTAGCTCTGCTGCCTAGCAGCACTAGAGTTGTCAGTTCAAATCCCAACCACGGCACTACCTGTCTGGAGTTTGCATGTTCTCCCTGTTCCTGCGTGGGTTTTGTCCCACACTTCAAAGACATGTTGATAGGTTAATTGGCACCTGTCTAAATTGGCCCTAGTATGTGTATGTATATGTAACTGTAATAAATAAGATAGAGTCAGGTTAGACACCCGATGGACACTTCTGGTAGTCAGAAATCTGTTTGCACGTCAGATTAGAAACTATTAAGGAGGAACTAAAGTGTAGGGTAGATAGGCTGACTCTGAGTTCCAGTGCCAAACTACAGTTTCTGCATATGAGAAGCTGCGTTCAAGGCTGGTTGGACAATAGTTGGAGGATCTCCCCATCACAACTGCTCTTGTCTTCGACACAAAAACAGACGCCTCATTGTGATCATCCATAGGGGCCACTGCATCTGGATTTTGCTGCAACATTCATCTGGAGGAATCTCTAATAATAACTATATATACCCGAGCATACAGTATATGCACAATTCCACCGGGACTCCTATCGGCCCTTTGCTGATAATACCTGTTTGTACATTAGATGTATGTACAATTATTATTTTGTTATATAAAGCTTGCATTATTTCAATACTGTTGTGCATCTACAGTGCCTTGAAATTTTCCACTTTTTTTTTTTACAACCTAAAAACATAAATGTGTTTTATTGGGATTTTATGTGATAGACCAACACAAAGTGGAACACAATTGTTGTGACGTGGAAGGAAAATTATAACTGGTTTTCACATTTTTTACAAATAAATATCTGAAATATGTGGCGTGCATTTGTATTCGTGCACAGGATTGCCTTCCTAATACAGGTGTTTATACCTTCTGTTGTAAGAATGCAATGCTATATCTCACACTGTACTTTAGAGGTGGGCTGTTCCTTTCGTGCCACCTCACCTAGACCTTATGGACTCTTTCACACCAGCATATGGGGGGCAGTCAAACTCCACAGTTGAGTGGCACATTTACATTCCCCCAACCTTTACCCTCTTTAGCTGCAGAGGCAGTGGTCAGGAGTGTACACATGCCATGGTGTGATGCTTTACTTCGCGGTCATATTAGGACTTTTATTCCGTCACTTTCAGTGGGCTGATCGCCTTTCGAACGCGATTCAATCAAGTGAATGGGGACACTCTGCAAGCGACCCACGACCCCGTGGTTGTGCTGTGCTACTGCAGTGATCAAAGGGTTCCGGAAGGCGGTGTCAAGTTTGCCTGTCAAACTCTCTCTGAAGAGCGATTAACTAGAAGTAAAACAAGCCCCTAAGGTTGCAATGTTTCCTTGAAGATGATATAAAAATATTTAACATATGTATATGCATTCTGTTTTGTTTTTCAAATATTTCATTTTGATGTGTTTGTTCCTTTTTCCCAAATTCCTGGGTTATGTTCCAGTGTGATACGTGCCTTATTTCCATTTGCTACATTTCTACATTTTTTGCATGAGAGTGACAGTCTCATGCTGGTTAGCACGTACATGGTGGGATGAAGGGGTAGGGGCTTTTCATTTTCAGAACTTAAGAGGCATGCAGGCACATGTGTTTTATCTTCATTTGGTGGCCCTACACAATCCGGGTCATGCATATTAGATATCTAAGAGACACTTTTAAAGAGGAACTGCACCTTAAAAAAAAATATTAAAATCCAGCAGCTACAAATACTGCAGCTGCTGAATTTTAATAAATGGACACTTACCTGTCCCAGGGTCCAGCGATGTCGGCAGCCGAAGCCGATCAATCGCTCGGCTCTCGGCTGCCCCCGCCACCATCCTCGGTCAGGGAATCGGGAAGTGAAGCGCTGCGGCTTCACTGCACGGTTCCCTACTGCGCATGCGCGAGTTGCGCTGCGCCTCTGCACTGGTCCCCGTTGTGTGCTGGGAACTGTGTGTTTCCCAGAACACAATGGGGGGGGGGGGGCAGGCATCTGCGGATATTCTGCGGCTGTCTAAGCCCGGAAGTGGCTGCAGATACCTGTATTAGACAGGTATCTGCACCCCCCTCCCCCCTGAAAGGTGTGATTTGTGGCACTGGAGGGGGGGAGGAATCCGATGAGCGGAAGTTCCACTTTAGGGTGGAACTCTGCTTTAAGTGCAAATTAGAGTATTTAGGCTACAAACAAATACAATATGCAGTCTAAACAGCACTGACAGTCCTGGTCCCAGCCTTCCTTGCTCCCATACCGCAGACCCGCACAGGAGGCTCTGGCCACTCTGCTTTGCTCCATTGCACTATGACGTGACACGACATGCTCAGGCACCGCCTCTGCCAGAGCCACTTGATCACACTGTAGCAAGCACTCGGATGGTCACAGCCGGTTCCAAAACCAAGCCGAGCGTCACAGCCATATTTTTTACTGGGAACTTTTTACTTTTACTGACATTTACTGGCAGGAGAAAATTGACAGTTTTTTACTGGCTACCAGAAAAAATACTGACGGTTGGCAACACTGGCATTGAGTCTGTATCCATTGTCCACAGAAAGGTCTTTACATTTTCACAGTGCACTATGGTGTTTGGACCTAAACAGCTAAACAGCTTTCTGACATTGATACATGTTGCAAAAAAATAGTTCTAAGCTTGAAAGAAATATACTGTATGTTCGTAATAATGGTGGTATCATATCAATTCACCATGGGAACCTTTATGAAATTGTATGATAACATGACAGCTCACAGTGTGAATTTTCATGAAATTTTGATCCCTGTGGATGCTGATAGAGATTGTGGTACTAGTCACAAATGGCACTTTGAATATATCAGTCAACTCTACCTAAAGTTGTATCAAACATTCCATTATTTATTTATGAATCAATTCAATTAAGTGAGAGAAACAGATTCCACGGTTCATTTTGTACTTAGGCTAAAACCTCGTACACATGATCAGATTTTCCGACGGGAATTGTGTGTTGACAGCCTGTTGAAGGAAAATCCGACTGTTTGTACGCTCCATCAGACAATTGTTGTCGGATTTTCCACAGACAAATGTTGGATGGCAGGCTTTAAAATTTTCCTTGGACAACTATCTGTTGTCCACGGACATTAGCAGAAGGTGCCCAAAGGGTGGCGCTAAAGAGCTGAAAAACCAGATAGTAAGTAACTACGTTCGTGTTTGCTGGCCGACAATTGTGTGCTCTTTGTATGCAAGACAAGTTCCTGGCCAATGCCCTTCGGACAAAAGCCTGAGGCTTTGTCTGTGGAAAATTCGATCATGTGTACGAGGCTTTACACTGACTTTTGCTTCCCTGAGCTTCTGGTAGGGAAGTGGGTGCACTGAGCATGTCACAGAGTACTAATCATTTGAACAGCACAAGCTCTAGCTGCTGCCAATCAAGCGGATGGAGGAGGGAAGAACAAGGGAGTGGTTTGGCACTGTAGGCTTTCCCATGTCTGATTGTGCAGATGTAGCTGGGAGCGAGCACGTAGAGGTGTCTCCATGGGACCCTGCAAGATGATGGAGCCACCTTAAAGCAGAAAATTGTGGAAAGTTCTTTTAATCAGATGGAATGTAAACCAGATAGTCTGTGCAAAAATAACACAAGCAAACCTTGTGAATTCAAATAGAGTCGGCAACTCCAAACGTCCTTGTTGCTTCTTTATTAGTGCATAAAAAAAGTGAGTAAAAATATACAGGGGCTCATGCGTTCTGGCTTACAAGCCTTGATCACAGCACAATTTTCAAGTTAAAAAACAGGACATATATACTGCTTGCCAAACCACACCTTCCAAATTATTATCTAATTGAAACAGCAATTAAGAGACATCCAAAACAGATGGAGAGGTGTAGCACTTGGCAATACAAACATGGAAAATACTTTCTAGTAGGGATGAGCCGAACACCCCCCTGTTCGGTTCACAGCAGAACATGCGAACAGGCAAAAAATTAGTTCTAACACGCAAACACCGTTAAAGTCTATGGGACACGAACATGAATAATCAAAAGTGCTTATTTTAAAGTTATTGTCATAAAAAGTTTTTGGGGACCTGGGTCCTGCCCCAGGGGACATGTATCAATGCAAAAAAAGTTTTAAAAATGGCAGTTTTTTCGTGAACAGTGATTTTAATAATGCTTAAAGTGAAACAATAAAAGTGAAATATTCCTTTAAATTTTGTACCTGGGGGGTGTCTATAGTATGCCTGTAAAGTGGCACATGTTTCCCGTGTTTACAACAGTCCCTGCATAAATGACATTTCTAAAGGAAAAAAAGTCATTTAAAAGTACTCGCAGCTATAATGAATTGTCGGGTCTAGGCAATACACATAAAAGTCATTGAAAAAAATGGCATGGGATTCCCCCACAGTCCATTACCAGGCCCTTTGGGTCTGGTATGAATATTAAGGGGAACCCCGAACCAAATTTTAAAAAATTGCGTGGGGGTCCCCCCAAATTCCATACCAGGCCCTTCAGGTCAGGTATGGATATTAAGGGGAACCCCGCGCCAAAATGTAAAAAAAAAAAAATGGCGTGAGGGTCCCCCTCAAAATCCATACGATTTTTAGGAGAACCCCGTGCCAAAATTAAAAAAAAAATGGAGTGGGGGGTCCCCCCAAAAATCCATACCAGACCCTTATTTGAGCATGCAACCTGGCAGGCCACAGGAAAAGAGGGGGGGATGAGAGAGCGCCTCCCCTCCTGAACCATACCAGGCCACATGCCCTCAACATGGGGAGGGTGCTTTGGGGTAGCCCCCCAAAGCACAAGGGCCTCATCCCCCCAACCCTTGCCCGGTGGTTGTGGGGGTCTGCGGGCGGGGGGCTTATCGGAATCTGGAAGCCCCCTTTAACATGGGGATCCCCAGATCCCAGCCTCCCTCCCTGTGTGAAATGGTAACAGGGTACAGATGTACCCCTACCATTTCACAAAAAAAGTGTGAAAATGGTAAAAATGACATGACACAACTTGGGGACAAGTCCTTTATTAACCACTTCAGCCCCGGAAGGATTTACCCCCTTCCTGACCAGAGCACTTTTTACAATTTGGCACTGCGTCGCTTTAACTGCTAATTGCACGGTCATGCAATGGTGTACCCAAACGAAATTTGCGTCCTTTTCTTCCCACAAATAGAGCTTTCTTTTGATGGTATTTGATCACCTCTGCCGTTTTTATTTTTTGCGCTATACACCGAAAAAGACCGAAAATTTTGAAAAAAAATGATATTTTCTACTTTTTGTTATAAAAAAAATCCAATAAACTCAATTTTAGTCATACATTTAGGCCAAAATGTATTCGGCCACATGTCTTTGGTAAACAAAATGTCAATAAGTGTAAATTTATTGGTTTGCGCAAAAGTTATAGCGTCTACAAACTAGGGTACATTTTCTGGAATTTACACAGCCTTTCATTTATGACTGCCTATGTTATTTCTTGAGGTGCTAAAATAGCAGGGCAGTACAAAACCCCCACAAATGACCCCATTTTGGAAAGTAGACACCCCAAGGAAATTGCTGAGAGGCATGTTGAGCCCATTGAATATTCATTTTTTTGTCCCAAGTGATTGAATAATGACAAAAAAAAAAAAATTACAAAAAGTTGTCACTAAATGATATATTGCTCACACAGGCCATGGGCATATGTAGAATTGCACCCCAAAATATATTCAGTTGCTTCTCCTGAGTACGGGGATACCACATGTGTGGGACTTTTTGGGAGCCTAGCCGCGTACGGGGCCCCGAAAACCAATCACTGCCTTCAGGATTTCTAAGGGCGTAAATTTTTGATTTTACTCCTCACTACCTATCACAGTTTTGAAGGCCATAAAATGCCCAGATGGCATAAAACCCCCCCAAATGACCCCATTTTGGAAAGTAGACACCCCAAGCTATTTGCTTTGAGGCATGTTGAGTCCATGGAATATTTTATATTTTGACACAAGTTGCGGGAAAGTGACAAATTTTTTTTTTTTTTTGCACAAAGTTGTCACTAAATGATATATTGCTCACACAGGCCATGGGCATATGTGGAATTGCACCCCAAAATACATTTAGCTGCTTCTCCTGAGTATGGGGATACCACATGTGTGGGACTTTTTAGGAGCCTAGCTGCGTACGGGGCCCCGAAAACCAATCACCGCCTTCAGGATTTCTAAGGGTGTAGATTTTTGATTTCACTCTTCACTGCCTATTACAGTTTCAGAGGCCATGGAATGCCCAGGTGGCACAACCCCCCCCCCCCAAATGACCCCATTTTGGAAAGTAGACACCCCAAGCTATTTGCTGAGAGGCATGGTGAGTATTTTGCAGCTCTCATTTGTTTTTGAAAATGAAGAAAGACAAGAAAAAAACTTTTTTTTTTTCATTTTTCAATTTTCAAAACTTTGTGACAAAAAGTGAGGTCTGCAAAATACTCACTATACCTCTCAGCAAATAGCTTGGGGTGTCTACTTTCCAAAATGGGGTCATTTGGGGGGGGGTTGCCACCTGGGCATTCCATGGCCTCCGAAACTGTGATAGGCAGTGAAGAGTGAAATCAAAAATTTACGCCCTTAGAAAGCCTGAAGGCGGTGCTTGGTTTTCGGGGTCCCGTGCGCGGCTAGGCTCCCAAAAAGTCCCACACATGTGATATCCCCATACTCAGGAGAAGCAACAGAATGTATTTTGGGGTGTAATTTCACATATTCCCATGGCATGTTTGAGCAATATATCATTTAGTGACAACCTTGTGCAAAAAAAAAAAATTTGTCTCTTTCCCGCAACTTGTGTCACAATATAAAATATTCCACGGACTCGACATGCCTCTCAGCAAATAGCTTGGGGTGTCTACTTTCCAAAATGGGGTCATTTGGGGGGGTTTTGAACTGTCCTGGCATTTTATGCACAACATTTAGAAGCTTATGTCACACATCACCCACTCTTCTAACCACTTGAAGACAAAGCCCTTTCTGACACTTTTTGATTACATGAAAAAATTATTTTTTTTTGCAAGAAAATTACTTTGAACCCCCAAACATTATATATTTTTTTAAAGCAAATGCCCTACAGATTAAAATGGTGGGTGTTTCATTTTTTTTTTTTTCACACAGTATTTGCGCAGCGATTTTTCAAATGCATTTTTTGGGGAAAAAACACACTTTTTTAAATTTTAATGCACTAAAACACACTATATTGCCCAAATGTTTGATGAAATAAAAAAGATGATCTTAGGCCGAGTACATGGATACCAAACATGACATGCTTTAAAATTGCGCACAAACGTGCAGTGGTAACCAAATTGATACATTTTAAAAGCCTTTAAAAGCCTTTACAGGTTACCACTTTAAATTTACAGAGGAGGTCTACTGCTAAAATTACTGCCCTCGATCTGACCTTCATGGTGATACCTCACATGCATGGTGCAATTGCTGTTTACGTTTTACGCCAGACCGACGCTTGCGTTCGCCTTAGCGCGAGAGCAGGGGGGACAGGGGTGCTTTTTTTTTTTTTTTTTTCTTTATTATTTTTTTGCTTTTTTTATCTTATTTTTAAACTGTTCCTTTCATTTTTTTTTTTAAATCATTTTTATTGTTATCTCAGGGAATGTAAATATCCCCTATGATAGCAATAGGTAGTGACAGGTACTCTTTTTTTGAAAAAATTGGGGTCTATTAGACCCTAGATTTCTCCTCTGCCCTCAAAGCATCTGACCACACCAAGATCGGTGTGATAAAATGCTTCCCCAATTTCCCAATGGCGCTGTTTATATCTGGCGAAATCTAAGTCATAAAATGCTCATAGCTTCCGGTTTCTTAGGCCATAGAGATGTGTGGAGCCATTCTGGTCTCTGATCAGCTCTATGGTCAGCTGGCTGAATCACCGGCTGCATTCTTAGGTTCCCTGTTGAGACAGGAGAGCCAGAGAAAAACACGGAAGAAGGTGGGAGGGCATTCCCTCCCACTGCTTGTAAAAGCAGTCTAGAGGCTAATTAGCCGCTAGGATTGCTTTTACATGAAAGCCGACCGCTGGCTGAAAAGAATGATACCAAGATGATACCTAAACCTGCAGGCATCATTCTGGTATAACCACTCAAAGTAGTGAATGGCGTACCTGACAAAAAAAAATGGTTAACAATAAAGCACAGTAAACGGTAAAGTATAAAAAATTGCATACCTGAAAAGCAAACATGATAAAACATAATAACAATAAAACATTGCAAAATAGAATACAGTAAAAAAGAGCAGAACAATAGAGAGAGAATAGAGAGAGAGAGAACAATAAAACGACAACTATTTTTTTTTATTTTATATTTTTGTTTGTGTTTTTTTTTTTTTTTTAACACTTTTTTTTGTAACTGTAACTTTTATAACTGTAACCGGTTCCAGGTTCGGGTCTCTCAAAATGCGATGGCATCTTGGGAGACCCTGTGAAAGTGTGCCTAGTCTGTGCAATGCTGTACCCTGCGCTAATACTCAACTAGTGCATGGTAGCGTTCAAAACATTCACCAATGCAAAGACCAGGATTGTCAGGACAGGAGGGACAATAATAGCGGGTATCACGCCTATATCCGCGCTTGCTGCAGACACGACATCTTTTGGGGGGGGGTTCGTTGGGTAGGGGTACTCGGGAGGACATAAAGAAAATGCCTCTCATGCAGCCGACTGCATTTGGTTGGGGATGTGAATGGGGGAATGGGCGCTGCAGAAGTGGTGGGTTCCCAATTAGGATTGGCGAATGCAGCAGGAAGGACATTATGGGCACGACGGGCCTGTGTTTGTCTTTTTGGTGGCAGCGGGACACTACTTGTGCTTGCCACCTCGCCAGCTTGAACTGCACTTATGGGACTCGCCACGTCACCAAGTGTTACTGCAGTGCTGGTTTGACTACGACCGGGGTGTACTAGGCCGCTGGCGCTTGCCAGTTGACCAAAACGCTACCAAAAAAACTGTTAGCGATCGCAGGGATCAGGCCTGACTCTGCGAACGCTGCAGTTATGTGTTTAGTGTTTTGTAAGTGACAGTGATCGATCGATACTGCACTTGGGTCGGCTGGGCTGGGCCGGGCGGAGGGGCAAAACGCAGGTGCTAGCAGGTATCTGGGCTGATCCCGCTAACACTGCGTTTTTGGGAACCCTAAACTGCTGGGGACGCTAGTATAGATCTGATCAGATCAGATATTGATCCGTTCAGATACTATACCACTATCGGGGGGGGATCGGGGGTGTAAGGTATGCCTGGCATGTTCTACTGTAAGTGTATGTGTTGTGCAACTCACTCAGATGTCTTCTCTCCTCTGCGCCGGAACGGAAACTGCCGAGCCGAGCCGAGGAGAGATGACATCACAAGTACACACAGGCAGGGGAGGACTCTCATTGGCTGGGAGCGATTGCGAGGGGGGGGCCACGAATGGATGGCCTCCCCCTCATCACTGAACGCTCCCAGACCAAAACCGACCGCCTCGGGCACCGGGGGGGGGTCCGATCGGACCCCCCACCCGTGGGAGACAGATCACGTATGGGTACGTGATTCTGCCTGCCCGTGCCATTCTGCTGACGTATATCAGCGTGAGGCGGTTGGCAAGTGGTTAAAAATTAAAAAAAATAAAACTGTCCCACGTAGTCTTCTTTTTCTCTTGCTTCGCCGGCGGACTGAAAAAGAAAAAAAAAACCCTGCACGTAATGACCATTGGATGGGAGGCACCCGTCGTAATGACCATCCTCTCAGGTGACAGTTCTTTTATAACTGAGGGTGGGGCCACATGGTGACGTCACTGGGTGACCCCACCCCTCTGACGCACAGGGACATCCCTATGGCATCCCCGCTATAGGGATGTCCCCGTGCGTCAGAGGGGGGCGGACCGGGTGGCCCCACCCCCTCTGACGCTACAGGGTAGCCATAGGGATGTCCCTGTGTGTCAGAGGGGGGTGGGGTCACCCGGTGATGTCACCGAGTGGCCCCACCCTCAGTTATAAAAGAACTGTCACCTGCGAGGATGCGTCATACGGAGGCAGGTCGGTGCGCCTTTTTTTTTTCTTTTTCGGTCCATCGGCAGGGCAAGAGAAGAAGAAGACTTTGTGGGACATTTTTATTTTTTAATTTTTTAATAAAGCACTTGTCCCTAAGCCGTGTCATGTCATTTTTACCATTTTGACTTTTTTTGTGAAATGGTAGGGGTACATTTGTACCCTGTTACCATTTCACACAGGGGGGGAGGCCGGGATCTGGGGGTCCCCTTGCTAAAGGGGGCTTCCAGATTCCAATAAGCCCCCCGCCCGCAGACCCCCACAACCACCGGGCAAAGGTTGTGGGGGTGAGGCCCTCCCCATCAACATGGGGACAAGGTGCTTTGGGAGCTTATAATCTAAGGTCCCTAATTCACATTCATACAAACACATATTAGGGCCAATTTATATAGGAGCTAATTAACCTACCAGCATGTCTTTGGAGTGTGGGAGGAAACCCATGCAGGCACAGAGAGAACATACAAACTGCAGGTAGGTAGTGCCATGATTGGCATTTGAACCAGTGGCCCTAGTGCTGCTAGGCAGATGTGCTAACCACTTACCCAGTGTGCTGCAATAAAACTTTAAAGATAGATGTTGGATAAGTTTAAAGATTTAGCTGTTTAGGACACATTGTTAATGAAGGCCCCTTGACCTGCCCCGCTCTAAGGAAAGGGAGCCTTGACTGCTGGATGCTTGGGAACCAAGCGGGGCGTCAACCTAATCAGGGAGTCGGAGTGGCTCAGTTGGAATTGGCTACAATGGCAGGTGACTGGGTGGAGTCGGAACTCTAGAAAAGGCTATGCAGAGACACGTCTTACTACTTTCAAGAGAATTTAACGTCACAAGAGTTGGCCTCCCCTGCGTTCCTGCCGGACTCACCATGGACACTGACGCCTTGATCGCCTTGACCGCCCGCCCTCCAGACTGAGCCCCAGCCCTCATAGGGCCGCAACTCGTGCCCCTAGGATGGATAGCGGAGCCACTGGCACTGGTGGTGCTGGCTCCTCTTCTCTACTCCAGTCCCGCGCGGCACATGGATCTATGAATACTTCCAGCCGTGGCTTTCCTAGCCCCCCCCCCCTGCAGCTCAGCAATGTCTCCCCCGCTCTAGGAGCCCCGCCGCACTCTGCGGGTCATCGTCGGGAGGCCGCTCGGGCTAGCACTGCGCCCCCTCCAAATACTGTCCCCTGCGCTTAGCTTTCGGCGCCCTGCGGGGCGGGAGCTGCTGCTAATGCTTCTCTCCCCTCTCCCAGTGCCGGCGCCATTATTGATTGTGGGGCTCGCCTCTCCACACAGCGGGAGGTGTCTGGCTCCCTGGCAGGCCTCCGCCCACTCCCTGGCTCGCCCCTCCAGCGTCTCTGCCTTCCCCCCTCGCATGGTGCCGTGGGGCATGCGGGCTTCAGTACCTGTGTGAGTGACAGCGCAGCTCATCTGCGGGAGGCTCCCGGGCCCGCCTTGGCTCACTTCCTGGCTCTTCATCTGCTCCTGCTGCTTCCCACACCTCCCTAAGTGACCATGCCGCTGTTCCTCTGCCTGGGCTCACTGATCACTTGAGGCAGGAGGCTCCAGCGCTGCTAGGTGAGTTTTCCTGTGCTGCACTGCCACCTGCTGGCCACTACACTCAATTACAGCCTGTGTTTCTTCCCTTAGAAGCACATGCACATGCACATTGGTAATTTATTAGGATTGCACTATTGGTATATCTAGTTTATTTGGCAGCCTAGTGAGGTTTGCAACACTAGCACTTGCACATTGGTAATTTATTAGGATTGCACTATTAGTATATGCACATTCAATGGTCACTATAGAGGCACTTAGCACCTAAGATGTGAACAGGGTCTGTCACCTTTCATTATATAGGTAGCGCCATTTACCCTCATACTTGGACTATTATCACTCTAGTCCCCTATTGGGTACCTAGCAGGGTAGGCTGCACACCTAATTTCCCTTTTGGTCTAAGCGTGGATATAACGGAAAATTGTATACTCACCTTTCCGTAATTTTCCTTTCCTGGTGCATCTTAATGGCAGCATACATATGGGTTGTGACTCCGCCCCCACAACCTGATAGGACTGGTTAACTGTAAATCAAAGACAGACCCGGCTCACAGCATTCTCTGTAATGCCGCGTACACACGGTCGGACTTTTCGTCTACAAAAGTCCAACGGACGCCGACGGACTAAAGCTGGCTGGTAATCCGTTCGTGTGTGGGCTTCTCCGGACTTTCAGCAGACTTTTTCAGCCTCAAATCCGACGGACTTTAGATTTGAAACATGCTTCAAATCTTTACGTCGTAACTACGACGGACCCGAAATCCGCTCATCTGTGTGCTAGTCCGACGGACAAAAACCCATGCTAGGGCAGCTATTGGCTACTGGCTATGAACTTCCTTATTTTAGTCCGGTGTACGTCATCACGTACGAATCCGTCGGACTTTTGTGTGGTCGTGTGTAGGCAAGTCCGTTCGTTAGAAAGTCTGCTGCAAGTCCGCCGAAAGTCCGCCGGAAGTCTGTCGGACTTTTGTAGACGAAAAGTCCGACCGTGTGTACGCGGCATAACTCTCACCATTTGGGTGGGCATCTGTATGCTGCCATGAAGATGCACCAGGAAAGGAAAATTACGGAAAGGTGAGTATACAATTTTCCTGGTGCATCATGGCAGCATACATATGGGGACTAACTCACCATACAGGAGGGTGCAATCATAATTTTGTAATCATCAGCAGCGCAATATGCACCATGAATTTTCCAAATGTTACTGTCGCGAGCCAGGTTCACCTATTAAAGTGTAATAAAAGTGTCCTGGGAGGACCATATTGCTGACTTGTAAATAACCTCAGGAGACACTCAGCGCTGAGTTGTCCACAGAGCTGGCACTGCCCTAGTTAAATGTGCTCTTAAGACCTCCAAAACAGGAAGGCCTTGAAGAGTAGGCCCTTTTAATTGTCTTAACCACTTGCCGACCGCCTAACGACGATATACGTCAACAGAATGGCACGGGCAGGCAAAATCACGTACCTGGTACGTGATTGCCTTCCCGCGGGCGGGGGGTCCGATCGGACCCCCCCGGTGCCAGAGGCAGTCGGCTTTGGTCTGGGAGCGTTCAGAGATGAGGGGGAGGCCATCCGATCGTGCCCCCCCCCCTCGCGATCGCTCCCAGCCAATGAGAATCCTCCCCTGCCTGTGTTGTGATGTCATCTCTCCTCGACTCGGCAGTTTCCGTTCCGGCGCCGAGAAGAGAAGACATCTGAGTGAGTGTAAAACACAAACACACACAGTAGAACATGCCAGGCACACTTTACACCCCCGATCCCCCCCCAATCGCCCCCCGATCACCCCCCAATCACCCCTCCCCCCCCCCCTGTCACACTGACACCAAGCAGTTTTTTTTTCCTGATTACTGCATGGTGTCAGTTTGTGACAGTTAGAAGTGTTAGGGCAGTTAGAGTTAGCCCCCTTTAGGTCTAGGATACCCCCCTAACCCCCCCTAATAAAGTTTTAACCCCTTGATCACCCCCCGTCACCAGTGTCGCTAAGCGATCATTTTTCTGATCGCTGTATTAGTGTCGCTGGTGACGCTAGTTAGGGACGTAAATATTTAGGTTCGCCGTCAGTGTTTTGTAGCGACAGGGACCCCCATATACTACCTAATAAATGTTTTAACCCCTTTATTGCCCCCTAGTTAACCTTTTCACCACTGATCACCGTATAACCGCTACGGGTGACGCTGGTAAGTTCGTTTATTTTTTATAGTGTCAGGGCACCCGCCGTTTATTACCGAATAAAGGTTTAGCCCCCTGATCGCCCGGCGGTGATATGCGTCGCCCCAGGCAGCGTCAGATTAGCGCCAGTACCGCTAACACCCACGCACGCAGCATACGCCTCCCTTAGTGGTATAGTATCTGAATGGATCAATATCTGATCTGATCAGATCTATACTAGCGTCCTCAGCAGTTTAGGGTTCCCAAAACGCAGTGTTAGTGGGATCAGCCCAGATACCTGCTAGCACCTGCGTTTTGTCCCTCCGCCCGGCCCAGCCCAGCCCTCCCAAGTGCAGTATCGATTGATCACTGTCACTTACAAAACACTAAACGCATAACTGCAGCGTTCGCAGAGTCAGGCCTGATCCCTGCGATCGCTAACAGTTTTTTTGGTAGCGTTTTGGTGAACTGGCAAGCACCTGCCCCAGGCAGCATCAGGTTAGCGCCAGTACCGCTAACACCCACGCACGCACCGTACACCTCCCTTAGTGGTATAGTATCTGAACGGATCAATATCTGATCCGATCAGATCTATACTAGCGTCCCCAGCAGTTTAGGGTTCCCAAAAACGCAGTGTTAGCGGGATCAGCCCAGATACCTGCTACCCTCCGTTTTGCCCCTCCGCCTGGCCCAGCCCAGCCCACCCAAGTGCAGTATCGATCGATCACTGTCACTTCCAAAACACTAAACGCATAACTGCAGCGTTCGCAGAGTCAGGCCTGATCCCTGCAGTCGCTAACAGTTTTTTTGGTAGCGTTTTGGTGAACTGGCAAGCATCAGCGGCCTAGTACACCCCGGTCGTAGTCAAACCAGCACTGCAGTAAGACTTGGTGACGTGGCGAGTCCCATAAGTGCAGTTCAAGCTGGTGAGGTGGCAAGCACAAGTAGTGTCCCGCTGCCACCAAAAAGACAAACACAGGCCCGTCGTGCCCATAATGCCCTTCCTGCTGCATTCGCCAATCCTAATTGGGAACCCACCGCTTCTGCAGCACCCGTACTTCCCCCATTCACATCCCCAACCAAATGCAGTCGGCTGCATGAGAGGCATTTTCTTTATGTCCTCCCGAGTACCCCTATCCAACGAACCCCCCCAAAAAAGATGTTGTGTCTGCAGCAAGCGCGGATATAGGCGTGACACCCGCTATTATTGTCCCTCCTGTCCTGACAATCCTGGTCTTTGCATTGGTGAATGTTTTGAACGCTACCATACACTAGTTGAGTATTAGCGTAGGGTACAGCATTGCACAGACTAGGCACAGTTACAGTTACAAAAAAAAAAAAAAAACACATACAAAAATATAAAATAAAAAAAAAGTTGTCGTTTTATTGTTCTCTCTCTCTTTATTCTCTCTCTATTGTTCTGCTCTTTTTTTTACTGTATTCTATTCTGCAGTGTTTTATTGTTATTATGTTTTATCATGTTTGCTTTTCAGGTATGCAATATTTTATACTTTACCGTTTACTGTGCTTTATTGTTAACCATTTTTTTGTCTTCAGGTACGCTATTCACGACTTTGAGTGGTTATACCAGAATGATGCCTGCAGGTTTAGGTATCATCTTGGTATCATTCTTTTCAGCCAGCGGTCGGCTTTCATGTAAAAGCAATCCTAGCGGCTAATAAGCCTCTAAACTGCTTTTACAGGCAGTGGGAGGGAATGCCCCCCCCCCCCTCCACCGTCTTCCGTGTTTTTTTTGGCTCTCCTGTCTCAACAGGGAACCTGAGAATGCAGCCGGTGATTCAGCCAGCTGACCATAGAGCTGATCAGGGACCAGAGTGGCTCCAAACATCTCCATGGCCTAAGAAACCGGAAGCTACAAGCATTTTATGACTTAGATTTCGCTGGATGTAAACAGCGCCATTGGGAAATTGGGGAAGCATTTTATCACACCGATCTTGGTGTGGTCAGAGGCTTTGAGGGCAGAGGAGAAATCTAGGGTCTAATAGACCCCAATTTTTTCAAAAAAAGAGTACCTGTCACTACCTATTGCTATCATAGGGGATATTTACATTCCCTGAGATAACAATAAAAATGATTTAAAAAAAAAATGAAAGGAACAGTTTAAAAATAAGATAAAAAAGCAAAAAAATAATAAAGGAAAAAAAAAAGCACCCCTGTCCCCCCTGCTCTCGCGCTAAGGCGAATGCAAGCGTCGGTCTAGCGTCAAATGTAAACAGCAATTGCACCATGCATGTGAGGTATCACCGCAAAGGTCAGATCGAGGGCAGTAATTTTAGCAGTAGACCTCCTCTGTAAATCTAAAGTGGTAACCTGTAAAGGCTTTTAAAGACTTTTAAAAATGTATTAATTTTGTTGCCACTGCACGTTTGTGCGCAATTTTAAAGCATGTCATGTTTGGTATCCATGTACTCGGCCTAAGATCATCTTTTTTATTTCATCAAACATTTGGGCAATATAGTGTGTTTTAGTGCATTCAAATTTAAAAAAGTGTGTTTTTTCCCCAAAAAATGCGTTTGAAAAATCGCTGCGCAAATATTGTGTGAAAAAAAAAAATGAAACACCCACCATTTTAATCTGTAGGGCATTTGCTTTAAAAAAAATATATAATGTTTGGGGGTTCAAAGTAATTTTCTTGCAAAAAAAATAAATAATTTTTTCATGTAATCAAAAAGTGTCAGAAAGGGCTTTGTCTTCAAATGGTTAGAAGAGTGGGTGATGTGTGACATAAGCTTCTAAATGTTGTGCATAAAATGCCAGGACAGTTCAAACCCCCCCAAATGACCCCATTTTGGAAAGTAGACACCCCAAGCTATTTGCTGAGAGCCATACCGAGTCCATGGAATATTTTATATTGTGACATAAGTTGCGGGAAAGAGACAAATTTTTTTTTTTTTGCACAAAGTTGTCACTAAATGATATATTGCTCAAACATGCCATGGTAATATGTAAAATTACACCCCAAAATACATTCTGTTGCTTCTCCTGAGTATGGGGATACCACATGTGTGGGACTTTTTGGGAGCCTAGCCGCGCACGGGACCCCGAAAACCAAGCACCGCCTTCAGGCTTTCTAAGGGCGTAAATTTTTGATTTCACTCTTCACTGCCTATCACAGTTTCGGAGGCCATGGATTGCCCAGATGGCAAACCCCCCCCCCCCAATGACCCCATTTTGGAAAGGAGACACCCCAAGCTATTTGCTGAGAGGTATAGTGAGTATCAACATTTTTGAAAAAATCTTATGCAGTTTGTTAGATCTTTGTTAGATCAGGTTAGATCAACCGTTGTTTGCGTTAGATCTCACACAGAAGAAGCGATATTAACAGTTATTTGCTGGGGGGGGCTAACCCGTCATCAGCCCCCCCCTTATCAAAAAATTGACCAAACAGTTAGCCATTTTGGAAGCAATTTGTTAGATCCGGTATGATCAAGTGTTTTTAACGTTAGATCTCACATAATTAGAGACTTATTAAGTGATTAATGAGGGGGGGCTGGCCCCCCCTTATCAAATTTTCAGGCCAAAAATCATTCAGGCTAATAGATATTCGTTAGATCCGGTAAGATCAAGTGGTTTTAACGTTAGATCTCACATCATTTCAGAGATATTCCACATCAAAATAGAGATATTAGGTGGCACATATGGACGGGCTGGCCCCCCCTTATCAAATTTTCGGGCCAAAAATCATTCAGGCTAACAGATATTCGTTAGATCCGGTAAGATCAAGTGTTTTTAACGTTAGATCTCAAATCATTTCAGAGATATTCCTCATCAAAATAGAGATATTAGGTGGTACATATGGACGGGCTGGCCCCCCCTTATCAAATTTTCTGGCCAAAAATCATTCAGGCTAATAGATATTCGTTAGATCCGGTAAGATCAAGTGGTTTTAACGTTAGATCTCACATCATTTCAGAGATATTCCACATCAAAATAGAGATATTAGGTGGTACATGTGGACGGGTTAGTCCCCCTACATGCAATTTTCTGGCCAAAAATCATCTAGACTAATAGATATTCGTTAGATCCGGAAAGATCAAGTGGTTTTAACTTTAGAGATATTAGGTGGTAGTATGTAAGGATGAGATTAGATCTCACATAATTAGAGACTTATTAAGTGATTAATGAGGGGGGCTGACCCCCTCTTATCAAATTTTCTGGCCAATAAATCACCTGGCTAATTGATATTCATTAGATCCGGTAAGATCAAGTGATTTTAATGTTTGATTATCCATAATTACAGGGATATTATGGATATTTGGTAACGATGCACGTATATCCATACTAGTGTCTATATCGGAGGCGGTGATGAGCATTTTCACATGTACCAGTGAGGAGTGCCATTGAGCATACCGAGGTATGCTGAAATTATGTGGGACATTAATCGACAGGTGTGTCCAAGCCCAGTGAAGCCTGAAGCACAGTCACAGAAGCCAGAGGGAAACTTCGGAGGGCTCTGGTGAAGGAGTCAACCACGTACCCATCTACGGTAGCTGGCTCAAAACCAATGACACGAAGAGACAGCAGCGAAAGTCCAAACCCTTGCAGAGGGCCCCCCATTGTTGCCTCCAAACAACCCAGTGTCCTGTTTCTTTTGACAAATGCTGCCTGGTGTCAAAGAGTCAATGCGCACCGGACTCCACCAGACTCCCAGAACTTAGCACAGATTTAAGCCCAATCAGAACCTCGCAGAGAGGAGCGCGGATACAAACCACCGAACAGGCCAGGGCCACCACTTCCTCCATGCTCCCTGACAAGCTGGTGGGACCTTCTCCTGTTGTTCCCATCCAAGTAAATGGAGTCTACACCAAGGCCCTTCTGGATACTGGAGCTTAAGTGACTCTTCTCTACAAAGACTTCTATGACAGGCACCTCAAGCACCTGCCTTTGCAGAAGTTGGAAGAGCTGCAGATATGGGGCATTGTGACTTAGAACTTCCCCTATGATGGCTATCTACCGGTCAAGCTGACCTTCGATCCCTCCATGGCTGGGAAAGCCAAGACTTTTGAAACTCAGGCAGTGGTCTGTCCTCGCCCACCAGGGGCCAGTAAGAGTTCTCTCATCATAGAGACCAATACTGATCTTGTCAGAAGGCTGTTGACACCTCTTGTTCTGGAGCCGGGCACTTCAACTACAAGTTTGCACCCCATGCTGAGACAAGCCTACCAGCACCTGGAACGAAAACAGAAGGGAAAGATCTGGCGCTTGGACCAGTGTGAGAAGGTGTTACAGCCTGGTAAAGTGGCCTATTTACGAGCATCTGTCAAGCTAAATTGGAAGCAAGCAGGCCCTTTCATTGTCCTTGAATCAGACGGACAGAGAGAAGACATAGGAGTGGAGATAATTCCCGAGGTGGTTTCAACCAAAGGGTTGCAAAGAAGTCACGGAAAAATCTTGGTTAGTGTCCACAACATAACAGCCTCGCCAGTGAAGATGCCAGCTCAGATGTTGCTGGGACAAGTGAATCTGGCCACCCCAGTCCTGCCGTCTGATTTGGTGGGGGGAGCAAAGGATGGGATCTCTGTGGAGGAGCTCTATCTGAAAAATACTCCCCTTTTGCCTGAATGGAAAGAAAGGGCCAAGACTCAGCCCCTGAGATGGCAGGCTGCATTCTCCAAGAGTGAATTTGATGTGGGGTGTACAAAAAGTGCCCAATACCAGATCCATCTCTTCGAGTGTATAAGCCATTCAGGGAAAGAGTTTGATGGATTCCTTTAGGGGACTTGGAGGATCTGCATGAACTGGCAGAGTTGAAGAGGGCAGGTATCATCCGAGTCCCAGAGTCTATACGCTTCCCCAATAGTGGTGGTACAGAAGAAGAATGGGTCACTGAGGCTGGGTATTGACTACCGGACGCTGAACTTAAGGACCATTCCTGACCAATATACCACCCCAAGGATAGAAGATGTCTTGCAGAGCCTGTCAGGAGCGAAGTGGTTCAGCATGCTGGATTTGAAGAGTGGGTATTACCAAATCCCCATGCACCCTGAGAATCGGGAGAAGACCATTTTCATTACCCCGCAGGGGATCTTTGGATTTGACCATATGCATCAAGGCCTGTCTGGTGCCCCAGCAACCTTCCAAAGGCTAATGGAGAAGACCGTGGGTGACATGAAACTGATCGAGGTGTTGGTGTACTTAGACGACATCATCGTTTTCAGCAAGACCCTGGAAGAGCATGAAGAGTTTCTGCAGAAGGTCCTTAAGAGACTCCATGGTGTGGGGGTTGAAGCTGTCTCTGGAAAAGTGCCAGTTTTATCAACCCTCGGTCAACTACCTTGGTCACATCGTGTCTGCTGATGAAGTGGCCACTGACCTCGTGGCCGAGGCCTACCAACGTGACAGAGCTTAGGTCATTTCTGGGATTCTGCTCTTATTACAGAAGATTTGTCAAGGGATTCGCTAAGACGCTGACCCTGATCTGACGAAGCCTGTCAGACCAGCTGGAGGGCCCAGAAAATCCAGAGAGTCCATTAAGGAACAATTGACTCTGAAGTGTGAAGAGGTTTTAGGCAGCTGAAGTGAAGCCTAACAACTGCTCCAGTCGTGGCCTATGAACATCCAACCAGGCCATACGAGCTACACTTTGACGCCAGTCGAGATGGGTTAGGTGGGGTGCTATATTAGGAACATGACTGCCATCTACGGCCTGTTGCCTACGTGAGTCGGAACTTGGCCCCCGCCGAGAAGAACTATCCCATGCACAAACTTGAGTTTCTGGCCTTGAAGTGGGTGGATAAGCTGAGGGATTACCTGTATGGAGTGGAGTTCGTGATCAAGACCGACAACAATGCTCTCACCTACATCCTCACTACCACCAAGTTGGACGCCACGGGTCACAAATGGTTGGCTGCTCTGTCAGGGTTTATTTTCAGCCTGAAGTATCGACCGGGGTCAGGAAACAAGACGCTGATGCTTTGTCAAGAAAGCCCCATTGTTCCAGAGACCCTCCAGAAGAATAGGCCCAACTGACACCTGAAGGGTACGAGCCTTATGTCAAGGAGCAGAACATCAACCTGGAGTAGGATCCAGGACCGAAAAGGGTTGGAGTGTCAGCCGTTGGTGTCTACAGATGTTATTGCAATGTCGCCCAAGTCAGGGATGAAGGTCTGCCCAAGCTGTCAAAGACCTGTGGAGGGACCAGTTAGAGGACCCTCCCTGTAGCTTGGCATTCAAGGCCTTGGAGTGCCAATTCCCTGACTTGCTCCTCACTGACTCCCCGAAGGAAACCCATCTGCTGCACCGAGAGTGGGATTGGTTTCAGGTGCACAGAGGGTTGGTCTACCGAAGAGGCCCCTCTGACGATTCTGAAGAAAAATGGCAGCTATTCCCACCTGAAAAACATACGGAGACAGTATTAACTGCCCTACTATCAGAAACCATGAATCAGACCGAGACAGAAGTATAGTTAAATCACACTTCTTTAATAATAATAAGGTAAACAGAGTAAGCGTAGTCAAAACAAGCCAGAGTTCAGTAACCGGATCGGGTAGTCAGCCAAGCAAATGTCAGAGAGCCAGAGATAAACGTAGTAGTACAGCAAGCAAGATCAGGAGCCAGAAGGAACGTCAGCCTAGCAAGTCTTCAACAGGAACGCAGGAGAAAGACTCTGTGATGTTGACAAAGGTGAAGGCAGAGATCAAGTGAGCTGGACAACTTGCTGGGTAACTGTGGAGAGAAATGGGAGCTGGCAATTAGCCGACAGCTGAGTGGGCAGCTCAGAGAAGGAAGGGCTGAGACCAGCCCTGACACCTACATGACAACCTTGGCCACCTAGGGCCCAAGAGGACTTTTCTCCTGGTGAGGGACCGGTTCTACTGGCCCTGCATGCAGGCTGAAGTTGAGGACTATTGCCACTCCTGCATCAGATGTATCCAAAGGAAGACTTTGCCTCACCGAGCTGCCCCAATGGACCATCTTCAGAGCCAAGGACCCATGGAGCTGGTGTGCATTGACATTCTGTGCTTGGAGCCTGATTTGAGCGGGCAGGGAAATATCCTGGTAGTGACTGACCATTTCACTCGGTATGCCCAGGCGTTTTCCACGAGGGACCAACAAGCATCCATGGTGGCCAAGATCTTCGCCGAGAAATTCTTTGTGCACTATGGTCTGTCCCAATGCATCCACTCTGATCAAGTGAGAGATGTCAAGAGTAGTCTCATCAAGAGACTTTCAGACCTGTTGGGCATCAGGAAGTCTAAAACCACGCCGTATCATCCTCAAGGAGATCCTAAACCAGAGACATTCAACTGAACCCTCCTGGATATACTTGCAATTCTAAGTTCAGAACAAAAGCAGCACTGGAGCAAGCATATAGTGGCTATTGTGCATGCTTATAACAGCACCGCCAATGATACCACAGGTTACTCTCCCTATAGTTTGATGTTCAGACCTTAGGCCCGGCTGCCAGTAGACTTGGCCTTTGGCACATCCCTCCACCATACCTTAGCAACTTTCCACAGAGGGTATGTGGATCGCCTGCAGAGACATCTGAAAACCACCTATGATAAGGCTCAAGCTGCCTCATATGCCCGAGGACAGAGAAACAAAATAAACTTTGACCTTAGGGTACGAGTGCAGGACCTACAGCCGGATGACAAGGTACTGCTAAGAAACCTGGGTGTCCCTGGAAAGCACAAGTTGGCTAACTGCTGAAAGTCGCAGCCCTATGTCATTTGCAAGCATCTGCCCAGACACCCAGTATATCAAATCCGGCCAGAGGGAAGCACAGGCCTGCTGAAGACTTAGCATCACAATCATCTGTTGCCTCTGTCAGAAGCAGTTCATGTGCCACCACAGCCAGATTTACAGTCCACACCCACGGCCTCTCAAAGATCCCGGCCAGTGACTAGATCTCACTCTGTACCCCTTGCTGAAGATGAAAACAGCGAGGATGAAGAGAAAGATTGTCTGTGGCCATCTCGAATGCCAGGGCTAGGGATGAGCTTCGAGTTCGAGTCGAACTCATGTTCGACTCGAACATTGGCTGTTCGCAAGTTCACCGAACAGCGAACAATTTGGGGTGTTCGCGGCAAATTCGAATGCCGCGGAACACCCTTTAAAAGTCTATGGGAGAAATCAAAAGTGCTAATTTTAAAGGCTAATATGCAAGTTATTGTCATAAAAAGTGTTTGGGGACCTGGGTCCTGCCCCAGGGGACATGGATCAATGCAAAAAAAAGTTTTAAAAACGGCCGTTTTTTCAGGAGCAGTGATTTTAATAATGCTTAAAGTCAATCAATAAAAGTGTAATATCCCTTTAAATTTCGTACCTGGGGGGTGTCTATAGTATGCCTGTAAAGGGGCGCATGTTTCCTGTGTTTAGAACAGTCTGACAGCAAAATGACATTTTGAAGGAAAAAACTCATTTAAAACTACCCGCGGCTATTGCATTGCCGACAATACACATAGAAGTTCATTGATAAAAACGGCATGGGAATTCCCCAAAGGGGAACCCCGAACCAAAATTTAAAAAAAAAAATGACGTGGGAGTCCCCTAAATTCCATACCAGGCCCTTCAGGTCTGATATGGATATTAAGGGGAACCCCGGCCAAAATTTAAAAAAAAATGACGTGGGGTTCCCCCTAAATTCCATACCAGACCCTTCAGGTCTGGTATGGATTTTAAGGGGAACCCCGCGCCAAAAAAAAAAAAAAAAAAACGGCGTGGGGTCCCCCCAAAAATCCATACCAGACCCTTAACCGAGCACGCAACCTGGCAGGCCGCAGGAAAAGAGGGGGGGACGAGAGTGCGGCCCCCCCTCCCTCCTGAACCGTACCAGGCCACATGCCCTCAACATTGGGAGGGTGCTTTGGGGTAGCCCCCCAAAACACCTTGTCCCCATGTTGATGAGGACAAGGGCCTCATCCCCACAACCCTGGCCGGTGGTTGTGGGGGTCTGCGGGCGGGGGGCTTATCGGAATCTGGAAGCCCCCTTTAATAAGGTGACCCCCAGATCCCGGCCCCCCCCCCTGTGTGAAATGGTAAGGGGGTACATAAGTACCCCTACCATTTCACGAAAAAAGTGTCAAAAATGTTAAAAATGACAAGAGACAGTTTTTGACAATTCCTTTATTTAAATGCTTCTTCTTTCTTCTATCTTCCTTCATCTTCTGGTTCTTCTGGTTCTTCTGGCTCTTCTGGTCCTTCCTCCGGCGTTCTCGTCCAGCATCTCCTCCGCGGCGTCTTCTATCTTCTTCTCCTCGGGCCGCTCCGCACCCATGGCATGGGGGGGAGGCTCCCGCTCTTCTCTTCTTCTTTTCTTCTCTTCTTCTCTTCTTCATTTTCTTCTCCGGGCCGCTCCGCAATCCATGCTGGCATGGAGGGAGGCTCCCGCTGTGTGACGGCGCTCCTCGTCTGACAGTTCTTAAATAACGGGGGGCGGGGCCACCCGGTGACCCCGCCCCCCTCTGACGCACGGGACATGACGGGACTTCCCTGTGGCATTCCCCGTGACGTCACAGGGAAGTCCCGTCAAGTCACCGTGCGTCAGAGTGGGGCGGGGTCACTGGGTGGCCCCGCCCCCCCCCCGTTATTTAAGAGGAGGAAGAACCAGAAGAGCCAGAAGAACCAGAAGAACCAGAAGATGAAGGAAGATAGAAGAAAGAAGAAGCATTTAAATAAAGGAATTGTCAAAAACTGTCTCTTGTCATTTTTAACATTTTTGACACTTTTTTCGTGAAATGGTAGGGGTACTTATGTACCCCCTTACCATTTCACACAGGGGGGGGGCGGGATCTGGGGGTCACCTTGTTAAAGGGGGCTTCCAGATTCCGATAAGCCCCCCGCCCGCAGACCCCCACAACTACCGGCCAGGGTTGTGGGGATGAGGCCCTTGTCCTCATCAACATGGGGACAAGGTGTTTTGGGGGGCTACCCCAAAGCACCCTCCCAATGTTGAGGGCACGTGGCCTGGTACGGTTCAGGAGGGAGGGGGGCCGCACTCTCGTCCCCCCCTCTTTTCCTGCGGCCTGCCAGGTTGCGTGCTCGGATAAGGGTCTGGTATAGATTTTTGGGGGGACCCCACGTCGTTTTTTTTTTTTTTTTTTTGGCGCGGGGTTCCCCTTAAAATCCATACCAGACCTGAAGGGTCTGGTATGGAATTTAGGGGGAACCCCACGTCATTTTTTTTTTTTTAATTTTGGCCGGGGTTCCCCTTAATATCCATACCAGACCTGAAGGGCCTGGTATGGAATTTAGGAGGACTCCCACGTCATTTTTTTTTTTTAATTTTGGTTCGGGGTTCCCCTTTGGGGAATTCCCATGCCGTTTTTATCAATGAACTTCTATGTGTATTGTCGGCAATGCAATAGCCGTGGGTAGTTTTAAATGAGTTTTTTCCTTCAAAATGTCATTTTGCTGTCAGACTGTTCTAAACACAGGAAACATGCGCCCCTTTACAGGCATACTATAGACACCCCCCAGGTACGAAATTTAAAGGGATATTACACTTTTATTGTTTGACTTTAAGCATTATTAAAATCACTGCTCCTGAAAAAACGGCCGTTTTTAAAACTTTTTTTTGCATTGATCCATGTCCCCTGGGGCAGAACCCAGGTCCCCAAACACTTTTTATGACAATAACTTGCATATAAGCCTTTAAAATTATCACTTTTGTTTATTCATGTTCGTGTCCCATAGACTTTAACGGTGTTCGCGTGTTCAAACAAACTTTTTTCCTGTTCGCATGTTCTGGTGCGAACCGAACAGGGGGGTGTTCGGCTCATCCCTAGCCAGGGCCTGCCACCCCCCCCTTTCTTCTCCTCCCAAGGTGACTGAGGTGACTTTCAGGCCAGAGGCTCTTGAGTTTGTACTTCAAAGTCCACCTTTTGAAGAGTTGGAAGACCCTCCATCTTCCCTGCTGAAAACAGACCCCTAAGACTTTCCATCCTTCATTGAGGAAGCTGAAGCTGATATGCAGGAAGAAGAAGAGACCAGTGTGCCTGTAACCCCAAAACCTAAAGAACAGCGAGAGCGAAGGGTTATTCACCCACCCAAAAGACTAATATATGATACTTTGAGTGAAAGCTCTGAGGAGGTCGTTCTCATTGCAAAAAGGACTCTTGAAGAAACTGACCCTTCCACTGCAGATTTGGTGGTGGACAATCCCAACTCAGTGTCAGGGCTGGGCTCAGCCCTTCCTTCTCGGAGCTGGCCACTCAGCTGTCGGACAATTGCCAGCTCCTATCTCTCCACAGTTACTCAGCTGTTGATAATATCCTGCTCGTCAGTCCTGCCTACATAAGCCGTCCAGTCCAGAGGATCTCTGCCTTCGCCTTGGTCAACATCACAGAAACAATCTCCTGCGATCCTGTTCAAGACTTGCTTTGCTGACATCCCTTCTGGCTCCAGATCCTGCTTGCTGTTCCACTACATTGATCCCTGACTTCTGGCTTGGCTGACTATCCATTCCGGTTACTGAACTTTGGCTATGTTTTGACTATGTTTGTTCTTTTTACATTTATTATTAAACAAGTGTGATTTAACTGTACTTCTGTCTTGGCCTGATTTCTTGGTTTCTGACACTCAGCCCCTGGCACATCTAGCTGGGCCATTCCAGTTAACCTCCCCCCTATGCTAATTGTTGGGATGTTCCTCTGCCAGGGTTTTATGCAGATGTAAATTGTATGGTTTCCTGTGCACACTAACCTGTTTTTTTTTTCCGTGTGTATATCAAAAGCATGTAACAGGTCATACACTCTTTACCTCCTTTGGTGGACCAAAGGTTCTTTGGTGGGCGGAGTGTGTAGCGGGGGCTACTCTATTACCCATGGTCCCGCACCTCCCGCCATTCCTGCCAGCGACTGCCGGACTGAATAGACACTAACACAGGCACTCACTGAGGGAGAGCACACCTGTGAGTCCCTGTGGGGGATTTCTCCCCCTCCCTCTCCTCTTCCTGTGTCCCTATTGGCAGGGAGAGGAAGCCAATCAAGCAGCAGCAGAGGACCATGGCCCACAATGCAGCCCCATTGATTTCGACAGGGGGTGGAACTACCAAGCCCAGCCTGCTTTGCAAGAAGGGGGGGCTAGCTAAAGACTTAAGCTTGTTGGTCTGAGGAGAGATCACCATGAGGCAGGGAGGTGAACGGAGGTGTGAGGAGAGACTACACGCACCCGCTGAAGAACCATGCAAAGAAGGTTCCAGAGACCATCCAGAGACGGTTGAAGATGGATGTACCTTCTGTACCACCTAAAATCTCTATTTTTTTATGGAATATCTCTGAAATGATGTGAGATCTAACGTTAAAACCACTTGATCTTACCGGATCTAACGAATATCTATTAGCCTGAATGATTTTTGGCCATAAAATTTGATAAGGGGGGCCAGCCCCCCTCATTAATCACTTAATAAGTCTCTAATTATGTGAGATCTAACGTTAAAACCACTTGATCTTACCGGATCTAACGAATATCTATAAGCCTGAATAATTTTTGGCCAGAAAATTTGATAAGGGGGGTCAGCCCGTCCATATGTACCACCTAATATCTCTATTTTGATGTGGAATATCTCTGAAATGATGTGAGATCTAACGTTAAAACACTTGATCTTACCGGATCTAACGAATATCTATTAGCCTGAATGATTTTTGGCCAGAAAATTTGATATGGACGGGCTGGCCCCCCCTTATGTACCACCTAATATCTCTATTTTGATGTGGAATATCTCTGAAATGATGTGAGATCTAACGTTAAAAACACTTGATCTTACCGGATCTAACGAATATCTATTAGCCTGAATGATTTTTGGCCAGAAAATTTGATATGGACGGGCTGGCCCCCCCTTATGTACCACCTAATATCTCTATTTTGATGTGGAATATCTCTGAAATTATGTGAGATCTAACGTTAAAAACACTTGATCTTACCGGATCTAATGAATATCTATTAGCCTGAATGATTTTTGGGCTGAAAATTTGATAAGGGGGGGCCAGCCCCACCTCATTAATCACTTAATAAGTCTCTAATTATGTGAGGTCTAACGTTAAAAACACTTGATCTTACCGGATCTAACGAATATCTATTAGCCTGAATGTTTTTTGGCCAGAAAATTTGATAAGGGGGGGCTAACCCATCCATATGTACCACCTAATATCTCTATTTTGATGTGGAATATCTCTGAAATGATGTGAGATCTAACGTTAAAAACACTTGATCTTACCGGATTTAACGAATATCTATTAGCCTGAATGATTTTTGGCCAGAAAATTTGATAAGGGGGGGCTAACCTCTCCATATGTACCACCTGATATCTCTATTTTGATGTGGAATATCTCTGAAATGATGTGAGATCTAACGTTAAAAACACTTGATCTTACCGGATCTAGCGAATATCTATTAGCCTGAATGATTTTTGGCCCAAAAATTTGATAAGGGGGGGCCAGCCCGTCCATATGTACCACCTAATATCTCTATTTTGATGTGGAATATCTCTGAAATGACGTGAGATCTAACGTTAAAACCACTTGATCTTACTGGATCTAATGAATATCTATTAGCCTGAATGATTTTTGGCCCAAAAATTTGATAAGGGGGGGGCCAGCACCCCCTCATTAATCACTTAATAAGTCTCTAATTATGTGAGATCTAACGTTAAAAACACTTGATCATACCGGATCTAACAAATTGCTTCCAAAATAGCTAACTGTTTGGTCAATTTTTTGATAAGGGGGGGCTGATGACGGGTTAGCCCCCCCAGCAAATTATAACTGTTAATATCGCTTCTTCTGTGTGAGATCTAACGCAAACAACTGTTGATCTAACCTGATCTAACAAAGATCTAACAAACTGCATAACATTTTTTCAAAAATTTTGATATGGGGGGGCTAACCCGGCAGAGGTTGGCTGGTTTAGGTAATAAAGGACTCCAGGCTTTTGCTGTGTGAGATCTGCATCATTTTCCCATATTCTTTGGTAAATCTTATTCTTGAAGACCTCTCTGGTTTGACACAAGGTAGGTACTACCTGCACTGAGCATGCTTGACTTTTTTTTTTTTTTAACTTTAGCAGTGGGCACAGATTACCTTGTTTTTATTTTTATTTATTAATTAATTTTTTTTTTTTTGCTAGGAACAGAAATTAACTGAATCCTCATCTCCTCTGGGTAACTAGAACCTTCACGATTGTTCGTTTTTTTTGTTTTTGTTTTTTTAATCCAGCTACAAACTGGACCAGAATTTTTTACTTTTCCATCAACTCTGGTAGCCTGGCTGACTGTAATGCCGCGTACACACGGTCGGACTTTTCGTCTACAAAAGTCCGACGGACGCTGACGGACTAAAGCCGGCTGACAATCCGATCGTGTGTGGGCTTCCCCGGACTTTCAGCTGACTTTTCCAGCCGCTAATCTGATGGACTTTAGATTTGAAACATGCTTCAAATCTTTACGTCGTAACTACGCCAGACCCAGAAATCCACTCGTCTGTATGCTAGTCCGACGGACAAAAACCCACACTAGGGCAGCTATTGGCTACTGGCTATCAACTTCCTTATTTTAGTCCGGTGTACGTCATCACGTACGAATCCGTCGGACTTTTGTGTGATCGTATGTAGGCAAGTCCGTTCATTAGAAAGTCTGCCGCAAGTCCGCCAAAAGTCCGCCAAAAGTCCGTCGAAAGTCTGGCGGACGGGCTGTCGGACTTTTGTAGCCGAAAAGTCCGACCGTGTGTACGCGGCATAAGAGATTGAAAGGTGGACTTCCCACCTGTCAATGTTATATGATCGTTATGCTCATGGAATTATGCCCCTGCATGGGTGAGTTTGTCATGATGTTATACTTTTTCAATAAAAATTATTGTACCAGAAAGGCGGACCTCCCTTAAACTTCCACCAATGTCACACCAATATAGCTGATAAGCTGATATGGCAGTGGCGGCTGGTGAAGTTTTTGGATGGGGGGGCGCCAGACCCCACCCATAATTTTTGACCCCTCCCACTTCTCATAAACCACACCCCTTATATAATCCACCCACTCCGTCCCCTGTATTCCACTTGCTTCCACCCATAGTGTTAGGAGTATACAGCTCAGATCACAGGACAGAGTATATAGTCCCAGAATCACAGGACAGATTATATATCTAGATAAAATATTGAAAATGTTAATGTTTAAGTCAACTGTTAAAGAATGCAATAAATGTACCACGAATCAGTGAATTTTTTTACAACAGCAAACAAAATTTATTGTACAACAAACAACAAAAAAACTCTGAATCAGAGTAAAGGTGACTGAATACAAATGCACGCCACATTCACGTTAGCGCCAGTAGAACTATTTGAAAATAAATTTTGCTCTCCTTTCTTTCTGGCTTGCAAATTTCTCTATGGCCTTCTGGTTGAAGTCAGTCTTCTCTATCACCACTCTCTTTTCCATTGACAGCATGGCCAATGCATTCAGCCTTTCCTGGGTCATGCCATTTCTCAGAAAAGTCTTAATCCTTTTTAAGGTTGAGAAGCACCTCTCAGCTTCTGCTGTGGTCATGGGTGTGGTGATGAGGATCTTTGGCAGAGTGACAGTCTCTCTAAATACATGAGCAAGATTGTTCTCCACAAACAGCTGGAATAGGTCCACAGCACCATTGCACTTTTTGAACTCTTCTGTGCGGTAGATGAGACCAAGCTCTGTCTTTAACTTATTCTTATTGAGCAGTAGATAGGCCTTCAAAGTCTCACTCGGTGCATCCTCCGGAAACTCCATTGCGTACTGTTCAAACCTGTCTGCTTGAAGCAAGGTGGCACTAACAAGGTGTTTTGTGAAGGAGAAACGTCGCATGGTGTGTAATAGTATGGTATCACAGACTTATAGAGTGAAGGATAAAAACAAAAATTAGGTAGTGATGACAAAATGTCAATGTCATCTATGTTAGCTCCCTGAGCATCACAAATGCATGAAACTTATACATATTTACTAAGAATGTCTTGTCCATGTGTATGGAGTTCTGAGAAATTATGGATTCATAAACACTGAAACTGATCTCCCTTCATAATATTAAAACTGGCCATTTTAAAATGTTCAGTTTTAAGTTATAAAGGGAGATCAGTTTCAGTGGTTTTGAATCCATAATTTCTCAGAACTTCATACACATGGACAAGACATTCTTAGTAAATATGTCAAGTCTCATGCATTTCTGATGTTCAGGCAGCTAACACAGATAAAGGCTGTAATAATACTAATGTTATCCACTAGAGGGAATAACAAATCCTTTTAGATCACATCATTTTTATATGAATATTGTAAGAAAAATATTTTTCTTTCCAATCTTCATATCTATAAGGGAGCTATCAAAAAGACAAATATTGCAACAAATTAAAACTCACCTCGGTTGCAATGCGTTTATGTTCTCCTGGATTCAGCGAGCCCTGCCTCTTCGGTTGAGAACCACCTTGACTGCTTTGGTCAACCAGGGATGGCATAGAATCTCTGCAAAATGTATGAGCAATAATAATAAAAATAATAATAATAATAATAATAATAACACATGGAAAAGGAGGAATACAGCTGCTACCTGATCTTCTGTATGTCCCGCTGGAACTGCTGGATGCTCCCCTTAATGTGGACTGAATCTATGTCCTTCTTCTGGAGTTTGGCATAGAGGAGGTCCACATGTGACATGATGTTGTGGATAAGCGTAAGAAAATATTTAAAATCCTGATCTTCCAGCAGCACGACAAAGCCTGCTGCCTCTCTCATGGTAACAGGGCCAAAGTCACCTGAGTCTCGCATGGTTTCAAAACAGTGGATGAGGTCCTCTCTGTGCTCAAACACTGTATTGACGGCACGGCTGTGGAAGTTCCATCTGACACTGCTTGATGTTGGCAGTCTATGGGCAACAACTTTATCAAGTACATCTGTGCTCTTGGGTGATCTCGCAAAAAAGCTGGCAAATCCTCCAAGGTTAGCAAAAAAAAGCCTCACTTTGGGTATTTGAGAAGTGGCCTGTTGCATTATCAGATTGAGCTGATGTGCATAGCAGTGGATGTAATGGGCATTTGGGTACATATCCTGAATCTTCTTTTGAACCCCTGCAGTGGCACCCCTCATCACACTGGCTCCATCATATGCTTGGGAGAGGAGTTTATGTTTCTGATCCCCTGGAAGGAGGACAGCAAGACACTCTTGTAGTGCTGAAGCAATGGAATCCGCATTAGCGGAATGTAGAGGAATAAACTCAAAAAATCTCTCCTGTACGTTGTTTTTGGCATCAATGTAGCGCAGTACAAGCACAAGTTGGCACTGTGTAGCAATATCAGTGGTCTCGTCGGCCTGGATTGAGATGAAATTGCTGCTCTGTGCTTCTTGAATAATGTGCTCCTTCACTACAGACAACATACAGTCCAACAGCTCGTTCTGCACAGTTTTTGAAGTTCCCTTAAAAACAGTGGCATTCTCAAGGTGCTCTTTCAAAATTCCATTAAGAGAAGCAACAAAATCGACCAAGCCATGGAATATCCCAGGATTATCGGAGCTCTCACTCTCATTATGGCCACGCAAAGCCAGCTCAAATGCACCACAAAATTTCACACAGTCGATTATTCGAGACAGGATGTGTCAATTTTTTATGACCTCTTCATTGTGTTTTCTAATGGCAATTCTGTAGCCTGCATCTAGCTGTTAATGCTACGCTTCCCAAAAAACTCGAGCCTCATAACATTGTCAAGGTGGCTTTGGGTAGTTTTATGCCGCTTGCACTTTTCAGTGAGATGCTTTAGGTCGTTAACCCCTGTTGATATCCACAGCATGTCGTGCCATGACTTTGGAATAGCAAACAGGGAAAAACAATAGGCATGAGTCACATCACATCCAGCTAGCCAACTCCATTATTATAAGAAGTGGTGGAAAAGCTTTGAGTGTAAACTCGACCACGATCACTTGACCTCTGTTGAATTTGCAATTTGGGTTGATGTGGTCCAAGCTCCTTTATCCTCTTTTTTTCACTCATCTGAACGCCTTGTGAAGGGAAATAGTTTCAAAGATGGAACCAAATTTTCACTCATTTTGAAAAAAAATTCTACAATGATCAATACCTATGAATCAAATGAAAATATGGGTAAGTTTAAAAGAGAGATAGGTATGGCGCTGCCAAATGCAAGTGTCTATTTCATCAAATGCAGCCTCATTGTACCCATCAATTGCAGCCTCACTGTGCCCATAATGAGGGGTTCCCACCATCCCTGTGCTGAGTTCCCGGGTCTGTACAGCTGCTGGCTGCTGTGCCCATTATAAGGGGTTCCCCCCATCCCTGTGCTGAGTTCCTGGCTGGCTTTTATACTGTGGCAATAGACTTCAGAGGACAAGTGTACAGGGTACATTAGGTAGGTTCAATCTGATCACCACATTTTTCCAGCTGTTCTGGATGCATGTTTATTCAATATTGCCATGTGAAAAACACAGCCAGAAATTTTAAGTTTATCTTGGAAAAACAATAGCTATCAGTTGTTATTTTGGGGTATTTCCCTTTAGATTGCACACTTGAAAGGCAGTATAGACTAGGGGTCTCAAAACTATGGCATGAGAACGACATCCGGCCCACTACAAGATTTTACCCGGTCTGCAGCAACTCTGATATGATGGGGGCTTCTGGCATACAGGGGGGAGAGGTGGCTCTTGGATGTGATGAGGGGGCTTCTAATGTGAAAGGGGGATCCTGATGTGATAGGGGGTGTCTGGTGTGAAAGGAGGGACTCTTATCTCATGGGGAGCGTCTGACGTGAAAGAAGTATTCTGATGGAAGGGGCTCTGTACATCATATACCAGGCTCTACATTATACACAGGACTCTGCACATCATATACAGGACTCTGGACATCTTATACCACGCTCTACATTATACACAGGGCTCTGTACATCATATGCCAGGCTGTATATTATACACAGGGCTCTGTACAGCATATATAGATTTGTGGGTTGAAAATATCAGTCCAGCCTTTTGCATCTGAAGTTCGCCCTTTTGATGTTCAGAGAAAAATATAGTCTCTGTCTCCATTTCTTTTTTGGACATTATTAGCATTCATTTATTTAATTATTACTACTGAAATAGTTTTAACTATATAAGAGGCACCACCTTCCTCTGTTAGTCAAAATTATTTTCAGTAGTAATTATTAAAATAAACATAATCTGCCCCAAGTGTTAAGTACACCAGATTACACCCCTGCTTGCTCTAGGTCAGTTCTACGGCCAGAGACAGCCTGGCAAGTGGCAACTAGTACTTGTCAGCAATGAAAAGCTCTGTATATCATCAGGTACAGATTTTCTTTAAGGGCCGGTTCACACTGCTGCGATGTGGGAACCCTGCAAATCTACTGCGGGTTCCCGCATCGCATGTCTCCTGGTGGCAGTTCACACTGCCCTATGCAAACTGCTAGGAGTGTCAGTTAAAAGTTAATGACAGCCCACAATCAGTTCGCATATCGCAGTGCGATCTGCAAAGTCAGACAGGAATCGGATCACATGGTGTGAACACCCATGCTATCCGATTCTGCTGCGGACCAAAAAAGGGTCCTGTGCGAGTTTGGCCCGAATGCGAATGCATACTATCTGTATGGCTGAAATCGGATCGCACAGAGATCGCGTGTGATTTGCACTGCAGTGCGGTGCGAATCACATCCGATCTCGGACATCGCAGCAGTGGGAACCAGCGCTAACACTTGATAACATTTTTTTTTTTTTGGTCTCTTTTCATGAGTATTTAAAACCGATTTTTTTTTTTGACAATGTTTTTATACAACATACTATCTGAAACACAGAACGTAACAGTGCTGCAAGTATCTGCAACCTTTAACCTCCCTGGCGGTATGATTATTTTGGATTTTAGGTGCTGAAAGCGGTACAATTATTTTGCATGGAAATTTGGCGTTTTATATTGTAGGTCTGTAAATCTTAACAATAACACACTTAAATCTGTCCAAACCAGAGTCTAGTAGATATCCCGGGTATGATAAAGTTTGAAACACAAAAACATAAATTATAATATAATAAATAAAAATAAATAATTAAAAAAAATTTAAAAAAATAGTAATGAAATAAATTTACCCACAATTCACTATCGCTCAATTCTGCAAGTGTTCTAATTTACTATCGCTGTTTTCTAGCTGGTCTAAAGCCACTTTTGACGTAAAGGGACACTTTTTGGTTGCTATGGACAATCTCCAGTTTCCAGGCAGAAAGAACAGTGTATATCATGTAAAACTGCATGCAGGGCATGGGCCAGAGCACTGGGGACAAAAGGGATGTGAAATCATTTCATACAGTACTGTAATCTGTAAGATTACAGTACTGTATGTGTTATGATTTTGACAGTTTTTTTAATTTGCCGCCAGGCTCCGCCCCCGTGCGTCGCGCCGCTCGCAGGGAACGGAGCCTGGCACGGAGAGGCTTCGGAGGAGGACGGAGCCCTCGGACACTGCGGGGGACATCGCAGGATCCCGGGGACAAGGTAAGTAACGCCGCCCCAGGATCCTGCAATGCGATCCCGAGTGTGGCTCGGGGTTACCGCTAATGGTACTGAATTTTAACCCCGAGCCACACTCGGGAAAACCGCCAGGGAGGCTACCAAAAGGGATGGCTATAATGCAATTAAATTGAAAGCTGTTTATTTGCTAAGTGCATTATAATGTTTGCAGTGCAATTCTATAATTATTTGTGCTTAGGGTGGTTAGTTGTACTCTCTATCTGTATTTTCCATTACAGCCATGTGCTGTTTTGTGCTGTATTTTTCATATTTTATACAAGAAAAGGAAAAGTGGGAGACATATTTAGACTATAAATGTCCTGGCTGCACATACCCCTAATTAAATAGACATCTTAACCACTTAAGGATCAGGCCTCTTTTTCAGACTCGGTGTTTACAAGCTAAAAACAGTTTTTTTTGCTAGAAAATTACTTAGAACCCCAAACATTATACATTTTTTTTCTAACACCCTAGAGAATAAAATGGCGGTCGTTACAATACTTTCTTTTTAACCACTTAAGGACCGCCTAACGCCGATTTACGTCGGCAAGGCGGCACGGGCAGGCAAAATCACGTACATGTACGTGATTTGCCTCTCGCGGGTGGGGGGTCCGATCGGACCCCCCCCCGGTGCCCGAAGCGGTCCCGTTCTGTTCCCCGGCGATCCGAGATGAGGGGGAGGCCATCCGTTCGTGGCCCCCCCCCTCGCGATCGCCGCCGGCCAATGGGAACACTCCTTTGCTGCTGTATGCTAAACAGCAGCAAAGGAAATGATGTCATCTCCCCTCGGCTCGGTAGTTTCCGTTCCAGCGCCGAGGGGAGAAGACATCAATGTAAGTGCACAACACACACACACACAGTAGAACATGCCAGGCATACAAAACACCCCGATCCCCCCCCCGATCGCCCCCCGATCCCCCCCCAATCACCCCCCCCCCTGTCACAAACTGACACCAGCAGGTTTTTTTTTTTTTTTTTCTGATTACTGCATTGGTGTCAGTTTGTGACAGTTACAGTGTTGGGACAGTGAGTATTACCCCCCTTTAGGTCTAGGATACCCCCCTAACCCCCCCTAATAAAGTTTTAACCCCTTGATCACCCCCTGTCACCAGTGTCGCTAAGCGATCATTTTTCTGATCGCTGTATTAGTGTCACTGGTGACGCTAGTTAGTGAGGTAAATATTTAGGTTCGCCGTCAGCGTTTTATAGTGACAGGGACCCCCATATACTACCTAATAAATGTTTTAACCCCTTGAATGCCCCCTAGTTAACCCTTTCACCACTGATCACCGTATAACCGTTACGGGTGACGCAGGTTAGTTCGTTTATTTTTTATAGTGTCAGGGCACCCGCCGTTTATTACCGAATAAAGGTTTAGCCCCCTGATCGCCCGGCGGTGATATGCGTCGCCCCAGGCAGCGTCAGATTAGCGCCAGTACCGCTAACACCCACGCACGCAGCATGCGCCTCCCTTAGTGGTATAGTATCTGATCGGATCAATATCTGATCCGATCAGATCTATACTGGCGTCCCCAGCAGTTTAGGGTTCCCAAAAACACAGTGTTAGCGGGATCAGCCCCATAAGTGCAGTTCAAGCTGGTGAGGTGGCAAGCACAAGTAGTGTCCCGCTGCCACCAAAAAGACAAACACAGGCCCGTCGTGCCCATAGTGCCCTTCCTGCTGCATTCCTGCATTCGCCAATCCTAATTGGGAACCCATCACTTCTGCAGCGCCCGTACTTCCCCCATTCACATCCCCAACCAAATGCAGTCGGCTGCATGAGAGGCATTTTCTTTATGTCCTCCCGAGTACCCCTACCCAACGAACCCCCCCAAAAAGATGTTGTGTCTGCAGCAAACGCGGATATAGGCGTGACACCCGCTATTATTGTCCCTCCTGTCCTGACAATCCTGGTCTTTGCATTGGTGAATGTTTTGAACGCTACCATACACTAGTTGAGTATTAGCGTAGGGTACAGCATTGCACAGACTAGGCACACTTTCACAGGGTCTCCCAAGATGCCATCGCATTTTGAGAGACCCGAACCTGGAACCGGTTACCGTTATAAAAGTTAGTTACAAAAAAAGTGTAAAAAAAAAATATATATATATAAAATAAAAAAAAATAGTTGTCGTTTTATTGTTCTCTCTCTCTATTCTCTCTCTCTATTGTTCTGCTCTTTTTTTACTGTATTCTATTCTGCAGTGTTTTATTGTTATTGTTATTGTTATTGTTATTATGTTTTATCATGTTTGTTTTTCAGGTATGTAATTATTTATACTTTACTGTTTACTGTGCTTTATTGTTAACCATTTTTTTGTCTTCAGGTACGCCATTCACAACTTTGAGTGGTTATACCAGAATGATGCCTGCAGGTTTAGGTATCATCTTGGTATCATTCTTTTCAGCCAGCGGTCGGCTTTCATGTAAAAGCAATCCTAGCGGCTAATTAGCCTCTAGACTGCCTTTACAAGCCGTGGGAGGGAATGCCCCCCCCCCCACCGTCTTCCGTGTTTTTCTCTGGCTCTCCTGTCTCAACAGGGAACCTGAGAATGCAGCCGGTGATTCAGCCAGCTGACCATAGAGCTGATCAGAGACAAGAGTGGCTCCAAACATCTCTATGGCCTAAGAAACCGGAAGCTACGAGCATTTTATGACTTAGATTTCGCCGGATGTAAATAGCGCCATTGGGAAATTGGGGAAGCATTTTATCACACCGATCTTGGTGTGGTCAGATGCTTTGAAGGCAGAGGAGAGATCTAGGGTCTAATAGACCCCAATTTTTTCAAAAAAGAGTACCTGTCACTACCTATTGCTATCATAGGGGATATTTACATTCCCCAAGATAACAATAAAAATGATTTAAAAAAAAAAAAAATGAAAGGAACAGTTTAAAAATAAGATAAAAAAGCAAAAAAATAATAAAGAAAAAAAAAAAAAAAAAAAAAAGCACCCCTGTCGCCCCCTGCTCTTGCGCTAAGGCGAACGCAAGCGGCGGTCTGTCGTCAAACGTAAACAGCAATTGCACCATGCATGTGAGGTATCGCCGCGAAGGTCAGATCGAGGGCAGTAATTTTTGCAGTAGACCTCCTCTGCAAATCTAAAGTGGTAACCTGTAAAGGCTTTTAAAGGCTTTTAAAAATGTATTTATTTTGTTGCCACTGCACGTTTGTGCGCAATTGTAAAGCATGTCATGTTTGGTATCCATGTACTCGGTCTAAGATCATCTTTTTTATTTCATCAAACATTTGGGCAATATAGTGTGTTTTAGTGCATTAAAATTTAAAAAAGTGTGTTTTTTCCCCAAAAAATGCGTTTGAAAAATCGCTGCGCAAATACTGTGTGAAAAAAAAAAATGAAACACCCACCATTTTAATCTGTAGGGCATTTGCTTTAAAAAAATATATAATGTTTGGGGGTTCAAAGTAATTTTCTTGCAAAAAAAAAAAACTTTTTCATGTAAAAAATAAGTGTCAGAAAGGGCTTTGTCTTCAAGTGGTTAGAAGAGTGGGTGATGTGTGACATAAGCTTCTAAATGTTGTGCATAAAATGCCAGGACAGTTCAAAACCCCCCCCAAATGACCCCATTTTGGAAAGTAGACACCCCAAGCTATTTGCTGAGAGGCATGTCGAGTCCATGGAATATTTTATATTGCGACACAAGTTGCGGGAAAGAGACAAATTTTTTTTTTTTTTTTTTTTTTTTGCACAAAGTTGTCACTAAATGATATATTGCTCAAACATGCCATGGGAATATGTGAAATTACACCCCAAAATACATTCTGCTGCTTCTCCTGAGTACGGGGATACCACATGTGTGAGACTTTTTGGGAGCCTAGCCGTGTACGGGACCCCGAAAACCAAGCACCGCCTTCAGGCTTTCTAAGGGCGTGAATTTTTGATTTCACTCTTCACTGCCTATCACAGTTTCGGAGGCCATGGAATGCCCAGGTGGCACAAAACCCCCCCAAATGACCCCATTTTGGAAAGTAGACACCCCAAGCTATTTGCTGAGAGGTATAGTGAGTATTTTGCAGACCTCACTTTTTGTCACAAAGTTTTGAAATTTGAAAAAAGAAAAAAAAAAAAAGTTTTTTCTTGTCTTTCTTCATTTTCAAAAACAAATGAGAGCTGCAAAATACTCACCATGCCTCTCAGCAAATAGCTTGGGGTGTCTACTTTCCAAAATGAGGTCATTTGGGGGGGTTTTGTGCCACCTGGGCATTCCATGGCCTCCGAAACGGTGTTAGGCAGTGAAGAGTAAAATCAAAAATTCACGCCCTTAAAAACGCTGAAGGCGGTGATTGGTTTTCGGGGTCCCGTACGCGGCTAGGCTCCCAAAAAGTCTCACACATGTGGTATCCCTATACTCAGGAGAAGCAGCTAAATGTATTTTGGGGTGCAATTCCACATAGGCCCATGGCCTGTGTGAGCAATATATCATTTAGTGACAACTTTGTGCAAAAAAAAAAAAAAAAAAAGTGTCACTTTCCCGCAACTTGTGTCAAAATATAAAATATTCCATGGACTCAATATGCCTCTCAGCAAATAGCTTGGGGTGTCTACTTTCCAAAATGGGGTCATTTGGGGGGGGGTTGTGCCACCTGGGCATTCCATGGCCTCCGAAACTGTGATAGGCAGTGAAGAGTGAAATCAAAAAGTTACACCCTTAGAAATCCTGAAGGCGGTGATTGGTTTTCGGGGTCCCATACGCGGCTAGGCTCCCAAAAAGTCCCACACATGTGGTATCCCCGTACTCAGGAGAAGTAGCTGAATATATTTTGGGGTGCAATTCCACATAGGCTCATGGCCTGTGTGAGCAATATATCATTTAGTGACAACTTTTTGTAAATATTTTTTTTTTTTTTTTTTTTTTGTCATTATTCAATCACTTGGGACAAAAAAAATAAATATTCAATGGGTTCAACATGCCTATCAGCAATTTCCTTGGGGTGTCTACTTTCCAAAATGGGGTCATTTGGGGGGGTTTTGTACTGCCCTGCCATTTTAGCACCTCAAGAAATGACATAGGCAGTCATAAACTAAAAGCTGTGTAAATTCCAGAAAATGTACCCTAGTTTGTAGACGCTATAACTTTTGCGCAAACCAATAAATATACGCTTATTGACATTTTTTTTACCAAAGACATGTGGCCGAATACATTTTGGCCTAAATGTATGACTAAAATTGAGTTTATTGGATTTTTTTTATAACAAAAAGTAGAAAATATCATTTTTTTTCAAAATTTTCGGTCTTTTTCCGTTTATAGCGCAAAAAATAAAAACTGCAGAGGTGATCAAATACCATCAAAAGAAAGCTCTATTTGTGGGAAGAAAAGGACGCAAATTTCGTTTGGGTACAGCATTGCATGACCGCGCAATTAGCAGTTAAAGCGACGCAGTGCCAAATTGGAAAAAGACCTCTGGTCCTTAGGCAGCATAATGGTCCGGGGCTCAAGTGGTTAAAAAAATACACTTTTTTGAATTAAAAAATAAGACAACAGTAAAGTTAGCCCAATTTTTTTTATACTGTGAAAGATATTGTTACACTGAGTAAATTGATACCCAACATGTCACGCTTCAAAATTGCGCCCGCTCGTGGAATGGCAACAAACTTTTATCCTTAAAAATCTCCATAGGCGACATTTAAAAAATTCAACCAGTTGCATGTTTTGCGTTACAGAGGAGGTCTAGGGCTAGAATTATTGTTTTTGCTCTACCGATCACAGCAATACCTCACATGTGTGGTTTGAATATCCTTTTCCTATGTGGGCGCTACTCACATATGCGTTCGCTTCTGCACGTGAGCTCGGCGGAACGGGGCGCATTTAAAAAAAAATGTTTTTCTTATTTATTTTACCTTTTATTTTTACACTGTTTTAAAAAAAAAAATGTGTCACTTTTATTCCTATTACAAGGGATGTAAACATCCCTTGTAATAGAAAAAAGCATGACAGGTCCTCTTAAATATGAGATCTGGGGTCAAAAAGTCCTCACATCTCATATTTGGACTTAAATGCAAAAAAAATAAATAAATAAATAAATACATTTTTGTCATTTTGAAAAAATGACATAAAAAATGTGCCTTTAAGAAGTATGGGCAGAAGTGGCGTTTTGACGTCGCTTCCGTCCAGCTATGGTATGGAGATGGGCGGGGGCCATCTTCCCCTCACTCGTCTCCATACCTAGCAAGGAGACACGTGCGATCGCCTCCGCCGCTGCCGACTGCTCCGGTAAGTGGCAGAGGGCACCGGATCGCGGCGGGAGGGGGGGCCCTCTCCCGCCACCGCTAAAAGTGATCTCGCGGCGAATCCACTGCAGAGATTACTTTTATCTTGTAGCTGACCACCGGCTGAACACGGGGATACCGGGGGTTATGGCAGCTAGCTGCTGCCATAACAACTATGTCCTTCCCCAAACCAGGGATACATTGGCGTGTGGCGGTCAAAAAAAAAAACTGTGAAAAGTTGAAGTTTTAAAAATTACTGTAATATAAGATATGTAAATGTGATGACCTAGATTCATATATCCCAGAATCACTATTCCTAAATCAGATATTTTTTAAATCAGTTGCAATGTTATGGTGATAATTTACATTGTATTTAATTGACAGAAATGTGTGTGAAACTAAAGTGGATGCACCAAAGCCTCTCATTAATGTTCAGTAACACTAACATGGGGTTTTAATACTTTATCCATATTGTGTCAGTCTGTTCCATTTTAAGACATTTCAAATGTCTTAAAATGGAACAGACTGACACAATATGGAATAAAGTATTAAACCCCATGTTAGTGTTACTGAACATTAATGAGAGGCTTTGGTGCATCCACTTTTGTTTCACACACATTTTCTGTCAATTAAATCCTTTGCTAAAATAATTTGTGCAGGCAGTCACAAAGCCGTTTCCACTTTGTCAGGGGGGCACAGGGAGATGATTTATTAAATTTTTCATTATGATCAGAAATCGGAATTTTGGAACAGATATGGATAGAATCAGGCACGCTCTCTCTCACCTTACTGCAGTACATCTCCGCTCGGGCCAAAGGACAGAGCTGCCGACGTGACGGTGTCACTTCCGGCTTTCGCCAGTTTCAGAAAACCCGGAAGTGAAATTGAGATCTTTAACAACAATGCTCCCGCCCGCAGAATCACAGTGATTTTACGGGTGGAAGCTACTCGGCGTTCTGTATTGCACCGCAAGGCGGGTTAAAGGCCCTCAAATGAAGTGCCATGTCTGCAATCACGTGATTGCATTGACGTGGCGCTTTCCATAGTGCACTGCGTTTCGGTGCCACAGTGCACTATGTTAAAGGATTTTTTTTTTTCTTAAAAGGGCCAGTTTAAACATTTTTTTTTTTTTTCTTTTGGTGACTACAGGACGGGGCCGCCACTGTGATATGGCCCACTGATCCTGAAGGTTTTCCATCCAGGTCTGTGCGTAAAGCTTTGCACAGGCACCCCCTGGATTAGTGCACCCTTAAAAAGGACTTCCGCTGTTCTCCTAAGACAGGAGCCTTAGATCTTTAAGGCTTCAATAATGAAGATTGGGTACTTCTCCAGTTCATTTACTAATTTTTTCCTGGTCCGTAAAATTTTGCCTCCTGGTATCTATTATTATTATACAGGATTTATATAGCGCCGACAGTTTACGCAGCGCTTTACAACATTAGGGCAGACAGTACAAGTACAATACAATTCAATACAGGAGGAATCAGAGGGCCCTGCTCGTTAGAGCTTACAATCTAGGAGGGAGGGTCAAGTTATACAAAAGGGTAATAGCTGTGGGGGATGAGCTAATGGAGAAAATAGTGCAGTTGTTAGATGGAGGCGGGATAGGCTTCTCTGAAGAGGAAAGTTTTCAGGGATCGCCTAAAGGTGGATACATTTGGAGACAATCTGACGGATTGGGGTAGGGAATTCCAGAGGATGGGCGAGGCTCGGGAGAAGTCCTGGAGGCAGATATGGGAGGAGGTGATGAGGGAGCTAGAGAGCAGGAGGTCTTGGGAGGAACGGAGATGGTGATTAGGTTGGTATTTTGAGACTAGGTTAGTGATGTAGCTGGGGGCAGAGTTGTGGATGGCTTTGTAACTTATTGTTAGTATTTTGAATTTAATTTGTTGGGTGAGTGGTAGCCAATGGAGAGATTGGCACAGAGGGGTAGCAGACACTGAGCGGTTTGTAAGGTGGATGAGTCTGGCAGCAGCATTCTTGATGGACTGAAGTGGGGATAGTCTATTTAAAGGTAAGCCAATGAGGCAGTTGCAGTAGTCGAGGCGAGAGATAACCAGGGAGTGAATTAGGAGCTTTGTGGTTTCCTTGGTTAGAAAGGGACGTAGTTTGGAGATGTTGCGGAGGTTGAGGTGGAAAGCTTTGGAAAGTGATTAGATGTGGGGCCGAAAGGAGAGTTCAGAGTCCAGGATAACACCTAGCACCCTGACATGTGGGGATGGGTGGATGGTTTTTCCATTGCTCTTGACAGAGAAGTCAGTGGAAGAGGCACGTGGGGGAGGAAATATTATAAGCTCAGTTTTGGACAAGTTGAGTTTGAGGAAGTGGTGTGACATCCATACAGATATGTCGGTTAGTAAGTTAGTGATGCGTGAGGAGACTGATGGAGTGAGTTGAGGGGTGGAGAGATAGATTTGTGTGTCATCAGCATAGAAATGATATTGAAAGCCGTGAGAGGCTATCAGCTGACCCAGGGAAGAGGTGTAGATTGAAAATAAAAGAGGTCCAAGAACAGAACCTTGGGGGACCCCAACAGAGAAGGGAAGAGGAGTGGAGGAAGTAGAATTGTAAGTGAAGCTGAAGGTGCATTAGGATAGGTAGGATGAGAGCCACTGAAGAGCACAGTCACGGAGACCGAGGGAGTAAAGTTTTTTGAGGAGGAGGGGGTGGTCAACCGTGTCAAAGGCAGCTGAAAGATCCAGAAGTTGGTTTTTTGCAGTTAGTAGGTCATTTGTGAGTTTTAAAAGAGCAGTTTCTGTGAAGTGTTGAGGGCGAAATCCAGATTGAAGGGGATCAAGAAGGTTGTTTTTAATGAGGTGGTCACTCAGTTGGTTGTAAACCAGGCGCTCAAGTAGTTTAGAGGAAAAGGTGAGCAAGGAGATAGGGCGTAGGTTGTTAAGATTGGTAGGGTCCAAGGACGGCTTTTTAAGTATGGGAGTGACCAGTGCATGTTTTAGAGCATTGGGGAAGATGCCAGAGGTGAGGGAGAGATTGAAGATGTGGGTTAGAGAGTGTAGGATGGGGTCAGAGGGCGACCATAGCATTTGAGAGGGAATAGGGTCCAGGGGACAGGTGGTTAGGTGGTTAGGTGGGAGATAGAAAGGAGTTTAGCAACTTCGTCTGTAGTAGCAGATTTGAATAGGGGGGGTGTCAGTTGTACCTGTTGACATGGGGTCTTAGCTGGGGGAGATACCTGTAGAGTGGAGATTTCATCACAGGTTGTATCAATTTTGTTTTTGAAGTGATTAGCGATCTCCTGGGCAGTGAGTAAGTCAGTGGGTGGAGGCGGTGGAGGACAAAGTAGAGAGTTGAAGGTAGAGAAGAGTTTACGGGGACTGGATGAGAAGGTGTTAATAAGAGTTGTAAAATAGGTTTGCTTGGCAGTGTGGAGGAAAGAATAGTATTTTTGGAGGGCAGATTTGTATTGGTTGAAGTCTTTGAGAGACTTATGCCCCGTACACACGGTCGGACTTTGTTCGGACATTCCGACAACAAAATCCTAGGATTTTTTCCGACGGATGTTGGCTCAAACTTGTCTTGCATACACACGGTCACACAAAGTTGTCGGAAAATCCAATCGTTCTAAAAGCGGTGACGTAAAACACGTACGTCGGGACTATAAACGGGGCAGTGGCCAATAGCTTTCATCTCTTTATTTATTCTGAGCATGCGTGGCACTTTGTCCGTCGGATTTGTGTACACACGATCGGAATTTCCGACAACGGATTTTGTTGTCGGAAAATTTTATATCCTGCTCTCAAACTTTGTGTGTCGGAAAATCCGATGGAAAATGTGTGATGGAGCCTACACACGGTCAGAATTTCCGACAACAAGGTCCTATCACACATTTTCCGTCGGAAAATCCGACCGTGTGTACGGGGCATTAGTCTTGTGCCTCAGACGCTCAAGAGCGCGACTACATTTTTTGAGAATTTTAGTGTCATCTGTTTGCCAGGGTTGTAGGGGTCGAGGCCTGATTCTGCGTGTAGTGAGGGGAGCGAGCTTGTCCAGGGTGGAGGACAGGGATTTATTGTAGATGGACGTAGCTTGGTTGGGGCAGGACAGGGGAGAAATTTTGTCATAGAGGTGGTCAGTAGCAGAATAGAGGAGAGAGGAGTTGAAGTTGCGAAAGTTTCTACGGGTGATGGTTAGGCGATTGGAGGGAAAGGTGGTGGAAGACAGGGGGAGAGAGAAACTAATGAGGTGATGGTCGGAGAGAGGAAAAGGATTGTTTGAGAAGTTGCATGGAGTGCATAGGTAGGAGAATACAAGGTCAAGGGTGTTGCCATCAGAGTGAGTAGAAGCCTGTACCCATAGCTTCAGGGGAAATGAAGAGGTTAGACTAAGAAGTTTAGAAGTAGCAGGAGTGTTTGTATTAGCAGGGATGTTGAAATCACCGAGAAGGATTGTGGGAATTTCCGAAGAGAGAAAGTAGGGTAGCCAGGCAGAGAACTCATCAAGGAAAGTCGATAATGGTCCAGGGGGCCGGTAGATCACAGCAATGCTTAGGGAAGTAGGAGAGAATAATTGTATACAGTGGGCTTCGAATGATGAGAGGGAAAAAGAGGGAGGAGAGTGAATAACCTGGAAGGTGCTCTGGGGGGATAGGAGGAATCCCACTCCACCTTCCTTGCGTCCATTAGGCCTAGGGGAGTGAGTCCAGGGAAGGCCACCCTGGGAGAGGGAAGCAGGAGAAGGGGTGTCATGTTCGTGGAGCCAGGTTTCGGTGAGAGCAAGTAGATTAAAGGACTTAGTGACAAAGAGGTCATGAACAGCAGTGAGTTTGTTGCAGACAGAGCGGGCGTTCCAGAGGGCGCAGGAGAGAGGGAGGGTGGCGTTGGGAAGAAGAGGAATGGAGACTAAATTGCGTAGATTGCGACTATGGTCAGAGGGTGTAGGGTGATGGTGATGGGTGTATTGGGTACAGTTAAATAAGGGAGGCCCAGGGCTTTGGGAAATATCTCCAGCGATTAGGAGAAGCAGAAGAGTAAGGGAGGTAGTATGAGAATGTGATTTGTATGAGGGGACATGCTTCAGTATCCTGGGGGGTTTGTTAGCAAGTGGGCTTAGAGTTAGAAAGAGGTGATGAGTGCAGTAATAGGGGGAGGGGAGAAGTGAGGGTGATATGTACAGATTGTGGGGTGGAGCAGAGGGGTGAAGAAAAGAGTTTGAGGAGAGAGGCTGCAATTGTGAAAAGGAGGATAGGTAAAGAGTGCATGTTTCAGAGAGGAAGGTGAGATAATTTGAAACTGGGGTCACCTGCAGTCTTTTGTAGTTTGCTATGTGCAAAATGCTAAAGTGCAAGAGTAGAAGTGCCACTTATTTAAAGAACCCCACTTCTTTGGAAGAACCCCTGTATGTGCAGCCCCCTGTATGTGTTCCCCAATGGTATCTACTTGGGAGTCGCCACCTGTATGCTGGACCTTCTGGAATTTTCTGTTTTGTCAGATGATATTCGCCCTGACCTGCTAATGGTCACCCTTGAGATGGCTGTATCCTGTCTACTCCCAAATAGATTGGATCTGTGTTATAGTGTCTTGCACCATTTTTTTTTTTGGCGGGATCCACAAACCATGGCTTCAGCCATAATGCACGCCTTGCCGTGACCGCGGGGAACACCACTCTTGAAAAACATCAATTGATGTCTGACACATCCACCACAGAGTATGCCGCCAATTTCAGCTCTTACAAAGCTGTTACCACCTTGTCTCTTCTTCCAGACGGGGTTATTTAACCACTTAAGCCCCGGACCATTTGGCTGGCCAAAGACCAGAGCACTTTTTGCGATTCGGCACTGCGTCGCTTTAACTGACAATTGCGCAGTCATGCGACGTGGCTCCCAAACAAAATTGACGTCTTGCTTGTATGACTGGTTCACTGATTTTCCCAGAAGTCTGCACCAAGATAAAAATCTGATTTTTTTGGCATCCACTGCAATAAAAATTAAATTTTTGATGTGATTCCCTATTGGAAGTATCTTGTCTAAAGGGATGCAGACCCTGCCACTTTCCTCAGAGTCCAGCAGGTGCAGCAACTGGTTGATAATTATGAAACCACTCCCATTAGACTCACTCAGTACATGGGCTGGTTATTGCTGGTGTGCCAGCACCTGCAGATGCTACAGTATGTAGGAGCACTTCAGATCTAGAACTAATTTTCAGACTAGAGCCTCCTTGAATGTGACATGTCTTGCCAGCTACATTCATGATGCATCCATCATCGGAGGAGACTGCAGCAGGTTGACCTCTAGCCTTTTCAGGGTATACAGTTTTGACAGCCTGTTTATAAGGGCATTTCTCTCTGACCCCTTCAATTCTTCTTGGATTAACTCTTCCAGTTGTTCAGTGAAGGAAATTAGTACTTTGTAACCTTGTGGAGAGTTTCCTCCATTTCAACCCAGGCAATTGCGTCCTTAGCTGCCCTTGCAAAAAAGTCTCTATTGAGACTAGAAACAGAGCAAAGCAGCAGACTGAAATGAAAAAACAGCATAATGCTAAGTCTCCACTATTGCGACCTGAAAGTCGCATGATTTTGCCGCAAATTTGATGCAACTTGAATCAATGTCTGTATATTCTTGAGGTCTATGGACGCACATATGAACAGTACTCATTGGAAATCATGGGGTACGGCTTGTCATGCAACTTTGCAGTGACAAGTCGCACTAGTGGAAACTGAGCCCAACACAGTGATCCCAGAGCAAGCATTGAAAAGGGGATAGGACAGGGGCGGATCCAGGGGGGGGGGGGCAACGAGGCAATTGCCACCCCAGAGAAATTTGTTGCGGGCCTGGCAGATGAGAGAGCGGGCGGCTCCACGAGCCACTCCGGGGGTCTCTCCATGGGCTAACCGGGTGGCGTGGTTTGCGAGCGGTCGGCGCAGTTTGTGGGCGGGCTGCCGCATCAGTGTGTGGCCGGCTCAGCGTGAGCGCACAGCTGGCCAATCAGCTAGCTGAAGGACGGGTGAGCAGAGAGATCCCTGCAGTAACTTCTGCCCTCACTGTGCAGGCAGCGTGGGCAGCAGAGAGATTACATTATCTCTCTGCTGCCTGACTCTGGGAGTCTGAGACACAGCAAGAAACAAGCAAAACACCACCTTAGCAGGCAGGTGACTATCTGCAAATTGTGGCAGGTGACGTGGCAAATGACAATCCGCAAGGTGTGGCAGGTGACGTGGCAATTGACAATCCGCAAGGTGTGGCAAGTGACAATCCGCAAGGTGTGGCAGGTGACGTGGCAAGTGACAATCTGCAAGGTGTGGCAGGTGACGTGGCAAGTGACAATTCGCAATGTGTGGCAGGTGACGTGGCAAGTGGACAATCCCCAAGGTGTGGCAGGTGACATGGCAAATGACAATCCGCAAGGTGTGGCAGGTGACGTGGCAAGTGACAATTCGCAATGTGTGGCAGGTGACGTGGCAAGTGGACAATCCCCAAGGTGTGGCAGGTGACATGGCAAATGACAATACGCAAGGTGTGGCAGGTGACGTGGCAAGTGGCAATCCACAAGGTGTGACAGGTGACATGGCAAGTGACAATTCTCAATGTGTGGCAGGTGACGTGGCAAGTGGACAATCCACAAGGTGTGGCAGGTGACGTGGCAAGTGACAATCTGCATCTGGTGGCAGGCAAGTGACAATTCGCAACGTGTGGCAGGCGACGGTGGAAAGTGACACACTCGGGGCTCCCACTGATTCTGCATTATGGTGGGTTGAACCATTTCATTTTATATTACAATGTAATAATAGAAATAATGCGCTTCAATCATCCTGACACCATAACAACCATGGTGCAGTGATGAATGAAGCGCCAACATCAGCCATTTCCCTGATAAATTGCCCCCCAAAAAAAAAGGTATTTCTGACAGTGCCCCTCCCGAGATAAGACTCTGGATCCGCCCCTGGGATAGGAAGACCTCAGGTGAATGTCATAAAGAGCACAATGATTCTAGAGCAAAACTGAGAAGAAGATAGGAAAAAACATAGGTGAATGCCATAAAAAGGGAAAAACATACCTGCATACAATGACATAAGCATCCAGCATGCATGAGTAGAGAGCTCCACCATTTGTTGCCCAAAAATGCCATAAAACCATTTAGAGCTCACATTTGCCATTAGTGATGATATCAGTGCCTGAGCAAGTTCAGATCACCATCCTGGAAAAGCTCTAGCCAGGAAACACTTCCTGCCTCTCATGCTCAGAGTGTACTTGCACTGCTGCAGCCATCTTGGGAATGGCAAACGCCCATAACACAGAAAAAAGTAGTAAAAAGCATATGGAAAGCAAAAGGAAACACTGTCACTTACGTCAAAGCTTGTTTAAAGCTTTCTTTGAGAAGCCTGCACCACCAGAATGGGGCTCCAACCATATAGCTCATTTAAAGACTGTAGAGGAAGGACTTCCGCCTAGGAGAGGCTGAAATATGCCCCCCAGACGACCAGAATGGGGCTCCAACCATATAGCTCATTTAGAGACTGTACAGGAAGGACGTCCACCCAGGAGAGGCTGAACCTGGCTGGGGAGACAAACGGTAAGGGATACCTCGCGATTTCAGTCCTGATCAGGTGAGGAAAAAAAGGAGAATGCTGTGAGCCGGGTCTGTCTTTGATTTATAGTTAACCAGTCCTATCATGTTGTGGGGGCGGAGTCACAACCCATATGTATGCTGCCATGATGCACCAGGAAATTATTTTATTTAACATTGCAGGGTTTCTGCACCTATGTGAGAAATTTCAGAAGCTGGGCCCTTCTCTCTTTGGATACATGGATCTCATTTGGGGGGCGTACAAAATGTATGGCGGGCAGTGCTGATTCAATTATGACACCCAGTTTTGCCAGAGGATGGCTGCCCGGAAAGACCTGCATTTTGACTGCTAGGATGGGAGTCTTTGGCTGCTACTCATGTGCCCACATAGACCGACCACCTTTCAGTCCCCGGCACAATCTCTGGTATTGCGGTGCACCACAAAGACCTGGAAGGGGACAACAGTGATTTACTGAGACCTGATGGGGTCCATTTGAATGAGATTGGCCTTGACATTTTCAACTTGGGCCTCGTTGGTGGTGTCGAGCAAGCACTGGCTGCGGTGGGGTGCTAGTCAGTGAACCACTGACTTGCGTGTGGCATTATTACCTTGCCAGCAATTGGTATTACTTTATGGGCTATGCCCTCAAGTTTAATTACGGGGTCAGTTTAATGCCTGTCTCTCACTGATAGTGGAGACAGGCCTCTTAGACTATACGGTTTGTTTATAGATGCTCACAGTATAACCGTGACCGGCATGGTTATTGGTATTTTGAAGGTTGTTATACTGATATGTTCAATAAAGCTGTGGCCTTGCCCTACTTCCAACTTAAAAGTGGTCTATGTGTCTTTTTGGGGGGCAAGGTATATAGAGAGAGAGAGAGAGAATGTCCAACAGATAGTCTCTGAAAAAATCTTTGGCAGATATAAGAGGATCGTTTCCATTAGACAAGAATAACTGAGATCCTTATGATTAAAATCTCGAAAGCACAATTCTCTGAACATTTGTATAGATTGCTTTTTTAAGTGTTTTTTGGACACATAAGTCACATTGATTGTGAATATTCCTATACAGAAACAACAATATTTAAGCATTAGCAGAGCTGACTGAATTTTTAAATGTTCTTTTATGAGGGTTTATTAGGTTTTTCTTTTTTTTGTATTTTTTCCTCCTATAAAAGATATCTGACCATTCAGTGTGCCTAAAGCCACAACTTTTTTTTCTTTTAGGGTTTGGATAGAGTAGGGAATATTTAGAACTCTGGCAATTTTTTTTTCTGTTGATGTCCTGTTTGGGAGGTTCCCCTTCAACTCCTGTCCCAGAGACACAACAGGCAATGAAAAGAAGCCCCTCAAATGTGAGGGGGCCAACAGGTCTCCCCATTGGAGATTTCCCCTCTATTCTTGATACACTGATAGCTTAAACATTTGGATTTCCTATAATGTTTTGTTCCAATGACAATGGTCAGTGGGACAAAAAGGGTGAATCCGTGTGTATATTACAGACAACAATAAAAACCTGACAAGGATTCTATCCACAACTTCCTTACTGGGCACTTAAACCCCCCTCCTGCCCAGACCAGGGGCTGCCCAGACCAGGTTCCCCTGGTCTGGGCAGGGAAACCTACCCATACCAATTTTCAGTTTTCAGCTTTCAGCGGTGATGCACTTTGAATGACAATTGCGCGGTCATATAACATTGTACCCAAATGAAAATTTTATCATTTTTTTCACACAAATAGAGCTTTCTTTTGGTGGTATTTAATCACCGCTGGGGTTTTTATTTTTTGCTAAACAAACAAAAAAAGATGGAAAATTTTGAAAAAAAAAAAATCATGTTTCATAGTTTGTTATAAAATTTTGCAAACAGGTAATTTTTCTCCTTCATTGATATGCACTGATGAGGCGGCACTGGTCGGCACTGATAGGCTGCACTGGTGGGCACTGATAGGCACAGATAAGGCAGCACTGATAGGCACAGATAAGGTGGCACTGATGAGGACAGATAAAGCGGTACTGATGGGCACAAATAAGGCAGCACTGATGGCCAGTGATAAGATGGCACTGGTGGGTGGCACTGATGGGGGCACTGATAGATGGCACTGATAGGTCACACTGATGAGCACTGGTAATTGACACTGATGGGCGGCACTGGTAGGTGACACTGATAGGTGGCACTGTGGGCACTGATGGATGGCACTGTGGGCACTGGTAGGTAGCGCTGGTGGGCACTGGTAGGCGGCACTGTTGTGCACTGGTAGGTGGCACTGGCAGGTGGCACGGGTGGCACAGATGAGCAGGTGGCTGCTCTCCTTGATTGGGACCAATGTCCCTCTGACAGCCGCCGGTGATCGCCTTTTTTTTTTCTCCTCACGCTATCAGCGCTCCAGCACGGGAGGAAGTCCATGGACGCCCTCCCGGCAAATTAGGTCCGCGCTATAGCCGTCTTTCGGCTATAGCGCGGATCTGAAGTAGTTAAATGTTTAAAAAAAATGTTTCAACACAACATATTCTCTTACTCCAGCGCCAGGATCACCCACAATCTTTGCCTGATGTTGACAGCAGTGTACAGACAGACAATGCATTGTAACCTTTGTTCTTCTACATGTCAATAGCTTTGTGATGCAAAAGATAAAATAAAGAGAATATCATAAGAGACTTCAGTGATAAAACTGTCACAGAACATAGGGACTCAGACCTAAGAATCTCCGGCAAGCAAAAGCTTTATTTCAATGCTAAAACTCCCAACACTTGAAAAGCCCAAATGTATGACACAATCAATTCAACTCTTTCATGTATCATCTCATTATAACCATCAGTCTGTGCAGTGTGACATCACAGCACATTGTGTCATCATTGTCTTGCACTGAAAAGACAAACACATCCAACCAATGTTAGATGAGGGCTCCGGGCATTGTGGTGTCAGGATGGAAACTCAATGCTTTATTACTCATCATCATCATAGGGGCAGTTAGGAGATTCCTTCCAGCTAAATGAAAAGAGAGAAAGAGATACATTAATCAATGATGCCCTCGTCTACAAAATATTATCAAGTCTCCAAAAAAAATAAAAGAATTTGCTTTGCATTAATATTCAGGTATACAGCAGGGCAGCAAAACCTAAAACTGATATTTTATTTTGGTGAAAGAATCGCCCATCGACTTCTTAGAACTCTAGAAATTTTAAATGAACTCCAGGAATTATCTAATTTTTAAACTTACAGGGGGGGCAGTTGGTTTACATATAATCAATACCAGAACAAAGTCACTCAGGGCCCAGAGCAAAATTGGCAAACTTGTGCCATTCCCATACTTGACCCAGTTTATTAAGCATGATTGCCATGCTCTGTATGCTGTGTTATGTGTCACATGTCCCTTACTGCTCTATGTTAATTAGTAATGGCAGCTCTGAGCACTGTATAATCAGGTGTACCTGATTGTTTTTTTTTTTTTAAGTTGTTTTTATTGTAATTTCAAGGTAAAAAAAAACAAACAATACAATACAGAGCCTATTGGGCATACCCAGGCTCGGTCACACGCAAACTAAATAAGAATAAACAACTAAACTACTGTACGCTCAACCACCTGTGCAGATTATCTAAAGTATTCTATTTCCACAGATACTCCACATAGCTTATTTTAATTATTTAAGAAATGAAATGAAATGAAGTACACGTTACATATACACATTCACATTCCCCCCTCTCCCCATAACTATTGACCGAGCAACCCAAGGAAGCCTACAAGTTCAGAGATGCCACTTGAGCCGTTACAGGTAATTAATAGATCGTTACTAATCATCCATCGAGTCTGCATTAGTGAACAGGGATTCCATCCAGATGTCCCATATTTTATGGAATTTCTTAGCACAGCCACGCGACAGGTAAGTAGCCTTGTATAGTGGCAAAGCTGAGTTCACTAACCTCTTCCAAAAATGTATTGCGGGTGCGGACGAAGCCTTCCATCGGAGTACTACAGATTTACGAGCATAAAGTAATAATCCTAGTAGGGTTCTGCTTGCTCGGCGAGGGGCCAGCGGTTCTACCTGTCCCAACAGACATACCTCCACTGACAATGACACAGGAATGGTGGTGACAGTCAAAATAAAAGTGGTGACCTCAGCCCAAAAGACTTTAATCTGAGGACAGTTCCAAAAACTATTAATGAAATCCGCTGAGGGCGAGTCGCATCTCAAACAAGAAGCTGGGATGGATGGATATAATTTGTGTAGGTGCATGGGCGTGTAATACACTTGATGAAGTATTTTGAATTGCACTAATCTATCTCTAGCCGATACTAGCTGTGAAAAGGGACATTCCCACATTTCCTCCCAATCTTCTGTATCTAGTGTAGAGAAATCGACCACCCACTTCGCCTTAAGTTTTTCAAGGCCCGTGTGAATGTTATGAAGTAATGCTTTATATATGGTGGATAAAGGTTTAGGTGGAGCTTCATCCCTGAGCAACGTCTCCAGGTTTGAGGTGTAAAAGGCCACCTGTGCATTTTCAAACTGAGTGTTAAAGGCGTGTCTAAGCTGCAAAAACCTACACAAATGTGAATTAGGTAGGTTATATTGTTGTTTCAATCTATGAAATGTCTGTGGTCGTCCCTCAGTACAGATCTGACTCACATATTTGATGCCCTTGCATGCCCACACACTGGGATCAGGTATGGACCCAAATTCTGACAGTTGCGGGTTAAACCAAAGAGGGTTATGTGGGGAGATGTGTCCAGGAGGCATGGGGCGCATGGAATTTGCCACCGACCATGCCCTCAGGACCGCTCTCATTGCTGTTGTAAGAGGGAAGGGAGCTCTAAGACTCTGGTAAAGTAGGTTCCATAGCACCTCATAAGACCCCAGACTTCTTGCTTCCAGGACCACCGCTGCGTTGGAGTCATCTGAGACCAGCCAGTTGTGGGCATGGGATAACAGGGCAGCAACAAAAAAGGAATGGAGGTCAGGACAAGCCAGACCTCCCTCTCCCCAAGGTCTCAGTAGCACTGTCAGCCTAAATCTCGGGTGACCGGTGCCCCACAGAAAAGACAGTAAAATGGTGTTTATCAGAGGAGTCATTTTTTGGGTATCCAGACGGGGGCATGTCTGAGAACATAGAGAAAAGCAGGTAGAAGCTTCATCTTGAATAGATTAATTCTCCCGATTAGAGAGAGGGGGAGATGTGCCCACGCCTTCAGTCTTGCTCTCGTCAGTTGTATTAGTGGCTCTAAATTAAGGGTATGGTAGTCAGAGGTAGATGTGGAGATGTAAATACCTAGGTATTTAATTTTTTCTGTCCATGGTAAAGGGAGGTTGGGATCTGCTACATCCTTCGCGGCATTATCTATCGGTATGGCTCCATCACCAGAGCAAAGAGAGCCGGTGACAGAGGGCAACCTTGCCTCGTACCTCTTCCAACATGAAAGAGTGCTGATAGAGCACCATTAGGTTTTATCTGTGCTGTCGGGTCTTTATATAACTTGTCGATCCACCTGCGGAATCCTTCTCCGAAACCCATGACTTCTAGAACCGAAGAAATAAAAGGCCACACCTCCGAATCAAACGCCTTTTCAATGTCTAGTGTAACCATTACCCTAGTGGAGGACTCAGTGTAAGGAAGCTGAAGATGTGTAAACACTACGTAAATTTATATCTGTTGATTTCCATGGCATGAAACCAGTCTGGTCTATATTGACCAGAGATGGGGGAATCGTCCGCAGCCTGGTTGCCAATATTTTTGTCAAGATCTTGAGGTCATAGTTTAGCAAGCAGATCGGCCTATAGGAAGCACAGTGGGATATGTCTTTGCCGGGCTTAGGGATGAGGACTATATGTGCCCGATACATAGAAGGGGGCAAGGACACCCAAAAGACGAACTTAAGGCACACACAAAGCCACTCTAAACACCCATTAACCATGTCCACATATATCCGTTTACGCAATGGTCGGATTGTTCTATGTAGGACGCACCATCCGACCATTGCGTAAACGCTTTGGCGAACATCGCCTTTTATTACAGGTGGATTGGACCATCATAGTGTTCCTAAACACTATCTCCAATTCCATGATAAATCCACAGATGGTCTCAGGGTATGGATTATTGAGGCAATGCCTACGCTATAGAAGATTGTGTCACACAGAAATGTATTGGATCTTTTTATTAAATGTTTTGGCCCCCGGAGGGTTAAATGAGGATTTTTAAGTCAGTGCCATACTTTGATATTACATGTACTTTGTAATTATGATCCACCATTCATGCGCTTTTATTCGTTTCATAACTTAAGTGTCTACATCCATTTATCATCCAATGTATACGTCTTTGTATACGCCCATATACATGTATATGCAGGCATAAATACATTTCATAAGCCTGCACCACACATTGCTTTATACATACTTACATTTCACCACTAATAATTTTTTTATATATATGTATTTTTTTTATATATATGTATTTTCTTGTTTTATACCTTTTAACCACGTTTACACGTGTGTGCACGCTTTAATAAGCCTGCACAACGCATTGGTTTTTTATTTGATTGTCACAGACCTTTCCCATACATGCCTTTTTTTACATTCATTATATTGTTCTTTCATCCATGCTGTCACTGTTCTGTTCATAGCCATATTATCCTTTATATATCACATTCTCCTTTAGAATGCTATTTTGAACTTTATTTTAGTCTAATTTTTCTAGCATGTTTATTTTCTATTGTTGTACCCGCCCACGGCCAGCCCATTACTAGTATATATTGTACCCAGTCATTGCTATGGTCATAGGTTGACAAAGGAACCATTCAGAGTTACGAAACGCGTCCCTTTCTTATGACATCACATCCTCCGCTCTGCGCTGCGGTCCAGGCTGGTCACAGAGTCTCACAGCATTCGACATCACTTCCGGGTCCTTCTCCTCTCCTCGCCGATGACGCCGGTGTCTGGCCGAGAAAGTTCCCCCGGCGGATAAGGACCCCCCTGTTCTGCGCAGGCGCTGCGCAGTACGAATGACTAGGAGCCTCCGAAAATAGCCGAAGTTGAAAAACTTCAATCAGCTGTACACGGCGCCTGTGCCCTGGGTCCAGGTTCAAGCCCCACCATCCAAGTGAACCTAGAGGCAGAATAAAAAAGTGCCGAGCGCAGCCCCCTCTTACAGGCGCCGTGTACAGCCGATTTCTATTCTATTTGGCTTTGGCTATTTCCGCTGGCTCCTACTGCGCAAGCGCTGCGCCTGCGCAGTAGAGGGGGTCCTTATCCGCCAAGGGGAACTTTCTCGGCAGAACACCGGCTCCCACAGCGTTCCAGTGTCTCATTCGGCTGCTGATGGTGACAGACCCAGTGAAACATACATGCATCACTCTGATGATTTTCCTCTGCCGTGACCCTTTCCAATGCCGTTTTTAACCACCTCCATGATGTGCCCGTTTTATTCCTTCATCTTGTAAGTGCTTTTAAACCCAGTTGGGATATTAAAAAGTTTTTCTTCTACACTTAGAGGCGCCTTTTGTTTGTTTATATCTTTGCAGCTCTAAAATCCTATTCCCCAGAAGATGAGCCTCCTGCAGGAACAAGATATGGGGTCTATGACCATTCAAGTGATAAGGTTGGAAATAATAGGTTAGAGTTCTACTTAAAATAGTTTTTCATTTCTCTGCATAAATGTGTGCGTGTCAGTATATGTTGTAAGACTAGCTTAAGTCTTTCCAGATGTGTAAGACCAGCGTGATGTATGTTGAAATTATACTGCTTGTTACCTTATATGGAAATTTGCTGAAACATGTGATTCTGTAACCAGTCTATAAAAGGCCCCAATAAAGCAGTTAAGTTCAGTTGACAGTACGGGACCTTTAAGGCTCGGAGCTGATATACAGAAACTTTCTGATTCTGTGTCTTACTTCTTTAATAGAGCTAAATTTGGCAAAGCAATATAAACTAGAGGCAATTCAGTTGAGAACTGCACCTAACATTTCTGGCGCCCGGAAGTAGGGACACACTGATGATACTACAAGAGGTGGATGAATTGGACTGACGGAACAAAAGGACAGGCATTCCGAGAACCACAGATTGAAAACCTGGCCAGGTAAGAAAAAGCTTTATTTTTCTTATATTCTGTGCTCCCCTGATTTGTGCCTATCCGTTCTGTCAGTTACGGTTCTCCTGGTTTTAAAACACCAGCCTCTGTAGTGGTGAGTCTAGAATTACTGCATATTTTGGTTTATATTGCTGGAATTATTTGTTGTTTGTTGTCTGTCTGTCTTGTTGAGAAAGTGAATGAGCCTTGTCAAGGATGGTATGAGTTAGAAGGGGATTGCCGAACTAAGCAACGGAATGCGCCCTTACCTCACTCACATGAGTTTTGGGGGTCTGACGCTTATGCTTAACCTCACATCTAACTCATAAACCATAGACGGGTTTAAAGTATAAGCCCTGTCTGCTCCATAAAGCAGGGATAAGAGTGTATGAGAGGGATCCCAGATACGGGGGGGAATAAGGTCTCCATAAGCCCGGAGATCTAGTCGGATACCTGGTCACTTAAAGGAATGCTTGTATATGTTGTAGCTGTCAGTCTGGTCATAATATTTGTCAGTTGGCTAGCATATAAAGTAATTCGATTTCAGAAATCTCATCCTGGAGAGGTTTTTAGTATTCTGGCACCCTAGGAGGAAGGCAACGAGGAACTAGTGTAGCCTTTTTAGTATTTTGTATTGTACACTAAGTGTCCCACACGCTACCTAGGCACGGACTGTCAGAATGGGCCAGCAAAACACGAAACCCCGTCAGGGAATTGTGGCGCATTATACGGTGCCACAGATAATTAAAAACATCTATGGGAAAGATGAAGCGCGGGACTTAAAGGATGTCCTTCGTAAATTTAAGGTGAAAGGAGCAGCGGGTTTAAACCCGGATGTATGGAGTGAAATAAAAAGGGACAGACAAGGAGAGGTGTTAGAGAAGCAATGGATGCGTCAGGTTCAATGCTTAATTAAGGTCTCAAATACAGCGAAAGAAGAGGGGTGGAAATATAATCCAGATTGTGATGGTTGGGATATGAAAGATAGAAGAACAAAACATGTTGAAACTTTAAATAAATCTTAGTTCAACCATCCCACCCCCATACACTGACATAGAGCAAAATTCGCATAAGCCAGGGTTATATCCTGTACTTGAGGGGAGAGGATGGGTTTGTCAGGTTTGTGGAACCCAGAACCCAGAATGGGCAATAGAATGTGTGCATTGTGGGGCACAAAAACCTCATTCAGAAACTGTAGCCCCCGTACGCACTGATACACGCATTGTACAAATAAATAATCCAGAATTTGGACAAGTAGCCCATCCACACGCCCCACCTACTATTACTCGTAGGATGCAAATAAGGACTTGGGCACCATGGTCAGCAGACACCCTTATGGCATTAATACAGAGCGCCCCAAAACCGGTAGCAAAGCCAGCTGCTTTCTGTAGATTTGTGACACAGTTAATGAATACACATGAAGCAACCTGGCAGGATGGGGAGAATTTATGCAGACATAAAATGACTCTGACCCTGTTTAACCAGTTTATGACTGAAATAGGTCCGCACCGACCTGCAGACCGAGCTGACGGGGATGGCAATCTAGAGGCAGGACACGTCAGACACAGACTCAAGGGCCCCTTTTATTGTTAGATTAGAAGCTTTCTGTCAGGCAAAACAACAGGAGAGGGGGTCAATATCACCCATGAAACAAATGCCAGGACAGACTGTATCGGAATTTTACTTATCTATGGAAAGTATGATGGCAGATGAGGGATTGGATTTGGCTCTGCCAGTCACGATCCGAGCCTTCAATAGACAGTTTATGGAAGGATTAAATCCACAGATAAAGTGAAAGATTGAAAGCCTGCACACCAGAGTGGAGGGCAATTAGAGATAGAGGGTCGTTGTTACAGAAGGCACAAGGCATAGAGGCGGACTTAGCAGAAACCAAAGGGAGGAAACATCATGCAATCAATGCGATTGTGGGTCCCCAAGAGCAAGGTAGAGGTTCCTCTCGCAAACCCCTTACCTGTTACTACTGTAACAAGATTGGTCACATCAGACGCCACTGCAGGAAAAGAATAAGGGATGAAGGTGTTGATTCTCCAGTTAATCAGAGAAGAAACCAGCCCAGGGGCAATAACAATAATGGTGACATAAGGCGACAGGGAGATGATCCACGGGCATGACTCGCCCCGGTTTTAGAAAGATCCAAAACAAAGATGCTTAAGACCATTATAACGGTTGGTAATAAGAAAATTTCTTGTTTAGTTGACACAGGAGCTTCACGCTCGTTGCTTTCTGATTCTGAACTACTCCCTGAGCAAGAATCACCTGACACTATATTGATAACTGAATATGATGGCATTTTAGCCGATGCCCCGCTGACAAAACCTCTAAAAGTTAAAATAGGGAACCACATGTTCCTTTCACGTTTTCTGGTATCTAGAGGAGCCCCCACTAATTTGCTAGGAGCTGACATTTTGCAGAAAATAGGAGCTAACATTACCTATCACCCAGATGGTACTGTCACCTTAGCTATAGGGGATAATCAAGAACACATGGAGATGTGTAACCTGATACAATACCTGGAGGAGGAATCGGAACTGTCCGGTCCATCTTCTCCAGATTTGGATCAGATCTTGTCATCCCTTCCGGAAGAACTATGGGAGAAACATCCAGCTGATGTTGGACTTTTGCCCATACCTACGGTTATCCTACAGCTGATTCCAGGAGCAGTGCTTCCCCAACAAAAACAGTATCCACTCAGTGCACCCCAAGAGGCGGCCATAGAAATGCAGGTCCAATCCTTGTTAAAAAGTGGAGCTCTAAAAGAGGTAAAATCACCGGCGAGTACTCCTTTGTATCCGGTTAAAAAGAAAACAGTAGCCGGTAGTCCGGTTAAGTACAGAATGGTCCAAGACCTCAGAGCAGTCAACAAAATACTAGCCCCGATGACACCTTTAGTACCCAATCCACATACGTTACTGTCACAAATACCATCAACCAGTATGTACTTTACGGTTATAGATTTGGCCAACGCTTTCTTTTCCGTCCCGCTTGCGGAAGAATGCCAACCGTGGTTCGCATTTTCCCTCAAAAATTGACAACTAACCTGGACACGCCTACCTCAGGGTATGGCGCATTCACCTACCTTGTATTCGCAAGCATTGCAAACGGTGTTGGGAGAATGGGTACCACCAGATTCCTGTGTGTTGTTACAATATGTGGGTGATTTATTGTTATGCTGCCCGGACAAGGAAACTTGTTTGGCTACCACCCTTAATTTGTTGCGATTTTTGGCAGAAAAAGGTTGCAAGGTTAATAAGAAAAAGTTGCAAGTGTGTCAGAAAAAAGTTATCTTTTTGGGACATTGTATATCACAGGGTACAAGACATCTCACTGAGGAGAGGGTTCAAGTGATAAAGGGAATGTTACCCCCACGGAATTTCAAACAATTACGTATGTTTTTAGGTATTGTGTCATATTGTAGACAATGGATACCACACGCTAGCGCTTTGATGCAGCCATTATACGATTGTTTGAAAATTGTACCGTATATGCTTACAGAAGTAGCTTATGAGTCGTTTGTCACTTTGAAAAGGTTATTGATTTCTGCCCCGGCTATTGGTATTTCAGATTACACCAAGACATTTCATTTGTACATTGCTGAAATCACTGGACACGCCACAGGTGTTTTGACACAGGCACATGTAAAACAAAGACCCGTTGCTTACTTTTCAGCAGCATTAGATCCAGTGTCCAGAGGTTCACCGTCCTGTGTACGGGCGGTAGCAGCGGTGTCGATAATCCTAGATAAGTCATCAGAGATTGTTCTAGACAATCCAGTTGTAGTGCACACCACACATGACATACATGCAATCTTGTCTCAAGTACAGCCCAAACACATTTCAATGGCTAGGCAATTGAGGTTACAGTGTACTTTACTTTTACCTCCAAATGTCACTTTTCAGCGCTGTACAACCTTAAATTTGGCCACCTTTTTGCCTCTTCAGTCACCAGATTTGGCAAGGGGGAATAATAGTGCTAATAAGGAAGGAGATGAGGAAACTGACACCCTTCTGTTTAAAGAGATAGATGAGCACGATTGTTTTCAGCTCATGGAACAGGAGACAATGGGATTCCCACATGTTACAGATACACCAATCTTAAACGCTGAGCACACTTTGTATATAGATGGCAGTAGGTTTGCTGATGACAAGGGTAAATATCACACAGGGTATGCTGTAGTGACTGATACACAGGTGATTGAAGCACAGCCCTTACCAGCCCACATGTCAGCACAAGAAGCAGAATTAAAAGCTTTAAAACAAGCCCTAGAATACTTAAGAGGACGAGAAGGGAATATTTACACTGACTCTGCCTACGCTTATGGTGTAGCGCATGATTATGGCCACATATGGAGGGCTAGAGGTTATCTGACAGCAGCAGGTACACCTGTAAAACATGGAGAAGGGATTAAGAGAGTCCTGAACAATCTTCAAAAGGTTAAACGAGTGGCCATTATGAAGATAGCGGCACACACGAGCGCAAAAACAATTGAGGCAAAAGGAAATGCATTTGCAGATTTGACTGCAAAACAGGCAGCTCTAGGGGAAGGAAGCCCTGAGACCTTAGCAGCGGTAGAGGTGAGTATCCCAGAACCAACATGGCAGCAGCTGAGTAAATTACAGGAGCAAGCAGGGGAGAGCGAGAAAGATAAGTGGGTCATAATGGGAGCAGCACCAGACCTTGACAATGTATGGAGGGAAGGAGGCAAAGTATGCCTACCTGCCTCTCTGTACCCAGCAATGGCAGCGGCAGTTCACCTACCCATACACGTCAGTTCCAATTCCATGTATAGGATTGTGAACCAAGGATGGCTCGCCCCTGGATTCAGTAGTACTGCAAGAAACTACTGTGCAGCCTGCCAAATCTGTCTCCTGAATAACCCAGTACAGAGAGTAAAAACCACACGAAAACACCAGGTTCGGGCCCAATACCCCTTCCAGAGACTGCAAATTGACTACATACAAATGCCTAAGAGCGGCCCCTTTGAATTTGTCCTCGTGTATATCGATTTATTCTCAGGTTGGCCCGAAAGCTATCCAGTAAAATCAGCCACAGCAAAAGCCACAGCCAAGAAACTGATCACTGAGTTAATACCTAGGTTTGGTCTTCCTGAAACCATAGAATCAGATAGGAGGACACACTTTACAGGAGAAATCATGCAGAATGTGATGACCATGTTAGGGGTTCAACAAAGTTTCCACACCCCTTATCATCCACAGAGTTCAGGGTCAGTGGAAAGAGTAAATGGGACAATAAAGTTGAAAATACAAAAAGCCATGCAAGAGTTAAACAAGCCATGGCCAGAATGCCTGCCTTTGGCTTTGTTCTCTATAAGATACACTCCAACAGGGAAAACAGGATTTTCCCCATATGAAATACTTTTTGGGAATGCACCTAGATTAGGTCTATACTTTCCACAGAGTATGCAATTGCAATGTGATAGTTTGACTGCATATGTGATACAATTACAACAACGTCTAACTAAGATCCACAAAAGTGTGTATTCTTCTCTTCCAGACCCTAACTCAATAGCAGGTACACATACACTGCTACTAGGAGATTATGTATGTGTTAAGAAACACACCAGAAAGACATTGGAACCTAGATTTGAAGGTCCTTATCAAGTGCTTTTGACCACAGCCACTTCAGTGAAATTGGAAGGAAAAGCAGCCTGGATCCACGCATCACACTGCAAAAAGAGTCTTGAACCGAGAGAAACAGAATGAAGATCCTTCTAACTATGATAATAGTGCTTGAATGTTTTCAAATGTTTGTTTATACATGGACTCCGGGTATCAATGTAACAGTTCATGAAAATAGTACTGATCTTAGATGGGTAAATCAGGATAAGAGTATAACACAATATCCTTACTATGAATGGTATACGGTAGGAAATTTCACGGTGTCAGGACAGGAGGGTCCTTTTTACATGATGCAGAATATGGAATCACCAGTAGTGTGGATAAAAGCTAAATCACAAGCACAAGTAAACATAACTTTCCATTGGAGGGACAATTTAACATGGCCCTTTAATAACACACCGCATAAATGTCATAAGTTAGGTCCATCTGAAACATGGAGAGAAGTAAAAGACAAATTACTACAATTACTTAGAACTCCGAATTCAAAAGAATATGAGATAGCACAGAAGGGAAAAGGTCCTAGACCAGCAAGGGGAAGTGGGCAATTCAATCTAATAGGTCCTCTTAGTACCAATCAATCTGCAACTTATATTTGTACAACATGGTATTTTGTACCAGTAAGGAAATGGGAAAACACAACAGGAGGATATATACAATGGCAACATTATGGTTTCAATATAAAGATAGAGGACGCTCTACCCACCATCTTCGAATCATCTGTATTAACTCCTATTCCTAGATCTTGCATAAATGTTTCGGTATCACAACAGAAAACAAAAATCAAATTTAATGTAACTTTTCCCCAGCTACCAGAATGTAGGTATCGCCGAGAATGGTATGATACAGTTCTGGGAGCTGCAGGAACTGGAATGGGAATAATGAATGGGATACAGATGGAAATGATCTACCTGAATTTTGGTATCCTGAGATTTATGGACACTATGTAGATACACAAAACATGACTCATGATCTAAGTTTATGTGCTAAAACTAATAAGGGAATAGTCTGTGGAAGAAGTTCTCCAGTCTATGAACCTTGCTTATTGAAACATCAATCTAACATATGTAAGTTTCAGAGATTACCAGTAGGTGTAGGAAACAGATTTATGGAGATAGGACCACAACATATTTGTTTAGTCACAAATGATCAGAAAACTATGGAAAGTTTAAATAAAACGGCTCCTTTTTCAGGATGCGTAAAGAATGTTAAAATGCTTAAAATGGCAAAATGACACTTTCCTTTTTGAACCAGATGCACATAGAATATTTAATCTAGAATGGACGGTAGATAATCTTACTGATACTACTCCTTTTATAATATCATTAGAGCCCTTACGGCAAATCTTAAATGAGTCCGAAATACTTAGAAAACACATAGAGACACAAGAACATACCCTTTCAAAATAATCTAATATCTGTGGTTATAGATAAAGGGAAATTAATAAATTTATCCTCACAAATAAGAGATGAAACAACACATCATTGGTATGATGTATTTGCTGGATGATCACCCACTGCTACGGCAATTCTTAATTGGATAAATAAAGAAGACTTATCCTCCTCTGACAACCCGCGGTCAGGGATAGTACTCTTTGAAGTATCGGCTGTTCACTTGTTTGCAAGGACCCAGAATCGTGGAGGGGATGATGTCAAAGGGGGAAATTGATAAGGTTGGAAATAATAGGTTAGAGTTCTACTTAAAATAGTTTTTCATTTCTCTGCATAAATGTGTGCGTGTCAGTATATGTTGTAAGACTAGCTTAAGTCTTTCCAGATGTGTAAGACCAGCGTGATGTATGTTGAAATTATACTGCTTGTTACCTTATATGGAAATTTGCTGAAATATGTGATTCTGTAACCAGTCTATAAAAGGCCCCAATAAAGCAGTTAAGTTCAGTTGACAGTACGGGACCTTTAAGGCTCGGAGCTGATATACAGAAACTTTCTGATTCTGTGTCTTACTTCTTTAATAGAGCTAAATTTGGCAAAGCAATATAAACTAGAGGCAATTCAGTTGAGAACTGCACCTAACACAAGTATTTAAACATCAAAGCTCTTTTTGCCTTGTCATTGAGACCCTGTACATTCCATGACACCAGTTTTAACTCCATGAAGGCACTGACATCGTATGATACATCATAATAATACCTGTGCTGGGAGGCTCAGCCCCCTGTGGGACCCAGGGGGGATGCAAAAAAATTGGTTGAGTATTGACAGAATATGTGATATAAAAGCATCATTCAGTGGATATAGAGCGTAAAAAAAAAAAAAAGTAAAACAGTAACTTATGAACTCCCTACTGACCATAAGGTACCCTTAAAAAAAAAAACTGTTGAACTCCCTACTGACCAGCAACCCTAACAACAATGTCAGTCAGTTTAAAACCCTTAACAGATAGATCAGACTTCTTTGAAGAGTTCCAGAATGCAGCAATTCAGCACCGCTGATGCCTGTTCAAAAGGCCGAAAAAACTGAGGGGGGTTAGATGCTGTATTTAATGTCCTTTTCACGTAGGCGCCTACGGACCTCATTAGAGGACTTCCTCTTACACTGCAGATCAGCTGAGAAATCCGGGAACAGTAGGACCGAGGAGTTGCCGTATGGAAGTGAGGGGTGTTTGTGGGCTTCGGAAAGGATCCTGTCGCGGTCCCTGAAGTTAAGGAAGCGGACCAAGAAGGGTCGGAGAGTTGCACCAGGGATAGTGTGTCCTGTGGGTACGTGGTGGGCGCGCTCAATGACAGGCCTAGCAGTTTCCTGAAGAACTCTTCTGCGAACTCGGCCGGGCGATCGCCCTCCTCTCCCTCCGGAAGACCCAGGACTCGGACATTGTTGCGTCTTGCCCTGTTTTCTGCGTCATCGGATTTGGCGACAAGCAGTTGTACCATGCGTTGCAAGAGCAATATGGGGTTAGTGTGAGTAGCCATAAGGTCTTCAGATTCTGATTCAGTCAGCCTACCTCTGATCTTATCTAGGTCGTTTCTAATGAGATTACATTCTTCTGCAAGGTGATTGATTCTCACCAGCATGGAGGTTTTGCTCTGTTCAATGGCGGCCAGGATCACAGCAGTGCTTTGCTGGGAGGAGGTGGCAGGGAGAGCCACACTTGGGGAAGTCTCAGACTCCATAGCTAGTTCAGCCAGCAGGCCCTGCAACCTCCCTACGAGAGAAGGATCCAGCCTAGCAGCCGTGACAGGGGCGGGCGGCTTGGTGTGGATGAGTTTTTGGCCCTCGTTCTTAGGGCCTATTAATCTGAGGGCAAGGGTCTGGTAGGATGGAGCAGGTGGATGGATAGCCAGAAGCTTGTGATGATGATCTGGCAGGGGGGCCACACAGCACACACAGCAGTCAGCCAGTCTCAAGGTGATAGTGGACACCACTGGGGTACTCACCAGGGCAGCAGCTCAGCACAGGCTCAGGCCTCCAGATCACAAGTGCAGGCCGCCCACTCCAGTACCCCCTCAAGCCAGCCAAGTCCAGGGATTAGACCAGTAGATACTTTTGAGCAGTGAGAGCAGCTACAGATGAATTGACGGCTTGCCCAGCACCCCCTCTGAGGCCTAGATGACAGGGGCCGACCGCCCGCCCCCAGATGCAGTAAACCAGCCCTCTCCAGGGGATGCCACCAGCAGGGATGGAGGAGTAGAGAGAGTACTGCCACAGCAGTTCATGTAGGATGTGAGAAGCACTGTAGGCCTCAAGACGGCGGTGGGCGTCGAGTATATGGAGCCAGCCTGGGCCGGATTACTACAGCAGGGCCGGCTGGCCGGGTACAGAAATAATGACTGGATCTGAAGCAGGGGGAACCAGGGATTAGGTAGGGCAGTTCTACAGGCTCACCAGGCTGTTCAGCAGCAAGGATGGCGAAGGATTAGAGTAGGATGATCAGAGCTCCTTGCAAATGATTCCTCCTTGGCTTACATCTGGTCACGCCCCCCGTGCCTGATTGTCTTTAGCAGCTAGGCTCCCACTCCCAGCTGCCACCACGCTTGCCTAAGCATCACTGCACAAATCTGGATCTGCCAATTGGTTTTCATGTGAAACCAGAACTGTACAGTGCTGTTGTGGGAAAGGGAAATTGGTATGATTGTGAAAGACTTCGCACCCCTGGGCACTCCAAAGGGAACTTCCATATGTTATTCATACACAAACCATAGACAAAGAGATAAAGATTCTTCTGAGCCTAAATTAAAGAAGTACTTCAATACCATTGTTTGGGACTACATAGCAATCAGCAACTGTTAACACCTTGATTATAAGTATGCAATCACAATATAGCCTACAGAGTGCAGGGGTCAAGAGTGTATAATGCACAGAGTGCAATGGTCAGGCATGTGTAATGTGCAACCCAGTGTACAGGGTGCAGGGCTCAGGAATATGTAATGTACACTCCATTATACAGTGCTCAGAACAGCCATTACTATTTAACATAGAGCAGTAAGGGGCATGTGCCATATAACACAGCATACAGAGCATGGCAATCAGGAGTATATAATGTGTACAGTACGCTACAAAATCCTAACTGCTGCATTACATACTCTTGCCCACTGATCTCTGTATGCTGTGCTGTCCCTCCCCACCAACTATAAATCTTCCCCAGTAAAAATTGGTTCCCCTCAAGAAAGCAACACCCATCATTCACCTCTGCACCACCTGTCAATAGCTTACCTCTTCAACCCTTGTCCACAGCTCACCTCTGAACCTCCCATCTGCAGCCCAACTTTGCACCTCCCATCCACAGATCACCTCTGCATCCAAGTGTCCATAACTAACCTCTGCACCCCCGTCCAAACCCCACCTCTGAACCTCTTCAAAGCTTACTTCTGAACACCTGTCCAAAAGCTCATCTGTGCACCCCACCGTCCAAAGCTCACCTCTGCAACTCACCTCTGCATAATCTTCCAAGCTCACTTTTGCACCCCCATCCAAAGTTCACCACTGCACCCCAATCCAAAGCTTGCCTCTGCACCCCTGTCCAAAGTTCACCTCTGCACCCCTGTCCAAAGCTCACCTCTAAACCCATATCCAAAGCTCACCTCTGCACACCACTGTCCACAGTTCACATTTGCATCCCGATCCACAACTCACCTCTACACCTCTTGTTCATAACTCACTAGTACACCTTATCTCTGCATCCCTGGCCATAGCTAACCCCTATTCACATATGACATCTGCACCCCTGGGCCACAGCTAACCATGATCCACAGCTCACCTCTGCACCCCTCTTTCACAGATTATCTCTGCAACCCCCACTGCATCAACAGCAGAGCTCTGCAGCCTTTACAGTTCCTTACATATGTACTTCTCATTCACATCTCACTTTTGCACCCTCAGTTCTGGCCTCTGCATCTCCCCAAGCCTTCACCACTGCACACACCCTATCTTCGTTCTCCCCATCTGTGCACAAGCACCTCTCAGCAGCTGGCCCAGCTCTAGTATCTCCCTCAGCTGTGGCCTATTTTTTCTCATACAGTGTACTGAATGCACAATCATTTGTGGCTCTGCTCTCCCACTTGGCCAGCAGTGACACTGAAATCAAACGTCGGTGTTGTCGGCATCAAGACACCAGGCAAGAGATGAAGCTCACGAAGGGTGCAGCTTTCCATGCAGAGCCAACCTCCCGCCTATTAAAAGACTGTGCCTGGTATACTCAGTGCCTAGCCTGATCCTGGGGGCCAGCATCCCACTCAATCCATCCCGACTTTCAAATCTTGCATAAAGAAATTTGTGAGCTGCACATCAAGTTACAATCCTGCATAAAAATTTATTGACTAAGATTCAATGCACAAGTGGCTCAAAGCTCAAGCTCCTCCTTTTTTTGTATTTCACTCTTCAATAGAGTTTATTTAAGTAAAACATGTCAAAGAGAAGAACCCTAGAGGATTGTGCATTGACTCTCAGTCAATCAACCTTTATTCAGGGTTGTAATCTTGTGTACGGCTCCTAAATTTCTTCATTAAATCAATAGCAGGCACAAAAAAGTTACATACAAGATCAATTGTTTTGACATCTAAATCAATACTTTGGCTTTTACATACATGCCTATGAATATTAAAAAGAACTCTTTTACATAATTTGTGTTTTAAGTTCAGAGATAATTTCAAGTTAAAAAGATGAAAGGTAAATCCTATCCAAGAATTCTACGAATTCCACATAAAGCAGACAAGGCTCTTACATACATATCAATGATGAAGTATCGCATGTTTTTGTTAATGCCATCCAATCTTTGCATGTCTTCGGCACTCAGCTGAAAGTCAAAGAGCTGCAAGAAAACAATAAAACAAGTATAATTACAAAAAAGATATTTTAGGATGAAACAGCAGACATAGGGTGTTATTTACGAAAAGGCAGATCCACTTTGCACTACAAGCGCAAACTACAAGTGCAAAGTGCACTTGAAATTGTGCTGAAAGTGCACTTGGAAGTGCAGTCGCTGTAAATCTGAGGGGTAGATCTGAAATGAGGGGAAGCTCTGCTGATTTTATTATCCAATCATGTGCAAGTTAAAATGCTGTTTTTTATTTTCCTTGCATGCCCCCCTCGGATCTACAGCGACTGCACTTCCAAGTGCACTTTCAGTGCAATTTCAAGTGCACTTTGCACTTGTAGTTTGCACTTGTAGTGCAAAGTGGATTTGCCTTTCGTAAATAACCCCCATAGTGTTGTAGCTGGTTTTGAGATTTACCCAGCAAGACAGGAGACGTGATTTTTAACACTTACAGGTCTTATCCCTCCATCTGCCTGTGACTGGACAGAGTAAGGAGAAGATGGATGACCTCATCTTTCTATCACTCCACTCTCTCTCCTTATCAGCATGTTTCTTGTTAGCACTGGCTATTTGTGCAGCTTTAAAAAGTGTTATGCCCCGTACACACGGTCGGACTTTGTTCGGACATTCCGACAAAAAAAATCCTAGGATTTTTTCCGACGGATGTTGGCTCAAACTTGTTTTGCCTACACACGGTCGCACAAAGTTGTCGGAATTTCCGATCGCCAACAACGCGGTGACGTACACCACGTACGACGAGACTAGAAAAGGCCGGTTCAGAACCAAGCGCGGCACCCTTTGGGCTCCTTTTGCTAATCTCGTGTTAGTAAAAGTTTGGTGAGAGACGATTCGCGCTTTTTCAGACTCGTGGCTTTCAGATCGTTTTCTGACGTTCAGTTTGTGCTTGTGGGTTTGTATCTGCTCTTTAGTGCGTGCAGTCAGTTCGTATCGGAGTTTTCTGTGTGATCTTGCCTGCTCGTTGCTGTTTTTCAGGTCGCTCTTCACAGGCCTTGCTGTTCTTCAGTGCGTTCTGTTACTTCGTTCTGAGCAGCCGACCGTTTTCTAGCCATGTTTCGTATGCGTACTCCTCGTAGAGTTCGTGCTGTGCGGGGGCTTGGTGTTGGGGTCCTGACCTTGACACAAGTCCAGTCCATGAACAGGGTGGGGAGGAGTTCATGGACCAAGAATTGGTTGCTTCAGCGTGACCAGTTCTGTCATATGCCTTTGCTCCGTGAGATCCGTGAGAATAATCCTGATGATTTCAGGAACTTTCTCAGGATGACGGACCCCGTGTTTCACCGTTTGTTGGCTTCGCTGACCCCCTATATCAGCAGGCAGGATACCTGCATGAGGCAAGCCATCACTCCAGAGCAGAGGCTCGTCGCTACCTTGCAGTATTTGGCCACAGGGAGAAGCCTGCAGGACCTCAAGTTCTCGACAGGCATCTCCCCCCAGGCTCTGGGGATCATTATCCCAGAGACCTGTTCTGCCATCATCCAGGTCCTGCAGAAGGAGTATATGAAGGTAAGATTTTTATCCTTTTATATCACATTTTATTGTATTGAATGTTTGCTAATATATTGTATTTCTTTCCTCATTCCCTAATTACCATGATTGTCATATGCTGTGAATGTCCCCTTTCTCCTCATGCATGCTGGATTTTTATGTAATTATTATTTTAGGTCCTTCATACATATTTGCCCTTCAATAACCTCCCCAGCATGGTGTCTCCTGCCCTATATTCACCTCATGTAGTCACTTAACAATGTATTTTATCAGCTCCATAGTAGTGCTTTACCCCAAACACCCCTAAAATGTTTGGAAATGTTATTTTTGATTTAAATTCAGGCAGAGGGCCAGAGGCTTTTTTTTGTGGTGTCCCCAAATTTTTTGTAACCCTCCCCCCCCCCCAACTGCTAAGTCAGCTGATCCCAATTCATTATCCTCAATCATCTATCTGCTGACTTTGCCAAACCCATACACACTATACCCATCTCTTTACTGGTCAGATTTATGGATGAATTCCCCAAAGCATGTAGTGCAAGGGCCTGCCTGTATACTTTCCAATGGTACTGTTTAAAGTTCTTGTATCCTATTATGATCTTGATAGGTAATAGCAGAATGTCCAAATGTGCTCAAATGTGTACAGTGCGTATTTATATCTTTGTATTATGACACTTCTTACCTGTCCAGTGGGCTGCCAATAGTGTAACTAAGGAGGGGCTGTTCCAAGTAATACCCTGTATTTAGGCATTCATCTCTCAATGAAGTGAAGAGGGTTACCTGTCCAAGAGTTCCCCCCCCTATAATGTTAGAAATGGCCCATGAGAGGGGGGGAGGGGGAATATGATAGGTGTACCTTAAACTTTGTTGTTGTAAAATTCCCCTTAATAAATGCTATCTGGAGGTTGACCCATAATGTTTGTGTCTAATCTGCTTGCCATGTTTCTGTGAAAAAATAGTAATGTTTATTGTTTTTTCCTCAACAGTTTCCTTCCATGCCACAGGAATGGCAGACTGTGGCCTCCCACTTTGCCCAGCGGTGGGACTTTCCTAACTGCGGAGGGGCAATTGATGGGAAACACGTCCACATCGTCCCACCACCCAACTCGGGGTCGTACTATTATAATTACAAGGGGTTTAATAGTATAGTGATGTTGGCGGTGGTGGCGGCTAATTACGACTTCTTGTATGTGGACGTGGGGAAGAATGGCCGGATGTCCGATGGTGGAGTGATCGCCCAGACGGAGTTCTACAGGCGTCTCCAGAATGGCAGCTTGGACTTGCCACCTCCAGAGGACAATGTTGAAGGTCTCTCATTTGTGTTCGTTGCTGATGAAGCATTTGCGCTGGGGGACCACCTGATGCGGCCATTCCCGATGAGGACCCTCACCCCGGAACAGAGGGTTTTTAATTACCGGCTGGCCAGAGCCCGAAGAGTGGTGGAGAACACATTTGGAATCCTGGCCAGCCGGTTCCGACTATTTCTGACACCCATCCATATGGCGGAGTATAAACTGAACCATATTATACTGGCGTGCTGTGTTCTCCATAATTTTTTAAGAAAACATTCAGCCAACTATGCTGGCTCAGTTGGGCCTGAGGCCGGAATACCAAATACATCAACAATGACGGCGCTTGAAAGCGGCCGTCCTGGCTTGCCCTCCCTGAGTGCCCGTGATGTCCGGTTACGATACCTGGAGTTCTTTGCGGGTAGGGGGCTATCAATATGCCAGACAATCTGTGACACCTTTTTCAAATAAAAAACAACCAAAAGCAATTCTTGGTGGACATTTACTGCTTGTGTTTGTTTGAGCTGACCCTGACAGAAATGTGTTGAGTGCAGAAAATGTCGTGATTGGGTAACCTTATAAAGAATAGTGTTGGCTGGTACTTCCTAAATGCAAAAACACATTTCACTACAAGTGCACTTGCAACTGCACTGAACTTGCACTTGTAGTGCAAAGTGTATTTGCCCTTAGGAAATAACCCCCATTTTTGCATAAAACAGCAATTACATCACCCCAAAAGTGTTGTAGTGTTGAGACAATAATCCACACATTCTTGAGTAGGGCACTTTTTTATACCTGCACAATCACATGTGCATTTACCAAAGGTTTTTAAAACAAAACAACATGTTTGTTGTATAACAATTTTTGGGGGGGGCATTATCAAAAATCGAAATATCCATTTCAGATAAAACAGGCCTGTGTAAAACCAACAAGAAAGCCAAAAAACTTGAACTTACAAAGTTCACATTAGGTAAAACCTGAAGGCTATATCAGACATCAGTATTTAGGAACTGGGTTTGATATAGCGTTCAGATGGGGGGAAATCACCCCTGGAAAAGCCAAATTTGGAAGATGCACACCAATTTACGAATGTCAACATGTGCTATCTGCCATCAGGGGGGATCAAGGGACGTGTTTTGGGGGAGCAAGCCCTTCCTCAACGCTACTTTATAATTGAGGAAGGGGTTGCACCCCCAAAACGCATCCATTGATCTCCCGTGATGGCAGATAGCACATGTTGGCACACTGTGTGCATCCTCCAAATTTGGCTTTTCTAAACATTGTAAAAATTTTTGTAAGATAAAACAGGTGATTTTGTGGGGTTTAAATTCGCCCCAAAACATCAATGATGTTATTATTTTTTTTAATAACATCACTGATTTGTTGCTGGATGTTTTGCAATTGGAGATTACACCCCATGATCTCCCCGATCAGTATCTGGGCACTTTCAGATGTAAAGCGTTCTGGATCACGATCACCTAAAAAGAGATAAAGAACAAAAAAAACAGGTCTCAAAAATCTGCCAACATCCATCTCTTTTACCTGAGCCTGTGGTCGCAGACACTCACCTGTTGTGGTGCCAATCTCCACCACATCTTCTTCTTCCTCCTGCTCTTCTTCTTGGGTTGGTATTTCCCCTTCTTCCAGAGGTGGGGGGTCTCTGGTCTCCTGGGATGAGGGGTGTCCTCCGAGTCTTTTCTCCCCTATGTAAAACAAAAATGGTATACTTGGCACACAGATATTTGATGGCAGAACTAGAAATAGGAAACATTGCTTGGAAGTGGGGTACAATTTTCTATTTTAGCCGAGTTCAAAGATGTCTTTTTTTTTATTGTCCTTTGTCAAGCTGCAATACTTTACCTGTTTAGTACAAGCTTCACAGATGTAGCACCCCCTATAGTATACACTGGAGCACCTGTGTGGCCCCCCTAATAAAAATGGTGTTCTTGTGTCCCACACTAGTGCTCCAGTGTCCAGATGTGAAAACAGCTGCTCAGTGTCCTCTCCTTACACAGAATCTAGTTGGCATTTAATTCTAGTAACAAACCCATCTACACAAACAAATATTTGGCATCCAAGTAGGCCCAAAAAAAATGTGGGAAAATGCATATGGCCTAAACAATGGTGTTCTAGAGGCCAAAAGAAAAATGTTTGATACGAACGAATAATGGGAACATGAACATTAAAGTTGACCTTTTTAAACGTTACAATTACTAAAAGCATATGGAGCAGAACGAACGGAATAAAGACAGAAAGAATATGAACACAGCACAACTACTTACTTTTTTGCAGCACTCTTCGGATCTTTCGGTACTGCTCTGGCTCTCTCAACTTCAGGTCCGACCACCGCTTCCTGAGCTGATCTTTAGACCTTCGTACCCCGAAATTCCGCTCCTGACCACTTTCGCCATGATCTTGGCCTTTCGGATGTTCGGGTTGGGGTAAGGCCCATATTTTCCGTCATAGTCGGACTTCCTCATGATGTCGACCATCTCCAACATCTCCCCAAACGACATATTTGTGGCCTTAAAACGTCTCCTTCTGGATCGGGACGTGCCTGGATCCGCCCTTTCCTCCTCCTCCTCCTCGTTGCTACAATTAGCCCGCACCTGCTGTATGTCCGCCATCATGCTCTTCACCCACTGCGCTGAACGAAAAGGGGCGGGGAATACACTAGAAAGAACGTCAGGGGCGGGCGGAGTTACACGCATGCGCAGTGTATATAAAGCGTAACACGCGTGCGTATTACATTTGATCTGTGAGCGGAGGAAGGAGCATTGAACGCGGCGATCGTAAGAACGAAGGTAAGAGACAAACTGGGGCCTATACTGCTTCTATAGATTGAGGCCTATATTGTAACAAGATTAGGAGAGTTTGGTGTGACATTAGGCTTTGTCTTGTGTTGTGTCTTGCAGTGAACATGGATATGGTACTGAAAGATCAGGACTTCATTTCAGTCTTCATAGAGATGCTAAGGGAGCTGCCCTGTCTGTGGGAGATTAAACACCCCCATTACAAGAACCAAACAAAGAGGAAGGCAGCACTGGAGTAATTGTGTGAAATTGTGAAGCAGGTGATCCCCACGGCAGACATCACTTTTTTAAAGATTTTCATTGGTGGCCTGAGGAGCACATATCTGAGGGAGCGCAATAAAGTCCTGGATTCACAGAGATCCGGAGCAGCAGATGACATCTATGCCCCCAGGATGTTGTACTACGACAGGCTGCACTTTCTGGCAGGCCAGACTGAACCCAGGCCATCCCTCTCCAGTCTTCCTTCCACGCTTCCTTCCCCCCGGCTGAGGCTTCTGACGCCCAACCTGGGCCTTCCAGGCCACATGTGGAGGAGCCCAGATTGAGCCAGGTATAGCATTCCTCTAAATATTTCTGCTTTTCCAATCAATGATGTTAACTAGATGTTAGTTGGGAGTACTAATTTATGATTAAAACCATGTCCCTTTTTCATACACAGGGAAGTCTCAGCCAGGAGGTGGCCGGGCCGAGCCGGCTGGCTGATATCAAGGTCCCTCCACCCCCCCTGGAAAGAGAAAGTGGCAGTAGGAGGAGTAACCTAGAGGAGGCGGCTATCAGATTTTTTTGTAGGGCTACAGAGGTCCTGGGAGCACCACACACCAGGCAGGAGAACATTGCTGCATTCATAGCATATAAAATGCAGAGGATGGAGGAGGGCCAAAAAGCCATGTGTGAGGCCCTCATATCTGAGGCTCTGGCGAAAGGTGTGAGGGGCCAAATTACACCTCACACACAGCTTTGGGATGGTCCTCCTCCTCCTCCTGCAGGTCCTACTCCTCCTCCAGGTCCTACTCCTCCTCCTGCCACATCTCCAACTCCCGGAAGGAAGTGTGGAAGGAAGACCAGAGAGTGATTGCCCTGGATCCAGTCTGGTCGGCCAAAAGATGCAGCCTCTTGTGGTACCACAGCCTGGGGACACTGATGTCATCTGCTGCTATCCGAGTCTCTGTGAATCCCGGACCAGACTGCCCTCCCTTACATATGGACGCCTCAGGCCACCAATTTTGAGGTTTAAGAATTGATGTCTGCCGTGGGGGTCCCAGGCTTCACTAATTTCTGCTGTTGATCCAGTGTTGCCTTCCTCTTTGTTTGGTTCTGAGCCCTTAAGAAAGGATTTTTGTTTTGAATTATACTCTCCTATGTGTTTTACTTCAAAAATGACAGTTTGTTTGTGAGGATTCAGGTACATTTCTAATATACAATGTGAAATGAACAAGGGACACCAACAACAAACAATCTCCTGGAGATTAAATAATAAAAGATATCAATGGTGTTGGGGTAACTTGACACACAAAACACAGACAAAAATATTCTGGAGTAAAAATAAAAATAACATTGAACAAAGATCAGCCTTGGAAAAAATCCAAACATTAAAGAAAAAAAAAGGCTTAAAAACAAAAAAAAAAAACATAAAAAATATAAAACGGTCAGATGTGACATCTAATAACAATATATTGAGGGAATCCCACTAAAAAAACACAAATAAAACTTTGTGAGAAGTGTGTGTGAATATGAGCAGCAAAACTACTTAATTCTTGTCACATTATAAAGAAGAAGAGAGTGCGCTGTATTAAACCATTTTTTACATTGCAGCGTGACGAAAGTGCTGTATCCATTGCGAACGCTAAGTTTACCAGAACGAGCTGTCCCGTGTCGGAATTTTTTCTGAGCATGCGTGGCACTTTGTGCGTCGGAACAGGCCACACACGGTCGGAATTGACGCGATCGGATTTTGTTGTCGGAAAATTTTATCTCCTGCTGTCCAACTTTGTGTGTCGGAAAATCCGATGGAAAATGTCCGATGGCGCCCACACACGGTCGGAATTTCCGACAACACGCTCCGATCGGACAATGTCCATCGGAAAATCCGACCGTGTGTACGGGACATTAGACACTAACTGGAAGAATTGTAGACAGTGTATATGTGTCACCTAGGTTCCTTACCTACACACTGTGTGCAGCCTATTGCATTAGGGTGTGTGCCCCAAATATATAAATATATATATAGAATTTTTACAACAGCTTACCTGTAAAATCTTTTCTTTGAAGTACATCATGGGACACAGAGCACTATAGTAATTACTATATGGGTTATACGCCCATCTTCAGGTGATGGACACTGGCATAATCAAGACAGGAAGTCCCCTCCCTATATAACCCCTACCATACAGGGAGTACCTCAGTTTTTGTAGCAAAGCAATATATATATATCCCAATAAGAGGGGAGGGACCTCTGTGTCCTGTGATGTACTTCAAAGAAAAGGATTTTACAGGTAAGCTGTTATAAAAATCCTATTTTCTTTCTGGTACATCACGGGACACAGGGCGCTATAGTAATTACTATATGGGATGTGCCAAAGCAATGCCATCTGAGGGGAGGGAGACACACAAAATAAGCAAACCATCGTCAGACGTGAGCACCTATACTGCTGTCTGCAGAACACCGTGGTCAAGGCGGCATCCTTTTGCTGACCTACATCCACCTGGTAGAAACTTGTGAATGTATGCACTGATGACCATGTTACAGTTTGCAAATCTGAGCCACAGAGGCTTGGTGATGCACTGCCCAAGTAGCACTGACTGCCCTGGTAGAGTGTACTCTAGGACAAAAAGGCGACACAAACAAAGCGTCAGTTTTCCGTATTTGGGCAGTTGTTTCCAGATAAAAAATTAACTACCCTTACTAAATCAAGAGAATGTAATAACTCCTCATCTGCAGAACATGGTTCTGGAAAAAACCAAAGGTAGGGAAAACATCCTGGTTCATATGAAAAACCTGACACTACCTTAGGCAAAAGGGTTGGGTGAGAACGCAACCTCACCTTGCCCCTATGAAAATCAAGTATGGCTCTTTACAGGAAAAAGCAGCCAAATCTGACACTCTTCTTGCGGAGGTTACCGCAACTAAGAACACCAATTTCTTTGCCAAAAGAAGCAAAGGAATATTGTGTATTGGCTCAAAGGGCTGTCTTTGCAAACCCGACAGAACTAGATTCAGATCCCATGGGCACAAGGGTGAACTGACTGGCGGACTTATCCGAGTTACCCCTTGTATAAAGGCCCGGACCAAAAAACACGAAGCAAGCGACCTTTGGAAAAATACTGCCAAGGCTGAAATCTGACCCTTGACCATACTCAAGGCCAGCTTCATTTCTACCTCCAACTGTAGAAGGCAAGTATTCTATCTATGACATACCTTCGAGGGTGCCAGCCCTTGGTTTAACACCAGGAGGCATAGGCCCTTGGGACCCTATAATAAATGGTCCTAGAGGCTGGCTCTCCAGCATCGAATTTAGTGACTGTAAGGTAGGATGGAATACCGGCCCTTGCGACAGCAGGTCTGGACAAGATGGAAGAGTCCACGAAACCCCTACCGCCATCCTCATGATCTCTGCATACCAGGATCTCCTGGGCCACGCCGGAGCTACTAGGATTACTGGCTTCCCTTCCTCCTTTATCCTGCGAAGAAATCGCAGCAGCAGCTGAACTGGGGGGAATGCATAAATCAGTGAAAACTGGTCTCACTGGGTCACTAACGCATCTGACACGAGTGCGAGAGGATCCCTTGTTCTTGACACAAAGCTGTTCAACTTCTTGTTACATATGGATGCCAACAGATCTACGTCCGGGGTCCCCATCTCTGGCATATGGCCAGAAAAACATTGGGACCATACTCCCTGGAACAACTGTTGGTGGGATGAAGACTGCAAATAGGCAAGGAACATGTTCCTCTGCCCAAGCCAGAATATGGTTCACCTCCCTCTGGGTTGCGTGACTTCTGGTGCCCCCTTGGTGATTGATATAGGCCACTGCTGTGGCATAGTCGGACTGTATCCTGATGGAACAATTCCGTAACCTGAACGTCCAGGAAATTAAGCCAAACGTATTGCCCAAATCTCTAGGATGTTGATGGGCAAGGTTTTCTCGGACTCTGACCATTTCCCTTGGACAGTGGTCTCTCCTAGGACTGCTTCCCAGCCCATAGGCTGGCATCCGTTGTTACCACCTTCCAGATAACCGGAATGAAGGATTTTCCTTTCTGCAAATTTTTGGTTATCGACCACCAACTGAGACTCTGGCGCACTTTTGGGGCCAGATTCATTGGGTAATCCAAAACTTGGGTTTTCTTGTCCCAAGCAGACAGAATACTGTATTGTAACAGTCTTGAATGAAACTTGGCATAGAGAATTGCTTTGAATTAAGTCACCACCATATGTGGGATCTGAACCCATGGCCTCAGTTTTTCATGGTGGGAGCGCAGACCACCAGGATCCTGGGCCTTTGCTTAGCAACTGTGCAATTTAGCAAGTTTGTAAGCAAGCACCTGCTCAACTGCAGTTGGTCCTATACTTTAGACCTGTAGGATACCAAGCAAATATGCACTACGCTCATACCTTTCGAACATGTATTATAAAAACATGAATTTAAAAACTGCAAGCATGTATATTATGCTGTTCCTGCCCACAAGCAGATAATGACACTTTTAAAGTGAACTGCTAATCATCCAGGGATGTATCTACTACTTACAGCTGTACATGCCCCTTGGATAGGCAGACAAAAATGGAGCATGTAATCATGACTTGTCTGTACCCATTCCCAAGCCAGTACTCACACACACACGGCCCACTGTTCTGTCTCCAAGGCCTATCCGACCTGTCAGCACATAGTAATGGCTGCCCTTCCTGCCTACAATAAACAATAGGTTAGACTTTAAGCAAACCTGCGCCCTCTAGTGGCTGGGGAAAAAACAGCAGCCTACCTGAGCAAGAGTACAAGCATGATAGAACAGCACACTGCTCCCATGCTCCCAGTGGCCACCGGGAAAACAGACAGTCAGATCGCTCTCTTTTAATAGAGACACTGCAAACAAATGCAGACTCACCATTCCTTGCTGCAGGGTACTGCTGGAATATCACAGCGACCCAATCTTTACCTATCACGGTGGGTTGGTGTCATGCCAGACTTTCAAGAAAGGGGTCCCCTCTGTACGTAGGGTCCACTGCCTTAGACCTTGTATAGCGCCCTGCCAGAGCAAACCTGTGGTATAGCAATGTGACCAAGGGTCTGGATGCCAGGGCCCAGCTCTCCTAAGAGAAGCATTACAGGCAAAACCTCGTTCTTCGGTACCGAGGCTCGGGTAACATCCACTTTAGCCTTTGTTTTGGCTCTTTGAATGGATCCGATAGTGTAGCTCCTGACCCTGTTCAGGTCATCTATGGAGCACTTTTCAGCACATCATTAACCGTGACCAACACCTTAGACACTGGCGAAAAAACTGAATGTATGGGATGGGAGGGGTATGGGAGGGGTTATATAGGGAGGGGACTTCCTGTCTTGATTATACCAGTGTCCATCACCTGAAGGTGAGCCAGGTTCCAGTACAGTTCTGTGCAGAGAAAATGCAGCAGGCTCTACTTTTTTTTCTGCACTGGAAACTGACTGCACTGGTGTGAACTGGAGCCATTGGAATACATAGAAAACACTGTGCATGCATTTATAGTGCAGAAAAAAAATCGCCCGAAACTGCATCTGGTGTGAACTAGGACAGAGCACTATAGTAATTACTATATGGGTTATACACCCACCTTCAGGTGATGGACACTGGCATAATATAGTAATTACTATAGTGCTCCGTTTCCCGTGATGTACCAGAAATAAATATTTATATATGTACACACATACATACATACACACACTCCCTCTGTCCTAGTTCACACCAGATGCAGTTTCGGGCGATTTTTTTCTGCACTATAAATGCATGCACAGTGTTTTCTATGTATTCCAATGGTTCCAGTTCACACCAGTGCAGTCAGTTTCCAGTGCAGAAAAAAAAAGTAGAGCCTGCTGCATTTTCTCTGCACAGAACTGTACTGGAACCTACCAAATTGTATCAAAAACGCACTGGAACTGTGTGTGGTGTGAACTGTAAGCAAAAACTGATCTGGAACATATCCAGAGTGCATTTTTGTGGTGTGAACTGGCCCTAAAAATGCATGCACAGTGTTTTCCATGTATTCCAATGGCTCTAGTTCACACCAGTGCAGTCAGTTCCAGTCAGTTTCTGCCCAGTTTCCGGGGCAGAAACTGACTGGAAATCACTGCATTGGTGTGAACTAGAGCCATTGGAATACATGGAAAACACTGTGCATGCATTTTTAGTGCAGAAAAAAAGCGCACGGAACTGCATCTGGTGTGAACTGGCCCTCTGACTTATTCTGCTCAGCTCACACATGACACACCACCAGAAGGAGGTCCCGGTGTGATCTCCGAGGATGGTGCATCCCCATCCCACTCACTCAAACTTGATTGCAGCAGTGTTAATTTTGACAGCAAATTTCGATTCAGTTTTAGTCTTAGTCTTAGGACTAAAATGGTATTTTAGTTTTAGTGCCATTTTAGTCTTCTGCAATTGTTTTAGTTTTAGTCGTATTCAGTCGACTAAATCTCCAGTACATTTTAGTCGATGAAAATGTCCTACGTTTTAGCCGACTAAAATTTCCAGTACATTTTAGTCGACTAAAACTCATTTTAGCCGTCTAAAATCTAATGAGTGTAATTAAATTGTAATGCATTCGTTAACATTTCTCTACAATTTCCAAACTCATTGTATGCTGCTGGAATGAAAAATCTAATATGTTATTATTTATGGTATTGAGGTATGAACATGCACTATAGACCAGTGTTCATTTTGAAGTCAAATTTCAATTTAGTTGTAGTCTTATACCCTGTACACACGACCGGTTTTGCCGTTGGAATAAACTCTGAAGGTTTTTCTGACGGAGTTCCGACGGAATTCCGCTCAAGCTGTCTTGCATACACACGGTCACACCAAAGTCTGACCATCCGGAACAAGGTGACAACACGTACGACGGGAGTAGAAAAAGGAAGTTCAATAGCCAGTAGCCAATAGCTTCCGTCTCGTACTTGCTTCAGAGCATGTATCCTTTTTGGTACATCCGAACAGCATACAGACGAGCGGGTTTCCCGATAGTAATTAGTTCCGTTGGAAAAATTTGGAACATGTTCACTATCTAAGTCAGTCTGAATTTTCGACGGAAAAAGTCCAATGGGGCATACACAAGGTCGGAAAATACAATGAAAAGCTCCCATCAGACTCTTTCTGACAGACATTCCGCTCATGTGTACGCGGCATTAGTCTTTTGACTAAAATGGCAATTTAGTTTTAGTCGTATTTTAGCCATCTCAATTGTTTTAGTCGTATTTTAGTAGACTAAAATAGTATTCATTTAGTCGACTAAAGTGTTTTAGTCATTTTAGTCGACTAAATTAACACTGAATTGCAGTACTAGAAGAAAGCAAGGAGGAGGAAGGCTGCATCTCGGGGATGTTGCTGCATTCCTCCTGAGAGCTGGGAGCACCTGAAACTGCTGGGGGAGGAGGTAGGGGGAGGAGATTTGTCTCACTAATGTGCATGTCATCCAGGACAGTTAGCAACTATGGGTGATTAGGGTGTGCCCTGGCACACCTAAATGATGTGGCGAAAACAGACTTTGTTCTCTCAGATCTTTCAGATCTTAATAACTTAATAAGATTTTAAAAAAGAAGTATGGACTTTTTATTTTATTTTAGAATAATACATCAGTCCGATGCTGCATCTGTGCCTCTGCACCTATAAGTCCGAGAACCAAGTGATCTAACATCAACAATCGCTTGGTTCTCACAGTTCCCTGAGCAGAGAGCCGGTGACTGACAGTCACCGGCTCTCTGCTCTGCCCCCTCCTTGCTCACTGGAGCGCTGGGCTGTGGAGGGGGTGGGAGTGGCTGGCTCAGGCTCTCAGTAGTTTGCTGAGAGACTGAGTTGGGTGCTGGACCAGGCATGTGGGCGGATCCCGACTTTATTGTAGCAATCTTGCCCGAGCCTGGGTCAGTTCTGTGACATCAGTCGACAGTGGGCTTCAGCCCGCTGTCAGCTAAAAATGGGTCACAGGAGTGCAGAACGAACTGCACTCCTGTGATCCACAGAAGAAGTACAGCCAAACAAGCTTTGGCTGTAATTCTCCTTTAATACAATATTCTGGTCTGGATCTGGGACAGGACTAGGCTTTTTTGGCAATATGGTTTGCAAATTTTATTATTATTTTTTCTATGGAATCTATTGGTAAAAAGATATTTTTTGTTTCACCACTGTTGCAGACTATGTGCAAGCATCATGTTACACAAGGGCAGCTGTGTTTTGATGGCCAATGCAAAAGATGCATCCTATAATCTATGTTGACGTTTTTTAAGATGTATCTCTTACATTTAAAATCCTCAAGTGGTTACTGAAGGTGTAGTCATTGGGACAGGGAGGCACGGGCAGCAGTAACAACATTATCAGAATTTCTAACACTTCCTCACTCTGCTAAACATGTGATTTTGTTGCTCTCTGCTTCCCTGTTGCAGAGAATACCCAACTGTGTGTTTGTTGGAGAAAAATTAACAAAAGACTTACAAAAGGGAAGATTTACTAAAACTGGTGCACACAGAATCTGGTGCAGCTGTGCAAAGTAGCCAATCTTCAGCTTGTTCAATTAAGCTTCAACAATAAAACCTAGATTGGTGATTGGTTACCATGCACAGTTGCACCAGATTCTGTGTGCACCAATTTTAGTAAATCCCCCCCATAGAGTACTACAAACATGAGAGAGCTTCCAACCCTTCCATGCTTTATCTAAAACAAAATAAAACCTTTTTTTCTGGAGTTGAGCTTTAACCAGGATTTCTTATAGACTGTCACATTTCTGGATGGTCAACATCTGTGTTTGAATCACCTGGAAGTTTTGTTTGATTCTCTCTGCAGTGAAGCTCTTTGCGAGGACAACAATCCCCCTCTGCAGTAGATAACGCATCGCCACCTGCGCTGCAGACCGTCCAATCTTCTTCGCCACTTCATTGAGAACAGGATCTTCCAGCACTTGAGGTGAGTTTTGGTCTATCCTTTTAAACAAAAGATAAGAAGCTGATTTTTTTTTCCTATTGTTAAAGTAGATTGCAAACTCTAAAGCTGGCCACACACAGCTTGTTATTTTTTTGCTTATCCATAAAAGGTGGATGGAGGGATTTTCCCCCTGGCACACAGTACTCTGAAAGAAGCACACAATTCGTATGGAAAGTTTTCCAACACTGAACAATCAACTTCTCTTGAGCGAGGTAACCCACACACTGCTCAAAATTCAGAAGGCCCCAGAATGCCTCTGCTGGACCAGCTGATTTTCGATCAGTGTATGGCCAGCTTAATTGGATGACATTTCGTTTAGTAAAGAACTGTCACATAAACAATTGGTAAAAATATAGCAATGGTTTAGAATACAGGGTGGTTTAGCAAATTAACATTCAGTTAGGGTTTACACCTTCTGTAAAATGTATTTAACAAAAAATTTTTTTTTTTTTAAGAAAGCGACACATAAAGCAGTATTTCCATTTCAGCTAGCCACATAAAATAAACCAAAATGCAAATTCAGGAAAATGACATCAGTGAGAGAAAAACATTTCCCATACCTCCAACATTTAAAGTAAAATTAGTGAAGGAAGGAGTCATTGAGGGCTAATTATGTAAACGGGTTAATAAGGGGTTAATCAGGAAACACTTTAATTTAAAAACAAAACCAAACTTTTTTCTTTTCTTTTTTACCATTTAGTTTTTATGTGAAAGTGAAAGATCCATGTTTGTTCACATTTTAGCAAATACTTTTGGAAAAGCTGTTTTAGCTGATTATAGCTGAATTAGTTGCTTAGAGTAGCTATGACTCACAGAACGGAGCCTTTGCTGTCAAACAGTAAGTATCAGTAGCATGAGTGGATGTGGACAGAGGATGAAAGGATTTGGGGGGTGTATGAGATGTGCCCTAGGTCCCTAACTAGTTACATTTGCACTTACCAGCCCTCAGCTCTGCTTGAGCCCAAGACGCTGTACCCAACCAGCACAATGTCTTTGGATTTGCAGAATTCCAGCAGTTTGCTCTGATTAAAGAATATGTGGCACTCCACCTGCAGAGAGAAACATTGTACTGGTTAGGGAGAATGCCACATTAAAAACATATTTTAGTAAAAAAGAAAAAAATTGTAAACACATTGATGCATAGCTAGAACTCCACTCATACTTCACTGCAATGGGATAGAGCAGGGATATGCAATTAGCTGACCTCCAGCTGTTGCAGAACTACAAGTCCCATGAGGCATAGCAAGAATCTGAGAGCAACCAGTTTGACACCCAGAGGCAGAGACATGATGGGACTTGTAGTTTTGCAACATCTGGAGGCCTGCTAATTGCATATCCCTGGGATAGAGCATCTTTTTTTGGTTATTCAAGCACTAAGCTTTGGAAGGAGATAGTAGTAAGGCTTTATGACATCTTTTGTGCCTCCTGGAAGAATCAGAAACTGTGGTCAAGGTAACTTTTGTCAAAGTGTTATTTTGAGAATTTAAAAAAAAAAAAAAGACAAGTATGGAAAATATTTTTTTGGGATTCATACTTACCTAGGTGGATGTAGCATCGGTTCAATGCTGCATCTGTCCCCAGCCAGCTCTAAGACTGAAAACTGAGTGATCAAACACTGCCGATCTCTGGGTTCTCAGAGCTCCCTAAGCAGAGAGCCAGTGACTGTCAGTCACCGGCTCCCTGCTCTGCCCCCTCACGCTCACTGGAGCGCTGAGCTGTGAAGGGGATGGTATCGGCTGGCTCAGGCTCTCAGCGGCTTGCTAAGAGTCTGAGACAGATACCGGTCCAGGCATGTGGGCGGATCCTTACCATCTGGTTGTGATCTTTCCGGAGCCTCGACCAGCGGTGTAACAGGTGCTTAGGCCCGGAGTCTGCTGAAAATGGGTCACAGGAGTGCAGAACAAACTGCACTCCTGTGATCCATAGGAGAAGTACAGCCAAAGGACCTTTTTTATGGAAGGGTTGCTTTAGAACTGAGCAAGCCACCTAGATGGCGAAACATCTTCAACATTATAGAACAGGTCCAGTTAAATGGAACCACTACTTGCTATACCCTGACCTAGATACATGAGAACCTTAACCGACATTAGTAAGAATAAATTCTAGAGCTGGTATAAAAACACTGTTTCCCTTATTTTCTATACAATAGCTTTGTTCCCTAAAGTCTCTCCCCATTTAATCACTGTAGTTACCTGATTACAGACAGGTTTATACTTCAGTCCTGGTGCACTGAGGATCAGCTCCAGTTGTTTGCGAGTAAAGTTAGACACTCCGATTGATCTGACCAGTCCAGCATCTTTACAAGCCTCCAAAGCCTGGAAATCACCAGTTACATAGTTAAAAAAAATATATATATCCAGATATACATAAAGTGCGATTTAATTTTTTGAATAAGAAAAAAATCCTTCCTGCCACCTTAAAGCAATCAAAATAATACAAAATCATTGCTTATAAATATTAGAAATCTTTTAGTTTGTGTGTATTTAGAAACAGATACAAACCTCTTTTTACATAATACAAAATCATTGCTTATAAATATTAGAAATCTTTTAGTTTGTGTGTATTTAGAAACAGATACAAACCTCTTTTTGAACAGTCAACTGTGTCAGCACAACCAGTATCTGTGGAGCAGTATTCCATATTTTTACAGGTCTTAAAGTGCAATAAGAGGACCCTTTCTGCCTATTTAAGTTAAAGCCTAATCCAGCAAAATGTATTCATCGTGTGACAGGGAGACAACATAGATTACAATTGGGAAACAGGGGCAGAGTAGTGTCACCCCACACAGGAAGTGCCAAATTAGAGACCTTCATTGCAGGAACTCCAGGTATTATTTTAATAAAAAAAAAAAAAAAATTTTGCTTGAAACCCCACCGTTCTTAGTACCTTGGGGTGAGTTAGAGATGTGCTGAATCTCAAAGGTGATGCATCATAACTTAGCACTCACTCTTATAACACATAAAGTATTAGTGATCTAAATGAATAGAACACTCCCGTGTGTACAACAAAATAAATGCCCCCCCCCCAATATTCCAACTAATATGTGATGAATATATATTACCATACACCACGTGAAAAAATAGAAATAGTTCCTACAATATATAATCACTTGAAAAATATATATAACAAAATAAAAATAAAATTGTATATGAAAACTAAAAATACAAATAAAATAATAAATAAATGAAGTCCAAAGTGAAATAAAAAAAATCCAAAAATAGTCCACAAAAACAGTGATGATAATGTGTGACAAGAAAACACCACTCCAAGAAGAAAGTGCAGGTGACCTCAAAATCGTTCTGCTGTGATCCGCAAATTTCACCACACCTCAGTGACGTGATTCCACTCCCTTCTGAAATTCAAACTCACCAGCTATTAAGGCATCCCACTCTCATGTTTGGACGAACAGAGCCTCAACCCACTCTCATGGGGGTTAGCATGCGTTCCAGATCTCCACTGCTACACACTGGCTTTCCTCCTCATAATCATGAATTCATATATGAGATAAAAGAAGTTAAAAAGATCAATTTATTCACACTAAAACTGCGTCAAATGAACGCAGTTCATGGATGTGGTCTATCAGACCTGGAGAGGGTCCAATCGGGTCAGGGATCTCCCTCAGAGAGAAACCCGATGGATCTTCCTGCTGAAATGTTTATTCCCTGGAGGAATGAACATTGAACTGGATTTGAACTGCTTTATTAGTAACTCCTAGGGATTATCCATTATCAGTAATACATCTGGTTACCAATATCTTGAGGATATATGTATACAGGTTCTAGTTCCCTCCATGGATGGTTTACACACATACGTATATAGGATCTAATAAAAGAATTGTTGAAATAATAACTCATTTTGTACACCATGTCACTGGAATAATAACAGTGGAGTTTTTTTATATATATAATTTTTATATATTTTTTTATATATATTATTTTGGCGCATTGAGCGCTTTATATTAAGATATTGGGACATTATTAAATGCACTTAATAGCACTGTAAGATTGGAATATGTTTGATTACTGGTATTTTTCACATTTAGTTAATTATCACTTATTATTTGTCATATGTGCACATAAAAAATAGAATTTTTATGGCACTATATAATATTTGTAGTATTTATGTAATTCTTTTGTGGACACTAGGAGGTAATGTCATATTTAATCTATTTGGTTTGAGTAAAATTATATATGTTGATACATTATTTTATATTTTTGTCACAAGGTATTAATATAAGTTGTAAAGCACTTTAAGAGAGATTGTGCTCCATGTTATAGAAGGTGAACATGGATGGTGACCTTTTTTGCTACTTTTAGAATGCGATCTAAATGTATTCACCTTGTATTAGTCATGTTCTATGGGGAGAAATTGCGTATATCTCGGTCACGGGGACACAGGAAGGGTGTGGACACAGAGTAATCTGCGCCCCGCCCATTCAATTTTTGAGTTTGTTGAGGCTCTGTTCGGCCAAACACGAGAGTGGGAGGCCTTAATAGCTGGTGAGTTTGAATTTCAGAAGGGAGTGGAATCACGTCACTGAGGTGTGGTGAAATTTGCGGATCACAGCAGAACGATTTTGAGGACACCTGCACTTTCTTCTTGGAGTGGTGTTTTCTTGTCACACATTATCATCACTGTTTTTGTGGACTATTTTTGGATTTTTTTGATTTCACTTTGGACTTCATTTATTTATTATTTTATTTGTATTTTTAGTTTTCATATACAATTTTATTTTTATTCTTTTATATATATTTTTCAAGTGATTATATATTGTAGGAACTATTTGTATTTTTTCACGTGGTGTATGGTAATATATATTCATCACATATTAGTTGGAATATTGGGGGGCATTTATTTTGTTGTACACACGGGAGTGTTCTATTCATTTAGATCACTAATACTTTATGTGTTATAAGAGTGAGTGCTAAGTTATGATTCATCACCTTTGAGATTCAGCACATCTCTAACTCGCCCCAAGGTACTAAGAACGGTGGGGTTTCAAGCAAATTTTTTTTTTTTTTCTCATCATTGTTATAGTTAGCGCCGCTATCCATCTGCACCATTGGAGGGTGGATTCTGTTTATATATGATTTGATATTTAAGTGGCAGCTCTATTTTGTGCTCTCTATTTCATCTAGCGCGGAGGTGGTAGTGCAGGTTTAGGCGGACTCTCCTGGTTACCTTTCAGTTTACATTATTTTAATAAAAACTGAAGATTTAAAAATATTGAATTGACAGCAAAGCTTATATGAGATTTTACTGAGCCCAGAATCAATGACCAAATTTGCCAGCTTACCTTCCAGGTATCCTGGATATCGGTGTTGTGAAAAATTAATTTTCCATTTTCGTCTTTGGGAAATGGATCATCTCCAGGCTGGGAAGAAAGAGGGAGAAGAAAAGACAATGTTCATGTAGCACTAACTCATGGTGGAGCTGCTGGTTTAAGCGGGTCTGTTACCTTCACTCTGCTTCCCTTCTTAAATTGTTCACTCCCCTTGACACAACTGTAGAGCAGTGTTGAAACAATATGAGCATTAACTTTTAACCCACAATATACACTTACAATTAAGATTACCTCTACCTGGGTGCTGGTAGCTCCACCTGTAGGAGAAATTACAACACTGCACACAAACTTCAATAATGACCAAAGATAACTTCTTTCTTTGAATGAGTAATATATTTATATAAAGAGTTATTTAAATTAATATACTATCACACCAACGTAGTGTGATAGTATAAGAAATGATTATGACAATTAATAACAATCACAGAAATATATATGTATATATTGGTATGAATCTATACCTGGGAGCTCCCCCTACTCTAGACCTTAAAGTCACTATACTAAAATGCAGGGCCCTGCAATGAAAGAGGTAGTCCAGACGTCTTCCGTCTTCGCTAGCTCTTATGATTGTAATCCACAAAGGGTTCCTCCTGGGTGTTGCGCAGTGTAGTATAACACACTAAAACAATTGTAATCCAAATGAGTGACTAGGTGTCTTTATATGAAGAAAAAAAACATCTAACATCCGCTCTTGAACGCTGAAGTCTATTCGGATATAATACTCTCAGACTTAACTTGTTCCATGGGACTATCAGTCCTAGCAACACTCTGTACAGTTCTAAAGATGTGTGTGTAATACCCAATTTAAACTTCTGGGTGTCAACCCTCTCACCACACGGAATCCAGGCAGGTGGATGTCTCTGGTCCAGCAGTTCTCAGTTCCGTATAGAGGCACCACCACGCCGTCACACTGTTCCATCCACAAACGACCAGGAGTCCTCGGTTAACTCCCCACGGGTCCTCCGGAACAATCACGTCTCTTGTCCAGCTCACTGCGATACGATGGCAGGATACTGCAGCTGCTCCGCCCCTTCGCAAGGTAGGCCTCAACCCTGTGGGACACACACACCCACAGAGTCCTGCTGGCAGGCCACGCATCCCACGAACTAAGCTGCTTACCCTTTTATATCCTCCCACAATGCAGTTCAGTTCTGACTTTGTCCAGGAGCATTGTGGGTGGGTCAGAGCTACAGTTCCGAAGTAAACAATGAATCACTTCCATGTCACTTAATCCTGAGACGTAAACTTACTGTACTTTATTAATTGTCCACAAGATGGCACTAACACAACTATTGTACTGAATAATACACATAAAGCTAGAAACAACAGTTGTCAGCGTTACATACTCCCCCTGCTCTAAATCTTTGGTCCCCAAAGATATATAAGACCTTGTTTCTGCTACACATCTTAGCCTCTAAACGAGAACACAGGACCGACAGGGGAGCCTCCCACCAGTTTTCAGGTGTTGGAAAGCTACCCTGTGTACCCACAACTGTCACTTTAGTATCAGCTACAGGTGTGCCAAGGGGTGAAGCAAGGCTCTCATTATCCAGGTTGACTGAGGAGGAACTAGGCTCATCAATGTTCCTTTTGCTGGTAATCTTTGTGGTTTCAGAACACTCGCCCAATGTATCGTATGTTAGTCTCTTAGGTGGGCGAATGTTCCTCTTCTCCCTTTGTTTCTTTGGTTAGTCCCCTATTTCTGGCTGAACACCACTTTCTCCTATTTCAGTGGGAGATAAACACTCTTCAGCTCTTCCAGACAATGACACCAACTCTGGAGCTTCTGGCCTGAGGGCCTCACTACTCTCCTCAGCTGTGGATGATGAAACACTCGCTTCAGTTTCGGGTATATTAGGTGACCACAACCAGCTAATGTCCATCTCTCCCTCCCCATGTCCCCAGTTGCCGAAGTTCCAGACTGAGACCTAGTTACAGGCCGTTGTGCAACTTCTGATGTGGATGATAATTCCTCTTCGGGGATTATCCTGACTGCATCAGTAAGGGGCAAAAGGTGATTCCGATGCCAAGTTTTAGTTGGTCCAGGAGTTCCTTCTGGCCTGATTTCAAATACTGGGAGCCCTGGGAGCTGTTTACACACAACGTATGGCTGTGATCTCCATCGATTTGCCAACTTGTGTTTGCCAGGAATACCCAAATTCCTTAGTAAGACTCAGTCACCTGGTTGAAGATCCTGGACCCTTACTTTTAGGTCAAAGTTTCTTTTATTCCTGCTTCCTCTGTTTTCTGACATGGTCCGGGCCTTCTCATAAGCAACCTTCAGACTCTTCCCCAGCCTATTTGCATATCCTCGGGGAGAAGCTTCTGATGTGGGATCCAGAGAAGTTCCAAAAGCCAGATCCACTGGTAACCTAGCCTCACGCCCAAACATCAGCCGATAAGGTGAATATCCTGTGACGTCGCTCTTGGTGCTGTTGTATGCATGTACTAGAGCGGCAATATGCTTACTCCAGTTGGGCTTTTGCTCGGAGGATAATGTCCCCAACATATCAAGAAGAGTTCTATTAAACCTTTCCGGCTGAGGGTCTCCTTGCGGATGATAGGGCGTAGTTCTGTATTTTTGAATCCCCAGTAGATCCAGCAACCTCCTGATGAGTGTACTCTCAAAATCCCTTCCTTGATCTGAGTGGATCCTTTGTGGTAAGCCGTAATGGACGAAGAACTTCTCCACCAATGTCTTAGCCACTGTGACTGCCTTCTGGTCTTTCGTGGAGAAAGCTTGAGCATATCTGGTGAAATGGTCCGTGACTGCCAGAATATTTCCTTGCCCACTCAAGTCAGATTCTAGGCACAGGAAGTCTATACACACTAGATCCATGGGACCTTGGCTTGATAAGTGTCCCTTTGGGGCTGCCCGTTGCGGCAGAGTCTTTCTCTGGATACACCTATGGCAGGAGTGACAGTAACTCTCCACTTCTTTCCTCATGTAAGGCCAGTAGAATCTATCTCTTATCAATTGAAGAGTCCTTTCTGACCCCAAATGTCCATGACAATCATGTAAAGCGATCAACACTGTCTCTCTATGCTTCTCTGGTAGTAACAGTTGCCACTTCTCCTCCGGATCCTCAGAGGGGCCCCTTCGGTAGACCACCCCTTGCAACGACTGCAACCGATCCCACTCTTTGTGTAACAACAGAGCTTCTTTTCGGGCGCTTTTTAAAAGTAGATCAGGGTGTTTACCCTCCAGAGCTTCCAACACCAAACTGCAGAGTGGATCTTCTTGTTGATCTCTTCTAAGATCTTTCCTTGATAATTTAGACAAACCCTCTGCAGCAATCTGGGAGACGTTACAGTAATACTTAGGTACTCCTGCTGTAGTCACTCCAATCTCTTCAGCTCTGGCTCCACCTTTCTCCTGCTTTACTGCTCCTTCGCAAAGGGCTCTTACCCCTTCGGGGGCAAGTTGAGTCCAATCCTCTTGGGAGCTCAGGGGACTGTGGGGTCTTCTTGATAGCGCATCTGCATCTCTGTTGCCCGTTCCTGGTCTGTATTTCAGGCTGAAGGAGAATGTTGAGAGAGCAGCCAACCACCTATGGCCTGTGGCGTCCAATTTTGCGGTGGTGAATAGGTATGTGAGGGGGTTGTTATCTGTTTTAACTACAAATTCGGCACCAGACAGGTAATCTCTCAACTTATCTACCACAACCCACTTCAAGGCCAGAAACTCAAGTTTATGAGTTGGGTAGTTCTTCTCAGCAGGGGATAGGCTTCGGCTCACGTAAGCAACAGGTCTTAAATGTCCATTATGGTCCTGATAGAGCACTCCGCCCAGCCCATCTCGGCTGGCGTCCACATGCAGTTCATAGGGCTTGGTAGGATCCGCATAGGCCAACACTGGAGCAGTTGTAAAACTTTTTTTTAATTGACTAAATGTCTCTTCACATTCCTGAGTCCACTGATTCAAGATAGATTCCTTTTTCTTCCGGGGCCCTTCTTTTTGCTTCCCGGGCTTCTCAGAATCTACATCAGTCTCTTCCTGATTCTTTAGTAGTTCTGTGAGAGGGTGGGCTATCTTTGCGAATCCCTCTACAAACCTCCGGTAGTAGGAGCAGAATCCTAGGAATGACCTGAGCTCAGTCACATTCATGGGCCTTGGCCAAGAGGTAACAGCCTCCAATTTCTCAGGATCAGTTGCTATCCCTTCTTCAGACACAATGTGCACCAGATAGTTCACGGAAGATTGATAGAACTGGCATTTCTCCATTGAGAGTTTCAAACCCTCCTCATGTAGCCTCTTTAAAACCTTTTCCAGTCGCTCTTCATGCTCTTCAACAGTTCGGCCAAACACAATGATATCGTCTAAGTATACTAGTACTTCAATCAAGTTCATGTCGCCTACTGTCTTTTCCATGAGCTGCTGGAAAGTTGCTGGGGCCCCAGACAGGCCTTGTGGCATCCGGTTAAATTCATAGAACCCCACGGGAGTGATGAAAGCAGTCTTCTCTTTATCCTCAGGACCCATGGGGATCTGATAGTAGCCACTCTTCAGATCTAATACACTAAACCACTTCACCCCTGACAGGCTCTGTAGGGCATCTTCTATGCGGCAGGTAGTGTATTGATCGGGAATGGTCAGTCGGTTCAGAGTCCTATAGTCGATACACAGCCGGAGTGATCCATTTTTCTTCTTCACCACCACGATCGGAGAGGCGTATGGACTCCTGGACTCTTTGATAATCCCAGTTCTTTTTAGCTCAGCCAGCTGTTCTCGGAGGTCTTCAAGGTCTCCCAATGGGATCCTCTTGACTCTTTCTCGGAAGGGCTTGTCTTCTTCCAGCCGGATCTTGTGCTCTGCACTCATGGCATACCCCACGTCAAACTCACTCTTTGAGAAAACTTCCTTCCATCTCATGAGCTGGGCTTTGGCCCTCTCCATCCAAGCAGGCGTAAGGGCGGTGTTCTTTGGGTAAAAATTCTCTATGGGAATCTCCTCTTCGGGGCTTCTTTTTACATCTCTTGGTGACACTGGGGTTGCTTGATTCACCTGCCCTAGCAGCATTCTTGCTGGTATCCTCACAGGCAAGGCTGTCGTGTTCCGAACACTGACTGAGACTCTCCCCCTGCTCCTCTTAAGTGCTTTAGTAGATAAAACTTTTGGAAGTATCTCCAGACCCAGATTCTCTTCCCGAGTGTCCCTCTCCAAGACAATGAAAGGACCCGGTCGTCTCCAGCTCAACTTGACAGAGGCCCTCATGCATACCAATTCACCCGGGTGTAGTAGTTCTTCACCTCGGTCTAAGCGCCAGACCTTCTGCTCATGCACTATGTCCTCATACACTTGGGTTAGCATGGGATGCATCTTCATGGCCGGGGCACTTTCCTCTTGTACAAGTGGTGTCAGGAGCCTTCTGACCAGGTCAGTATTTGTTCCGATAATGAGGGAACTCCTGTCGGCCCCAGGGGGCCGGGGACACACAACTGCCAGGGTGTCGAAAGTCTCCGCCTTTCCAGCCACACTCGGGTCAAAGGTGAGTTTGATAGGAATATACCCTTCATAAGGAAAGTTCTGGGTACCTAGACCCCATATCTCCAAGTCTTCTAACTTTTGCATGGGCAGATGCTTGAGATGCTTCATGTAGAAGTCTTTGTATAATAAGGTCACTTGAGCTCCGGTATCTAGCAGTGCCTTGGCATAGATTCCTTCTATCTGGATTGGGATAATCGGAGAGGGTCCCACCAAGTTTCGGGGAAATTCACCCTTAGTGTTTGAATTCTTCTGCCTACCAGAGTGCAGCTTGACTCCTCGTTTCCTTAGACGCTTTCTCAACTTCATTCTTCCCCTTTCTCTCAAAACTTTGGGAACTTGGGTTTCGTTGGAGTTGACGGCAGTTACAGGGCACCCAGTTGACTCCTTCACTGGGGCCCTCTGAAGTTTTCCGCTGGCTTCTGACGCTGTATGGCTGCTCTCGGACTTGGGCACACGTTCCCGAAATGTCCAACCCCTCCACAGTTGAAACAACATCCAGGTCGGCTCCTGAAGGTGGAGTCTGGTACCTTCTTCAATTTTTCTGTCCCTTCATTAGGTGGGTTTGGGGGTCTCGTGGTCAGTAAAGCCATCATTTTCATTAACTGAGCCACCTGAGTCTTGAGAAGCTCAATCTGGGGATCATCCTCCATCACATTAACTGTTCGGACTCCAACAGTGTGCTTTGGTTCTTGGATGTTGTCCTTCTTTCTCTCCAGAATAGCTTCTTCTTCCCGTACAATCCGAATCAGATCTGGGTATTTCAATATGCCTCCATCTTGGCGAGTTCTTAACTGGAGGGTGATGGGGTCCAAGGGCTGGGCACCCCTTAAGACTTGTTTGGCTCGAATCTCATCCACCTTACAAGGATCTATTCCCTTCTTCAGTAATATCTGGTGAATGACCTTGTCCAGCCGCCTCACATATTCTGATAACTTCTCTCCAGTTTCCTGATAGGTGTGTTCTAATTGGTAAATTAGGTCGGAAACCTTTTCAGTACGTCCAAACACATCTTGCAGGATATCTAAGTAGTCTTGGGCTACACAGTTTTGTTTACTGAGTTTTAAATTTCGAATGGCCTCGGAAGCAGGCCCCTTGAGACTCTCAGTGATCCGCTGCTTCTTCTGTGTTTCAGGGATGTCCCACTCATCCAGCACCTGTGTGGTCTGCTCCAACCATTCTTCAAAAGTATCTTCTCCTTTGGGTACAGGCTGTTGGCCCGAGAAGGTGCCCAATTTTCATGACCCAATCCCTGAATAGGTTGACCTCCCTTTCTGACATTGGGACACCAAGTTTCCAAGGGCTGTGATGAGTTCGGGTTCAATTGCAGTCGGTGCTGACCGCGATGGACCCCCGACTCTTGTTAAACTCATCTGAGGGAAGGTGGCAGGATCCTCCCCCTGCTCTCTTGGGTGAGTCAGATAAAATTTTGTCTTGTCAGTGAGTTCAACACTATCACCCTTGAAGTTTTCTGGAACTCCCATTCTCCATTCTAATAAGGCATAGGTGCGGCATGTCTCATGGTCAGGTCTTACTGCGACCACCTTGGCTCTTTGACCTGGGGATAGTGTTTTCACCACTTGATTAATGTGTTCCTTCTCCCAGATATCTTCCCAGAGTTCCATGGCTACGATCGTTTCTGAACGGACACCTTCCGCCTCACACCACTGTGCCGCAGCGAGGGGATCCATTTTAGGGTTATTAAGAGGTTGTTCTGCTTTAGAGTGACAGTTATCCTGGACGAGCCCCCACATGTAGCACTAACTCACGGTGGAGCTGCTGGTTTAAGCGGGTCTGTTACCTTCACTCTGCTTCCCTTCTTAAATTGTTCACTCCCCTTGACACAACTGTAGTGCAGTGTTGAAACAATATGAGCATTAACTTTTAATCCACAATATACACTTACAATTAAGATTACCTCTACCTGGGTGCTGGTAGCTCCACCTGTAGGAGAAATGACAACACTGCACACAAACTTCAATAATGACCAAAGATAACTTCTTTCTTTGAATGAGTAATATATTTATATAAAGAGTTATAGACATGTGCAGGATGAAAAAATGTGTTTAGTTTAGTTTCGATTCGTTATTTAATAAAATTCGTTTAGTTAAATTCGTTGCATTCATTACATTCGTTTTCGGAATTCGTTTCGTATTCGAAAAAATTCGACCGCATTCAAAAAAATTCTACCACATTCGAAAAAAACTATCAAATTCGAAAAAATTCTACCACATTCGAAAAAAACTATAAAATTCGAAAAAATTCTACCGCATTCGAAAAAAACATCAACTGAATTTGAAAAAGTAAACTATATATAACCATTTTGCGAAATTTAAAATACATATAGAATGAAATCGAATTCCAATTTTAAAGATAAGGATAGAATAGAAAATATAAAAGCATAGCATGGAAAAACAATAGAACAGAATAGAAAAAAATATAATATATTGTATTCTAATCTTTTCTATTCAAATTTATTCTATACCAAATTCCTATTTCGAAAGATGGTTATATATATATATATATATATTATATTTTTTTTCTATTCTGTTCCATTGTTTTTCTATGCTATTCTTTTCTATTCTATTCTAAACTTTTCTATTTGAATTTGAATTAATTCTATGCGAAATTAGAATTTCGGAAGATGGCTTCTAAAATTAGAATTTCGTATAGAATGAATTCGAATTTGAATAGAAAAGATTAGAATAGAAAATAATAGAAATAGAATAGACTAGAAAAACAATAGAACAGAAGAGAATAAAATATAATTTTTATTTATTATATTTTTTTTCTATTCTGTTTCATTGTTTTTCTATGCTATTCTTTTTTATTCTATTCTAAACTTTTCTATTCGAATTTGAATTCATTCTATACGAAATTTGAATTTCAGAAGATGGCTTCTGAAATTCGAATTTCGTATAGAATGAATTCGAATTTGAATAGAAAATAATAGAAGAGAATAGACTAGAAAAATAGAACAGAACAGAATAAAATATAATATATATATTATATCTTATTCTATTCTATTGTTTTTCTAGTCTATTCTTTCTACTCTATTGTAAGCTTTTCTATTCAAATTCATTTTATACGAAATTTGAATTTCAGAAGATGGTTATATATATATATATATATATATATATATATATATATATATATATATATATATATATATATATATATATATATATATATATATATATATATATAATTTTTTTCTATTCTGTCCTATTGTTTTTCTGTTCTAGTCTTTTCTATTAGAACTCAAATTCATTCTATTTCATTCTGTTTCTGTATAACCATTTTCAGAAATTCAAATTTCGTATATAATGAATTCGCATTCAAATAGAAAAGATTAGAATAAAATAGAAAAGATTAGAATAAAATAGAAAAGATTAGAATAAAATAGAAAAGATTAGAATAAAATAGAAAAACAATAGACCAGCATAGAAAAAATAAATAAATAAATAATATATATATATATATATATATATATATATATATATATATATATATATATATATATATATATATATATATATATATATATATATATAACCATCTTCCGAAATTTGAATTTCTTATAAAGTGAATTCGAATTTGAAGAGAAAAGATTAGAATAGAGTAGAAGAGAAAAGACTAGAAAAACAATAGAACAGAATAGAATAAAATATATATATTATATTTTATTCTGTTCTGTTCTATTGTTTGTCTAGTCTATTATTTTCTATTCTAATCTTTTCTATTCAAATTCGAATTCATTCTATACGAAATTCTACCTTCAGAAGCCATCTACCGAAATTCGAATTTCGTATAGAATGAATTCAAATTCGAATAGAAAAGTTTAGAATAGAATAGAAAAGAATAGCATAGAAAAACAATGAAACAGAATAGAAAAAATTATATATATATATATATATATATATATATATATATATATATATATATATATATATATATATATATATATATATATATATATATATATATATATATATATATATATATATATAAAACATCTTCCAAAATTCGGATTTCATATAGACCGAAATCAAATTTGAATTATGAAAGATTAGAAAATAATAGAAAAGAATAGACTAGAAAAACAATAGAAAAGAATAGAAGAAAATATAATATATGTATTATATTTTCTTCTATTCTGTTCTATTGTTTTTCTAGTCTATTCTTTTCTATTATTTTCTGTTCTAATCTTTTCTATTCAAATTCAAATTAATTCTATACGAAATTCAAACTTCAGAAGCCATGTTCCGAAACTCGAATTTCGTATAGAACGAATTTGAATTGAAAAGACTATTATAGAATATAAAATAATAGAAGACAAAAGCATAAAAAAACAATAGAAGAGAATAATAACAAAAAATGTATATATATATATATTTCTATTGCTTTATTATTTTATATTCTATCTCATAGTTTTTTTTAGAAAAGCGTTTTCTATTTTTTTCGAATTCGATTCGAATATGTTTTTTTGAGTTTGATTCTAATATGTTTTCGAATTCGATTCAAATATGTTTTCGAATTCGTTCGTTTTTTTTCAGATTCGTTTAAACTCTTTACTTTTGTAATTCAGAAATTCGGATGCATCCGAATTTCCGAATAATGAAAAATTCGTCCGAATTTCGATTCAGAACGAAACGAAATGCACATGCCTAAAGAGTTATTTAAATGAATATACTATCACACCAACGTAGTGTGATAGTATAAGAAATGATTATGACAATTAATAACAATCACAGAAATATATATGTATATATTGGTATGAATCTATACCCGTGAGCTCCCCCTACTTTAAACCTTAAAGTCACTATACTAAAATGCAGGGCCCTGCAATGAAAGAGGTAGTCCAGACGTCTTCCGTCTTCGCTAGCTCTTATGATTGTAATCCGCACAGGGTTCCTCCTGGGTGTTGCGCAGTGTAGTATAACACACTAAAACAATTGTAATCCAAATGAGTGATTAGGTGTCTTTATATGAAAAAACATCTAACATCCGCTCTTGAACGCTGAAGTCTATTCGGATATAATACTCTCAGACTTAACTTGTTCCATGGGACTATCAGTCCCAGCAACACTCTGTACAGTTCTAAAGATGTGTGTATAATACCCAATTTAAACTTCTGGGTGTCAACCCTCTCACCACATGGAATCCAGGCAGGTGGATGTCTCCGGTCCAGCAGTTCTCAGTTCCGTATAGAGGAACCACCACGCCGTCACACTGTTCCATCCACAAACGACCAGGAGTCCTCGGTTAACTCCCCACGGGTCCTCCAGAACAATCACGTCTCTTGTCCAGCTCACTGCGATACGATGGCAGGATACTGCAGCTGTTCCGCTCCTTCGCAAGGTACCTGTGGGACACACACACCCACAGAGTCCTGCTGGCAGGCCACGCGTCCCAGGAACAAGAGACCTAAGATGGCCGCTGCTTACCCTTTTATATCCTCCCACAATGCAGTTCAGTTCTGACTTTGTCCAGGATCATTGTGGGTGGGTCAGAGCTACAGTTCCGAAGTAAACAATGAATCACTTCCATGTCACTTAATCCTGAGACATAAACTTACTGTACTTTATCAATTGTCCACAAGATGGCACTAACACAACTATTGTACTGAATAATACACATAAAGCTAGAAACAACAGTTGTCGGCGCTACATTCACATTCTGGTTTATATTGTAGAATCAGTCCTCAGAGATACACCAACTGTCTAAGTTATGACTGAACCATCTGCAACCTAAGCCAATCTTATCTTAGCGTAATCATAATACCGAATTAAAAATATGATTATAAGAAAGATCTGTCTTTTTGAGACAAGAAATACAAAAATAAAATTACGAAATAAAGTTCAAATTTAGTGAGCTTAGAACACGGAAAGTTTAGCACTAATTGGCTTCTATGGATCCAGTGCAATGCATGGATGGTCTTTGCATTACTGAAAACCTGTCTGTTTCAATCATTAAAAAAAACTCTAGATGAGTGACAAAGTACTTTGAATCATTAAGCTGTGTGTGTGTGTAATAAAGCTTGTAAACAATAGTCAATTTGATTAGCCTAATGAACAAACAGTATGAAAATAAGGGTAACATCCCAGCAGCTGGCTGGTGTTTGTAAATATGAAATAATTATGCTCAATATTTCATAATTATTTAACGACATGGAAAATAATTATTTTTTCGTTTTTTATTTAGTCTATAGTCTCATTAAGAATATTAAGAAATATATTTTGAATATAAGAGAAAATAAAGTCAGAACAAAGAAAATTAATTTTTAATTGGTCACTGTGTTTTAAATGTAATCACTGTCATACAAGCCTGTATAGGGATGATGTGTGAACATACCTTAAATTCCACAGGGGTGTGGATTATGAAAAGATCCATGTAATCTAGTCCAAGATCCTTTAGAGAGTTCTCCAGAGCCGGACGGACCCTTTCTGGAGCATGATTATTATTCCACAGCTTGAAATTAAAAGGGAACAAAAATAATTTGGTCAACAAAAGTGATATGAGGTTGTATAAAAGACCTGTAACAAATACAGTCCCCTGCCAGAATTTCTGTGTAGAAGAAGCAGTCTCTCTGCAGAGGTAATACACATCCCTGCTAAGTCACGGCTAGAGCTCTCCAACCAGAGGAAGCAGGAGCTTTGTTAATTGCAGAGTGACAGTGTAGATCAGACTCAGCAGGATGTGGGTGCTTTCTAAAGAGAACCAACAGTAATGCCCTGTACACACGATAGGATTTTCCGATGAAAAATGTGTGATAGGACCTTGTTGTCGGAAATTCCGACCGTGTGTAGGCTCCATCACACATTTTCCATAGTAATTTCCGACACACAAAGTTTGAGAGCTTGCTATAAAATTTTCCGACAACAAAATCCGTTGTCGGAAATTCCGATCGAGTGTACACAAATCCGACGCACAAAGTGCCATGCATGCTCAGAATAAATTAAGAGACGAAAGCTATTGGGTACTGCCCCGTTTATAGTCCCGACGTACGTGTTTTACGTCACCGCATTCAGAACGATCGGATTTTCCAACAACTTTGTGCGACCATGTGTATGCAAGACAAGTTTGAGCCAACATCCGTCGGAAATAATCCATGGATTTTGTTGTGGGAATGTCCGATCAATGTCTGACCGTGTATACAGGGAATAAGACTTTGCACATCTTCTATTCTGATACACATATGAAGCACCTGAGAAGCATGTGGCTAATTTAAATTGAAAGTTGATTTAAGCTATAAAAATCAAATTGTGGGTTCCTATGGAAAGATGGTGTTCCATACAATCACACAGTCAAACAATTATACAGCTAAGGCCAGCTGTAGTTCTGCAGTCCCTGTTTCCTTTATTATGCACGCTATCCAGTCTGCATCCACTGGTTGTATCTACTAAGTTTTAGGTCTTTGATGCTTTTACATGTGCTCTTCACATGATTTTCCAAATTTCAACTTGAACATGGAGTGATAAGGTTGGAAATAATGGGTTAGAGTTCTACTTAAGTTGTTTTTCATTTCTCTGCATTATGTGTACGTGTCAGCATATGTTGCAAGACTAGCTTAAGGTTTTCCAGATGTAAGTCCAGCGTGATGTATGTTGAAATATACTGCTCGTTACCTTATATGGAAATTTGCTGAAATATGTGTTTCTGTAACCAGTCTATAAAAGCTCCAATAAAGAGCCGACAGTTCAGTTCACTACGGGACCTTTAAGGCTCGGAACTGATATACAGAAACTCCTGATTCTGTGTCTTACTTCTTTGAGAGCTAAATTTGGCAAAGCAATATAAACTAGAGGCAATTCAGTTGAGAACTGCACTTAACATTTCTGGCGCCCGAAAATAGGGACTTACCGATGATACTTCAAGAGGTGGATGAATTAGACTGACGGAACAAAAGGACAGGCATTCCGGGAACCACAGATTGAAAACCTGGCCAGGTAAGAAAAAGCTTTATTTTTCTTATATTCTGTGCTCCCCTGATTTGTGCCTATCCGTTCTGTCAGTTACGGTTCTCCTGGTTTTAAAACACCAGCCTCTGTAGTGGTGAGTCTAGAATACTGCATATTTTGGTTTATATTGCTGGAATTATTTGTTGTTTGTTGTCTTGTCTGTCTTGTTGAGAAAGTGAATGAGCCTTGACAAGGATGGTATGAGTTAGAAGGGGATTGCCGAACTAAGCAACGGAATGCGCCCTTACCTCACATGAGCTTGGGGGTCTGACGCTTATGCTTAACCTCACATCTAACTCATAAACCATAGACGGGTTGAAAGTATAAGCCCTGTCTGCTCCATAAAGCAGGGATAAGAGTGTATGAGAGGGATCCCAGATACGGGGGGGAATAAGGTCTCCATAAGCCCGGAGATCTAGTCGGATACCTGGTCACTTAAAGGAATGCTTGTATATGTTGCAGTCGTCAGTCTGGTCATAATATTTGTCAGTTGGCTAGCATATAAAGTAATTCGATTTCAGAAATCTCATCCTGGAGAGGTTTTTAGTATTCTGCCACCCTAGGAAGAAGGCAACGAGGAACTAGTGTAGCTTTTTCAGTATTTAATATTGTACACTAAGTGTCCCACATGCTACCTAGGAACAGACTGTCAGAATGGGCCAGCAGAACACGAAACCCCGTCAGGGAATTGTGGCGCATTATACGGTGCCACAGATAATTAAAAACATCTATGGGAAAGATGAAGCGCGGGACTTAAAGGATGTCCTTCGTAAATTTAGGTGAAAGGAGCAGCGGGTTTAGACCCGGATGTATGGAGTGAAATAAAAAGGGACAGACAAGGAGAGGTGTTAGAGAAGCAATGGATGCGTCAGGTTCAATGCTTAATTAAGGTCTCAAATAGAGCGAAAGAAGAGGGGTGGAAATATAATCCAGATTGTGATGGTTGGGATATGAAAGATAGAAGAACAAAAAATGTTGAAATTTTAAATAATCTTAGTTCAACCATCCCACCCCCATACACTGACATAGAGCAAAATTCGCATAAGCCAGGGTTATATCCTGTACTTGAGGGGAGGAGGATGGGTTTGTCAGGTTTGTGGAACACAGAACCCAGAATGGGCAATAGAATGTGTGCATTGTGGGGCACAAAAACCTCATTCAGAAACTGTAGCCCCCGTACGCACTGATACACGCATTGTACAGGTAAATAATCCAGAATTTGGACAAGTAGCCCATCCACACGCCCCACCTACTATTACTCGTAAGATGCAAATAAGGACTTGGGCACCATGGTCAGCAGACACCCTTATGGCATTAATACAGAGCGCCCCAGACCCGGTAGCAAAGCCAGATGCTTTCTGTAGATTTGTGACACAGTTAATGAATACACATGAAGCAACCTGTCAGGATGGGGAGGATTTATGCAGACATAAAATGACTCTGACCCTGTTTAACCAGTTTATGACTGAAATAGGTCCGCACCGACCTGCAGACCGAGCTGACAGGGATGGCAACCTGGAGGCAGGACATGTCAGACACATAGACTCAAGGGCCCCTTTTATTGTTAGATTAGAAGCTTTCTGTCAGGCAAAACAACAGGAGAGGGGGTCAATATCATCCATGAAACAAATGCCAGGACAGACTGTATCGGAATTTTACTTATCTATGGAAAGTATGATGGCAGATGAGGGATTGGATTTGGCTCTGCCAGTCACGATCCGAGCCTTCAATAGACAGTTTATGGAAGGATTAAATCCACAGATAAGTGAAAGACTGAAAGCCTGCACACCAGAGTGGAGGGCAATTAGAGATAGAGGGTCGTTGTTACAGAAGGCACAAGGTATAGAGGCGGACTTAGCAGAAACCAAAGGGAGGAAACATCATGCAATCATTGCGATTGTGGGTCCCCAAGAGCAAGGTAGAGGTTCCTCTCGCAAACCCCTTACCTGTTACTACTGTAACAAGATTGGTCACATCAGACGCCACTGCAGGAAAAGAATAAGGGATGAAGGAGAGGAAGGTGTTGATTCTCCAGTTAATCAGAGAAGAAACCAGCCCAGGGGCAATAACAATAATGGTGACATAAGGCGACAGGGAGATGATCCACGGGCATGACTCGCCCCGGTTTTAGAAAGATCCAAAACAAAGATGCTTAAGACCACTATAACGGTTGGTAATAAGAAAATTTCTTGTTTAGTTGACAAAGGAGCTTCACGCTCGTTACTTTCTGATTCTGAACTACTCCCTGAGCAAGAATCACCTGACACTATATTGATAACTGGATATGATGGCATTTTAGCCGACGCCCCGCTGACAAAACCTCTAAAAGTTAAAATAGGGAACCACATGTTCCTTTCACGTTTTCTGGTATCTAGAGGAGCCCCCACTAATTTGCTAGGAGCTGACATTTTGCAGAAAATAGGAGCTAACATTACCTATCACCCAGATGGTACTGTCACCTTAGCTATAGGGGATAATCAAGAACACATGGAGATGTGTAACCTGATACAATACCTGGAGGAGGAATCGGAACTGTCCGGTCCATCTCCTCCAGATTTGGATCAGATCTTGTTATCCCTTCCGGAAGAACTATGGGAGAAACATCCAGCTGATGTTGGACTTTTGCCCATACCTCCGGTTACCCTACAGCTGATTCCAGGAGCAGTGCTTCCCCAACAAAAACAGTATCCACTCAGTGCACCCCAAGAGGCGGCCATAGAAATGCAGGTCCAATCCTTGTTAAAAAGTGGAGCTCTAAAAGAGGTAAAATCACCGGCGAATACTCCTTTGTATCCGGTTAAAAAGAAATCAGTAGCCGGTAGTCCGGTTAAGTACAGAATGGTCCAAGACCTCAGAGCGGTCAACAAAATACTAGCCCTGATGACACCTTTAGTACCCAATCCACATACGTTACTGTCACAAATACCATCAACCAGTATGTACTTTACGGTTATAGATTTGGCCAACGCTTTCTTTTCCGTCCCGCTTGCGGAAGAATGCCAACCGTGGTTTGCATTTTCCCTCAAAAATCGACAACTAACCTGGACACGCCTACCGCAGGGTATGGCGCATTCACCTACCTTGTATTCGCAAGCATTGCAAACAGTGTTGGGAGAATGGGTACCACCTGATTCCTGTGTGTTGTTACAATATGTGGATGATTTATTGTTATGCTGCCCGGACAAGGAAACTTGTTTGGCCACCACCCTTAATTTGTTGCGATTTTTGGCAGAAAAAGGTTGCAATGTTAATAAGAAAAAGTTGCAAGTGTGTCAGAAAAAAGTTATCTTTTTGGGACATTGTATATCACAGGGTACAAGTCATCTCACTGAAGAGAGGGTTCAAGTGATAAAGGGAATGTTACCCCCACGGAATTTCAAACAATTGCGTATGTTTTTAGGTATTGTGTCATATTGTAGACAATGGATACCACACGCTAGCGCTTTGATGCAGCCATTATACGATTGTTTGAAAATTGTACCGTATATGCTTACAGAAGTAGCTTATGAGTCGTTTGTCACTTTGAAAAGGTTATTGATTTCTGCCCCGGCTATCGGTATTCCAGATTACACCAAGACATTTCATTTGTACATTGCTGAAATCACTGGACACGCCACAGGTGTTTTGACACAGGCACATGTAAAACAAAGACCCGTTGCTTACTTTTCAGCAGCATTAGATCCAGTGTCCAGAGGTTCACCGTCCTGTGTACGGGCGGTAGCAGCGGTGTCGATAATCTTAGATAAGTCATCAGAAATTGTTCTAGACAATCCAGTTGTAGTGCACACCACACATGACATACATGCAATCTTGTCTCAAGTTCAGCCCAAACACATTTCAATGGCTAGGCAATTAAGGTTACAGTGTACTTTACTTTTACCTCCAAATGTCACTTTTCAGCGCTGTACAACCTTAAATTTGGCCACCTTTTTGCCTCTTCAGTCACCAGATTTGGCAAGGGGGAATAATAGTGCTAATAAGGAAGGAGATGAGGAAACTGACACCCTTCTGTTTAAAGAGATAGATGAGCACGATTGTTTTCAGCTCATGGAACAGGAGACAATGGGATTCCCACATGTTACAGATACACCAATCTTAAACGCTGAGCACACTTTGTACATAGATGGCAGTAGGTTTGCTGATGACAAGGGTAAATATCACACAGGGTATGCTGTAGTGACTGATACACAGGTGATTGAAGCACAGCCCTTACCAGCCCACATGTCAGCACAAGAAGCAGAATTAAAAGCTTTAGAACAAGCCCTAGAATACTTAAAAGGACGAGAAGGGAATATTTACACTGACTCTGCCTACGCTTATGGTGTAGCGCACGATTATGGCCACATATGGAGGGCTAGAGGTTATCTGACAGCAGCAGGTACACCTGTAAAACATGGAGAAGGGATTAAGAGAGTCCTGAACAATCTTCAAAAGGTTAAACGAGTGGCCATTATGAAGATAGCGGCACACACGAGCGCAAAAACAATTGAGGCAAAAGGAAATGCATTTGCAGATTTGACTGCAAAACAGGCAGCTCTAGGGGAAGGAAGCCCTGAGACCTTAGCAGCGGTAGAGGTGAGTATCCCAGAACCAACATGGCAGCAGCTGAGTAAATTACAGGAGCAAGCAGGGGAGAGCGAGAAAGATAAGTGGGTCAGGATGGGAGCAGCACCAGACCTTGACAATATATGGAGGGAAGGAGGCAAAGTATGCCTACCTGCCTCTCTGTACCCAGCAATGGCAGCGGCAGTTCACCTACCCACACACGTCAGTTCCAATTCCATGTATAGGATTGTGAACCAAGGATGGCTCGCCCCTGGATTCAGTAGTACTGCGAGAAACTACTGTGCAGCCTGCCAAATCTGTCTCCTGAATAACCCAGGACAGAGAGTAAAAACCCCACGAAAACACCAGGTTCGGGCCCAATACCCCTTCCAGAGACTGCAAATTGACTACATACAAATGCCTAAGAGTGGCCCCTTTGAATTTGTCCTTGTGTGTATCGATTTATTTTCAGGTTGGCCCGAAAGCTATCCAGTAAAATCAGCTACAGCAAAAGCCACAGCCAAGAAACTGATCACTGAGTTAATACCTAGGTTTGGTCTTCCTGAAACCATAGAATCAGATAGGGGGACACACTTTGCAGGAGAAATCTTGCAGAATGTGATGACCATGTTAGGGGTTCAACAAAGTTTCCACACCCCTTATCATCCACAGAGTTCAGGGTCAGTGGAAAGAGTAAATGGGACAATAAAGTTGAAAATACAAAAAGCCATGCAAGAGTTAAACAAGCCATGGCCAGAATGCCTGCCTTTGGCTTTGTTCTCCATAAGATACACTCCAACAGGGAAAACAGGATTGTCCCCATATGAAAAACTTTTTGGGAATGCACCTAGATTAGGTCTATACTTTCCACAGAGTATGCAATTGCAATGTGATAGTTTGACTGCATATGTAATACAATTACAACAACGTCTAACTAAGATCCACAAAAGTGTGTATTCTTCTCTTCCAGACCCTAACTCAATAGCAGGTACACATACACTGCTACCAGGAGATTATGTGTATGTTAAGAAACACACCAGAAAGACATTGGAACCTAGATTTGAAGGTCCTTATCAAGTGCTTTTGACCACAGCCACTTCAGTGAAATTGGAAGGAAAAGCAGCCTGGATCCACGCATCACACTGCAAAAAGAGTCTTGAACCGAGAGAAACAGAATGAAGATCCTTCTAACTATGATAATAGTGCTTGAATGTTTTCAAATGTTTGTTTATACATGGACTCCCGGTATCAATGTAACAGTTCATGAAAATAGTACTGATCTTAGATGGGTAAATCAGGATAAGAGTATAACACAATATCCTTACTACGAATGGTATACGGTAGGAAATTTCACGGTGTCAGGACAGGAGGGTCCTTTTTATATGATGCAGAATATGGAATCACCAGTAGTGTGGATAAAAGCCAAATCACAAGCACAAGTAAACATAACTTTCCATTGGAGGGACAATTTAACATGGCCCTTTAATAACACACCGCATAAATGTCATAAGTTAGGTCCATCTGAAACATGGAGAGAAGTAAAAGACAAATTACTACAGTTACTTAGAACTCCGAATTCAAAAGAATACGAGATAGCACAGAGTGGCATCACTATTAACTTACACATTACCTGGACCTCCTCCACTTTGTATACATCAAACCTTCCAGCACACCATCTTTCCTCACATTCAACTTCTTTTCCTGGTACTTCAAACCATGTACTTTCTAAATTTAAACCCTTGAAATAGTTCATCCAAGTGCGATAATTCCCTAATCAGCAAGGGGAAGTGGGCAATTCAATTTAATAGGTCCTCTTAGTACCAATCAATCTGCAACTTATATTTGTACAGCATGGTATTTTGTACCAGTAAGGAAACAGTTCAGTTCACTACGGGACCTTTAAGGCTCGGAACTGATATACAGAAACTCCTGATTCTGTGTCTTACTTCTTTGAGAGCTAAATTTGGCAAAGCAATATAAACTAGAGGCAATTCAGTTGAGAACTGCACTTAACATGGAGGACCCTGCAGTTGTTTTCAAAAGGTTTCCTAGATTGCTCCTATCCCAGTAATGATAAGTAGAGATCAGCGAAGCAGTCTGGTTTGCTGGATGTTCGAAGAACCAGGCAGAAAGTTTGTGAGCACCTAACCCTATATGGGAGGTCTATAGGAAATTAATCTTGTTATTTGTTTTTATTTTGCCATTTTACAAGGCTAATGTAGTGCTACCCCTAAAGGAGCATCTGTTTTTGTTCAACTGGTTCTTCCCCAAACAGTGCAGAGGCTATCAATCACATGGGTAACTGTCCATTCACTCTGGCTCCATTAAACAGTCTAGGGGTTGTCTTTCAAAGATAGATTGCTTGCAGAACCTTTAACAGGTCAGAGGTAAGGGGCACGGGATACTCCAAAATGCTTAACAATTGGCATAGGACACTTTTCTCCTAGTAAAGGTAGCACAGTTTAGCTCCCACAGTCTACTGTCTCGTTGCTGGGAACCATGAGATAACGTCAGAACAGTTATGTCAACCATACAGTCTCCTATATGGTTAAAGGCTAAGTTCACTTTTTTTCAACATTCCAACTCCCCTATGCACCAATATAGCATTAATATACTTTTTTTGCAAAAATATCAAAGCTTTCCATTAAATCTACAGACACTTACTTCACTTGTCCTCATCCATGTTTCCAAATGTATCCATTGCTTCTGCCTTACTTCTCAGTCAGGCTTTAGGTCATGACACAGGAAGAAATTGACCCACCCATTCCCAGCTGCACATTTTTTAAATGAAATGCAATCAATCAGTGATCACCCATCTCACTAAATACACAATATACAATCAGATTGTATAGTGTATGGCCATCTTTATACACCTACAATTACTAGTTGTGCTTTCAGTGCCATTAATTGTTAATGGCACACCAAACACAGAAGCAAACACACATTTTGCCATGTGAAAAAAAGGGAGGCAAATGCTGCAAAACACACAGTAAAAAACATGCAACCCACAAAATGCCAAAATGTCCCATAAGCCACATGTAGTGCAGCCCATTGAAATCAACAGGCTGCCCTATGCGTGCCAAAGGATAAATGAGCAACAAAATGTGCGCTCCCACTATGCTAGATGTGAATGGGGCCTGAAAGTGAAATTGGTGCATTACCACAAGAACAACGAGGCTCCATTCACATCATCTGTGCTTTTCCTTGCATTTCAGAAATGTGCTGCACCAAAAATCCCAGTAAAAAATGCACCAAGCTCCACACTAAAAAAAATGTTCTAAAGCTTCTTTGGGGCGATTGCTGTGTGTGGGGCAGCCCATTCACGTGGATGGACTGCCCTATGTGTGATGAGTGAAAATTCTCAAACGCCTTCCCCCTCGCTAAAAAAAAACAAAACAGGCACGTGGCAGTGCGAGTTCCCGCTATGCAAAGATGTGAACATGGCTTGACAGCTGTGTTTCTGTTCCCCTCCTATGTACTTGCATAAAGGTGGCCATACACTATGCAATCTGATTGTTTATTGTGTATTTAGTGAGAAGGGTGATCACTGATTGATTGCATTTCTTTTAAAAAACGTGCAGCTGGGAATGGGTGGGTAGGTAGGAGGGTAAATGATGCAGGGTGTGTGCTAATGAGGCCAGCTGGTCAACTCCTTCCTGTGTCATGACCGAAAGCCTGACCAGGAAGTAAGGCAGAAGTAATGGATACATTTGGAAACATGGATGAGGACAAGTGAAGTAAGTGACTGTAGATTTAATGGAAAGCTTTGATTTTTTTGCAAAAAAAGTACATTAATGCTATATTGGTACATAGGGGAGCTGGAATTTAGAAAAAAAAGGTAAACAAAGGTGAACTTATCCTTTAAAGTCTCATAGCTGGGAACTATAAGGTATTATTCAGAACACAGCCCACTGTCTCACTGCTGAGAACCATGAGATTTCATCTCTCCAGCAGCGATACAGACAGCAATAAGTCCCAAATGAGACACTAACCCCTCCACAATTCAACATTAAAAAACAAAACAAAATAAAATTTAAAAAAATAAAGGTTAAAGGCAAAGATTAAAAAAAGTTTTGCCTTTACTTATTCTTTAAATAAACAATTTGATGTTACTGACTGACTTCCTGACCCAGGCCCCCATTTATTGGGGAAGGGTGTGTGGTCCCTGTGTGTAGATTATATGGGTCCACCCACAGATTGAGAGCCAAGCAGATTTAAAGGTACAGAATCTACAGTAACATGAGCCCAAGAACGTGTCTGGGCAGAAGGCATTCAGTTAACGTCTTAACTTCACTGACAACAAGCGCCCCACTGTGGTGGGTCTTATGCTATCCATAGAATGGGATGGGAGATCCTGCTTCTCTGAACAATGGGAGCCATACACTCCTGTATATGGGAGAACTAAAGGTCTCCACCTATGACACAGGTGGACACTAATGAGAGGCACTGATGAGGGAGTTAACACTAGGGGGCGATCAAGGGGTTTAATGTGTTACCTAGGGAGTGATTCTAACTGTGGGGGGAGGGGACTGACTAGGAAAAGAGACTGATCGGTGTTCCTATATACACAAGGAACACACAGATGGGTCTCCTCTCCCCTGACAGGATGTGGATCTGCGTGTTTACCGGCGGACATTGCGGCTGCCGGGCATGCGCATCGGGTCCCAAGTGATGCGGCGGGCGTGCGCTCTCTACAATGCCGGGAAGCCGAGGTCGTCATATGACGGCCGCCAGGAGGGACAGAGGGTTCCTGCGGCCGTCATATTACTATGGCTCGGATTGCAAGTGGTTAAAGGGCAACATTTAAAAATACACAAATCCATTAAACAGAGTACTTGGGAGATGTCTTAAAGCTGCATGTGAAGTTACGAAGCAATAAAATGTAACCCCCTAAGTGACTGGTTTGTTTACCGAAAGAGGGTGGATATCTGTCCTTTACTGCAGCTAACTGGAGATCCATGCTGGCTTCTGCTTGTAAACAAACCAGCAAGAGATCTGTCATTTAGTGGTGATAGTACTACTAAGGGTAAATGATAGATCCCTGGCCAGGGATCCCGGGTGACGTCATTGACCAAGTATGACCGGGCTGGAATCTGTTATTTGTGACAGAAGTAGCATTTGTGATGTAACATCATCGGGTGGCAGGTCATCCTGATTGATGAAGATCTACATTGCTTGATGACGTGATTGATGTTGGGTTTTTTGTCAGGGAACATCCCTTTTTTTTTCCTTTTGTTTTTTGTTTTGTTTTATTGATACACGGTACATTAGCAAATTTTAGCAAATGCAATCCAGTTAGGGTTGAGATCTTGATTGGCCCTTGTTCACACTAAACATGGCTTTGAAATCAAATGAACTCGCACGATTTCAAAGCCACATTTCAGTTCGACTTTGGGGGGGTGACTTAAAAGACATCTGTGCGGGTTCATGCACCGGTGTCTACTGAAATCGCCCCCAAAGTTGCCAAAAGTAGTGCAGGAACTACTTTTGTAAATCGGTGCGGTGTTGCAATGTCGGCGTCGCACTGATTGGGACGCTCCTATTGCTGGTAATAGGCTCCGATTTAACATGCAATTTGACCTGTCAAATCGCATATCAAAACACACCATTGTGAATGGGGGCTAAAGCTGCTAGCTAATCATGTTTTCCCTGGGATTAACTGCAAAATTTAAAATAAAGCACACAGGCCCAGCTACACAGGATTTATTTAATCAGTATTATCAATAATCAGGAACAATAGCCTTATTGTATAACTGAGTGTGATTAATGGCCAAATATACTGGAAGAAAGCATTAGGGTTTGTAGCACAGTCTACAACATGAATTCACATGAACACCAGGAGAGAAGAACTGCATTCGCGGCCATTTTATTTATTAATTGATTGAGTTTAATGTATTTATATATTTTTGTTAAGCAAGTCGAGCATGCAAAGAGTAATTACAAAGAAAAATAAAAAAAGAGAAAATAATGCAGGTCACATAAACCACAGATGATAAAAACCACATATAGGGAGGATTTAATTATGTATCTTTTTAAATTGAATTTAATTTTTGGCTTTGTTTTTGTGCCACAAAGATAGACATGCAGGATTATTGTATTTCTGTAATTTTATTTTTTTACAGTTAATTGGAGAAAATAGGTTTAACAGTCAGTTCAAATTGGTGGCTGAAATTGAAGGTTTTTGCTTAAACAAATAATTTTATAGAACCTTTACCTTTCCGGTGTAGAAAATGTCCTCTCTCTTTACCGTTCCATCAGCAATCTTTGCATTGATAGCCCGCCCTACTTCCACCTCGTTACCATAGATGAAAGCACAGTCAATATGTCGATAGCCAACACTGATGGCCACCTTTGTAGCCTCCCCTGCCTGTTCTTTAGTGTACTGCAAAAAAAAAAAAAAAGACAACACAATCAACAACAATGATAAATTATGAAGAAATTATGTTTCAAAAGCGGAGGATGCCATAATGCCTCTAGAGACCCTCATACAACAATAAACTAAAGTATTTGCAGGCTTCAGCTCCTGTCCTCCACCTGTAGAGAACTCCTCAGATCTGTTTAATCATAGAGTCTTTTGCAATTAAGCCCGACGGGTAGAGAACAGGAGCTGAAGCCATCTTTTACCCATCTCATTCATATTTATGCAACAGGGAGCCGGTGTCTGTGTGCAGATGACCACCATTTTGTTGAAGTCTACTGGAGCCTGGTGAGCCAATTCTGTCTGTTTTGCACCAGTCTTTTTACATGCTGATCTGACAGACACAGGTTTGGGGAGACATTTGAGCAGTACTATTTTCATTGTTTTGAGCTAGAATGTTAAAGCATGTTAGTTTAGGTAGTGCGTTGTTACACACGCCATGCTTTGTGGTATGTTGCATAAAAAAATCAAGGGTCACATACATGTTTTTAACCACTTCAATACCCGCGTATAGTCATATGACGTCCACAGATGGGATCTCCCATCCTGGGTGGACGTCATATGACGTCCTGGGATTCCCGGCCGTCTAGGGGTGCGCCTGCGCCGGCCGCGTTCCTCGCGTGTGCCCGGCGGCCGCGATGTCCGCCGGGCACCCGCGATTGCCCGTTAACCTGGCCGGCATGTGGATCTGTGTGTGTAAACACACAGATCCACAGCCTGTCAGCTCTGAGGAGAGCGATCTGTGTTCCCAGAACGGAGGAACACTGATCGGTCTCCTCCCCTAGTGCGTCCCCCTTCAGTTAGAATCATTCCCTAGGAAACATACTTAACCCCTCCCCGCCCCCTAGTGGTTAACCCCTTCACTGCCTGTCACATTTACACAGTAATCAATGCAATTTTATAGCATTGATCGCTGTATAAATGTGATTGGTCCCAAAAATGTGTCAAAAGTGTCCGATGTGTCCGCCATAATGTCGCAGTCACCAAAAAAAAATCGCGATCGCCGCTAAAAAAATAAAAAAATATATTTTTTTTAAAAATGCCATAAATCTATCCCGTATTTTGTAGACGCTATAACTTTTGCGCAAACCAATCAATATACGCTTATTGCGATTTTTTTTACCAAAAATATGTAGAAGAATACGTATCGGCCAAAACTGAGGAAAAAATGTGTTTTTAAAAAAAAAAAATTGGGATATTTATTATAGCAAAAATAAAAAATATTGTGTTTTTTTCAAAATTGTTGCTCTTCTTTTGTTTATAGCGCAAAAAATAAAAACCGCAGAGGCGATCAAATACCACCAAAAAAAAGCTCTATTTGTGGTGAAAAAAGGACGTCAATTTTTTTTGGGTACAACGTCGCACGACCGCGCAATTGACGTTTAAAATGCGACAGCGCTGAAAACTAAAAATTGGCCTGGGAAGGAAGGGGGTGAAATTGCACTGTATTGAACCGGTTAATCATTGAGGTGTGTTGGCACCATATTTTAAATGAATGGGATGACTTAAAGCCCAACTGAGCATTCAGTTTAAGTCAACTAAATACATTCTTGGTGCACTAAAACAAAAGATCTGCAAAATCTTTCTTTTTTTTTTTTTAGAAGGCAGCCCTAGCCTGAATAGGAAAGCATGTCCCCTGTAAGCATGCAGCAGAATAGGGCCCTTCTTACTCTGCTGAGTCTGACCTATAGCTCTGCATTGAGCCGAGAGTGTGAGCTTTTCTGATTAGAGAGCTCTATAACTGACTCAGCAGGATGTCAGTCATCTTCAGAGACTACTGCTTCTAGCAAGCAAGGGTTATTTCTGCAGCATGCTGGCAGAGCATGACCTTTTGTACTGATGTGGATTGAAACTAAAAGTTCTTTTGGGCTTTAATGCAATGCACATTAAGGATAGGTTCCTGCTGCGGGACCACACCTGTTCCCACAGCCGCAACCACCCACACAGAAAAACAAGCTGCTGCTCAGGAGATGCATGGAGGTGCCATTAATCTTAATGTCACCCCCACACACTGGAAACCACAGTGCGACTTCCTGCACTGGGAACCGCACTGCACTTGCGGTTTCCATGCATTTTCAGGATGCAAATGCGGCTTGCAGAGCTGCACAAGTGTGAACTTAGCCTAATGCTCAAAATACAATACGCAAAAAAGTACTATACTAAAGTGAAATACTATACTAAGCAAAAAATTGTACTTTGCACACTTATACTGGTACTGACAATACATATGATGTTCTATATCACCAAACCAACAGCATTTTTACTGGTTTTGGTGCATAGGACACTGATTATTTATGCCAGTCAAAAATCCACCAGTTTTGTTTTTTTTTTATTGTTTTTATTGCAATTTTTCAAGTGTGAGGTAAAAAACAGAGCCTATTGGGCATACCCAGGCTTGAACATACAAACAACAAAACAAAACTAAAACATACTAAAAACAATCAAAAAGAAAAAAGGTGAAATTTGAGCAACAAAAATGGCAATCAAAAAATGAGGGAAAAAGAGTTCAAAGCATGGCAGATAAAACTCCCATCCCAATGTCACTCATCCAATATGCTTGATTACTGACCTCCTGATACTGGTAAGTCAGGATGTAGGCAGACCTTGCTGGATCCATCAGTTCCCCAACCAGTCAAACAAACTACATTTTCTACTAGTTGACTGACAGGGCTGAACACAGTGTCTTTTGTCAATGTGTGTGTAAGAACTGCTTATGGAAAACATTTTATATCTCTTTCAAGCTGGATTCACACTCTCACAGTGCATTACGTATTATATTGTGCATTATTTGAAAGGGAAAGGGCCTAATGCACTAAAAAAGTTGCATACACTGTAAAGCAGAACAACAGGACTGGGACAAGGGGTGGGTAGGAGGAGCAGCTGCCCTGGGCACTGTGGTTTCATGTGATGTGGGATGCTGCTGCAAGGAGATTGAGAGGTAGGGGGGAATATGTGTTGAGAATTTGGGAGAGGGGAGGGAAGGAGTAAAACATATCCTTTAATTTAGAAAGGAGTGGAAAATTGGAATGTTCTTTCTCCGGATGCTTAAAGAATTTTTTCTGTTTAGCCGGGGGAGTAGAAGAGTCTTCCCACTTAAGGGCCTCTTTGACCGCTTTAATTAGTGGAGAAACCAGGCAAGCCTCCGACAAACTCATCTCCCTCCATCTCTCTATGCGAGGAATCAGGGAAGGAATCATAAGGCTGGAATAGGCCCGGATCCTCCTGGGCCTCGTCAGCCAGGGAGCCAGATAATGTGGTGGACTGGCTCCGCGTGTAAGATGTACCCCACTCTTTGGGGGATTGTTGCACCACCCGTTTGACCAGCATCTCCATTTGCCGGCTTTCAGCAATCTTTTTTCCCAACCACCTTGGCATAACAAGGTTCACATACTTCCGGGACCACAACCCCAGCAGGATCTGTGATCAAAACAGCTGTCGTGGCTGTGGGTGTGGTGTTTGGGGGAAGAATGGTAACATCTCCTTTGTTGGGAGCAGGAATGGGAACATCTCCTCTGATGTTGGGTCCTAGACGGAGAGTCACGTCTGGACCTTGATGAAGAAGGTGAGCATTGAGGCCTTTGCAAGGTCCCTGTCATCTTGGACAGCAAGCTGATGGTTTGACCTGGAAGGGCTAAAAAAGGGAGAAGAGAGAACATGACGTTTGGGGAATCAGTCCATCTGCACGTGGACCTGGCCCTCCCCTTCTCATGCCCCACATACCTAGAGCGTGAGGGCTGGCCGCACGGGGGCGGTGATCTGCCCATGGCACCCTGGTGGACGAATAGGAGGCAATCCTGCAGCTTTGTAGGAACACTCACACATCCTGGAACAAAGGATTACAAATAGCAGTGCAGCTTCCCCTTTAAGAGGCATCTTAGCCCCCCTTCCCTGTTTTACCATAGCCCCAGGCTAAAACTAACCATGATCTGGGAACCTGGGGCCTGAGGAGCTGAAGCAAGCTGCCTGTAGTAATCCTTAGAATGACAGGGCTCTCAGGGATTCAAACATCCCCGTCGGAATGACGTCACCGTTGTGCCCGGACTGCGTCTGCGCAGTGGAGACCTGCCGTAGAGCGCCTGCACGGCTGCCAGGTCCCCTGCCACACCGCGCATGTGTGAAACCAAGCCTCGGCTTCGTCCGAGGATCGCACATGCACAGTAGCGAGCCGGAGCCGCGACCCGGAAGAGGGAGCCGAACCCTGGAACGGTGCGTTCCAGGCGCCATAGAAGCAAAAAGAAAAAAGAAGACAGCAAGGCACATGAGGGTAAAACAAACAGGGAGCTTTTACATACAAAACTACTGCCATGGAGAATCTTCAGACCTGCCAGCCGTTCCAACAAGCCTGGGCATACGAAGGTCATCCCCACCACAGGACACAATGAGGAGGACAAAAAAGGAATGCAGTCTCTAGTGGTGAGCTCAAATTTATGGGAGTGGGGTCCTATAGCATTGGAGAGGAGGCGGGGTTAACCCACACGTAGTCTGCCATGGACTCTGTCAGGAAAAGAATGTTTACTGACATAGATGTTTTTCAAAAAAAGCAATTAAAAAAAAGTAGTGACTTATATAAGAGAATTTGCTGGAGAGCTGTTTTGCTTGGTTAACACCTGGTTTAAACTTTTGTTAAAAGAGAACTATGGCCCAACCTTTTTTGGCCTTAGTTCTCTTTTTGTTCACAAGATGACATATAGTATGTTCTCCTGTGACAAAAAAACTCATGTGCATGTAGCGGGCTATTGCCCACTATATCCTGACAGCGCAGAGCCACGATGCAGCCGAGACAGATCCCGACAATACTGTAGAGATCCACCCTGCCGCCTGATTGACAGCTAGCTCTGCCTCACTAGTGGGGGTGGCAAAACTACGCATGTGAAATAAAACATCATGTACAATATCCACCAAATCTGCACAAACCACGAACAAATAAATCTAGTTGTATGTAAGATTTAATAACGAGGTGTAAAGTCAGTGTGGTTTAACAACATATACCACTCAATATCTCCGAAACCAAAGCGGCACAAACGTTTATTTTTGCGGCACAAACCAGCACAAGTGCGGCACAAACGAATGGCGCATTTGTTTTGAAACTTCAGCAACATGGGGTGCAAAGTGGGCGGGGTTTCAGCAACTATAATGCACAATATCTCCGCATCCAAAGCGGTACAAACGTTTATTTTTGCACCACAAACCAGCACAAATGCGGCAAAAACGAATGGCACATTTGTTTTTAAAATACAGCAACATGGGGTGAAAATTGGGTGGGGTTGCAGCAACTATAAAGCACAATATCTCCACAACCAAAGCGGCACAAACGAATGACGTGTTTTTTTTTAAATTCAGCAACATGGGGTGCAAAGTGGGCAGGGTTTCAGCAAATACAACGCACAATACCTCCGAAACCAAATCAGCACAAACGTTTATTTATGCGGCACAAACCAGCACAAACGCGGCACAAACGAATGGCACATTTGTTTTTAAAATTTAGCAACATGGTTGCAAAGTGGGCGGGGCTTGCATTGAATTGAATGTTTAATATCTCAGAAACCGAACCGGCACAAACGCTCATTTTTGCGGCACAAATCAGCACAAATGCGGCACAAACGAATGGTATATTTTTATTTAGGCTTTACAAACATGGGGTGCCAACTTCACACAGTTGTCTTCCACCCATAGTCTTTTACTACTGATGCTTGCACATTTATCTGATGTTTGTAATTGGTATATACTGTTTATAATGTATGTGCACTGACCCATGTTCACATTGTATGCATATTTTTATTGGCCTGTATTTATTGCTGTTGTGTCTTACATGCACAGCAAACTGTAATAAATCTACTTTTTTACTATCATAATATGTTTTTTGGCTTACCATATTCACCTCATTTAAAGTCCCAGGGCGAACCCCATGTATACAGTGGGGATGGAAAGTATTCAGACCCCCTTAAATTTTTCACTCTTTGTTATATTGCAGCCATTTTCTAAAATCATTTAAGTTCATTTTTTTCCTCATTAATGTACAATTGACATTTTTGCAGATTTATTTATTAAAAAAGAAAAACTGAAATATCACATGGTCCTAAGAATTCAGACCCTTTGCTCAGTATTTAGTAGAAGCACCCTTTTGATCTAATACAGCCATGAGTCTTTTTGGGAAGTTTTTCACACCTGGATCCTCTGCCATTCCTCCTTGCAGATCCTCTCCAGTTCTGTCAGGTTGGATGGTAAACGTTGGTGGACAGCCATTTTTAGGTCTCTCCAGAGATCCATTCAAGAACAGTCACGGAGTTGTTGTGAAACCACTCCTTCGTTATTTTAGCTGTGTGCTTAGGGTCATTGTCTTGTTGGAAGGTAAACCTTCGGCCCAGTCTGAGGTCCTGAGCACTCTGGAGAAGGTTTTCATCCAGGATATCCCTGTAATTGGCCGCATTCATCTTTCCCTCGATTGCAACCAGTTGTCCTGTCCCTGTAGCTGAAAAACACCCCCACAGCATGATGCCGCCACCACCATGCTTCACTATTGGGACTGTATTGGACAGGTGATGAGCAGTGCCTGGTTTTCTCCACACATACCGCTTAGAATTAAGGCCAAAAAGTTCTATCTTGGTCTCATCAGACCAAAGAATCTTATTTCTCACCATCTTGGAGTCCTTCAGGTGTTCTTTAGCAAACTCCATGCAGGCTTTCATGTGTCTTGCACTGAGGAGAGGCTTCCGTCGGGCCACTCTGCCATACAGCCCCGACTGGTGGAGGGCTGCAGTGATGGTTGACTTTCTACAACTTTCTCCCATCTCCCGACTGCATCTCTGGAGCTCAGCCACAGTGATCTTTGGGTTCTTCTTTACCTCTCTCATCAAGGCTCTTCTCCCCCGATAGCTCAGTTTGGCCAGACGGCCAGCTCTAGGAAGGGTTCTGGTCGTCCCAAACGTCTTCCATTTAAGGATTATGGAAGCCACTGTGATCTTAGGAACCTTAAGTGAAGCAGAAATGTTTTTGTAACCTTGGCCAGATCTGTGCCTTGCCACAATTCTGTCTCTGAGCTCTTCAGGCAGTTCCTCAAATGAAGGTGTAGAACCATCTCAAGGATGATCAGAAGAAATGGACAGCACCTGAGTTAAATATATGAGTGTCACAGCAAAGGGTCTGAATACTTAGGACCATGTGATATTTCAGTTTTTCTTTTTTAATAAATCTGCAAAAATGTCAACAATTCTGTGTTTTTCTGTCAATATAGGGTGCTGTGTGTACATTAATGAGGAAAAAAAAATGAACTTAAATGATTTTAGCAAATGGCTGCAATATAACAAAGAGTAAAAAATTTAAGGGGGTCTGAATACTTTCCGTCCCCACTGTATATGTATTGTAATAGGGATGGAGGTGATGTTGGGGTGACACCAGACCTTATATTATGTTCCAATGTAACCCGGGTGCATAGTTGCCAACATTTTTTTGGACGCTTTTTTGGCTGTAGGCAGAGTCTTATTATAATTAGGGGGCAGGACATGCGTTTGTAGGCACGACATAAAAAGAAAAAAAGAAAAATGCGGTGCGCGCAGCGCCGAAAAATGTGAGTGGTTTACGTGAAACAGTAGGCGTGGCTTATATGGGCGTCGTTCAAATGGGGGTGTGGTTAGAGTCTGAGATGAATGAGAGATGGAGAAAGAAAGGGGAAAAGAGGGAGGAAGAGGGAAAGAAGGAAAGAAGGAGGGAAGGAGAGAGAAGGAAGGAAAGAAGGATGGAGGGACAGCATGCCCAGATCCTACACCACAATAGAAATGTGTATTCCAGAGTTTAACAAATCAGCAGATAAAATACTCCAAACACCTGGTGTTAGCTCTTCAATCATCCCAGCACCATGGTTGTTGTGGTGTCAGGATGATTGAAGCGCATTATTACTATTATTACATTGTAATGTTGAATAAAATCATTCAACTCACCATAATCCAGAATCAGTGGGACCCCTGAGCGTGTTACCTGCCACCAGATGCCATCAGGTGCCCCCAGCAGAGCCCGTCCTTACATTAGGTGCCCCCAACAGAGTCCGTCCTTACATCAGGTGCCCCCAGAAGCAGAGGCCCTCCTTACAGATCTGTGTCCCTGGCAGGGGAGCCCCTCCTTACATCTGGTGTCCCCAGCAGCGGAGTCCTCCTTTACATCTGGTGTCCCCAGCAGCGGAGCCCTCCTTTACATCTGGTGTCCCCGGCAACGGAGCCCTCCTTTACATCTGGTGTCCCTGGCAGCAGAGCCATCCTTTAAATTTGGTGTCCCCGGCAGTACATCTGGTGTCTCCGGCACTGGAGCACTCCTTTACATTTGGTATCCCCAGCGGCGGAGCCCTCCTTTACATCTGGTGTCCCAGCAGCAGAGCCCTCATTTACATCTGGTGTCCCCGGCAGTAGAGCCCTCATTTACATCTGGTGTCCCCGGCAGCGGAGCCCTCCTTTACATTTGGTGTCCCCGGCAGCGGAGCCCTCCTTTACATCTGGTGTCCCTGGCAGCGGAGCCCTCCTTTACATCTGGTGTCCCCCAGCAGCGGAGCCCTCCTTACAGATCTGTGTCCCCCAGCAACAGAGCCCTCCTTACTTCAGTGCCCCCAGCAGCTGAGCCCTCCTTACAGAGTGATCTGTGTCACCAAGCAACAGAGCCCTCCTTACTTCAGTGTCCCTGGCAGCAGCAGCGGAGCCCTTCCTACAGAGTGATCTGTGTCCCCCAGCAGCGTAGCAGCTACAGTTCCCGGCTTTCTCGTGTGTGCTCAGTGGAGAGGGGAAAAGCTGATTGGCTGCCCCTCCCCTCTCCACTAAACACAAGGGGAAATAATCCTCGTGACATTGACGGCGGCCATCTTTTTGTAGCCCGCCGGCCATTTTTTCCTAAAACATTCCCGATTTTCCCGGGACAAGGGCAAAATCCCGGGAAAATAATCGGGACAAGCTCTGATCGGGACGAGGGTCCCAAAATCGGGATTGTCCCGGGAAAATCGGGACTGTTGGCAAGTATGCGGGTGGAAGACACCCATTTAGCCCACAACCTGGTCTGTTGCCACTGCAAGCCATCAATCTTTTATATATCGGTACATATTCACAATTGGCCATGTATAGATAGGCAGGTTGTTTTTGGGATGGCCCTGTTCCCTGTTGCTGCTCCCTGTTGGCGGCGGTTCCCGCTATCCAGCTTGGGAGCTGCGATATGTGTCAAGGGGGGTCTTCCTAGACCTCCTGCTGTCCCCTCCCGCCCCTATGGCGTTTCCGGGGGGGGGCCACCCACATATCAACGTCATGTTTTCCACGCCCATCGGATGGCACCAATCCCGGCGCCGTCACATTTGGGCTGTGTGGAACATCCCGAACAATGGGGGATACCGCACATTTGCGGCCCCAGTGGCGATGAGTGTTTTCAGCACTCAGACGCCTCTTTGTTCATACGTGACGTTGGGTGTGGAGCATTTGGCCCCTCCCCACCTTGGGGGTATAATTGCAGCTTGACATGGCAGTCTTTTTATTATATATATATATATACACACACACACACACACACACACACACACACACACACACACACACACACACACACACACACACACACACACACACACACACACACACACACAAAAACTCCTTTACTATTTTTTGCAACATGCATATCAAACACTGCAGTAAGCTCACCTGTATTCGCAGAGTCTTTCTGATATACATATATACTCTTTTACTACTTTTGCAGTTCATGATCATGGACAAGGGGAGACCTCTAGGGACATTCGTACTTACACCTATCAATGCCATATCAGTGCTCCGGTTGTTCTCCCTCAGCTCCAATGCTGGATGTTTGTTGATGCTGCTGCCGGTGGAAATAGCGATTGATGACCTGGCCCAAACCATTACTGAGTATGGGGTCCTACAGTTTGACCCTGATAATGACTCACCCTGTCTATTTTTGCTACATACATTCATTTGATTTACTACTTGTATTACAGATATAGCAAAGCATTTACCCCTGAAGAGCGAAACGTCGTCGGGTACTACTGATGCTTGTAATTGGTATATACTGTTTACCATGTATGTGGACCGATCCATGTTCACATTGTATGCATATTTTTATCAGCCTGTATTTATCGCTGTTGTGTCTTACATACACAACAAACTGTAATAAATCTACTTTTTTACTATCATGATATGTTTTTTGGCTTACCATATTCACCTCATTTAAAGTCCCAGGGCGAACCCCATGTATATATGTATTTTTAGCGCTAAAGCGCCTGAAAAACACCATCAGTGTGAAAGGGGTCTAAGATTTACCCATAATCCCATGTTTTTCTCACACAGTTAAGAGGGAGAAACAGATTCTGTTGAAAAGGTACTGTTATATTCAAGCTAAATCATATCTTTATATGCTATATGTTATAACATAATAATTTATTAATTGTAAGTTATAACTTCAAACTTCAATAATGTGTCCATTAAGCTACCTGCTTGAGTACAGATTTTGAAAATATAGTACATTACTTTAAAAACAATATACAGTGGAACCTTGGATTATGAGCATAATCCGTTCCAGAAGAATGCTCGTAATCCAAAGCACTCTCATATCAAAGCGAGTTTCCCCATAGACGTCAATGGAAAGGAAAATAATTTGTTCCGCACTGACTTCAATGGCATGCAATATCACATGTGGCCAGAGGTGGGGGGCGCCGGAGAGCCTCTGAAATGCTCGGGGACAGCTCAGCTGACGTCGGAAACCCTTGGAAAGGCTCGGAAACACCCAGCAACGGAATATTTCCGAACGGCTCTGAACAGTTTCGAACCGTTACCGGCGCCCCCCCGCACCTCTGCCCAAATGCGGTACTGCATACCGCATTAGCTTGAATTCTGCTCGTTTTGCGAGACAACACTTGCAAACCGAGTCAGAATTTTAAAAAAGTTGCTTGACTTTCAAAATGCTCGTTAACCGCGTTACTCTTAAACCAAGGTTCCACTGTATAATAATTATTTGTATATTACTTACTTATGGTAATTAACCCCTTGCCGCCCAGGCAAATTCTGATACTTCTCTCCTACATGTAAAAAATGTGATTTTTTCATCATACTTACCTGTAAAATCCTTTCCTTTGAGTACATCATGAGACACAGAGTCAGGCTAATATTGGTTACCTGCTGGGTTATACTCCATCTCCAGGTGAATGGACACTGGTAGACCAAAGGTCTTTAGACAGGAAGTGATCCCCTATATAACCCCTCCCATACAGCTAGCACTTCAGTTTTGTAGCAAGCATTGAATCCTCAAAAAAGAGGGGAGGGATCTCTGTGTTCCATGATGTACTCAAAGAAAAGGATTTTACAGGTAAGTATGATAAAAAAAATCCTATTTTCTTTTTCATACATCATGGGACACAGAGTCAGGCTAATATTTATTACCTGCTGGGACGTCCCAGAGCAATAGCCTTGAGGGGGAAACAACCTGCCAAACAATAGCCATCAGAACTTATAGTACAGTACACTGCGGCCGAAAGCTGAATCCTTGGCTGCTCGAACATCCACTTGATAACATTTTGTGAACGTATGCACTGAAGACCAGGTAGCAGCCTTACAAATCTGAGCCACAGATACCAGATGGCGAAAAGCCCAGGAGGTTTTTACACCCCTGGTATAATGAGCCTTGGAAGCCGCCTGCCCCTTCTTGGGTCCTTTTGGTAAAACAAAAAAGGAGTCTGATCCTTGGATTTAGACAAATATACCTTGACTGCCCAGACAACGTCCAAAGAATGCAGTCATCTCTCGCCGAATGAGGCTGAGAGAAAAAAGAAGGCAAAATAATGTCCTGATTTAAATGAAAGGCCGACACCGATTTGGCAAAAAGGATGGAACAGGTCATAACTCAACTCTGTCGCGGTGAAGGATCGAGTACGGTTCCCTGGAAAGGGCCGCCAAGTCCGACACCCTTCTAGCCGAGGTGATAGCCATCAGGAAGGCTAGCTTGTGTGACAGCAAGTCTAATGGAATTTCCTTAATAGGTTCAAATGGTTGCTTCGGTAACACAGACAGCACCAAATTCAAGTCCCAAGGACACATAGGTGACCTAATGGGGGGGAGCAAGCGAGCTGCCCCCTGCATAAAGGTTCGGATCAATGAATGGGAGGCTAAAGGCCTTTGGAAGAATACTGATAGGGTCAAAACTTGACCTCTGATTATACTCAGAGCCAATTTGATTTCCACAGCTGACTGTAGAAAAGAGACAGTTCTCTCAATCACATATTTCCGAGGATGCCATTTTCTGTCTTCACACCAAGCAATTTAAGTCTTCCAGACCTTATGATAAATCTTCCTAGTGACAGCTTTTCTAGCATTCACTAGGCACACCACTGGTCCCAAGATGCCAAGGCCCTTTAACACCATGGCTTCAATAGCCATGCCGTCAAATTTAGAGACTGTAAATTGGGGTGGAATATAGGACCTTGAGACAGTAGATTGGGGTGACGTGGAAGCGTCCATGGCCCATCTATTATCAGTCTCACAATCTCCAGAAACCAGGGCCTTCTGGGCCAAGTTGGTGCCACAAGAATGACTGGAACCCCCTCTCTCCAAATCCTGCGCAACAAATGTGGAAGGAGAGGGATCGGAGGGAAAGCATAAACCAGGAAATACTAGCTCCTTGGTACTGGCTCCATCAGAGCATCTGCTCCAATTGCCAGAGGATCTCTTGTTCAGGACACAAACTGCTGTAGTTTGTAGTTGAACCTGGATGCCAGTAGGTCGACCTCTGGCCATCCCCAACGTTGGCAAATTTCCTGGAACACCTCTGGGTGTAGGGACCATGTACTGCCCATAATTCAAGGACGTTGATGGGCAGGATCTGCTCTGTCCCTGACCATTACCCCTGAGCTGTGAGCCTTTCTAGGGTCACTCCCCAGCCTGAGAGACTGGCATCTGTAGTCAGTACTCTCCAAGTTACCAGGAGAAAGGATTTTCCCTTTCGTAGGTTCTGATCCTGCAACCACCAGTTTAGGCTTAAGCGTGCCTGAGGAGATAAGCACATTGGATAATCCAGGGCTTTTCCTCTTCTGTTCCAAGCCAACAAGATGTCTTGTTGTAAAGGCCTGGAATGGAACTGGGCATAGGGCACTGCCTCAAAGGCGGATACCATCCTCCCTGGAAGACTCACACAGAGCCGAATGGAGGGTTGTCTGGTGCCCCTTATCTGATGCACCTGAACCTTCAGGGCACAGATCCTTACAGGCAGGGCCACTGTTAGAAATCACGGGGCCCCATACAGCCTACCTGACAGGGCTCCCTTCAACCACGCCCTTGCCCCCACCCCTGGCCCAACCCCTGACCCCGACTTGAAGCAAAATGCAGGTTTGTTGCCGTTTACATATGCGTGTGAAGCCAACGCATGTGTTTGCAATTAGTAAGCATGAAGGAGCAGGGGGCAGTTTAAATTTCTTTTAAATTGTATTTTATTTATTACAAAAAAAAAAAATCTTACACTGTAAGACTTACACTTACACTTTTTTTTTGTCATTTTTGCTTTCAAGGGATGGACAACATTCCTTGTGATAGCATGGGCCATGACAGGTCCTCTTTATAGGGAGATATGAGGTCTTTTAGACCCCATATCTGTTCTCTGGCCTCCAAAGCATCTGATCAAACTGAGATCAGTTTGATCAGATGCTTGTTCAAGTCAGTAATGGCTTCTTTACATGAGACCGAAACCAGAAGTGATAAAATCTTCATCACTTCTGGTTTCTGACGTCACACGGTGGAAGGAATGACATACATCCCTCTCACTGTGTCCCAGTAACCGGATGCTACTGGTCACATCTAAAAGCAGTAAAGGCTGTGGTGGGATCCCTTTCCACTGCCTGTAAAAGTAATCCAGGGGCTTCTTAGCCACTACGATTACTTTTACATTGTGCAGAGTCAATGGGGCTAAAAAACGATATCTCGATCATTGCTGTAATGATGACCGAGATATCATCAACCTTCCAATCCAGCAGCGATGGGAAGCAGTAAAAGGGGATTGGTTCGGGGGGGGGGGGGGGCAGTGAAAATGCATCTCCGCTGCACGTTTACTGCTCCCCCAAATTAAATTTTTAAAGTAGCATGTTTCTTATTATTATCAGGTTACAATTATCACACAGGCAGCACAGTAAGCAGGGGCTCTGTCATGACTTTATCATGACTTTATCATGGCTCTATGTCACATGGTTGTTGGGTGCTGGCTTAGTTAACTTATGGCTGTATTGTATATAACAGACTGTAACAGTACAACCATAACAACGTCAGCACCCAAAAGCAATGTGACACAAAGCCATGACAGATACCCTGCTGTGCTGCCTGTGTGATGATTGTAACCTGCTGTGCTGTGAGATATATAATAGGACACAGTGAGTATTTCTTTCCTCTATTCCCCACTCACTGTGTCCAGTGCAGCCACGATCTCCTCCTGCTCTTCCCTGTCAGCCACTCAACTTCTTCACATCTGGTGAGGATTTCAGCCGGGAGCCGAACGGAGAATCACAGTATCACTTGGCCAGCGGGGACTAATAGATTAGTGGGCGGCACGATGTACATGCGCCCTGAAAATAAAGAAATAGTCCCTCCGCTGTGCTGCCCTCCTGAGCCCCTATGTTGACCAGATGAGGCCCAGGAAAATAATATACCCACTCTGTAAGCAAGTGGAAGCAGGGAAGAGTTTAGAAAACATTTTTTTTTAAATGCAGAAACGAATTGTCATGATGCCCAGGCCCCACTGTGTAGCTGATCTGGGCGGGCCCGGTACATCACGGATGGTTGTACTGCCTTATCAGCGGCCCTGCTTACAGGTGGCAAGAATACTCTTGATTGGACTGTGTCTAGGATCAGACCTAGATACTTTAGACCTCGAGCTGGTTTCAAGGCTGACTTTTCGGTATTTATGATCCAGCCTAAGCTTTTCAAATACCGCAGTGTGTATATATCATGCTCTGTTCTAGCGTGATCTCTGAGCAGGAGGTCGTCCAGATACCCGAGCACCAGGATCCCTTGGGCCCTTAAACGACCCAGTACTGGTGCTAGGACCTTTCTGAACACCTGGGGTGCTGTAGCAAGCCCGAAAGGTAGAGCCACAAACTGAAAATGACATTCCTCTACTGTTTTTTTAAAACCTAGGAACCTCTGATGAGGCTGAAAGATAGGTACGTGTAAATATGCGTCTTTTATATCGATGGAGGCTAGAAAGTCTTCTCTCTGGAGTGAAGTTACTACTGAGCAGACAGACTCCATCTGAAAGGACTATATCAATAGATAATTGTTCAGGGATCTTAGGTCCAAAATGGGCCTTGAGTCCCCGTTTGGTTTCTGAACCATAAACAGGGTTGAGTAAAACATTGTGACCCTTTCGAATACAGGAACCTCTACAAACACGCCTTGATGCACTAGATGATGTAGTGTCCGAAGCAATACGTTTTATTTTGGCGGATCCGAGGGAACGCTGGATCTTAAAAACCTCTGAGGGGGAACCCCCCGCAACTCCAGCTTGTAACTGTGAGATATAATTGAGGTGACCCACTCGTCCTGAATTATTGTTCTCCAAATGTCTGCAAAGTGCAGCAGCCTTCCCGATGAAGCGGGGGCGTCCCCTCAAAAGGAGGGCTTGGCGCTGGGTTTAGAAGAATTTTGGACCCAGGCCTTTTTTTGACCCTGGCCTTGCAGCTTGCCCCTGGCCCTAGTGCCCTGTTGGCGGCAGAACCGCCTTGACATAGACATTTGAGGAAGCAGTCCCTGAGGTTTTAAACGAGGGACGTCTGGTGCTTTTCTTCACAGGCAGTAGAGAACTCTTCCCTCCGGAAATCTTTTGGATATATTTGTCCAAGTGATCACCAAATAAACATTCCCCCTGAAAAGGGAAACCTGCCAATAACTTTTCACAAGGAAGCTCGGCTGACCAGTTCTTAAGCTCTGAAGCAGACTCATCCGCCAGGCCCTCCACAGAATCCTGAGCTTTTAGCTCTTCACCATTCTCAACCCATTCCTGCTCCAAACTGGGAGGCTCCAGGGAGGGGGATCTGTCACGCTTCATGCCACCCTGCGGGATGGAGGCAATCAGGCCAGCAATCCTGTACTCTAACCCAGGCTAGTGCTGAGGACAGTTAATCCTTAGTGATTAAGGGTGAAGCAGCAGCGTTGACTGTAGGAACAATCCCAGATAGGCACAGCGGTTCAGATTGCCCAGAAGCCTCTGGTCCTTCAGCGGATACAACACTAGTAGTACATCAGGAACTACTGATGACATAGGTGTGCCCTTCCCTGTAGTGTTAGTTCCACTCATCTTTTTTGAAGACATTTAATAGCCACAAAAAGAGAGTACTTGGGTGTAGTATTAAAACACCTCAGGAGGGAGACCCTTTAATAGGGCTCACCAAGCCCCTATGCAACAATCCTGCTAAGCACCCTTAGTAGAGGTCGACCGATATATCGGCTGATTTTTGGCCTTTTTTAATTAATCGGCATCGGCCAATTGTGCTGATAAAAAAGGCAGATTGAATACTTCAGCGTGACTTGCAAATGACTTCTGTAATAGAAGTCAATGCAAGCTGCCTGAAGTCTTCCCATGGAGCGACTTGTCTCTCCTATCTGGGCAGCCTGCCAAGTCTGAGAAAAGAAGCAAAGAGATACAATGTTTATACTTATCAATGGACTGAACTCCATGTGTAGCAGTTTTCAGTTTAACCATTTAAAGTGGAGGGCCACCCTAAAGTAAAAAATAGCATCAAAAATTGTAAAATAATTAAAAAAAAACATTTGAAAAAAAAAAAAATTATTAACTTACCTGAAACCCTTGTTGCTAGGCAGTCTTCCTAATCTGCCTCTTCGTACTCCGCGGCGCTTCCTCCTCTTCGGTGAGCGGCCCCGTTGCCTTCTGGGAACTGTGTGTGTCCCAGGAAGCAACAGGGCCATTCACAAAGCGCCGCGCGACTCGCGCATGCGCAGTAGAAAACGGGCAGTGAAGCCGCAAGGCTCCACTGCCTGTTTCCCTTCGTTAATATGGAGGCGCCGGCAGCCGATACGATGGATGGATCGGCCTCGGGGGGCCGACATCGCGGGCTCACTGGACAGGTAAGTGTCCTTATTAAAAGTCAGCAGCTACCGTGTTTGTAGCTGCTGACTTTTAAAAAAAAAAAATATAGCGGCTGGAACCCCGCTTTAAAGACTAAGGCCCCTTTCACACTGTTGGACCGTTCAGGTCCGTCTGTCAGTTTTGACGGCGGACCTGAACGGGCGCTCCATGCTAGTCTAGGGAGCGACGGATGTCAGCGGTGACATGTACGCTGACATCCGACCCGGTCCGATCCCCTGAAATCAGATGGATGCCCCTATGTTTGCATCCGTCCCTGGCGTTTCGGATCGGGTGAGATCTGATGAAAACGGACATGCTGTCCGTTTTTGTCCGATCTCTCCATAGTAACTAGTGGCGCTCGACAAGCCTCTCCCCGCTCAGTGAGCAGAGAAGGACCTGTCATCCGCCAGCTCAGCGGAGATCAACGGAGAGATCTCCCGCTGAGCTGGCGGACAGAAGCAGACTCAGAGGTAGCAGATCCGCCTCGTGAGAATGATACCTAAATCTTTTCTGACACTTGTCGCTTACAAGTAAAAATCCTGTATTTTATGCTAGAAAATCACTTAGAACCCTGGTTATTGCAATATTAAGTTAGCCCATTTTTTTTGTCCAAAAGTTTTGATTACCTGTTTTTGTGTATTTAATATTAAAGATATAGTTTTTTTAATCTAAATTATACATACAAGTGAACTGATTGGAGGTTTGTTTTGTTTAATAAATGTTTAAATGTAAGACATTTTTTGTATCACTTATTACTTAAGGTTGCTTTCACACTGGAGCGGGCAGGCGTTGACTGTTAAACGCTGCTAGTTTTAGTGGCGCTTTACCGTCACTTTAGCGCCGTTATTCGGCCACTAGCGGGGCGCTTATAACCCAGCTAACGGCCGATGAAGGGGTTAAATGCACCCGTGTAGTGCCGCTGCCGAAGCACTTTGCAGGCGCTTCGGCAGCAGTGCCCATTCATTTCAATGGGCAGGAGTGGTGGAGGAGCGGTATACACCGCTCCAAAGATGCTGCTTGCAGGACTTTTTTTAACATCCTGCCAGCGCATCACCTCAGTGTGAAAGCACTCAGGCTTTCACACTGAGACTGCAGGGGAGCCATTTTGCAGGCACTTTACAGGTGCTATTTTTAGCCCAAAAGCACCTGAAAAACGCCTCAGTGTGAAACGGGTCTAACCGCCATGCCCTGTACACACGATAGGATTTTCCGACAACAAAATCCATGTTTTTTTTCCGACGAATGTTGGCTCAAACTTGTCTTGCATACACACGGTCACACAAATCTTGTCGGAAATTCTGAACTTCTGGAACTTTGTGCGTCGGAATTGTGTACATAGGATCGGAATTTATGACAACGGATTTTGTTGTTGGAAAATTTGAGATCCAGATCAAATTTTGTGTGACGGAAATTCTGATGGAAAATGTCCGATGGAGCCTACACATGGTCGGAATTTCCCACAACTAGCTCCAATCGAACATTTTCTGTCGGAAAATCCTATCATGGGTATGGGGCATTAGATTTTATGAGATGAAAGGAAAAAAAAAAAAAAATCGGCCTAACATATCGGCCCAAAAAAATCAGCATCATATATCGCCCATCGGCCGCCGCAATTTCTTAATATCGGCATCGGCCAGAGAAAAACCCATATCGGTCGACCTCTAACCTTTAGCCTGCCAAGCAACACTTGGTGACTCACGTGACCTGGGTAAAGAGAAATGAACCACTGCAAGTGCCTGTTCAGCGTTTGCTCTGTGTCCCACAGCTGCCTTCTGGAAGCACCGCATGCTTGGCATATACAGCTTAAATAAGCTGGCTGTGCACTGGAAGGTTGTGTGCATGCGTGCGCATGCACGTACATGGTCCCGGAGAACGGGCGTGGCATATTCGCGTATGACGCAAATCTTTGTATGTCCAAATAAAGGCTACTGCACATGTGCGGCGAAGCCGTGTGCGTCATGGCCACCAAACAAACTAACTGGTAAGTCCAGCGGCGCTTTTTGCGAATGCACATGGGTCATGGCTGCTAAACAAACAACTGCTGTGCACAGCGGCACTCTTGCGAACGCATGTGCGCCATGGTGAACCAGGGCGAAATGGCGCACCTTTGTGCGCCATCATGCAGATGAAAAATAGTCAGACACAAGCAAAAAAAGGTACACTTTGCAAGCATCCACAGCTAGCCCAAAACTCCCCCGTATGGTCACCGCATACAGGTGTCCAGCCTTTAGCTAGCTTGACTGATTGTTACAATCACTGGGACACCCCACAATAATAAATAAAGGGGTTTCACTTACCCGTCCAGGCGCAGGGCCACTTAGAAATTAAAGGCCCAATGTTCATCCTTCATGGCAGGTTCCTGTATCTTGAGGACCCTCAAGGACTGGGTACTCTTTTCATGTTTAGGGTCCACTCCCTTGGACATGTACAGCACCCTACAGGAATGCCTTAGCGCTGTAGTGTCCAGGATTCCACTTCGCAGGGTCCAGCGCACGGAGGCTGCATTACAGGCAAAACCTTGCAGGATCTTGAGTCTTCTTTGTGAGGCTTGGGTACCATTTATCTAAGCATATTGAGCCTGTGTCAAATGGATCCGATCGGTCAATCCCTTGATTCATTTTGGAACCGTTTGTGGGACTAGAGACCTGGAGCTCAGAGAGCTCAAACAAACTATGCCATCCACCTTGCAGACACTGGTAAAAAACTGAAGTGCTTCCTGTATGGGAGGGGTTATATAGGAGATCACTTCCTGTCTAAAGACTTTTGGTCCATTCACCTGGAGATGGAGTATAACCCAGTAGGTAATGAATATTAGCCTGACTCTGTGTTCCATGATGTATGACAAAAGAAATCATAATTTTTTTTATGTCACACGGTATTTGCGCAGCAATTTTTTGATGCGCATTTTTTTGGGAAAAAAACTGTTTCATGAATAAAAAATAAAAAGCTAACGTTAGCCCAATTTTTTTGTATAATGTGATGTTACGCCGAGTAAATAGATACATAACATGTCACGCTTTAAAATTGCGCACACTTGTGAAATGGCGCAAAACTTCAGTACTTATAAATCTCCATAGGCGATGCTTTAAATTTTTTAAAGGGTACATGTTTAGAGTTACAGAGGAGGTATAGTGCTAGAATTATTTCTCTCGCTCTAATGAACACGCGTATGTAACCTGTGTGTATCTGGCACAGATACTAGCCTCACCACCCACTGACCTCACCGCACGTCCCTGCTGTATATGCAGTGGGTGTGTGTGGGACAGCTTATCTAAGAGGTTAAGCCATTGTATTCTGATTTGAATAAAGTGTTTAAAGTTGGACTGTGGTGTCAGGGGACAGTAGAGAGAGGCCTGACACAAAGAGGGTCATTCCTCTGCTCTCCTCCTGCCTGGACTCATAGAGCCAATCTGAGTAAAGGTAACCAATCCGATTTAAAGTGTCATATTGTGCTTTATTTACCATTAAAGTGTGCCTCTGCTCTTGGGGACATTCTCAGGTTTGGAATACCCTGAAAGCAGCTTGAATATAGGATTGAGAGCAGTGGCGGCCCGTCCATAGGGGGCGCCTGGGCGCCGCCCCCCCCCCCCCCCCCCCCCCCTCCAGGCAGCAAAAAAAAAAAAAAAATTTTTTTTACTACTGGCCCTTTAAAAAAGAAAAAAAAGAAAAAAAAAGGTCCTTAAGTGCACTGTGTTCGGACGCCGGATACAGTGCGACGCCGGACACAGTGCACTTATAAGAAGCGCCACGTCTATGCAATCACGAGATTGCAGACGTGGCGCTGCATTTGCGGGCGTTTAGCCCGCCTTGGGGCGTTTTCTGAAGCGCCAAGTAGCTTCCGCCCGGCCATAGTAATACATACTACAGGCGCCGGGCGGAAGCTACTTGGCACTTCAGATTTGATTCACATCTGCCCTGAGTCAGATGTCACTTCCTGCCTCTCTCTTTCATTGCGCCCGAGAGAGGAAACAGGAAGAATGCTGCTGCCAGTGTGAGGAGGAGGACACCGCAGGAGACTGAAGGTAAGTACCGCTGTGTGGAGAATGGAGGGGACACCTGCTGTGGGGGGCTGTGATGGGGGACAACTGCTGTGGGGGGCTCTGATGGGGGGCACCTGCTGTGGGGGGCTCTGATGGGGGACACATGCTGTGGGGGGCTCTGATGGGGGACACCTGCTGTGGGGGGCTCTGATGGGGGACACATGCTGTGGGGGGCTCTGATGGGGGACACATGCTGTGGGGGGCCCTGATGGGGGACACATGCTGTGGGGGGCCCTAATGGGGGACACATGCTGTGGGGGGCTCTGATGGGGGACACATGCTGTGGGGGGCTCTGATGGGGGACACATGCTGTGGGGGGCTCTGATGGGGGACACATGCTGTGGGGGGCCATGATGGGGGACACCTGCTGTGGGGGGCTCTGATGGGGGACACATGCTGTGGGGGGCTCTGATGGGGGACACATGCTGTGGGGGGCCCTGATGGGGGACACATGCTGTGGGGGGGGCTCTGATGGGGGACACATGCTGTGGGGGGCCCTGATGGGGGACTCCTGTTTTGGGGGGACTCTGATGGGGACACCTGCTGTGGGGGGCTCTGATGGGGGACTCCTGTTTTGGGGGGACTCTGATGGGGACACCTGCTGTGGGGGGACTCTGATTGAGACACCTGCTTTGGGGGACACCTGCTCTTGGGGGCTCTGATGGGGGACACCTGCTGTGGGGGGCTCTGATGGGGGACACCTGCTGTGGGGGGGCTCTGATGGGGGACACCTGCTGTGGGGGGCTCTGATGGGGGACACCTGCTGTGGGGGGCCCTGATGGGGGACACATGCTGTGGGGGGCTCTGATGGGGGACACATGCTGTGGGGGGCTCTGATGGGGGACACATGCTGTGGGGGGCTCTGATGGGGGACACCTGCTGTGAGGGGCTCTGAGTGGGGACACCTGCTGTGGGGGGCTCTGAGTGGGGACACCTGCTGTGGGGGGCTCTGATGGGGGACACATGCTGTGGGGGGCTCTGATGGGGGACACATGCTGTGGGGGGCTCTGATGGGGGACACATGCTGTGGGGGGCTCTGATGGGGGACACCTGCTGTGGGGGGCTCTGATGGGGACACCTGCTGTGGGGGGCTCTGATGGGGGACACATGCTGTGGGGGGCTCTGATGGGAGACTCCTGTTTTGGGGGGACTCTGATGGGGACACCTGCTGTGGGGGGCTCTGATGGGGGACTCCTGTTTTGGGGGGATTCTGATTGAGACACCTGCTTTGGGGGACACCTGCTCTTGGGGCTCTGATGGGGGACACCTGCTGTGGGGGGCTCTGATGGGGGACACCTGCTGTGGGGGGACTTTGATGGGGGACACTTGCTGTGGGGGGACTTTGATGGGGGACACCTGCTGTGGGGGGCTTTGATAGGGGACACCTGCTGTGGGGGGCTCTGATAGGGGACTCTGATGGGGGACACCTGCTGTGGGGGGACTTTGATGGGGGACACCTGCTGTGGGAGACTCTGATGGGGGACACCTGCTGTGGGGGACTCTGATGGGGGACACCTGCTGTGGGGGGACTCTGATGGGGACACCTGCTGTGGGGGACTCTGATGGGGGACACCTGCTGTGGGGGGACTCTGATGGGGGACTCCTGTTTTGGGGGGGCTTTGATGGGGAACACCTGCTGTGGGGGGACTCTGATGGGGGACACCTGCTGTGGGGGGACTCTGATGGGGGACACCTGCTGTGGGGGGCTTAGATAGGGGACACCTGCTGTGGGGGGCTCTGGTGGGGGGCTCTTATGGGGGACACCTGCTGTGGGGGGACTTTGATGGGGACACCTGCTGTGGGGGGACTCTGATGGGGACACCTGCTGTGGGGGGACTCTGATGGGGACACCTGCTGTGGGGGGACTCTGATGGAGACACCCTGCTGTGGGGGACACCTGCTGTGGGGGGCTCTAAAGGGGACACCTGCTGTTGGGGGCTCTGATGGGGGACACCTGCTGTGGGGGACAAATGCTGTGTGGGGACACTGATGGCAACTCTGATGTAAGGGGACAGAGGCTGTATTTGGGGGGGGCAGAGGCTGTATTTGGGGGGGACAGAGGCTGCATTTGGGGGGGGCAGAGGCTGCATTTGGGGGGGACACTGATGGGGGACACATGCTGTGGGGGGCTCTGATGGGGGACACATGCTGTGGGGGGCTCTGATGGGGGACACATGCTGTGGGGGGCCATGATGGGGGACACCTGCTGTGGGGGGCTCTGATGGGGGACACATGCTGTGGGGGGCTCTGATGGGGGACACCTGCTGTGGGGGGCTCTGATGGGGACACCTGCTGTGGGGGGCTCTGATGGGGGACACATGCTGTGGGGGGCTCTGATGGGAGACTCCTGTTTTGGGGGACTCTGATGGGGACACCTGCTGTGGGGGGCTCTGATGGGGGACTCCTGTTTTGGGGGGATTCTGATTGAGACACCTGCTTTGGGGGACACCTGCTCTTGGGGCTCTGATGGGGGACACCTGCTGTGGGGGGCTCTGATGGGGGACACCTGCTGTGGGGGGACTTTGATGGGGGACACTTGCTGTGGGGGGACTTTGATGGGGGACACCTGCTGTGGGGGGCTTTGATAGGGGACACCTGCTGTGGGGGGCTCTGATAGGGGACTCTGATGGGGGACACCTGCTGTGGGGGGACTTTGATGGGGGACACCTGCTGTGGGAGACTCTGATGGGGGACACCTGCTGTGGGGGACTCTGATGGGGGACACCTGCTGTGGGGGGACTCTGATGGGGACACCTGCTGTGGGGGACTCTGATGGGGGACACCTGCTGTGGGGGGACTCTGATGGGGGACTCCTGTTTTGGGGGGGCTTTGATGGGGAACACCTGCTGTGGGGGGACTCTGATGGGGGACACCTGCTGTGGGGGGACTCTGATGGGGGACACCTGCTGTGGGGGGCTTAGATAGGGGACACCTGCTGTGGGGGGCTCTGGTGGGGGGCTCTTATGGGGGACACCTGCTGTGGGGGGACTTTGATGGGGACACCTGCTGTGGGGGGACTCTGATGGGGACACCTGCTGTGGGGGGACTCTGATGGGGACACCTGCTGTGGGGGGACTCTGATGGAGACACCCTGCTGTGGGGGACACCTGCTGTGGGGGGCTCTAAAGGGGACACCTGCTGTTGGGGGCTCTGATGGGGGACACCTGCTGTGGGGGACAAATGCTGTGTGGGGACACTGATGGCAACTCTGATGTAAGGGGACAGAGGCTGTATTTGGGGGGGGCAGAGGCTGTATTTGGGGGGGACAGAGGCTGCATTTGGGGGGGGCAGAGGCTGCATTTGGGGGGGACACTGATGGGGGACACATGCTGTGGGGGGCTCTGATGGGGGACACATGCTGTGGGGGGCTCTGATGGGGGACACATGCTGTGGGGGGCTCTGATGGGGGACACATGCTGTGGGGGGCCATGATGGGGGACACCTGCTGTGGGGGACTCTGATGGGGGACACATGCTGTGGGGGGCTCTGATGGGGGACACCTGCTGTGGGGGGCTCTGATGGGGACACCTGCTGTGGGGGGCTCTGATGGGGGACACATGCTGTGGGGGGCTCTGATGGGAGACTCCTGTTTTGGGGGACTCTGATGGGGACACCTGCTGTGGGGGGCTCTGATGGGGGACTCCTGTTTTGGGGGGATTCTGATTGAGACACCTGCTTTGGGGGACACCTGCTCTTGGGGCTCTGATGGGGGACACCTGCTGTGGGGGGCTCTGATGGGGGACACCTGCTGTGGGGGGACTTTGATGGGGGACACTTGCTGTGGGGGGACTTTGATGGGGGACACCTGCTGTGGGGGGCTTTGATAGGGGACACCTGCTGTGGGGGGCTCTGATAGGGGACTCTGATGGGGGACACCTGCTGTGGGGGGACTTTGATGGGGGACACCTGCTGTGGGAGACTCTGATGGGGGACACCTGCTGTGGGGGACTCTGATGGGGGACACCTGCTGTGGGGGGACTCTGATGGGGACACCTGCTGTGGGGGACTCTGATGGGGGACACCTGCTGTGGGGGGACTCTGATGGGGGACTCCTGTTTTGGGGGGGCTTTGATGGGGAACACCTGCTGTGGGGGGACTCTGATGGGGGACACCTGCTGTGGGGGGACTCTGATGGGGGACACCTGCTGTGGGGGCTTAGATAGGGGACACCTGCTGTGGGGGGCTCTGGTGGGGGGCTCTTATGGGGGACACCTGCTGTGGGGGGACTTTGATGGGGACACCTGCTGTGGGGGGACTCTGATGGGGACACCTGCTGTGGGGGGACTCTGATGGGGACACCTGCTGTGGGGGGACTCTGATGGAGACACCCTGCTGTGGGGGACACCTGCTGTGGGGGGCTCTAAAGGGGACACCTGCTGTTGGGGGCTCTGATGGGGGACACCTGCTGTGGGGGACAAATGCTGTGTGGGGACACTGATGGCAACTCTGATGTAAGGGGACAGAGGCTGTATTTGGAGGGGGCAGAGGCTGTATTTGGGGGGGACAGAGGCTGCATTTGGGGGGGGCAGAGGCTGCATTTGGGGGGGACAGAGGCTGCATTTTATGTGACAGAGGCTGCATTTGGGGGGGGCAGAGGTTGCATTTGGGGGGACAGAGGCTGCATTTGGGGGGGACAGATGCTGCATTTGGGGGGACAGAGGCTGCATTTGATGTGACAGAGGCTGCATTTGATGTGACACAGGCTGCATGTAAGGACGGACTGCTGGGGACACCTGATGGCATCTGGTTATAGGCGACGTGGCAGGTGACACACTCGGGGCTCCCACTGATTCTGCATTATGGTGAGTTGAATGATTTCATTTTATATTACAATGTAACAATAGAAACAATGCGCTTCAATCATCCTGACACCATAACAACCATGGTGCCGGGATGATTGAAGCGCTAACACCAGGTGTTTGGAGTATCTTTATCTGATGATTGTTAAACTTTGTAGAATACACATTTCTATTGTTGTGTAGGATCTGGGCCTGCTGTCCCTCTCTCCCTCTCCCTCCATCCCTCGTTCATCTCAGACGTTAACCACACCACCTTAGAGCCACGCCCACTATTTCGCTGAAACCACGCCCATTTTTACCAAGTGGGAGGGGTCAAAAAGGAAGGGCGGGGTCTGGCGCCCCCCCATCCTAAAACTTCACCAGCCGCCACTGATTGAGAGCTATATTGCTCTTAAATCTTAAATCAGTTATTGCTCTCTAGTTGAATATATATTGTTATTGTCTGTTATTCTTCCACAGAAATATTGCAGTAAAGACAATTTCTGTATTTTATTATAATGTGTGTGTTTCTCATTGGTCATTGCACTTACACTATTGCCAGGTGTGCCACAGAAGGCTGAGGCTGTTATTGGGGTTGAGAGGCAGAGTAACGGACTGAACAAACAAAAGCAGCTCCTTCGGGGGTATCGCTACACATGCAACTGGTAAAACTCCAGTTCAACCGCCTGTTTTTACAACCCTCCTGGCCACTGTGTAAACTCAGCCTTACTGTTATGTTTTATTTGCAATACATTTGGTTTCATAAGAAAATAAATTTAAGTCTGCATCCTACCTGTTCGGGGGCAGCGGTACCGAACCCGATCACTGGCATCTTGTGCCCATCGTTCAGAACCACATAGGAGTCTGCTTTTAGGGCCATTGTCTACGTCTGCTTCCTATCTTGCACGCTGACTTCTTATGTATGTTACCTTATCTGGTACATATGTATGTGACTGTATTCCATCTCTAACCCCTCCTCCTGGTCATCCTGTAATCTGCACATGCTATGGAGAGTTTAACCACTTGTTGGCAATCACCTCATTTGCAGCACATCAGTTTCAGCTTGTTGAAAATAAGAGGACTGCCAGCACAGAGTTAAACATTCACATTTTCATTGTAGTCTAGCCCTTATAGTGCAGATTGATAGATCTCGGCAGCAGTCAATCACAAACAATGTAGCAATGACACCTGTGACATCCAGAGGGGACAGAGTGTTTTGCAGTGTCACAATGACTTTACCTGTTTTGGTGATTCTTCCAGTAGCACACTTCCTGTTCTAGAGAGGAAAATGCTCACTCACTGCACTGTATCTACAGTACCTTGAAAAAGTATTCATACTCCTTCAAATTTTCCACAGTTTTTCATGTTACAACCAAAAACGTAAATGTGTTTTATTGGGATTTTGTGTGATAGAACAACACAAAGTGGCACATAAAATTGTGAAGTGGAAGGAAAATGCTAAATGGTTTTCAAAACGTTTTACAAATAAATATGTGAAAAGTGTGGCATGCATTTGTATTCAGTCCCCCTGAGTCAATACTTTGTAGAACCACCTTTCACTGTAATTGCAGCTGCAAGTGTTTTTGGGTATATCTCTACCAGCTTTGCACATCTAGAGAGTGACAATTTTGCCCATTCTTCTTTGCTAAACAGCTCAAGCTCTGTAAGATTGGATGGAGAACCTCTGTGAACAGCAATCTTCAAGTCTTGCCACAGATTCTCAATTGGATTCAGGTCTGGACTTTGACTGGGCCATTCTAATACATGAATATGCTTTGATCCAAACCATTCAATTGTAGCTCTGGCTGTATGTTTTGGGTCTTTGTCCTGCTGGAAGGTGAACCTCCACCCCAGTCTCAAGCCTTTTTCAGACCCTAATGCCGCATACACACGAGTGGAATTTCTGTCAGAAAAAGTCTGATGGGAGCTTTTCATTGTATATTCTGACTGTGTGTATGCCCCATCGGACTTTTTCCGTCAAAAATTCAGACGGACTTAGATAGAGAACGTGTTCTATATTTTTCCAATGGAACTAATTACTATCGGAAAAAACGCTCGTCTGTATGCTGTTCCGACGCACCAAAAACGACGCATGCTCTGAAGCAAGTAGGAGACGGAAGCGCTCGGTCTGATAAAACTAGCGTTCGTAATGGAGATAGCACATTCCTCACGCTGCAAATTCTGTGATCTTTTAATGCAGCGCATTCTTTTGTGCTTTATAATGCTAGAATAATGAAGTTGTTTTGCTGCTGATATTCACACAAACTTATTTTTTTATTATTTTTCGTGCTCTCATGAATAATCTTTGATTTTTTTTAAAGCCAGATCTCCATAATAATGTTTTGAATTATTTTTTATAGTCCTCTTTTTTATTACTTTTTATTTCATCAAGATCTCCTTTTTTTTGGATTATTGAAAAATTATTTTCTAGTGATCTCCAGAATTTTTTTTTTGGTGTGTCAAGTTACCACAATAACATTATTATCTTGTATTTTTTAACCACAGGAGGCTGGTTGGTGTCCCTTGTTAATTTAACATTGTATTTTTGAAATGTACCTGCCTACTCACAAACAAAGTGTCCTATTTTCAGAAAAACACATAGGCAATTATTTTCAGAAAATAATATATCCATTTATTCTGGGTAATGAAATAAAGAGGAAAGGGAAATCTCTGGTGTCCCCTGTAACACACTTCCATCCCTGTAACAAAACGAAGGATTTGCCCCGGGACTTTAAATGAAGTGGGTACCGTTTCCGCCAGTAAACATAACAGTAGTAAATACAGTATAAGGTTTATTCAAGTAAAATTGTTTGCATGCATAGATAACACCAACAGTTGCCAATTTAAAAAAGATACATGAACAAGAGATATTGGTACATAGATGTAATGGCAGTCATAGTACATGGGCATCATACTACCCGACTAGTTTCACGATATCCAGCTCGCTCTTCAGGGGTGGATGTGTGTAGCAATGTGCCTAGGATGAAAAAAGTATATGGCAATATGGCACAGTATTGATTTATAAAGGCACAGGGTAGGAGGGGTTATGGGTCCGCATACTCACCACTGAGCTTGACCATGGCTAACAGGTGTGCAGCTCCTTGACGGCGGCAGCAGGTGCCTCACCAGGGAGCTGAGGGGGCAGATTCAGATGGGACCCCGCCAGAAGCCAAACGGAGAGCAGGCATGGCATGGGTATAGTGATGTATCCCAAGAGACCTCGTTAGTCCATAAAGAGTATAGGCTGTTGAAGATAAGCATGTTTGTCAGTCTTCTAAAGTAGTAAAACATCCCTCTGCTATCCTATGTTTCTTATCATCTCCATGTCCCTACCATCTTTGGGCCCAGGCCTTTCATTCATGCATACATATCTTTATGCCAATACTTATTGATTCTACTTTACTATGGGGATGGTAAGAAACATCCCCTACTACTTGTGCTTGCCACCTCACCAGCTTGAACTGCACTTATGGGGCTCGCCACGTCACCAAGTGTTACTGCAGTGCTGGTTTGACTACGACTGGGGTGTACTAGGCCACTGGTGCTTGCCAGTTCACCAAAACGCTACCCAAAAAACTGTTAGCGATCGCAGGGATCAGGCCTGACTCTGCGAATGCTGCAGTTATGCGTTTAGTGTTTTGTAAGTGACAGTGATCGATCGATACTGCACTTGGGTGGGCTGGGCTGGGTCGGGCGGAGGGGCAAAACGAAGGTGCTGGCAGGTATCTGGGCTGATCCCACTAACACTGTGTTTTTGGGAACCCTAAACTGCTGGGGACGCTAGTATAGATCTGATCGGATCAGATATTGATCCGTTCAGATACTATACCACTAAGGGAGGTGTATGGTGCGTGCATGGGTGTTAGTGCTACTGGCGCTAACCTGACGCTGCCTGGGGCGACACAGATCCTATCTGACCCTAAAACCTAAGTTATATCACCGCCAGGCGATCAGGGGGCTAAACCTTTATTCGGTAATAAACGGCGGGTGCCCTGACACTATAAAAAATAAACTAACTAACCAGCGTCACCCGTAACAGTTATACAGTGATCACTGGTGAAAGGGTTAACTAGGGGGCGATCAAGGGGTTAAAACCTTTATTAGGTAGTATATGGGGGTCCCTGACGCTATAAAAAGCTGACGGCGAACATATATATTGACCTCCCTAACTAGCGTCACCAGTGACACTAATACAGCGATCAAAAAAACGATCGCTTAGTGACACTGGCGACGGGGGGTGATCACAGGGGTTAAAACTTTATTAGGGGGGTTAGGGGGGTACCCTAGACCTAAAGGGGGCTAATACTAACTGCCCTACCACTTATAACTGTCACAAACTGACACCAATGCAGTAATCAGAAAAAAAAAAAAAAACTGCTTGGTGTCACTGTGACGGGGGGGGGGGGGGTGATTAGGGGGTGATCAGGGGGTGATGGGGGGGTGTAAAGTATGCCTGGTGTGTTTTACTGTGATGTGTTGTGCACTTAGTCGGATGTCTTCTCTCCTCGGCACCGGAACGGAAAATACAGAGCCGAGGAGCAATGACATCACTTCCTCTGCTGCTGTTTACTATACAGCAGCAGAGGAAGAATCTCATTCGTTGGGAGCGATCGCGAGGGGGTGGCCATGAGCGAGTGGTCTCCCCCTCAGCCTGGATCGCTCCCCTAACGAAGCCAACCGACTCGGGCATGGGGGGGACGCGATGCGCCGGGAGGCAGATCACACACCAGGAACGTGATTTTGCCTGCCCGTGCCATTCTGCCGCAGTACATCTTCGTTAGGCGGTCGGCAAGTGGTTAAATACAATGTTTCGGGCAGATACAGGTTAAATACATTTGGTCATGCCTATTTGTCTAAAAATACGTTTTGTACATTGCTGTCTAGATGTGTTTGTAACTAAAATGAAATGCAAGCTTGATTCAGTGTAATGTAAGGAGAGGACACTCAGCAGCTGTTTACACATCTGGACTCAGGAGCACTAGTGTGGGACACAAGAACAAACTTTTTAAGGTGTCCCACACAGGTGCTCCAGTGGATACTTGGGGTGTCTCCATGTGTGAAAATTGTCAGAAAAAGTATTCCAGCTTTGGTAAGGTAAAAAATCATGTCTTCAGCTTGGAACTCTGCCCAAAACAGACAATTGTACCCCACTTCCCAGCAATGTTTCATATTCCTATTTCTGGACTCAAATGTCTGTGTGCTAAGTATACCTTTTGTTTCATTTTCATAGGGGAGAAAAGACTTGGAGGACACCACTCAAAGGACACCAGGAACCCCCCACCTCAGAAAGAAGGGGAACCCAGAACAACACCACACCCCGAGGATCTGGAGGAAGGGGAGGTGGAGGAAGTCGGTGAAATTGTCACCACAACAGGTGAGTGTCTGACACCCCAGCTTCAGGTAATATATGTAAGCCTGCATATTTATAATACATGTTTTTACTCAAATTTTTAGGTGATGTGCTGGTTGTTGAAGAGCAAGCTGAACATTTCACAAGTGACAGCGTACAAAGGCTAATCCAGGACATCATTGCTGGGGGAGCACATTGCAGGGGCTTCTATCCTTAAGGCTTCTATCTCTAAGTGATTCTTTCTACAAGTGATATGCACTTCAATCTCTGCACTTCAGCGATTGCACGAAGCAAACAAATATAGCAAACTGCACTGGAAAACACCTAACAGACTACAGGTGACCCTGTCTCTCTATTAAGCTCTCCTTCCACTCTGTAACTATGCGCTCTCTACCACTGCTTCTGACACTCGTGTCCTCTCTCCTCAAACTCTCTTACCTTTACCCCTCTTCTCCACCCCCCTGCTTATACATATTACCCTGCCTTCTGTCCTCTCCCTACTACTGCTCCTACCAACTCTTGCTCATTCTACATCCATATACTGATAAAACCTCCAGTACTCTGAGACATGCCCCTTCATATAAATCACATTCCCACATTACCTCCCTCACCCTCCTGCTTCTCCTAACCTCTGGTGACATATCCCCAAACCCTGGGCCACCATCATCTATCTTTGCCCAACGCTCCCATCCCCCTACACCCTCTGACAGGAGCCGCAACCCACAGGACTTGGTCTCTATTCCTCTTCTTTCCAAAACCAGTCCCCTCTTTTCCTGTGCCCTTTGAAATGCACGCTCTGTCTGTAACAAACTCACCGCCCTCCACGACCTCTTTATCACAAATTCCTTTAACCTACTTGCCATTACTGAAACCTGGCTTCATGAACGAGATACTACTTCTCCTGCTTCCCTCTCCCATGGTCGCCTTCTCTGGACTCACTCCCCCAGACCAAGTGGACGGAAGGGAGCTGGAGTGGGAATCCTTCTAGCCCCATGCAGCACCTATCAGGTACTTCACCCACCTCCCTCTCTGACACTCTCCTCTTTTGAGGCACATTGCATTCGTCTATTCTCTCCAATTTCTCTAAGAATTGCTGTCGTATCAGCCTTCCTTGATGACTTCTCTGCCTGGCTAACCTACTTTCTCTCTTCTGAAATCCCCATAATTATTCTCGGTGACTTCAACATCCCTGTTAACACTAACACTACTATTACTTCTAAACTTCTCAGTCTAACCTCATCGATTGACCTGAAGCAATGGGTACAGGCTCCTACTAACTCCAACGGCAACACCCTTGACCTTGTCTTCTCCTATCTGTGCACTCAGTGCAACCTTTCCAACAATCCTCTCCCACTCTCTGATCACCACCTTATTAGTTTTGTTCTCTCCCTGTCTTCTACCTCCTCTCCCTCCAACTGCCTAACAGTTACACGTAGAAACCTTTCGACACCTCAACCCTTCTCTTCTCTACTCTGCTACTGATCACCTCTATGACAAAATCTCACCCGTGTCCTGCCCCAACCTAGCCACTTTCTTCTACAAACAGCTCACAGTCTTCCTCCCTAAACAAGCTTGCCCCCCTCACTACACGCAGAATTAGGCCCCGACTGGTACAACCCTGGCAAACAGATGACACCAGAAGTCTTAGAAAACGTAGCCGCGCTCTTGAGCGTCTGTGGCATAAGACTAAGTTCCAGGAAGACTTCACACAATATAAATCTGCCCTCCTAAAACACTATTCCTGCCTTCACACTGCCAAACAGACCTACTTTATCACACTCATTAACACCTTCTCATCCAGTCCACGTCAACTCTTCTCTACCTTCAACACTCTACTCTGTCCTCCACTGCCTCCACCCTCCAATTCACTCACTGACCAGGAGATTGCCAATCACTTCAAAATTAAGATTGATACAATTCGTGAGGAGATATCCAATTCGCAAAAACCTCTCTTATGCAACACCCCATGTCCACAGATACAATCATTACTTCCCTCATTCAACCCTGCTACTATTAATGAGGTTGCTAAGCTTTTATCTAACACTCATCTAACCACCTGTCCCCTGGATCCTGTTCCCTCGCAAATGCTACGCTCACCCTCTGACTCAATTCTACACTCTCTAACTCACATTTTCAACCTCTCCCTCTCTTGTGGCACCGTCCCAAACTCTCTAAAACATGCGCTAGTCACCCCCATACTTAAAAAGCCCTCACTGGACCCCACCAATCTTAACAACCTACGTCCCATCTCCTCCAAACTTCTTGAAAGACTGGTCTACAACTGACTAAGCGACCATCTGACCATGAATAAACTTCTTGATCCCCTTCAGTCCGGATTTCGCCCTCAACACTCCAAGGAATTTGCTCTCCTTAAACTCTCAAATTACCTACTAAAGCTAGTGGACACTATTCTGTACTACTTCTCCTGGATCTCTCTGCAGCCTTTGACACAGTGGACCACCCCCTCCTTCTCAATAAACTCCACTCCTTTGGTCTCCATGACTGTACTCTTCGCTGGTTCTCATCCTACCTATCCCACCGCTCCTTCAGTGTCACTTACAACTCTACTTCCTCCTCTCTTCTTCCTTTCTTGATTGCCTTGATTGATTGCCTCCCACGGCTTTAAATATCATCTCTACGCTGATGACACCCAAATCTATCTCTCCACCCCCCAGCTCTCTCCATCTGTCTCCTCACGCATTGCCAACTTACTAGCAGACATATCAGCCTGGATGTCACATCACTTCCTAAAACTCAACCTATCCAAAACCGAGCTCATGATATTTCCTCCCTCAGGTGCTGCTTCCCCTGATTTCTCTGTCAATATCAACGGCTCAACTATCAACTTGTCCCCCCACGCCAAGGTCCTAGGTGTAATCCTGGACTCTGAACTAACCTTTCAGCCCCACATCCTATCGCTATCCAAAATTTGCCGCCTCAACCTCCGCAACATCTCCAAGATACGCCCCTTCCTAACCAATGTCACCACAAAGCTTCTAATCCACTCCCTGGTCATCTCCCGCCTCGACTACTGTAACTCCCTCCTCATTGGCTTACCTCTAAATAGGCTATCCCCACTTCAGTCCATCATGAACGCTGCTGCCAGGCTCATCCACCTCACAAACCGCTCAGCGTCTGCTATACCCCTCTGCCAATCCCTCCATTGGCTGCCACTCAGGCACCGAATTAAATTCAAGATACTAACTATAACTTACAAAGCCATCCACAACCTGGCCCCCAGCTACATCTCTAACCTAGTCTCAAAATACCAACCTAATCGTTCTCTTCGCTCCTCCCAAGACCTCCTGCTCTCAAACTCCCTTGCCACCTCATCCCATGCTAGCCTTCAGGACTTCTCCAGAGCCTCTCCCATCCTCTGGAATGCTGTACCCCAATCCGTCTGATTTTCTCCTACTTTATCCGCAGACGATCCCTGAAAAATCATCTCTTCAGAGAAGCCTATCTGGCCCCCACCTAACAACTGTATATTTATCTTCTCAATCAGCACATCACCCACAGTTATTACCTCTTGTATCTCTTGACCTTCCCTCTTAGATTGTAAGCTCTAAGGAGCAGGGCCCTCTGATTCCTACTGTATTAAAGTGTATTGTATTTGTACTGTCTACCCTCAAGTTGTAAAGCGCTATGTAAACTGTTGGCGCTATATAAATCCTGTATAATAATAATAATCATTGTGTGGAATAGTGAAATTGACATCATACGGAATAAACTCAATGTTATAGAACAACAAATGAAGAACATGACTGATGTGTTGGGGAGAATCTGAATTTCTTCTAAATGCCACCATTTTAACATTTGTTGTACTAAACAAAATTTTTTTTTTGACATTTTAAAAGCCAAATTTTGAAGATGCACACGGTGTGTCAAACATGTGCTATCTGCCATCAGGGGATATCAATGTACGCATTTTGTGGGTGCAACCCCTTCCTCGTTTTTCTGTCTCTGGGACAGATAGCTAAACCTTATCCTACTAACTTCAGATGCAATATTTCTTTGATCTCAGTTTTATTAGAACAAGCCAGGTGAAACTACAAAATAACAGAAATAGACTTCAATAAGTACAATATCACATACAATACAGCATACATTGCATAAACAACGATATACAGTACAAGATGAGATAATAAAAACGTACAGATTAGATTGAGAAAGACATGACTTGCTTCCTGCAATGTGTTGAAAAGAATGGTGGCTGGTTCACTTTCTGTTAAGATTCTACCCAGAATTCCCTGCTTGCTGAGAACTTCCTTAATTACACATACATTAAACAAATAAACAGAACTGCAGCAATACCAAAAAGGAACGCTAGATGGAGCCTGCACACCACATATGATTGTCTTAAGTAAATTACACATTTTGCATGTAGATTTAACAACACAGGTACAAATAGCCAGTATAAAACATCTGGTGGACAGAACACTCGTAACTCTAGTAGGTGAGAGGAAGGGGTTGCACCCCCAAAACACGTCCATTGATCCCCCATGATGGGAGACAGCACATGTTGACATTAGGCATGGGATCAGGAGGGAAATACCCATTTTGCCTCCCAAATTGTGTGCATCTTCAAAATTTGGCTTTTACAGTGGTGATATCAATCACCCCATCTGATGAAGGCTATATCAAGACATTTTTGACACTATAATGTCTGATATTGCCTTCAGTTTTTCTACGTTGAAATTTGTAAGTTCCAGAGTTGGGTATGTTATGTTTAGAAACATGCCTGTTTATGCCAGAAAAAAAAAAAAAGTAAAAAACTTGAGAAAAAAAAATATTTTACATCAAAATTTTATAACGCACATGTGACTGCACAGAGTAAAAAGTTTGCTAATCAACAATGTGTGGCTTCTTCTTTCTGGTACAATGTTTTTATTGGAAAAAAAAAGAAGGGGAAAACCCCGGATAACGAATTCCCACGCAGGGGATATGTACAAAAACATAAGAAAGAGGTTTACATAAAAGTACATAATGAAACATATTTTAAGAGTGTATTATATCAACTGACATTGACCTACCAGTTAGGGCCGTAGGTCAGTGCGCTATGTCCAGGCCATGGGGCCCAGGGGCTGAGGCAGACAAGAGTGAGCAGAGTTGTCCGCAAAACAGGGAAGAGGGTGACAGACAAACACGAGGAGAGAAAAAAGAAAAAAGAGAAGGGGGGAAAGAGAAGAAGGGAGGAACACATATACCCTTACGGGGGGGGGGTAAGTGTAGGGTAGAACGTCGGGCGAGAGGCCCAGGAAGAGAGGAAATGGGAGAAGGGGGGAAAGGGGTCCCCCAGGCTGGAGGTTAGTTCAAAATGAATTTACAAACCTAGACTAGTTGGATTTAGGTTGGGGAGTGTGTAGGACCACCACGGGGCCCATACCTTAAGAAATTTTGCATGGGAGTCGTGAAGGACGCTGGATATTTTCTCGTGGATCATGAGGGTCGTCAATGAAGTCTTCACCACTGCGAATGAGACAGAGGATTTTTTCCAAGCCCTCGCTATTGTTCGTTTGGCGGCAATAAATAAGTATGTAGCTAGTTTCTGTTGATGAGAGAAAAGGCCCGGGAGCGGGCAATGAAGTAATGCAAATTTGGGGTCTTTGCGGAAGTGAACGTGAAATAGGGAGGAAAGTAGACCAAAGACCCTTGACCAGAAGCCTACAAGACGTGGCTTCTTCTTTCAATGCTCAATACCAGTTTTTGAAGTAATTTTGTGTTTACAGTGACAATGGGGCTTATTTACTAAAGGAAAATCCAATTGACACTACAAGTGCACTAGGAGAACCTAGGAGAAAGCCAAAAAGAAACACAAGCAATCAGATTTTTTTTTATTAAAAATATATTTACACATTGTCTGGCATAGTAATGGTCCCCCTACCCATAAAATAGTTTACATATTTCTGGCGAACTTCACGGGTGCTTTGGGGTGCCAAGCCAGGACGGCCAGTACCCAGGCCCGTCAGGGGATTCGCAGGAAGTCCGGCCTCAGGCCCAACTGAGGCAAGATCATTGTGGGCATTTTTCCTTAAAGAAATTGTGCAATATGCAGCAGCATAAGATGATGTGGTTGATTTTGTAGTCCGCCTTGTGTATTGCTGTCAGAAACAGGCGGAACCAGCTGTCCATTATCCCGAAGGCATTCTCAACGACTCTTCTGGCTCTGGCCAGCTGGTAGTTAAAAGCCCTCCTCTCCGGGGTGAGGGTCCTCTGGGGGAATGGCCTCATCAGGTGCTCACCCAGACCAAATGCTTCATCAGCAATAAAGACAAATGGGAGTCCTTCAGCTTGTCCGCATCAGGTGGCAATGCCAGGCCATCAGTCTGAAGACAGCAAAACTCCATCTGGGCAAAGACTTCTCCATCCGACATCCGGCCATTCCTTTCCACGTCCACATAGAGGAACTCATATTGTGCCGACACCACCGCCATTAACACTATACTATTAAACCCCTTATAGTTATAATAGTAAGACCCCGAAGGAGGTGGTGGCACGATGTGGACGTGCTTCCCATCTATAGCCCCTCCACAGTTGGGAAATTCCCAACGGTCGGCAAAATGGGATGCCACAGTCTGCCATTCCTGTGGCGTGGAAGGAAACTGTGGAGTCAAAACAGAAAAAAAAATATTAGTACTTTTGCACATAACATTGCAAGCAGATTAGACACAAACATTCTTGCCCAACATCAGTATAACATTTATTTTAAGGAGTATTTAAAGACAAAAATATAAGGTCCACTTATCAGATTCCTCACCCCCTCGGATGGCCCATTGTAAAAAATTTTTTGGGGGGGGTTCGAGCTGAGTTTGGGACCCCCAAAAAAAAGCCTATGGCACTCTGTCTGAATTTAAGGACAACAATAACATTTGTACACATTTTAGTGTTTGGTGTTTTGGTTTAAAGCACTACAATGGAGCTGACAAAATACATTGTTAAGCGACTAGGCTAGGTGTATATGGGCCCAGGATAGCATGCTGGGAATGTTATTGAAGGCAAATATGCATGTAGGCCAAAAAAGGAGCCTTAAAAGATTACAGCATGCATGAGGACAAAGGGGACATTCACAGCATATTACAATCATGGTAATTATGGAATGATGAAAGAAATACACTACATTAGCAAACATGAAATACATAGAAAGTGATGTTAAAGGAGAAAACCTACCTTAATAAAGTCCTTCTGTAGGACCTGAATAATAGCAGAACAGGTCTCTGGGATAATGATCCCCAGAACCTGGGGGGAGATGCCTGTCGAGAACTTGAGGTCCTGCAGGCTTCTCCCAGTCACCAAGTACCGCAATGTGGCGACTAGCCTCTGCTCCGCAGTGATGGCTTGCCTCATGCAGGTATCCTGTCTGCTAATATAAGGGGTCAGCAAAACCAACAGACTGTGAAAAACGGGGTCCGTCATCCTGAGAAAGTTCCTGAAATCATCAGGATTATTCTCCTGGATCTCACGAAGCAAAGGCATATGAGAGAATTGGTCACACTGGAGCAACCAATTCTTGGTCCATGAACTCTTCCCCACCCTGTTCATGGACTGGGCTTGGGGCAAAGCAAGAACCCCAACACCAAGCCCCCACACAGCACGAACTCTACGACGAGTACATACCCGCAACATGGCTTCAAAACGGTTGGCTGGTCAGAACGAACTAACAGAATGCATTGAAGAACAGCAAGGCCTGTGAAGAGCGAGCTGAAAATCAGAAACAAGCGGACAAGAACACACTGAAAAACAGATGCGATCTGACTACACACGCTGAAAAGCAGATACAAACCCACAAGCACAAACAGAAGAGCAGTAACGGACTGAAAAGCATGAAAGCTGAAAAGCGCGAATCATCTCTCACCAAACTTTTACTAACACGAGATAAATACAAGATTAGCAGAAGGAGCCCAAAGGATGGCGCACTGGCTATTGCACTTCCTTTTTCTAGCCCCATCATACGTGTTGTACGTCACCGCGTTCTTGACGGTCAGACTTTGGTGTGACCGTGTGTATGCAAGACAGCTTAAGCGGAATTCCTTCGGAATTCCTACAGCGAAACCTTCAGAGTTTATTCCGACGGCAAAACTGCTCGTATGTACGCGGCATAACAGGTTTTCTTCTAAGATTGCCCTGTATTTGGCTCCATCCATCTTCCCATCAACTCTTACCAGCTTCCCTGTCTCTGCTGAAGAAAAGCTTTCCCACAACATGATGCTGCCACCACCATGTTTCACAGTGGGGATGGTGTGTTCAGGGTGATGGGCAGTGTTTGTTTTCCGCCACACATAGCGTTTTGCTATGTGTGTACCAGAGCACACCAAAACATCTGTCACACACAGATTTGGTTGAAATGTTTTCTAATGCAGTTGAAATGTTTATTAATGCGGTTGAAATGTTTATTAATGCAGTTGAAATGTTTTCTAATGTGGTTGAAATGTTTATTAACCACTTCCCGCCTGCCGGCCGTCATATGGCGTGCTTGAATTTGTATGTTTGCATGTTTGTCTAGGGCTTTGGATTGCATCTCCTCCATAAGCATAGTATTGTTTATCTCACCAGCCCATTCTGTCATGGATGGGGGGAGGTAGTTTTCCAGTGACTAGGGATTAATTGCCGCCCTGCACTGAGAAAAAATTTTAGGAGGTTGTGTTTTTGTGATTTAACAGTGCCAGGTAATATGGAAAGGAGGGCAATAAAAGGGGAGGGCGTAAGCGGCTTATCGTATATTTCCGTATAGATCTGGAATATTTGAGTCCAAAATGGGAGATGCACATCGCATTCCCACCAGATGTGACTGTACGTACCTTTCACTGAATTACATCTCCAACAGATGTCGGTGGTTGATGGGAACATGATCCTGAGGTTGTTGGCACACGATACCACCTAGATACCAGTTTGTAATTTTTTTTCTTGAGCGTAGCTCAAGATGGCTGATTTGTGGGTAAAGAGAAAGGCTTTACCCCACTCTGCTTCTGTTATGTCTCTCCAGAGTTCCTCCGACTAAACTTTAGTGTATTTAGGTAGGGTGTCATGAGTGTGATCTAGAATCATTTTATAGATCAGTGATAGGGTGTGATGGGGAGTTTCTGAAAGTGTGCAAAGCTGTTCAAAGCCAGTCAGGGGTCTGTGGAGTTGTGAAGTTTTTTGCAGTAGGATGTCAGGTGCAAACGAGTTAGCCACATTACATTGGAGGTTGTATTATTTTGGTCTGAAATGAAGGTACCAAGGGTGCTGTTAACAAATTGTTGAGCTGTGGGCCAGGATGCTCTGTTGTAGTTATCTATGATGTGGGTTGATCTGCCCTTTGGGAGGGCCGGGTAGTCAAATAGGGGGGTGAGGGGGCTCGGTTCCGAGGATAGCGAGTAGCTCTCTTTCCTTCGGAACCAGATTGCCAAGGCATCCCTGGTCAGGGGGGACAACCTAGAGAGGGATTTTTGAGTTCCGGCATAACCCCATGGAAGTGCACGAAGGTCGGCCGTGGACAGATCTTGTTCCACCAGGGTGGAGGCTTTGATCAGAGGGCGGGGGAACCACTCCAGGATGCGGGAGACCACTGCTGATGTATGATACAGCTCAAAATCTGGAAGGCCTGTCCCTCCTTTAGAGGTGAGGGCGCATAAAAGTTTATGCTTCAACCTTGGGTGGTTCCCCCTCCATACAAATCGAATTGCCATAGAGCGGAGGGTACGGAAGAATGCGGATGGGAGAGCAATTGGAAGGGCCTGAAATAAATACAGTAGTTTAGGGAGTATGTCCATTTTCAGTGTGTTCATACGACCGAACCGAGTAGGTCCATTCGGGCTTCAGTAAGGGGTCTGGGTTTTGTGAGTAGTGGGCTAAAATTCAGTGTGTATATCTCTGTTGTTTGTTTTGGGATAGCTGTTCCTAGGTATGCTATGGAGTTTGTCTGCCATTGGAATGAGAGGTTGGCTTTAAGAGAAGAAAGGGTAGGTTGCATCAGGGAAAGGTTCAGTGCTTCTGTTTTGGAGACATTTAGTTTATACTTACTAAACCTACCAAACTGATTGATCTCAGCGAGTATGGATAGTATACTGATATGGGGTTGAGTCACGTAGAGGAGCAGATCATCCACGTATAGGGAAAGTTTACATTGGGAGGAAGGGGTTTGTATACCGTGTATGTCAGGATTTGCTCTTATAGCTTGGGCTGGATGTTCAATTACAAGGGCGAACAGGAGTGGAGAGAGAGGGCAGCCCTGTCTGGTGCCATTTGCTATTGTAAGTTTTTCTGATTGGGTACCGTTCACCAGAATCCTGGCAGAGGGTTTGAAGTATAGGGACATAATGCATGAAAGCATTTTCGGGCCTAGTCCTATCTGGGAGAGGGTGGCTTGAAGAAAGGGCCAGCTGACCCTGTCAAAGGCCTTCTCTGCATCACAGGAGAGAACGCAGGTCGGTATGTGGTTGCGTTGGGCGTATGCTATAAGGTGGATGGTTTTGGTGGTGTTGTCCCTGGCTTCGCATCCAGGGACAAAGCCCACTTGGTCTCTATGTATTATATCGGGCAATAGGGGTGAGAGGCAGTTTGCTAGGATCTTGGCATATAGTTTTAAATCTATGTTTAAAAGGGATATAGGTCTATACTTGGAGCATAGAGAAGTGTCCTCACCTGGTTTTGGAATAACTACTATTTGCACTTCGAGTAGAGTAGGATGTGATGTAGTAATGTTGTGATCAACATGTCAGCTAAGACCGCTACGGGTGCTGAAAACCCTATGTAAGGGGTTGCGGTCAATGCTCAGAGGGGCCCACACACACCGGGCAATGTTAATAAACTTCCTTTATAAACATAACAGCTCAGGATCCTGCATTGCTGTGAGCATTTTGTATGTCTGTAAATAAGTATCTGGGAGGACAAGCCCTAGGGAGATACATCATAAACCTGATGGCATGCAGGGTCATTTACTTGGCTTCCAAAAATAACAGTGCATTATAAGGAGGCGGGGTGGGGGGCAGGAGGGAACCTGAGGTAGAATGGGGAGCATGGTTACAAATAGGAGTACCTCTCATGTAAGAGGAGGATATATTTCTGAGAAAAAAGTCAAAACCTGTATGTAGTAAAAGGAGAATATATTAGCAACGTAATGTCCCAACGGAACTGTAAACAGGGACAGCTTCAATGGTCTGATGCCTGTGAAGGAAAAGATAGTTAGTCAGAGAACAAGAGGTGGAGATTCATCCATCTGCCGCCTTGGAGGCTTCCGATTTTGAGCGTTTATTCTTCTTGGACTGCTTTTGCCAGCCAGTTGCGACCGGGAATCCAGGAGTTGCTGCGTGGATTGGCCAATCCGGAATAGAAATCTGTGGTAGCTCAAAAGTCCCGAGGAACTTTGGAAGGTCACCCAGTGTGTGGAATGTCGCTGACTTCCCTTTGTGAGATGCAAAAGGGTTAAATGGGAAACCCCAGGGATATTTAATCTGTTTTGCTTCAAGAGCTCCTTTGAGGGGTTTCAGAGCACGCCGCATGTCCAGGGTCAGCTTGGAGATGTCTGGCAGCGTGCTGCTTGCATTATGGAATCTTTAATTGCATAAAAGTGTACTCTGCAAATCACGTCTCTGGGATGTTCCAGATTTGGATTTTTAGGGCCAAGGGCTCTGTGTACACAATCGAGTTCCAAGGGAGCATCTTTGTCCTTTTGGAGCAGGTCATTAAACATGGTGATGACTGCAGGGGCCAGGTCTTTAGTTTCCACAGACTCTGGGAGGCCACGGATGCGTATATTGTTACATCTGGCTCCGTTCTCTTGGTCATCCTGGTGGTATATTAATTGCTGAATCTGCAGAGTGTGCTCATGCAAAATGACTTCATGTGATTGTAGTGTGGAGGCAGTCTCCTCTACATTGTGTTCCACTTCTTCTAGCCTGCTTGTAACATCTCTGCGCAGCTCTGATATCTCTTGCTTGTATGAGCATTCAAGTCTCTGTACACAGGCTTCAAAATCATGTCTGGTGGGGAGAGCCTTGATGTAAGCTGCCATGTCCCATCTACCAAAAGACCGGTGTGATTCAGGGGAATGACAGGCAGAACAGACAGAGCCGTTCTCAGAGTCTGTTCATGTGAGGTGTGGAGCGCTGTGAAGCAGCTCCTTGTGAGGCCTTTTGTGTGCCTGAAGACCGGGTCGGCTCCATCTTGGATAGGGGGGGTCATGCTGATTCTTCCCCAAACGGGTGAAAAATCAGTCAGTTTCCCCCTCTGTGTGTGGATCGGGGGTACGGCGTCCTTCTCCCCCACCTCTCCTCCCCATTACTGACCTTTGTGCTGGGTCTGGGAAGCGCTGAGAGCCTCGATCAGTCTGGTGTGTGTGGGAGCTCCAGGAGGACACATCCTACTGCTCCATGTGCTTGGCCACGCCCCCACCTATGGGGATTTTTAAGTACTGAAGTTTGGCGCCATTCCACGAACGTGTGCAATTTTGAAGCGTGACATGTTAGGTATCTATTTACCTCGGCATAACTTCATCTTTCACATTATGCAAAAAAATTAGGCTAACTACTGTTAGCCTAAATAGCTAAACTACTGTTTTTTTTTTAAAGCATAAAAATGTTTATTAATGCAGTTGAAATGTTTTATAATGCGGTTGAAATGTTTATTAATGCGGTTGAAATGTTTATTAATGCGGTTGAAATGTTTTCTGATGCGGTTAAAATGTTTTCTAACGCGGCTGAAATGTTTATTAATGAGGTGGAAAGAGGCACTGATATGTAGAATTGCTAGGCACTGATAGGCGGCACTGATGGGCACTGATATGCAGCACTGGTAGGTGGCACTGATGGGCAGCACTGATGAGGTACTGACAGGTGTTACTGCTGGGCACTGATTGGCACTGTTATGGACTCTGGCACTGTGGTAGGCACTGATTGGCACTGACAGACGTTATTGATGGGACTCTGACTGGCAGCTGTTTGGTACTGATTGGCAGCTGATGGACCCATATGATGGGGGCTGTGCTGATAATTAATGTGCCACGTCATCGGCTCTTTACCGAGATTGGAGTTGCACTGTGTCATATGACGTCATCCCAGAATGAGAGGAGACAAGGCAAGCTATGGATATTAACCACCTCCCGCCCGCCATATAGGGAAATGATGGTGGACGGGAGGTGGTTAATATCCATATCTTGCCTTGTCCTGCTGTGTGTCCCAAGAAAGCACAAAGCAAAACGCATAGACACACAAGGACTCATCCCATTGCTTAGCTACCTGGAACATTACTTTCTTTTGATGTATTATATTATCTCTGTAAGATGCATTTATGCACGTTTTTAACTGTGGTACATTACATATGGCCTCTGTTTTATTTTGTTTTGGTAAAATAAAACTATTTGGTTTTACATTATTAGTGTCCCAGCTGCCTATAAAGTCCGACCAGGTTCTTTTGTTTTCTGTTTTGTCTCTTTACATAGAAATACACGGATGTGGCAGTGGAGTGTTCTACTTTGTTTTTCAAATTACATTACCTAAAAATCTACATAGGCGACGCTTTAAATTTTTTTACAGGTTACCTGTTAAGAGGTACAGAGGATGTCTAGTGCTAGAATTATTGCTCTCGCTCTAATGTTCGCAGCGATACCTCACGTGTGGTGCAAGCACCATTTACATATGCGTGCGTAAGTTTGACACCCCTGCATTAAAGCATTTAGATATTTACATAATAATCATCAGGTCTAGGGGCCCAAGAGTCATCTCACTGCTTGCAGTGCTCTTGAGAGGAGTACTGAGGCAGAGGCAGGGTGCTTTTCTGGAAGATATGTACATCACACTATTCTGTTGGCCTCTCCAACCAGCCATGATCTGCCTGCATTGCATAAAAATGCACAGAGGCCCAGAAATTATGTCTCTGAGTCTAATATAGGGCATGTAAAGACATTGCAAAGGTTTTATGTAACATGTCACTAGCATGTTGATGAAGGCGAAAGGAGGAACCAGGAAAGCAAAATATAAGCAGTTTAAACTTAAAGTATAACTAAAGGCAAAACTTATTTTTTTTCGTTTTGGATGGAGTGGAGAGGGATTAGAACACCTGTCAGTTTTAATTACTGTCTGCATCCCCCGTTAAGAATATTCACCTTCTCTAATTGTCCTGTTTACAATTAGCATTGAAAATATAAGTAAAAGAAAATCCCAAATTTTGGGTTGTCCCCAGAAATGTAATAAAGGAGAAATCTTCCAATGGGGACACTAGTTCTAGTAACCTGGGGGTCCCCAAGGAATTCTTTTTATTTGCAGGGATTTCCTCTCACTTCATGTTTGGCTATAGGACAGGAAGTGAACGAAGATCTCCACAATGGGACACAGATGGTGAAAAAAAAATCTGACTGGGGTTATAACCCTCCCCTACACTATTCAAAATGAGAAAATAAGTTCTACTTTAAGCTAACTAGGTAGTAACAACACTAAAAACTAAAACATGTGCTTTCTTTGTACCAGATTTCCTCTATATACAAACTGCTGAATGCCCCTAGGAAGGACTTTGTTCCTCCATACATTCATAAATGGGAATCAGATCTACAGGTGTCATTCACGAAAGCCAAGAATAACAGACTAATTCAATTAGCCCATAAATCTTCGATTGCAAACCACTTCCAAGAACATGGCTACAAGTTAGTGTCGATGTGGTACAGGGTTCTAATATTACTGCATAAATTCTATCCCCAACTTTTCAAGATTTGTTGGAGATGTCACAAAAAAGCCAGGCACGCTCCTGCATATTTTCTAGCAGTGCCCCCTGCTGCACCAATTCTGGTAGGAGTTAAGAATGTATTTCTCCAACTGATGTCTGTGGACCTCGGTTCGGACCAGGGCTGGTGCAAGGATTTTTGACACCCTAGGGGAAACCTCATTTTGCCACCCCCATTGGCTCCACCCCTGACCCCACCCCCTTTGCCCTGCCCATGTGACAGGAGGTGGCGCTATACAAGAAGCACTGGCTCTCCAGTACTGCACTGCGCCTCTAATTACACTACCGGTCGGACAGAACAGCTGCCTGAGACTGAGTTAGTTACATGCTGCAGCCTGCAAAGCATGCAGGTGCGGAAGGAATCCAGCGGCTGGCCGCCCCTAGGCAGCAGTGAGCCCTAGGCGGTTGCCTAGTTTTCCTAGTGGTAGCACCGGCCCTGGTTCGGACCCCCTGGGATACCTGCTACACCTTAATGCAGTGCCTTTACACGAAAGCACTCACTGACCGTACATATGTTGAATACAGCCTAGGTGTCCCCGCCAATGTTAAAAACTGGTTTGCTAGACTAAATGAAATCAGGAACCTGGGAAGTTTAATAGCTACATTGTATAATACAGAGGATACATTTGGGGACACCTGGATGCCAATACATTGACTCAGTCTCCAGAACATGGGCCCATGTACAGTGAACGTTTGGGACTTACTCCTGAATATTACCTCTCCTTTTCGTGACAATCTCCTGTGGGGTGGAGTAAGAGCAGAGGACCTCCTCTCCCTCCCAACACCAACCCTTTCTCCCTGGGCTCCCTTCTGTTCTGTTACACACACCCCCCTCCCTTTTTTTCCTTCCAACTTTTCACCCTTTCCCATGTTATAACAGCCTTTTCTTCCATCCCATTTTCATTCCCTATACCATAGGGACTGTAGTAAACTCTATGTTAAAAATGTATACCTTGGCCTAAGCAGAATACTTACCCATTGTAGCTCCAAGATCGAAGGAGAAATGTCTGATCCACAAATGTTATACCCCTTCTGCTTTATTTTCTTGGAGACCTGTAGTGAGTCAAGAGTTCGATACCCCCCTGATCAGACATTACCATAATGTATATACTGTTTCTGTCTTTTCAAACGATATCTATATTTGTATGAACTAGTATGCTCTTGTACTACTGCAAAGTCATGAGGTAACATTTACTCCAGTCCTGGAATATATATTGTAAGTGTGCAAGATAATAAATAAAGAAATAAAAAATTCTTCTTAAAAAAAAAAAGAAAAATCCACAACGATACACAGAAAACTCTCAGTAATGGTGGAACCATTGTATGTACCATACCTTAAAAAGTGATGTGTCACCATTATGTAGTTAATGAATACTAATCCTGTGTGTAGAGCTTTTAACATGAATAGGAAAGGGTGTGTAATATATAACATTCCATTGATTTACAGACCCAACAAGCATGCTCAAAGGTCAAACCTTACACACTTTATGTCTACATGGTCATTAATAGGCCCGACCCATCCAAAACCAATCTGATATTTATAGGTCTGTACATGCAGCCATTAAAAGAGGGTCCTGATATTCAGATTTTTTAATATGTGTATTCATTTATCAAAAATATGAAGGATGAAAATAGTGTGGGGCACTTCAAATCCTCAAAGTAGGGGAGGGTATAGAATCTGGAACTATCACAAGGAATCCTATTGCTGATTTTTCCAGGGATCAGGACAACAGATGACTCGGTCTACTGAACCTCTCAGCACTGGGCTCCTGGGTTCAAGCCGGCTCATTGGGTATAAGCAGGGCTGTGTTTTGGCCTAGGCAGACAAGGCCTAGGCCTAGGGCGGCACTTTGCGGGGGGCGGCAAAAAGGGGCACCCCCCCGCATGAGAGAAAGTCCCCCCTCCCGTCTTGCTGATTCCCGGCTCCCGCTGCCGCCTCCCGCACACTTGCAGCCCACGGTGGCCGGCTTTCTGTAGCGGCGCCACTGTGTATGGGCGTGCTTGGCAGAGGGTGGGGGCATGTATCTTACGCCCCCCTACTCTCTGACAAGCACGCCCATACACCACGGCGCCGCTACAGAAAGCCGGCCGCTGTGGGCTGCATGTGTGCGGGAGGCGGCAGCGGGAGCCGGGAATCAGCAAGACGGGTGGGGGGGCTTTCTCTCATGCGGGGGGGCGGCGTGTGTCACTCGCGCCCCCATAAGCAACAGGTGACAGGTGGAGCCTTAAGCTCCACCTACCCTCCCCTGCACTGCTTTCCTGCAGTGAATCTTCTCCTCGGCCCTGGGGCTGTGACGTCAGGAGGAGAGAGAGGAGCACGAGGGAAACCCCCAGGACAGCAGGTACAATGATTTAATAAAGTATATCATTTGATGGGCACAGTGGCTGCATTTGATGGGCACAGTGGCTGCGTTTGATGGGCACAGTGGCTGCGTTTGATAGCACAGTGGCTGCGTTTGAGGGCACAGTGGCTGCGTTTGAGGGCACAGTGGCTGCGTTTGATGGCACAATGGCTACGTTTGATGGCACAGTGGCTGCGTTTGATGGGGCACAGTGGCTGCGCTTGATGGGGCACAGTGGCTGCAATTGATGGGCACAGTGGCTGCAATTGATGGGCACAGTGGCTGCGTTTGATGGCACAGTGGCAGCGTTTGATGGGCACAGTGGCTGCGTTTGATGGGCACAGTGGCTGCGTTTGAGGGCACAGTGGCTGCGTTTGAGGGCACAATGGCAGCGTTTGATGGCACAATGGCTGCGTTTGATGGCACAGTGTCTGCGTTTGAGGGCACAATGGCTGCGTTTGATAGCACAGTGGTAGCATTTGATGGGCACAGTGGCTGCGTTTGAGGGGGGCACAGTGACTGCGTTTGATGGCACAATGGCTACGTTTGATGGCACAATGGCTATGTTTGATGGCACAGTGGCTGCGTTTGATAAGGCACAGTGGCAGCGTTTGAGGGCACAATGGCTGCGTTTGATGGCACAGTGTCTGCGTTTGATGGCACAATGGCTGCGTTTGATGACACAGTGTCTGCGTTTGAGGGCACAATGGCTGCAATTGATGAGCACATGGCTGCAATTGATGAGCACAGTGGCTGCGTTTGATAGCACAGTGGCAGCGTTTGATGGGCACAGTGGCTGCGTTTGATGGGCACAGTGGCTGCGTTTGATGGGCACAGGGGCTGCGTTTGATGGGCACAGTGGCAGCATTTGATGGGCACAGTGGCTGCATTTGATAGCACAGTGGCTGCGTTTGAGGGCACAGTGGCTGCATTTGATGGGCACAGTGACTGCGTTTGATGGGGCACAGTGAGACTGCAATTGATGGGCACAGTGAGACCCCCCCCCATGATAGCATTAAAACTCAGCAGCTAAAAATACTGTAGCTGCTGACTTTTAATATTAGAACACTTACCTGTCCAGGGATCCAGCGATGTTGACACCTCAGCCGATTTTTGGATTGGCTCTCGGGTTTTGCCACTATCATTCATGGTAAGGGAAACCGACCGGTTCCCTACTGCACATGTGCGAAGCGCGTTGCACTTTCTGAATGGCCCAGTGGAGGAAGGAGGAGGGGGGGCAAACTTCAGAGGGGACAGCGCAGTCTCCCAGAAGTGGGAAGGGTAGCTGTCAGAAACAGGTACCCGTTCCCCCCTGAAAGGTGCCAAATAAGCCTAAAGAGGAAGGGGTATTGTTTACAGATGATAGGGTGGGTCTTAAACAGGAAGGGGTGTGGCCTCGGCAGGATGGGGTGGGTCGTATTTAAATTAGGGGGGTGCATGCGTTTAGTCAGGCCTAGGGCAGCACAAAACCTAAATACACCACTGGGTATAAGGAACACTGGATGAAAAGAGTGTGGATGTTGCCTCCGTGACTCCATGGATTTTCTCTAGATGTCCTAGTTTACACAAATAATTAAAAAACGTACAGCTACTTAAATTGCCTTTTACTCAGATTAACCGCTGTAGGATCGCATGTGTTGTACTGCAGACGGGGGCTCCTACAAGCACAATAATGTACCTGTGCATTGCTGCCTATTTCTGGGTTTAGGGCGCCAGTGTGTGCGTGCAAAACAGGGAGAAAAAAACAAGCAGATTTTTAGTAAAAAAAAAAAGCAGCACATTTTACACACATTAACACTTGTTATGCCGCGTACACACGAGCGGACTTTACGGCAGACTTGGTCCGGCGTACTGGATTTTGTCGGACAATTCGATCGTGTGTGGGCTCCAGCGGACTTTGTTTGCTCCAAAGTTGGACGGACTTAGATTTGAAACAAGTTTTAAATCCATCCGACAAACTCTTATTTCTAGCGGACAAACCGGTTGTCTGTGTGCTAGTCCGACGAACTCAAACTGACGCATGCTCTGAAGCAATTACAAGACGGAAGCGCTCGGTCTGGTAAAACTAGCCTTCGTATTGAAGCTAGCACATTCCTCTTCTGTGATCTTTTAATACAGCGCTTTTTTTTTTTATTTATAATGCGAGAGGAATGAAATTGTTTTTCTGCTTTATATTCACACAGAGTTCTCACAAACTACTTTCTTCATGATTTATGCTCATGCCATGACTAATATGATATTTGTAAAAAGCCAGATCTCCATAAATAAAAACTTTTAAATTAGATTTTGGACTCATCTTTATTTTTTTTATTGATTTCAACACTTATCTATTTTACAATGTGTGCTAAATTATACCCACATTTTTAAATTTTTTTTTATGTGTGGATTTTCAAGTTACCACAATAACCTTAATATTTTGTGTTGTTTTAATGAACCTTAATGAGGTTGTTGTCCCTTGTTCATTAGACATAGGGGGGTGTATTTTACAAAGGCAAATTCATTTTTCACTACAAGTGCAAATTCTACTTGGAATTGCACAGAAAGAGCATTTTGAAGTGCCTTCGCTGTGGATCCGAGGGGCACATGCAAGGAACCCCAAAAAAAAAAAAAAAAAAAAGAAAATTTTTATTGCACATGATTGTATGTTAAAATCAGCAGAGCTTCATTTCATTTCAGCTCTTCCCCTCAGATTTACAGCGACTGCACTTCCAACAAGTGCACTTGCTGTGCAATTTCTAAAGTGAACTTTTCACTAGTACTTTTCACTTGATATTAGAAATGATTTAGCCTTTTGTCAAAAACACACATAGGGGTTGATTTACTAAAGGCAAAAAGACTGTGCACTTTGCAAAGTGCAGTTGCCCTCTGCAAGAGCAGTTGCTCCAGAGCTTAGTAAATAAGCAGAAGCTCTGCTGACTTCCATCATCCAATCATGTGCAAGCAAAAATGCTGTTTTTCAAATTTTCCTTGCACAGGATTGGGTACTCTTTGCAAAGTCAAGCCTTACCTCATTTCTGGAGCACTTGCAGAGGGCAACTGCCCTCTGCAAAGTGCACAGTCTATTTGCTTTTCTTAAATCGTAAAACATAGTCTTTTTGACCTGTACCTGCCTACTCCCAAACAAAATGGCGTTTTTGAATAAAAACACATAGTCAATAATGTAAGGTAACAAAAAAATCCATTTATTTTGGTAAAAAAAAATTAGGAAGGCAACACTGGAGACACTTTTAGAATCTGTGAAGCTTTTCGTCCCCCAGGACATACATCAAGTTTTAGGACAAGAAAATTGGTATCTTGCGACTAGGGAGCACAGGGAGCACAGTCAGACCAGACAGAAACCAGGCAATCACTTTCGACTCTTCCGTCGAGCCTTCCCTGCACGCTTCTCTGCAGCCTTCCCTCCACGCTTCTCTGCAGCCTTCCCTCCACGCTTCTCTGCAGCCTTCCTCGGAGGTTGTGCCTCTGGTGGTGTACTTGGGGCAGGAGGAGGAGGAGGAGGCGGAGGAGTGGCTTCATCTGCCAGATATGTGGTAGCAGTAAGCTCCCCTCTCAAGACCTTCTGATATGCCTGAAAAATCAGACCCTCACAGAGGAGGCGTTGGCTCTTTTCCACCTCCAGCAATCTGCTGGCTATATAGGTGCCATACGCCTCCTCTGCATTGGGTGGTGTACTCAGGATTTGGCTTGCTTCCCGTATGAGGGCTAGGGATTCCTGCTCAGTTTGTGTCATTCTCCTGGGCCTTTGGTGGAGAATGCGGAGGGGAGGCACCTGACACTCCGTGCGGCTTCTACTTGACCCAGCCACAGCCTCCTCCTCTCTCCCACTGGGCAAGGCCTCCTCCTCTCTCCCACTGGTCTAGGCCTCCTCCTGGCTGAGGTCATCCTGTGTCAAAAAAAGGGACATAGTTGTAATTTTGTGTTACACAATCACACACAATTTTCAGCTCATGACTTGCAAATATAATTTTCAACAAATAGTAAAGGCTATCTATTTGACACCACCATTATTTCAGGTGATCAACAATATCTGAATATTTTGGCCACTACTGTCTAGTGATATGTCTACATATTAATATTTGTGCTGAAGTCATTTTTTAGGAAGCACTTAAAAAATTAACACGTTAACATCATTAATAACATTTACACAATCACAAATTACACAAAAAAGGATACCTGGCTGAAGCTGGGCGCATCAACTTCATCAATGATGAAAAGGCCCAGTTCTTCCTGGGACTCCTCAGCTGGGGTGGAGGTGGATGGGAGGCTGGAGAGGAGAGTGGAGGGAAGGCTGGAGGGAAGGGTGGGGGGAAGGGTCGAAAGTGATTACCTGACTTCGGTCTGGTCATCCAGGAATCGCATTTTGTGGTAGTACCACAACTTGGGTACATATACTTGGTCAGCTGCTGCACCGAATCTGAGCGACTCCTGGATTTTATTGTGTTCCCGCTTATACGTTTCGCAAGATACCAATTTTCTTGTCCACAAACTTGAGGTCTGCCTGGGGGACTCGAGTCTTCACAAATTCTAAAAGTGTGCCCAGTGTTGCCTTCCTTACATGCCTATTATAATATAGTGGGTTTTTCTTTTCCTGATAGAGCTCCATAAATTGGGACAAAAATTCTTCCTCTTTAAAGGGATTCATTGTTTCTGAAAGACAAGACACCAGATCCAAACTAATGTCAGTCACAAATCACAGGATTATTTTGGTTTGTAATCTAGGGGACACATATATACACACACACACACACACACACACACCAAACACACACACCCCCACTTTAATCTTACCTTCGTTTGTGACGCTCGCTACTTCCGCACGGACATACGTAGGCCATCGTAATAGCTTTATATACACTGCGCATGTGTCATGCTCCACCTGCGTCGCCCGCCCCTGACGTTCTTTAGTACGATTTGTCCCCGCCCCTTCACTCTTCGTTGCGCAGTGGGAGTAGATAGATAAAGATGGCGGAGAGAATCAGTGGAAGTAGCGCTGGGGAAAGCCCGGAGCTACAACCATCCACATCCCGGAGGAGATATAAGGCCACCAACATGGCTTTTGAAGAGATGGTGGAGATGTTGTCCATATTGAGAAGGGAGGACTACGATGGCAAAAAAGGACCGTACACAGGACCGAATATGCGTAAGGACAAAATAATGTCCTCAGTTGTCACCGCTCTAGAAGCTAAATTTGGCACTAAACGGTCGAAAGAACAATTGAGGAAGCAGTGGTCTGACATCAAAAGTCGGGTGCCAGAACAATATTGGCGAATAAAGAAGCTGCTTAAAAAAAGTAAGTACTTGTTGTGTTTTCCTATTGAGATACTTAACTTGCATGCTGATCCATATTTTTTGACTTTCTACAGCATCGTTCGTAAAGACCGTTCTTTGTAAAATACATATGATACTTTAGAAAATGACGTTATATTTTCGCCAAATACGATGGGACAGGGTTGGACATACATTTATGTCTTGATAATTTGTCCAATTCCCACAATTTGTTGATGTGCTGTAGATGTGCTGGAAAATATAATGCTTCTTCAAAAATGATTCAGTGTAATGTAAGGACAGGACACAGCAGCTGTTTACACATCTGGCCTCACGAGCACTATAGTGTACTATGTGACCATAAATAAATTTTAGAGGGGTAATACACATAGGAGATCATTGAGGTGTCTGCATCTGTGAAACTTGCCAGAAAATGTGCATTGTTTATAATTGTTGTTCAGAGGGAATGTTCATCCTGTCTTCTAAATTTTTGATGACAAAAAAAGGCAATTGGCCACAACTCCTAACCAACGTTTCAGATTATTTGATAAAATCTAAAATATCCATGTGTTTTAACTATACCTTTTGTTCAATTATCATAGGGGAGAAAAGACTCAGACAACAGTCCAAGGATCCCAGGACCTCCCCAAGTCACCAGCCTGAGGCAGAAGATACCCCAAGCCCACCCGACGACCTGGAGGAAGGAGAGGTGGAGGAAGTGTGCGAGGTTTCAAGCCCACCAAGTGAGTGACTGACACCCCAGCTTAAGGTAATGTATTTTGGCGTGCATATTGCAATCAGCGATAAAAACTGAGGGGAGTCCATCAACATTCTGGTCATCAGGTGGCAATCCCAGGCCACCAGTCTGGAGACGCTGGCACAGCTCGGTCTGTGCAAAGACTCCTCCATCAGACATCCGGCTGTTCTTCCCCACATCCACAAACAGAAAGTCCAAATGTGCCGAGACCACCGCCATCAAAACTACACTATGGAACCCCTTCTAGTTATAGAAATAAGACCCCGAATGCGGTGGTGGCACAATGCGGACATGCTTCCCGTCAATCGCCCGACACAGTTGGGAAAGTCCCAACGGTCAGCGAACTGGGAGGCCACAGTCTGCCATTCCTGTGTACTGGAAGGAAACCGTGGAGTGAAAAAACAAACAAACATTAACATAAGGACTTTTAAACATAACTTGTATATCAGATTACACAAAAACATTAGTGAACAACAGCAGTCAAACATTATTAATATGTGTGTTTGTAATTGAAATTGTAAAAAACATAAGGCCCACTTATAAGATTAATCACCCCCTCTGATGGCTCATTGATCCATTTGAATGTGGGGGGAGGGGTTTTAATTAGGTTAACAAACACAACTGACTGTTTTAAACATTTGTGGGGTGGGGGAGGGGTTCTAATTAGGTTAACAAACACACCTGATTGTTTTAAACATTTGTGGGGTGGGGGAGGGGTTCTAATTAGGGTCAAAAACACACCTGACTGTTTTAAACATTTGTGTGGTGGGGGAGGGGTTCTAATTAGGTTAACAAACACACCTGACTGTTTTAAACATTTGTGGGGTGGGGGAGGGGTTCTAATTAGGGTCAAAACACACATGACTGTTTTAAACATTTGTGGGGTGGGGGAGGGTCAAACAAGACAATGGAGCAGACAATATACATTGTTCAAGGGACTATAGGCTAGAGATATAAATGGACCCAGGATTGCATGGTGGGGAGGTTATTGAAGGTAAATATGCATGTAGGGCAATAAATGATTAATGTCCAAAAACAGGGATGCATGAAGATAAAGGGGACATTCACAGCATATTGAAAGCATGGCAATTAGGTAAGGAGGACATTTATACAATACATTAGCAAACATTTAATACATATCATGTCATGTTAAAGGATAAAACTTACCTTCATATAGTCCTTCTGCAGGACCTGAATGATGGCAGAACAAGTCTCTGGGATTATTATCCCCAGAGCCTGGGGGGAGATGCCTGTCGGTGATCCCAGCCATCCCTCTGCCTATGATCTCACCATCTGTCTGCCTGATCCCATCCATTCCTCTGCCTCTGATCCCAGCCATCCCTCTGCCTCTGATCCCAGCCATCCCTCTGCCTCTGACCCCATCCATCCCTCTGCCTCTGATCCCAGCCATGCCTCTGCTTTTGATCCCAGCCATCCCTCTGCCTCTGATCCCATCCATCCCTCTGCCTCTGATCCCAGCCATGTCACTGATCCCAGCCATCCCTCTGCCTCTGATCCCATCCATCCCTCTGCCTCTGATCCCAGCCATGTCACTGATCCCAGCCATCCCTCTGCCACTCATTCCAGCCACCCCTCTGCCACTGGAGAAAAATTGAGTTTTTCTGACTGCTTGAATTTTTGGATAAAACATTACCAACGCGCACTTGCGCATGAATCGTGATGCATCGCGGACAGGGCCGGATTTCCCACGTGGCCACCGAGGCCAGGCCTCGGGGTGGCAGTGGTGCAGGGGCAACACCGCGGCTCCTGCGGCGACTTCTCGGCTTTTGCGGCCGCCCCCCCCCCCCGCACTAACATACATAGCCCGCGGGACTCTGCCGGGTCCAGGAGGAGGCGGGAATGACACTGCGCGGCCGCGCTGGGCACTGGGAGATCCACGCTGAGCCGCTTGATCTGTGTAAATGGGCGGGCGGCTCTTCTATTCTGGCTCTGCCTGCCTGCAGGGCTGTCTGAGTGGTGGACGTGGACGGTGAATGCCGGGGCCTGGGATCAGTGTACTCGCACACTACAGGACAGGTAAGACTGAGCAGCAACAATCTGTATGTCAGGTAGGTCAGTCATGTATGTCAGTAGTCAGGTCAATCATGTATGTCAGTAGTTAGGTCAGTCATGTATGTCAGTAGTCAGGTCAGTCATGTATGTCAGAAAGGTCAGTCATGTATGTCAGTAGTCAGGTCAGTCATGCATGTCACTAGTTATTTCAGTCATGTATGTCAGTAGTCAGGTCAGTCATGCATGTCACTAGTTATTTCAGTCATGTATGTCAGTAGTCAGGTCAGTCATGTATGTCAGTAGTTAGGTCAGTCATGTATGTCAGTAGTCAGGTCAGTCATGTATGTCAGTAGTTAGGTCTGTCATGTATGTCAGGTAGGTCAGTCATGTATGTCAGTAGTCAGGTCAGTCATGTATGTCAGATAGGTAGGTCAGTCATGTATGTCAGTAGTTAGGTCAGTCATGTATGTCAGTAGTCAGGTCAGTCATGTATGTCAGGTAGGTCAGTCATGTATGTCAGTAGTCAGGTCAGTCATGTATGTCAGATAGGTAGGTCAGTCATGTATGTCAGTAGTTAGGTCAGTCATGTATGTCAGTAGTCAGGTCAGTCATGTATGTCAGTAGTCAGGTCAGTCATGTATGTCAGTAGTTAGGTCAGTCATGTATGTCAGTAGTTAGGTCACTCATGTATGTCAGATAGGTAGGTCAGTCATGTATGTCAGTAGTCAGGTCAGTCATGTATGTCAGTGGGTAAATCAAGTGTAATAATAAAGTGATTTGTGCAACAGGCTCATTAAAGGGATTGTAAAGGCAATTTTTTTCTTTTTTAAAAATAACAAACATGTTATACTTACCTCCACTGTGCAGCTCGTTTTTCACAGAGTGGCCCTGAACCTGGTCGTCTGGGGTCCCTCGGTACCTGTCTCGGCTCCTCCCCACAAGAACTAACCCCCTTCATGGAGCTCTCCCGCATATGGGTTAGTTCTTGCGGGCGCGCTCCCGTGATATAGCCGGCGGCTATAGCCGCTCACTGCATCACTCGGCCCCGCCCCCCCGGTGTGCCACACCATTGGATGTGATTGACAGCAGCACGAGCCAATGCCTGCGCTGCTTTCAATCCATCCACTCTAGCCAATCAATGGCCAGGCTGAGCGGCGAGGAGGACGTCGGGAGCGATCGCAGCAGGTGAAAATTGTAGGGAGTTTCTTACTGCTATAATCTGTAAAAAGGCATTTTCTGCATTACAGAGAATTTTCAGTCTGTACAAATAAAGCCAGATATTTCAGTGTTCTCGTGTATGGAGATATGTTTTTAATTGATCTATTGTAGCAGTCATCGATAAAGGACGAGAATGGTGGTGTGTGTGTGTGTGGGGGGGTGGCATTGAAGGACCCGGCCTTGGGGCGGCAAAGGGAGTAAATCCGGGCCTGATTGCGGAATCGAATTGTAGACAGGATAATCGTAATCGAATTGAATCGTGAGACCAGTAAAGATGTGCACCCCTCTCAGAATGGACGGATGCCAGGACAATCCCAAAAAATGTGCAAAAGTGTGCCAGTGTGAGAGAATCGCATCTCCAGCAACGATCATCCAATTGCGGAAATAGTTTGGCCAGTACAAATGGGGTTCTGTACCACCGTATCACGATTTTGGAGGCGGTTTCCTGATATTTGCTGCATTTCCTCCCACAAAAGATATTTAGATTAAGGTTTAGAAAGGGGTAATGTACATAAAAGAAGATATTATTTCACTCTTTCTACTTTTATGTACTCAGAAAAACATTATAAGAGCATGCTCACACTAGAATGCTGTGCGGCAAACCCACCTTGTGTGCACTGCCCTTGTGATCTGCAGTGGGGGTCAGTGCAAAATGAATGACAACTCAAATGCTGGTCACAAATGCAATGCATTGCATTGTACCATGTATGCACTACTTTTGGTGCGGTGTGTTTTCAGCCCATTTAAATGGTCTGAAATCGCACTGCACAGAACTGCATGTGAATCATACAGGAACATGCAGCATGATCCTGTTCGATTCACATGCAGTTCCTATTGCGAATGGAAACTTATACACCTGCCCTATAGCGGTGAATTGCAGTTTCTCTAATTGTGATTGACTTTCTAATCAACTGTGTAGTAGCTTCCATTGCACAAAGGATAATGATCATGTCACATGTTGTGATACAACACAGTGGAAGAAGGGTAATATGCAATGCACGTTATTGTGTGACACCATTCTCGTTAACACACACATTGACATAACACAATGGACCGCATGTGAATCTGCCCTTAATCTCATTATAACAGTAATCACACATATGTACACCTCTCTCACGGCAACTTGTTTGCAAAAGCAATGTATATTATAAACTATTGGCTTTTGTTTTTTACAAAATGCTGTTTCCATTTTTTTTTTGTTTCAAATAGTTTTTATTGATTTTAAATGGGAGGATACAAAGAAAAAGCACAATGTAACAGTACAGATGAAAATTGCAACATTATATAAGAGAAACAATGTTCCTAAGGCTGGCCATACACAGATCTTTTTTTTTTTCGATCAGCCAGTGGCCTGAAAAAAAAAAATTAACAGATTCCCCCAATCACACAAGCGAGGTGGATGGAGGCATCCTCCCTGCTGTCAGAATACAATAGCACAGGGAAGGGGGGGGGGTATGAGAATTTCTCTATCCGCCTCTCTTGCCATACTCTAACCAGTGCTGCAGTCGATTGGCTGCAGAGAACAATCAAATAAAAGTTTTCTAACAGTCCCATTCGGGAGAGTCGATCATTGGATCAACATCTGTGGAGTGGGAACGGCCATAGATTAATCTAAATTCATCCAGTCCCTGCTGAATCGGCCGACTTTCGATCCATGTATGGCCAGGTTTAGGATAACATAGGTAGCTGTATACAATTGCTTGTCTTGTATGCCATGAGGACAACAAACATATATGGCTATTTATAAGAAGCTCCATATAAGTATCTTCCTAGTGGTAGTGTATGGGTGCTCAAGCTGTGAAAGGATGTGATATGGAAAGGGGAGCCATGAGGCAGTCCGGGAGTGGATCTGAGCACGATAAACCTGAGTATTGGAGTTTTCTGTGTGGGGGAATTTAGATGTGTGGGGAATGTGTGGGGAATGGGGGGGGCAGAAAAGGAAACAAGCAGGATATCCAGAGAGGTCTCACAAGGAGCTTCTTTAGGGCATGGGGTAATATGCTTATTTGCCCAGACTCCAGTAGATAAGTATAAGCATTGGCATTTGTAGGATGGGTGAAGAACTTCAGGCCTAGATTTTCTACTCATGCGGGAGGAGCTGAGGTTGACGTGGAGCTCATAATTTGTGTATAGTTTGTTTGAAGAACCACCTTGTCCATGTTTTATTGTACAGTGCCATGTTATCATTGCTGATGTGTATCAATTCCTCATTTTTGCCACATGATCTATCCGTCTTTCACATCTGGCATGTTAGAAAATTCTTTGTACGATTTTCACGTTTTTTATCCCTTTTCCCATCTTAGTGCAGCTGATTTCCTACAACCTCTTTCAGGCATTTTCTGACTACATGCACCAGCATAGGCTGCATGCCATTACTCTGGACTGACTTCATGTTGGTGACAACAGTCGACCATGTCTGCACAATGTGTGTCAGCACGGTTGCTCATATTCTCTCCACCAGGGGAGCATATGACAAGATGAAAATGCAGGAGCATAATTGGGGCGCATTTGTCACTCCATAAGAGGAAGTGTCTGAACAAGGACCTTTACGACAGAATGACCAGGTATTTTATTAAAAGCTGTCAATTTATTTATTTATTGTTTTTTAATGAGTTAAAGATTATATGAGGTTTGAGTGACTGGGTTTACATTTAATTTAAATTATGTGCTGAGTGAAACATGAAGCCTGCTATTCTTGATCTTCTAGTGGATGTGTATATGTCTAGCTATCATAGCAGTCCTCCTGTTTCAGTAGCTTCTAGTTGGGTTCACACTTCTCCGCATTGCTGTGCAGATCACATGCGATATTTGTGTGATGCAAATTCAGCCATACAAACTGTATGGCACAAATCGCATTGCATTTCCACCAAAATGGTGCAGGACCCTTTTTTTAGTCTGCACTGGAATCGGATCGCATGGGTGTTCACACCTATGCGATCAAATTCCTGCACCATTTGACATTTCACACTGGGATCTGCAAACCGATCTGGGGGAGTCATTAAGTTTACATTGACACCCGCAGCGGTTTGTAGATGTCATTGTGAACTGCCGGCAAGTGACATGTGAACCTGCACTGGAATCGCGCTGTTCCTGCATCGCATGTGTGTGAATCGAGACTCCGGATCACTAATCTGGAAAAAACTATGAAGATCAGTAGCTCTTGTGCACTCAGCTTTGTTGAGCTGCTTACTTGTTGTGGGACAGATGCACCAGATACAATGTTTAGTTACTGACATATATACCCTTTTGCATGCAAAAAACTATCCAGCGTACCAATCTACATACATACTCATTACTAAGGTTTAGTGCTAGTTATTCTTAATTTCTAAAACCGGTCATACAAAACAGGGAATGGTTACAAATATCTGCTTTGTTCTCTATATGGTTACATCAAAGCATACGGTGCGTGTAGCAGTCCACCCAGGATTTATGTTAATATTCATCATGAAAAGGATATTTTGGATGGTCCTCCCACCTACAAGAACAAAACATAATTATACTGTTAACTAGTTGTTTTTTTCATTATTTGCTATTAAATTAGTATACAATGAATGAAAACCCTAACTGTGTATATTTTGGTCTGTTAAATATTCCATAAAAGAGTTTTGTTATATCTGTTTAATAAAGGGTAAAAAAATCCCTTTTGAGCATGCAAGAAATCTATGACCTGTTAACTTCCAGTGCTCTCTGCCTCTCCTGACTGTTATCAATTACATTGTTCTGAGTTCTCACAGGATTCTCTGAGGACAAACAGAATTCCCCACCCCTATGTTATAGAGGGGAAGGTGTTCTGCAGTCCTGTCCTAAGGTGACAATGCAGCTCATCCATAGAAAACATACAGTAAGTGAGAGGTGTTACCCTGAGAAGGGAGGTGTTACTGCCAAGATCACATGATGAAAATAAAGGGGGAAAAAAAACACTAAATACTTGTAAGCTCCAATATTTTTCAGTTTTGTATTTGGGTTTAGATACAAAAAAAAAAAAATTATTAAAAAAAAAAAAAGAGCTGTCATTGCTAATTTCCTGGCTTTGCACTCAAATTTTCATCCAGGACAGGCAAGTCAGAGTGAAGTCAGAATGTCTACTTTTCATATTTCAGGTAAATAATATAAAAAGTATTAAAGCCAGAGGATGGACATGTCAGTCAGGTTGCTAGCATTTTTAGGAAAGGTTAGATATGACAGCCTAAAGTACAGGTTTCCTTTACTGAATTTTATATAATACCGATGGTCTATTAACTGACAATATATATCATATATAATAAACATCATATTATATATATATATATATATACACATGTACACACATCATATATCATAAACATAGTTTTGAAAACCTACAGCAGCTTAGTGGTTAACACATCTGCCTTGGAGCACTGGGCTCATTATGTCTAAGATTTCAAGGCACTAAACTACTCATAGCTAATATTGCAGTTGCTAAATTACCGATTGCAAAGCTACCCATAGACCAAGCATGACTATTGCCAAATCTTGGCGTTTTTGATGGCTCAACAATGATTTAATTACTTTGGGAAACCAATCACAAAGCTCAGGAGGGAAAATCGATTAGACAAAAATAGAAGACCTTCCCTAATTACTATGGTTCCTCCCACCAATAGTCTGACACCGTTTCCACTACTTGCTCCACCCATATCGATAGTGCTACACCTAGCCAGATATGTAGATATTACCCTTTGCTCTGTGGTCTTTCTTGTCGGAGGGTGATTGGATTGTGCCTACACATCCCAGTGTCTGAGGACTATAGCAAACCTAAAGTTAGTTATAGATGGATTGAAATTCAGCCAGCTCAGCAGGGACCAGCGGAATTTCAATCCCTCTATGGCTGTTCTCACTAGAGAGAATTCGATCTAACGATCAGCTTCTCTTGAATGGGAATGTTGAAAAAAGTCCACAATCATAGCGCATGCAGCCAAAAAGCTGCAGCGCTGATCAGTGTATTGTGACAGCAGAGGAGTCCCAGCTGTCAGAATACAATAGTGCAGTGGGGAGGATTCCTTCATCCACCTTGAATGTGTGGATGGTGGAAGTTGTGTTTTTCTTTTTTTAATCAGCCGTCTGGCTGATCAAAAAAAATAAAATAAAAGGATCCATCTATGACCAGCTTTAATGGCCAAGTAGATGGGCTTCAGATTTAGAAGTATGCTTGCTGTTTGGTGCTTGTTAGATGATTTATTATGCATCGTATTTGAGTTGTTATGGTTTGCCTTCTGTTGCTCAGTTTCTTTGAGCTTCTTCTGTGTTGCACTGATCTGCTTAGGCATTCACATTCACAACAAGCAGCTCAGATCCAAATAAAAGTCCATGTTCAGGAGCTCTAAGGGTGACTGCAGACAGATGTATTCTTTCCAGGCATTTATACAGCACCAACAATTAAAGCAACACTTTACATACTGTGCATTGGCACCCATCCCTACAAATTTCACGTGCATACATACACACACTAGGGCCACTTTAGACAGGAGCCAATTAACCACTTGCAAACAGTAAAACTGCTATAGGGCAGCAGCTCTGCTCCAGATTACATATATATACGTGATCCAGCACTTCTGGGTAGGAGGCACTCATGCACGCACACCAATTGCACACAGCAGAAGCCTAATGTACACACAGTACACAAACACTGGTTAGGCATACAGTTAACCCTTTGATCACCCTAGATGTTTAACCCCTTCCCAGCCAGTGTAATTAGTACAGTGACAGTGCATATTTTTAGCACTGATCATTGTATTAGTGTCACTGGTTCCCAAAAAGTGTCAAAAGTGTCAGTTAGTGTCTGAATGTCTGCCAGAAGAAATTCATTTTTTTCAATATTGTGGGTATTTTTTTGTTTATATTGCAAAAAATAAAAAACGCAGACGTGATCAAATACCACCAAAAGAAAGCTCTATTTGTGTAAAATAAATTATTTCAAATTTATTTGCATACAGCATTGCATGACTACGCAATTGTCAGTTAAAGTATCGCAGTGCCGTATTGCAAAAATGTCCTGGTCATGAATGAAGGTAAATCTTCTGGCGGTCAAGTGGTTAACTTACCAGTGTGTCTTTGGAGTGTTGCAGGAAGTCCTAGTAGACAGAGGAAACCCCCACAATCACATAGAGAACATGCAAACTGCATTAGGATAGCATGCTGGATGGAATTCAAACAGAGGACCCCGATGCTGCAATGCAGAAAAGCTAACCACTAAGCCCAGGTGCTGTCCAAATACATTTCTCTAAGAACATAAATTGGGGAGACATCCGAGACACAGTATGACCCCCTCGATGTGTCATACAACTTCGCCAAAAGACAGAAGTGGAAGATTTGAGTTGAAAAACACTTTTGTGTGCTTCGGCCAGATAGAGGCTCTTATTATCACCTCATATGGTAGCTCCAAGCAGCTGAATCCTCATTCCCCATCACTATTGGCTGTCAAATCCAGAATAGGCTTTATGAACCTCTAAAATATATAGGCTGACTGGTTCTTACAACGTAAAACATGACATTACCATCAGTGGTGTTATACTCACATAGGCATTTTATCATAACGCATATTTTTATTCAGGGCGTAAAGAGAATTCATGTCCTCCTCCTCCAGTTGGAAGTCAAATACCTGCAGTAGAAAAGAATTGTTATACATGTGTGGTCGTTTTCTTTGCTCTTTCTTCACCGATTTAACCGGTTCTTATAAATACAAAGTTCGTACTGAAATGTATGTAAATCCTGACCATAAACTTTAATTATTTGTTCCACTTGGGTATGTTAAATACACTGCTGAAAGCTTTTTGATATATTTGTGCTAGCAGTGTAAAAAAATACCAGTTGGTGCCAAAAATGTTGTGAGCTGATAACTTCCTATGCTCTCTGTCTCGGTTAGCACTGATCCCGGCTATCTGTGATGACTACAGAATGACCATTTCCTATGTTATAGAGATGCAGAGAGGAGGACGTGTTATATAGTCCTGCCCTAGAGTGACAAAACTTCTTGTCCATAGATACAGTGCAATGATCACCAGCTGAAAAAAAAGAAAAAACAATTTCACCCACTATACCTAACGACTTGTAAGATGTAATATATGATATTTTGTTCTATGCTTTAGATACACTTTAAAGTGATCGTAAAGTCTTGGTTTTAGTTAAAAATAATAAACATGTTATACTTACCGCCTCTCTTCTCAGTGTCCCTTTTAAGGTCTCCTGACCCCTCCCTCCTGTTCAGTGCCCCAACAGTAAGCAGCTTGCTATGGGGGCACCAAGCTGAGTCACAGCTCCCTGTGTCCATTCAGACACGGAGCCACGGCCCGGCCCCACCCCCTTTCTCTCCTAATTGTCTGACTGACTGATTGACAGCAGCTTGACCAATGGTGCCACGCTGCTGTCTCAGACAATTAGGAGGGGAGTCCCGGGCAGCCGAGAGAAGCCTGCAACATCGCTGGATAAAGATGGGGCTCAGGTAAGTATTGGGGGGCTGAGGGTGACTGCTTCACACAGAAGGCTTTTTATCTTAATGCATTACAATAAAAAAAACCTTCTGACTTTGCAATCCCTTTAATCAGAAATGATGACATTGTTTCTTTTTTTTCCAGTGAGTTAATATTTTAATATATATATATATATATATATATATATATATATATATATATATATATATAACAGAATGAATGTTTATTGAAATATTACATCAAAGTACATGTGAATCACAACCAAAGCTAAGAGTAAGGGGTTGATTTACTAAAGGGAAATAGACTGGGCACTTTGCAAAGTTCAGTTGCACATTGCAAGTTGCTCCAGAGCTTAGTAAATGAGCAGAAGCTCTGCTGGCTTCCATCATCCAATCACAGGCAAGCAAAAATTATTATTATTTTTTTTTCCTTGCGTGTGATTTGGTATTCTTTGCAAAGTGACGCTTTACCTCATTTACTAAGCTCTGGAGCAACTGCACTTTACAAAGTGCACAATCTATTGGGCTTTAGTAAATCCACCCCTAAGAGTCACGAGTCACAAAAACTATTTAGTCAAATCTAGATAACACATTTCAGCAGAAATTTACATTTCAGGGTCACTGTTCAACACATGCACATGTCCACCCAGGGCCGGCCCTACCATGGGTCCTGGTGGGTCCCTGGGTCCCAGGTGGCAATCTGGGAGGGGTGGTCGCGGCAACAGGAGCAGACTATCACATTGCCCTGGAGAGTGCGGTGTAAGGATCACTACACTGCCACCTGTGTTGGGGGGCGGGCACATTGTTATTAACCAGTTCCCGACTGCCTCCTGTACTTTTACGTCGGCAGAATGGCACGGCTGCGCAAAGTAACGTACCTGTACGTTACTTTGAATTTGCCGCCGTGTGTGCGCGCGCGCCTGCTGCGATCTCCGTGAGTCGGGTCGCGGGTCCCGCAGACTCGATCGCCGTGGGGATACCCGCGATTGCCTCACGGAGAGGACGAACGGGGAGATGCCGTTGTAAACAGCATCTCCTCGTTCTGCCTAGTGACAAGTGTCACTCGATCTCTGCTCCTTGTCATCGGAGCAGAGATCAGTGACGTCGCACACCAGCCCATCCCCCTGACAGTTAGAAATCACTCCCCTAGGACACACTTAACCCCTCCTCGCCCCCAGTGGTTAACCCCTTCACTGCCAGTGTCATTTATTCAGGAATCAATGCATTTTTACAGCACTGATTGCTGTAAAAATGACAATGGTCCCAAAAATGTGTAAAAAATGTCCGACATGTCCGCCATAACGTTGCAGTCACAATAAAAATCGCTGATCGCCGCCATTACTAGTAACAAAAAAAAATTATTAATAAAAATGCCATAAAACTTGTTTATGGCGCAAAAAATAAAAATCGCAGAGATGATTAAATACCACCAAAAGAAAGCTCTATTTGTGGGAAAAAAAGGACGTCAATTTTGTTTCGGAGCCACGTCGCACGACCGCGCAATTGTCAATTAAAGCGACGCAGTGCCGAATCGCAAAAAACGCTCTGGTCAGGAAGGGGGTAAATCCTTTCGGGGCTGAAGTGGTTAACAACACTTCCCTCTCTTTAGCATGCAGTGTCTTCCTTGGCTCGCATATTGTCCAGCTGGGGAGTGGAGGGGAGCGTGCAGAGCTAGTGCACTAGTACCGCCTCTGCACGCTCCCCTCCGCTCCCCAGCAGGACAATGTGGGAAGAGGGCGCAGTTTGCCGGGTACAACAATGCCCAGTACAGAATATGCTGCAGTGCTGAATGTAACACAGTAGACAGAGAGTGGCTTTGTTCCTGCATGTAGGCTAGGTCGTAGCACTACACCCACCCCCTGCCTGCACAGTGCATTTTACTAGGAGCATATCAGGTTGGGAGGGCATTAGTTATCAATGCTTTTGTGATTGTAGATGAACAACTTTCCTGCTCCTCACCCTGCCTGAATAGCCAAGGCTGGGGCAAGGATTTTTGACACCCTAGGCGAAAGCTCATTTTGCTGACCCCCCCGGGCTCCACCCCCGACTCCACCCCTTTTGCCCTGCCCATGCATACCTTACCTTTTTAATGAAGCGCCCATCAATTGCAGCCTCCCCAGCGCCCATAAAATGCAGCCTCAACAGCGCCCATCAAATGCAGCCTCACCAGCGCCCATTAAATACAACCTCACCAGCGCCCATCAAATGCAGCCTCACCAGCGCCCATTAAATACAGCCTCACCAGCGCCCATCAAATGCAGCCTCACCAGCGCCCATCAATGCAGCCTTACCAGCGCCCATCAATGCAGCCTCCCCAGTGCCCATGAATGCAGCCTCACCAGCGCCCATCAAATGCAGCCTCACCAGCGCCCATCAAATGCAGCCTCACCAGCGCCCATCAAATGCAGCCTCACCAATGCCCATGAATGCAGCCTCACCAGTGCCCATGAATGCAGCCTCACAAGTGCCCATCAAATGCAGCCTCACCAGCGCCCATCAAATGCAGCCTCACCAGTGCCCATGAATGCAGCCTCACCAGCGCACATAAAATGCAGCCTCTCCAGCGTCCATCAATGCAGCCTACCAGTGCCCATCAATGAATGTTTGCTTGCTTCCATTCATTCGGGAGTCGGGACACAAACACAGTCCTCCGCCGCCGCTGCGCCTCTGACACTATGTGCGAATGGAGCGGTGGCTGCCTGCTGATGCTGAGACTTAGTTGCTTGCTACAGAGAGAAGAGAGTAGGAACACCAGTGGCAGGGTGCCCTAGGCAGCAGTGCACCCTAGGCGGCTGCATAGTTTGCCTAGTGGTAGCACCGGCCCTGTGAACAGCGGCTTCTCTCCCCTCTCCAGTCATTTCTCTCACTCCTACTTTCTCTTTCTATGTCCCAATGTCCGTGTGACATGACCCCTCCCCTCCTGTGCCCTTTCCCTCAGATGGTGGACCCATACCTCCCAACTGTCCCCGATTTTGCCCGATTTGGAACAATGTCCCTCTGTCCCTCTTTCCTCCTCATTTGTCCCTCATTTTGATCTGATCTATATAGTTGTATATAAAATGTACTTTTTTCATCTTTCAAAAAGTGTTTCCCAGTGCTAAATCTTTCATCCAATTTTTTAATGGCTACATTTGTAAATTCTAAAAGCCAAAATAAAAAGATAGTAGTGGTAAAAAAAGCACTTGTGGGTTTGACTATTTTTTTTTTTTATAATTCTCATTTAAGGGGGCATGGCAGGGGGTGTATCCTATGCCTACATACCTTTGCTAATAGGTGTCCCTCGTTCCCATCTCAAATAGATGGGAGGTATGGGTGGACCCTCTCCTCTCCAGCCCTACTGCAATCTGAGTGGTGCTCTCTCCTCTGTGTCTGTGCTGCTGAGGTTGGCACTAACTTATCAGCTGACAGGTAACACTTTCAGGCTTCACATCACTGTGGAGACAACTATTCTATTGGATTTTTATTTTAGTACTTGCATATTCACAAGAGGTGCAAACAATGTGACTCCCACGCAGTGCTGTTTGTTATCAGCAAGGGGTACATAAGTGTTGTGGGCAACCCTATGCCAGCACCCCATTCATTTCTACTGGAGCATGAGGCTGTATGGCCACTATATGACTCACAGGTGCGGGTTCCAATATAAATGAATGGCACACTGGCACAGAGATGCACACAATGCCTGTGCACCCTTGTGCTGATAAAAGAGAGACATGCACAGGACACACATGTCTGCACTGCATGTGAATGGGCCCTAAAGAACTCCTGTACATGGAGGCCCAGTGAGCACCTCAGGCATAAGAAAACAGGGATTTTACACAGGACCTACTTAACCACTTAAGGACCGGAAGGATTTGCCCTTAATGACCAGACCATTTTTTTGTGATACGACACTGCGTCGCTTTAACTGACAATTGCGCGGCTGTGCGATGTTGTACACAAACAAAATTGATGTCCTTTTTTCTCACAAATAGAACTTTCTTTTGGTGGTATTTGATAACCTCTGCAGTTTTTATTTTTTGCGCTATAAACAAAAAAATACCAACAATTTTGAAAAAAAAGAAAATATTTTTTACTTTTTGCTATAATAAATATCCCCCCAAAAATTGTAAAAAAAACCCTAATTTCTTCATCAGTTTAGACCAATATGTATTTTTCTACATATTTTTGGTAACAATAAAAAATCGCAATAAGCGTATATTGATTGGTTTGCGCAAAAGTTATAGCGTCTACAAAATAGGGTATTTTATTCTTGGACCCAGGCAGCACAATGTCTTGGGCCAGCCCTGTGTCCACCTCCCAATTATTTGGGGCAAGGAGAAAAGACGGGAAATGTGGATGGGAGGGGGTGCAGGTACTTAGACAAAAAGGTAGAACAGGGAGGGAGGGAGGGGAAAGGGAGGAAGGGTGAGACCTAAGGTGACACACTGTAAGATTCCTAGCTTCAACCCAAGCTGACCAGATTTTATGGAATTTCGTGGGGCAGTTGTGCCCCATATAGGTCAACTTATATAGGGGTAGGGAGGTATTATTCATAGCCTTCCAGGAGGAGACTGTAGGAGGGTCTGGCATCTTCCATTTAGACAGAATACTTTTCCTTGCATAATAGGCAGCATAGAAAATAAACAATTTTGTATGAGCGTTAGCAGGTAAGTTATCAATTACACCCAGCAAAAGAATCAGAGGATCAGCCGTAATATTGACTCCACTAATCACATTAATGTCAGCAACCACCGCTCTCCAAAAGTCTTGTATAAGTGGATAGGGCCAAACTATATGGATAATATTTTCCACCTTCTAATGGCATTTAGGACAGACATCATCATTAGTGTGATAGATGATCAACAGTCTCTGGGACGTGTAATATACTCTGTGAAGGAATTTCAATTGGACAAAATAGTCCCTAGCCAAAATCAAAAGAGGTATGTACTGTTGGAGGCTCTCACACCTATCCTCATCGGTGATATTTGTACATCTCACTGCCAAGCCTGGAAAGTCCTTCCTGCACTAGGAGCTCCTTTATTTTAATGTTTTACTGAAGATTATTTCCACATCCTATCTTGTCCTCATTTTTGTTACTGTATTAAATGTAGACATTTGTAGATTAGACTCTGTCGCCTCCCCTGTCAGGTTTTTTGCCATCTTTGTCCCACTGGGGAGATTTCCCTTAAAATCGAATCTAAACTCTCTGTTTCAACATTAAAGTGATCATAAAGGCAGAAGGTTTTTTCTTATCTTAATACATTCTATGCATTAACCACTTCAGCCCTGGACCATTTGGCTGCCAAATGACCAGGCCACTTTTTGAGATTCGGCACTGTGTCGCTTTAACTGACAGTTGCACGGTCGTGCGATGTGGCTCCCAAACAAAATTGGCGTCCTTTTTTTCCCCACAAATAAAGCTTTTTTTGGTGGTATTTGATCACCTCTGCGATTTTTATTTTTTGCGCTAAAAACAAAAATAGAGCAACAATTTTGAAAAAAATGCATTATTTTTTACTTACTTTTTTGCTATAGTAAATATCCCCAAAAAATATATAAAAAAACAATTTTTTTCCTCAGTTTAGGCCGATACGTATTCTTCTACATATTTTTGGTAAAAAAAAAAAAATCTCAATAAGCGTTTATTGATTGGTTTGCGCAAAAGTTATAGCATCTACAAAACAGGGTATAGTTTTATGGCATTTTTATCAATATTTTTTTTTTACTAGTAATGGCGGCGATCAGCGATTTTTATCATGACTGCGACATTATGGCAGACACATCGGACACTTTTAGCGCTATTTTGGGACCATTCACATTTATACAGTGATCAGTGCTATAAAAATGCATTGATTACTGTGTAAATGTGACTGACAGTGAAGGGGTTAAACACTAGGGGGCTAGGAAGGGGTTAAGTGTGTCCTAGGGAGTGATTCAAACTGTTAGGGGGCGTGGCTACAAGTGACACGTCACTGATCGCTGCTCCCGATGAGAGGGAGCATACGATCAGTGTCAGTGTCACTAGGTAGAACGGGGAGATGCTTGTTTACACTTGCCTCTCCCCGTTCTGCAGCTCTGTGACCCGATCGCGGGACACCGGCGGACATCGAGTCAGCAGGTCCCGCGGGCACGGTCATGGAACTTGCGGCAGGCACGCGCGCACAGCGGCAAGTTCAAAGTGACGTAAATATACGTCGATTTGCCTGTCCGTGCCATTCTGCTGACGTATATCCACGTGAGCCGGTCCTTAAGTGGTTAAGATAAAAAACCTTCTGTGTACAACAGCCCCCCACAGCTCCCCTTATACTTACCTGAGCCCGTCTCTATCCAGCAATATTATAGGAATGTCTCGGCTGCCGGGACTTCCCTCCTCATTGGCTGAGACAGCAGCATGGCGCCGTTGGTTCCCACTGCTCAAAGTCAGTCAGCCAATGAGAAGAGAAAGGGGGTGGGGCGGGCCACAGTTATGTGTCTGAATGGACACAGGAAGCTGGTTCAGGTGCCGCCAGGTTCAGGTGCCGACATAGCAAGCTGCCAGGAGAGGCTTGCAATCACTTTAACTAATTTTGATCCTTATTCTGCTAGCATTAGTATATAGATAGGGAGGTATATTATATTTTCTTGTTTTAATTTTTTATTTTTTTACATGTCAATTGATTCCTGGTTTCTGCATAGGCCAAAATTATGGCATACATCCCAGGAGTCTCCATGGGCACTTATGTTTCTTCCATCTGGAGGAGGGGAGGAAGAGCTTTCTCAGCTAAGCACGTCCTTCTGCATGCATGCCTGGGCTAAGAGCAGATGGATTCCAGGCAAAAAAATGCTACACAAATATTCTGCATGCTCCTTTTAGGTCATATGTATTGAAGCCAGGAGAATAGTATTTTTAATCAGTTCATCTTTCACACCTTTACACCCAACAGAACAGAATTTTTTTCAATTTCTATTATAGGCCTGTGAATTCAGCAATAATTTTGTCATTGCGTTGCATAACAATGTATATTGTTTTCTATGGACAAACAATGCTTACTTATAGTGATATTGTCTTATTATTTTAATTTGATCAGTATTAAAAAAATATTGTTACTGTAAATAAAAGCATACATTTTATTTTATGATTTGCCCAGTTTATAAGGATACTTTATGATTAAAGTTATGTTTAAAAATGAAGGATTTTTTTATTCATTTTGTGCTCTCTTTTTGATACAACACTAAACAAATTAAAATTACTGAAAATAAACGTTTAAATATTCAATTCATGGTTAGAAAAACTGAAATAATTAAATATTTAGGAAAATAAGGCTACAGGAGCCAATACGGACAATTAGGATAAATTCAGAATGAATAAATAGGAGGACATTTTATTTAAAAAGAAAACCTTTTTTTTTTTAGCTTGTCAGGTTGCATTAACTGACATTATTGTCCAGATTGAAGCTCATCCCTTTGATCTGCAATTGAATGAAGCAGAGTAGATATAAAAGTAATAGATAAATAAAAATGTTATTTTGTATCTCTCTATCTCACATTTGAGTAATATTTTTAAACACTGTCAGTTGGGCTTTTTTTTCCGACAGCAGCAGCTCCTACAACTGCTGTACTTAGCAACTCCTGGCTGTGGTTCTGACAAAGAAAAGAGCAGCAGAGGGGCAGAAGGACAGGGAATACTGCACACACCCTGTGTACTTTGATTTTGTTTTGTTTGCGCTTAAAGTATGTAGCATGCCCTATAGCCACAACTGGTTGTCACAGGAATAATCAAATCAGGAAACATGCTTTGGTTTAAATTATCTAAGAAGGAATATCTCCTCACTTTCAAAGTGCTCTTCCTGCTGTGCCTCTGCACTGGCTCCTCTCCTATACTGAAATTGATTGCTTTGATTTGACCGCACACTGTGAGATTCTCACAACGTGCATTAAAAGCTGCAGCAAGTCAGATAGAACCTGCCTCATTTTCTGGCTCAAGGACATCCAGTATCATCTAACCCATCACTTCTCGACCTTTTAGCTAAAATCAAGTGTAGTATCTGTTCTTATCAGTGTCCAGTAGGGGTGCTAGGCCATCATTCTGGCCTTATGGCAGGAATGGTTAGCTGTACAGTATCCCTGCTGGTATGATGGGGGCTCTGAAGGCTAGTACCGGCTGCAACAGAAACAGGAAAATGGAATGGGCCCAGTTTCTGCTGGTTTGAATGGATCTACCTTGTTTGGCCATTGGCTGGGAAGGGGTCTGTGCCCCCTGGCCTTCTAGCTAAGTTTGGAGCAATTTTTGCTACCAGGCCTCAGGGCCTAGCCAGTGCACATTGCACGGCCACTTATTTATGTAATTTATTTTCTCCGCATGTTTCTCGCTTTTCACTTTTGTGTGTGTTTTTCTTCACTGGATGGAGGGTATGATGTGAGTCCTCGGGCTTGCCCTGAAGTCTAGGGGGAGGATGTGTGGCCCTTAGATATCTTCCTCCCCTGGGAGGCCTCTCTTTGGGAGAGCCCCTTGACCTAGTACTCGGTGGTCGGCTTTGACTGGCCATGAGAAGAGGGGTCTGCCAGGCCTTCTGGCTAGATGGACCTAATCGTACCCTTGTTCCTGTCAGGAATTTTGTGCCCCGGGGATTCAGGGAGAGGTCTTACCCCTTTGGGGGATGGACAATAGCACACCCTTAAGTGTACTTTTTAGTATTCATATGCACTTTTTTTGTACACTTAACGTTTTTTTTTTCGTTTTCAGCACCACCATGGATTAAAAAAAAAAAAAAACAGGTGCTCAACCTGTAGCCCTCCAACTGTTGTGGAACTACAAGTTCCTTGCGGTATTGCAAGGCTGACAGCTACAAGCATGGCTCCCAAAAGTTAAGGCATGATGGAACTTTTAGTTCCACAAGAGCTGGAGCGCCATAGGTTAAGCACCTATGAAATTCTAACCCTTCCCAGGCCAACTGTCCCTGGCCTGCTGCTTTCATTTATTATATTTTAGCTCTTTCAACCATGGAGGCTCAGTATCATATGTGACCTAGAATATTTTGCATGCAAATGTAATCAGTTTTGAAGGTTCTTGAGAGGAATACTGAAGCTGACTGCAAGATACTATGTAGTATGTACAGCACCCTGCCAGCACCCATGATCTGCCTGCATAGCATAGAGATGCATATAAACTCATTAAAATGTCATTAGCATGTTGAAGGGGATGGGAAGTACCAGGGAAGGCAAAATATAAGCAGATTAAACTTAAGCTTTATCCATTCCCTATTTTTATCCAAAAGGTAAAAAAAAGTTGTGGCAGAGTTTTTACCTGTAGGTTCTCTTTGATTCTGTGTTCAGTGTAGCTTTTTGCAAGAACGACAATCCCTCTCTGCAGGAGATAACGAAGTGCTACCTGAGCCGGGGTCCGTCCGATCTTCTTTGCTATACCATTTAGGACTGGGTCCTCAAGGAGTACAGGACAACCTACACCAATCCTGCATGGAAGCAAGCAGACAAAGCTAATTCCAAATAATGAAATAGGCCCACCACCGAGCACATAAGGCAGTGATAGAATTATAATGTTGGACCATTGGCATAGCATTGTTATTCTCCAATTTGACTGATAGACAGAAGTGCTGAATGTGCTGCAAGGATGCCGGCTTATTCTTTACGGAGAAAAGATAAACCTAATCCATGCGCCCGGCCCCTAATCTACAGTGCCTTGAAAAAGTATTCATACCTCTTGAAATTTTCCACATTTTGTCATGCTACAACCAAAAACGTAAATGTATTTTATTGGGATTTTATGTGACAGATCAACACAAAGTGGCACATAGTTGTGAAGTGGAAGGAAAATGATAAATGATTTTCCAAATTTTTTACAAATACATACAGTGAATACATATGTGAAAAGTATGGCGTGCATTTGTATTCAGCCCCCCGAGTCAATACTTTGTAGAACCACCTTTTGCTGCAATTACAGTTGCAAGTCTTTTTGGGTATGTCTCTACCAGCTTTACACATCAAGAAAGTGACATTTTTGACCGTTCTTCTTTGCAAAATAGCTCAAGTTCTGTCAGATTGGATGGAGAGCATCTGTGAACAGCAATTTTCAAGTCTTGCCACTGATTCTCAATTGGATTTAGGTCTGGACTTTGACTGGGCCATTCTAACACACAAATAAGCTTTGATCTAAACCATTTCATTAAAGCTCTGGCTGTATGTTTAGGGTCATTGTCCTGCTGGAAGGTGAACCTCCACCCCAGTCTCAAGTCTTTTGTAGACTCTAACAGGTTTTCTTTTAAGATTGCCCTTTATTTGGCTCCATCCATCTTCCCATCAACTGTGGCCAGCTTCCCTGTCCCTGCTAAAGAAATGCCACCACCAAGTTTCACGGTGGGGTTGGTGTGTTCAGGGTGATGTGCAGTGTTTGTTTCCCGCCACACATAACGTTTTACTTTTAGGCCAAAAAGTTCAATTTTGGTCTCATCTGACCAGAGCACCTTCTTCCATATGTTTGCTGTGTCCCCCACATGGCTTCTCGCAAACTGCAAATGAGACTTATGGCTTTCTTTCAATGGTGGCTTTCTTCTCACCACTCTTCCATAAAGTTGAGATTTGTAGAGTGCACGACTAATAGTTGTCCTGTGGACAGATTCTCCCACATGAGCTGTGGATCTCTGCAGCTCCTCCAGAGTTACCATGGGCCTTTTGGCTGTTTCTCTGATGCTCTCCTTGCCCGGCCTGTCAGTTTAGGTGGACGGCCATGTCTTGGTAGCTGTGCCATACTCTTTCCATTTTCGGTTGATGGATTGAACAGTGCTGCATGAGATGCTCAAAGCTTGGGATTTTTTTTTATAACCTAACTTGCTTTAAACTTCTCCACAACTTTATCCCTGTAAGATAACAACACAGACCTCAAGCGCTAAAACTGGCAGTCATTAGAGAATCATCATAGTGTCATGTCCATTATATGAGAAATGTCTGGAATCCAGTGCAGCTGTCAACTCCTAAGAAAAATGAGCATCAGAAATACATAAACAGACAGCACTCAATGGGGCCAGAAGGATAAAAGGACTGAAAATGTGGCGCCAAGATTATTTAATAAAATGCATGCCAAAATTAATTAAAAATTACAACAGTCAAATGAAAAATATCAAATATAAAAACTAAATAGGAAGACTAAATAGGAAGTAAATAGGTGTCTTCCTATTTAGTTTTTATATTTGATCTTTTTCATTTGACTGTTGTGATTTTTAATTAATTTTGGCGTGCATTTTATTAAATAATCTTGGCCTCACATTTTCAGTCCTTTTATCCTTCTGGCCCTATTGAGCGCTGTCTGTTTGTGTACAACTTTATCCCTGACCTGTCTGATGTGTTCCTTGGCCTTCATGGTGCTGTTTGTTCACTAAGGTTCTCTAACAAACCTCTGAGGGCTTTTATAGAACAGCTGTATTTATGAGACTAAATTACACACAGATGAATTCTATTTACTAAGTAGGTGACTTCTGAAGGCAATTGGTTTCACTAGATTTTAGTTAGGGGTATAAGAGTTAGACCCCATATACACTATTATGCCCCGTACACACGGTTGGATTTTCCTACGGAAAATGTTCGATGGAAGCTTGTTTTTGGAAATTCCGACCGTGTGTAGGCTCCATTTGATTTACCAAAACCATATAATATGAGGTCAAACCTTAAGAGTTTCAATTTGTATGCAATCAGGCAGGCCCTTGTACTACATGGTTTTGGTAAATCTGAAGACAAAAATCTGCAGAAAATCTAATAGTGTGTATGGGACTTAAAGGGGGCTGAATACAAATGCATGCCACACTTTTCACATATTTATTTGTAAAAAAGTGTTAAAAACCATTTATCACTTTCCTTCCATTGCACAGTGCCACTTTGTGTTGGTCTATCACCTTAAATCCATTTACGTTTTTGGTTGTAACATGACACAATGTATAAAATGTCAAGGGGTATGCATACTTTTTCAAGGCACTGTACATGCAGGGCGCCGAATGCATGGATTCCAATGTTTTTTTTTTATTTTAAGGGGAACCCTGCACCAAAATTTTAAAAAAAGATGGCGTGGGGTCCCCCCAAAAATCCATACCAGACCCTTATCCTAGCATGCAACCTGGCAGGCCGCAGGAAAAGGGGGGAGGACAGAGCGCCCCCCCTCCTGAACCGTACCAGGCCACATGCCCTCAACATGGGGAGGGTGCTTTGGGGTAGCCCCCCCAAGCACCTTGTCCCCATGTTGATGGGGAGAAGGGCCTCATCCCCACAACTCTTGCCCGGTGGTTGTGGGTGTCTGCGGGCAGGGGGCTTATCGGAATCTGGAAGCCCCCTTTAACAAGGGGACCCCCAGATCCCGGCCCCCCTGTGTGAAATGGTAACGGGTTACAAATGTACCCCTACCATTTCACAAAAAATGTGTGAGAATGGTAAAAAAAAACACAAGACATGGCTTGGGACAAGTCCTTTATTAAAAATAAAATAAAATAAAACTGTCCCACGAAGTCTTCTTCTTCTCTCGCTCCGACGGACCGAAAAAGAAAAAAAAAAGCCATGGGAGGCACCCGGCGTAATGACCGGCCTCTCAGGTGACAGCTCTTTTATAAATGAGGGCAGGGCCACACAGTGACGTTGCCCGGTGACCCCGCCCCCCTCTGATGCTACGGGAAAGCCGTCATCGAGTGGCCCTGCCCTCAATTATAAAAGAGCTGTCACCTGAGAGGCCGGTCATTACGCCGGGTGCCTCCCATGGAGGCAGATCGTAGGCGGCGTGCGGATTTTTTTTTAGTCTGTTGGAGCGAGAGAAGAAGACTTCGTGGGACAGTTTTATTTTTTAATTTTTTTAATAAAGGACTTGTCCCAAGCCGTGTCTTGTGTTTTTTTTACCATTTTCACACATTTTTTGTGAAATGAATGGTAAGGGTACATTTGTATCCCGTTACCATTTCACATGGGGGGCGGGTTTTGGGGGTCCCCTTGTTAAAGGGGGCTTCCAGATTCCGATAAGCACCCTGCCCGCTGACCACCACAAACACCGGGCAAGGGTTGTGGGGATGAGGCCCTTCTCCCCATCAACATGGGGACAAGGTGCTTTGGGGGGCTACCCCAAAGCACCCTCCCCATGTTGAGGGCATGTGGCCTGGTACGGTTCAGGAGGGGGCGCTCTCTAGTCCCCCCCTCTTTTCCTGCAGCCTGCCAGGTTGCGTGGATAAGGGTCTGGTATGGATTTTTGGGGGACCCCCACGCCATTTTTAAAAAAAATGTTGGCGCGGGGTTCCCCTTAATATCCATACCAGACCTGAAGGGCCTGTTATGGAATTTGCGGGGACCCCCACGCATTTTTTTTTAAATTTTGGTTCGGGGGTTCCCCTGTGGGGGAATCCCATGCCGTTTTTATGCCGTTATATGAACTTTTTTGTGTATTGCAGAGACCGACAATTCATTACAGCCGCGAGTACTTTTAAATGACTTTTTTTCCTTTAGAAATGTCATTTTGCTCTCGGACTGTTCTAAACACGGGAAACATGCGCCACTTTACAGGCATACTGTAGACACCCCCCAGGTACAAAAGTTAAAGGAATATTTCACTTTTATTGTTTCACTTTAAGCATTATTAAAATCACTGCTCCCGAAAAAACGGCCGTTTTTAAAACTTTTTTTTGCATTGATACATGTCCCCTGGGGCAGGAGCCAGGTCCCCAAACACTTTTTAAGACAATAACTTGCATATAAGCCTTTAAAATTAGCACTTTTGATTTTTCATGTTCGTGTCCCATAGACATTAACGGTGTTCGCATGTTCAAACAAATTTTTTGCCTGTTTGCATGTTCTGCTGCAAACTGAACCGGGGGGGGGGGGGTTCAGCTCATCCCTAGTCCCGAGATACGATTGACCTAGAGGGAAAGCAACCATATTGGAAGCTGCAGAGGAGGAGGAGATACAGGGTAAGCCACCTTGAAGCCCCTGAGGATACGCAGGTAGGATCGGAAGCTGCCTGCAACCTAGATGGGGTAAGTGCGGGGCTAGTGGGCGGGCGGACGGATAGACGGGGGGGTATAGGCCAACCGGGGGGTTGGATTGTATGTCACGCACTCCCCCAAATTGGACACCAGCCGCCACTGGACCTAATGTATTTTGCTTTTATTTGAACCGATTTCCCAGCTTGTTGGAAGATCTCCGAGTGTGACATGACATGTGTTATGCTGTATAGGTCAAAAATAAAGTAAGGCGCATTTCTCATGTGCAAATTTTTGTGTAAAATGTACTTTATAGTTGGATATACATGCCTCCTGCATGTATCCTTACCTGTCAAATGGCTCCCCTCTGTCTGTTATGAGACCAGAAAAACTGCAGATTCTGTGGGCAGGTCTGTTGTCTGGAGCTCGGTGGGTGGAGTCGTGATGTCAGTAGACTCCCTGCCCACCTCTGCACTCCCCTTGGCCAGGCATCAATATTTCTTACACTGAACTTATGCTGGTCTTGTGGATTATGCCCCATGATCAATAACATCCAGTCAAAACCCAGGAAAGTCACCACATGACTTCAGCATGCCCATTCATCCTGAGATGTGGAGCAGCCAATCCTGGGAGAGCTGGAGAAGAAAGGATGCCTCTGTCACACTTGTGAATGAGATATGTAAATCACCTGTCACTCACAGCAAGGGGGAGAAGGACATCTATTTCTCTGTCTGACCATTTTTATCTCACTGAAAAAAGATAAGAGGACTGCTCAGAGCTGGATTAACTCTTTGTGGCAAGACTGAGCACAGATGATATGAAATCCTATACTGTACAAGCCTTAATTAAAAAAATAATAATTCGGGTTTACATCCCATTTAACCCCTTGGCGCCAAGCATACGCATATATGCGGCCTCGGCTTAAGGGGGTTATACCGGATGATGACCGCAGTTACAGGCATTATCCCGGTACCGTTTTTTTAGAGCGGGCGGTTGGCTTTCCAGGGATAACAACAGATGCGGCTAAAAGCCACTCAGCTGTTATACCTGAGGAGCGTGAGGGGACATCCCCCCCTCTCGCCGCCTCCCGCCGCTCTGACCTCCCGTCCCACCAGGAGACCCGATCCACGAACCGGCACTCCCGGCGTCTAGAGACAGACTGGCACGAAGCCGCAAAAAATAGAAGTGACATCACAACGTCACTTCCAGTTTACTCAGCTGCCAATGGATCCAGTTTAAAAAAAAATACAGTATTCAGAATCGCCATTTTTGGCGATCTGAATACTTTGAAGTGCAAAGGAGGGATTTGAGGTCTTTGAGACCTCTGATCCCTCCATGAAGAGTACCTGTCGCCACCTTTTACTGTCACAAGGGATGTTTACATTCCTTGTGACAGCAATAAAAGTGATCAATTTTTTTTTTAGAACACAATGTAAAAAAATAAAAAATAAATAAAATAAATAAGAAAAAAAATAGTTTTTTTTTAAAGCGCCCCCGTCCCCATGAGCTCGCGCAGCAAAGAAAACGCATACGCAAGTCACACTCGCATATGTAAACAGTGTTCAAATCACACATGTGAGGTATCGCCGCGATCATCGGAGTAAGAGCAATAATTCTAGCACTAGATCTCCTCTGTAAAGCCGCATACACACGGGCGGACTTTTCAGCGGACTTTCGACGGACTTTTGACAGACTTCCGACGGACTTTCTAACAAACGGACTTGCCTACACACGATCACACCAAAGTCCGACGGATTCGTACGTGATGACATACACCTGACTAAAATAAGGAAGTTGGTAGCCAGTAGCCAATAGCTGCCCTAGCGTCGGTTTTTGTCCGTCGGACTAGCATACAAAAGAGCGGATTTCTGGGTCCGGCGGAGTTACGACGTAAAGATTTGAAGCCTGTTCCAAATCTAAAGTCCGTCAGATTTGCGACGGCAAAGGTCCGCTGAAGGTCCGTGAAACCCACACACGATCGGATTGTTGGCCGGATTTGGTCCGTCGGCGTCCGTCAGACCAGTCCGGTCGAAAAGTCCGATCATCTGTACGCCCCATAACTCTAACCTGGTAACTGTTATTTTTTTTAAAGCGTCCTCTATGGAAAGTTTTAGGTATCGTAGTTTGTCGCCATTCCACGAGTGTGCGCAATTTCAAAGCGTGACATGTTTGGTATCTATTTACGTGGCGTAACACCATCTTTCACATTATACAAAAAAATTGGGTTCATTTTACTGTTTTGTTTTTTTTTTAATTTATGAAAGTGTCTTTTTCCCCAAAAATTGCGTTTGATAGACCGCTGCACAAATACCGTGTGACATAAAATATTGCAACAATCGCCATTTTATTCTCTAGACTCTCTGCTAAAAATATATATATAATGTTTGGGGTTCTAGGTGATTTTCTAGCAAAAAATACGGATTTTAACTTGCAAGCAACAAATGTCATAAATAGGCTTAGTCATAAAAGGGACCAAGCCTCTTTTTGAGATTTGTTGTTTACAAGTTAAAACACTTTTTTTTGCTAGAAAATTACTTAGAACCTCCAAACATTATACATATTTTTTTCAGACAATGGCGGTCATTGCAATACATTATGTCACACCATATTTGCGCAGTGGTCTTATAAGCGCAATTTTTGGGGAAAAATTTAAGAATAAGACAACAGTGAAGTTAGCCCAATTTCTTTCTGTATTGTGAAAGATAATGTTACACTGAGTAAATTGATACCCAACATATTATTCTGCAAAATTGCGCCCGGGTGTGGAATGGCAACAAACTTTGGCACTTAAAAATCTCCCTTGGCGACATTTAAACATTTCTACAGGTTACCTGTTTTGAGTTACAGAGGAGGTCTAGTGCTAGAATTATTGCTCTCACTCTAATGATCACGGCGATACCTCACATGTGTGCTTTGAACACCGTTGTCATATGCAGGCGCAACTTACGTATGCGTTCACTTCTGCGCGTAAGCTCGGTGAGACGGGGCACTTTAAATTATTTTATTTTTTATTTATTGTACTTTTTATTTTTACACTGCCCTTTTAAAAAAATTTGGGTCACTTTTATTCCTATTACAAGGAATGTAAACATCCCTTGTAATAGAAAAAAAGCATGACAGGCATAGACATTGCTAAGGGGTGGTTATTGGGGCTACAGCCCTGAGTCTGGGGCCCATAGCCCCGAGTCTCTTGTCCCGGTCCAGAATGAAGGGGACAGGGGCGTACTGAGCCTTGGTAGCGCTGGCTCCGGCTCCAGCTCCACCCCTGCCTCCACCTAACTCTACTCTTGGTCACTAGTTGCTAGAGCTAGCAACCAGTGATGTCACGGCCGCAAGTCCCTTCTTGCCCACTGTGCCCACACTGCCCAGCATTCAAAGCGGAGGAGGATTGCACTTCCTCCTCGTCCGCGCTAGTGCTCGTGGGGCCTGGCCTACGACTCCTGGACTGGAGCGTCCCGCTGCTGGTCCGGTGGCAGCATGGAGTGCAGAGCATTAGGATCAAACAGGGAGAAGGAGGCCTGGGCAGCTGGGAAGAGCCCAGGAGGGAGAGAGAGAGAGAGAGAGAAGACACCGCCACCCTGAGCAGTATCCCCAGCGCCTCCCAGAGCCTGCACTCCTCCAACCTCAGTCCTCTCCCAGCTCGCTGTGACTGGAACAGGAAGAAGGCTCCAGAAGGCGAGAACTACAATGCGGCCGCCGTGCCACATTGATCCCCGCTCGGCGCTCAGGCGAGTGGTTCTCCTCTTCTCCTCTGGCTGCCTCGCACACCAGCACCATGGCTGAGCTGCTGTTGCAGGACCTGGACACATGAAGTCTGTCTTCTCCTGGTCGGGTAGGTCAGTCGGTGTGTGTATGTCAGGTAGGTCAGTGTATGTATGTCAGGTAGGTCAGCGTATGTCAGGTAGGTCAGTGTATGTCAGGTAGTTCAGTGTATGTCAGGTAGGCCAGTGTGTGTCAGGTAGGTCAGTGTATGTATGTCAGGTAGGTCAGTGTGTGTCAGGTATGTCAGGTGGGTCAGTGTGTGTCAGGTAGGGCAGTGTATGTATGTCAGGTAGGTCAGTGTGTGTCAGATAGGTCAGTGTGGGTCAGGTAGGTCAGTGTGGGTCAGGTAGGTCAGTGTGTGTCAGGTAAGTCAGTGTATGTATGTCAGGTAGGTAGGTCAGTGTATGTATGTCAGGTAGGTCAGTGTATGTATGTCAGGTAGGTAGGTCAGTGTGTGTCAGGTAGGTCAGTAGGTCAGTGTATGTATGTCAGGTAGGTCAGTGTATGTCAGGTAGGTCAGTAGGTCAGTGTGTGTCAGGTAGGTCAGTGTATGTATGTCAGGTAGGTCAGTGTGGGTCAGGTAGGTCAGTGTGTGCCAGGTAGGTCAGTGTATGTCAGGTAGGTCAGTGTGTGTATGTCAGGTAGGTCAGTGCATGTCAGGTAGGTCAGTGTGTGTCAGGTAGGTCAGTGTATGTCAGGTGGGTCAGTGTGTGTCAGGTAGGTCAGTGTATGTATGTCAGGCAAGTCAGTGTGGGTCAGGTAGGTCATTATATTTCCGGTAGGTTAGTGTATGTCAGGTAGGTCAGTGTGTGTATGTCAGGTAGGTCAGTGTATGTCAGGTAGGTCAGTGTATGTAGGTCAGTGTAGGTCAGTGTGTGTCAGGTAGGTCAGTGTGTGTCAGGTAGGTCAGTGTGGATCAGGTAGGTCAGTGTATGTCAGGTAGGTCAATGTGTGTCAGGTAGGTCAGTGTATGTATGTAAGGTAGGTCAGTGTGTGTCAGGTAGGTCAGTGTGTGTTAGGTAGGTCAGTGTATGTATGTCAGGTAGGTCAGTGTGTGTCAGGTAGGTCAGTGTATGTCAGGTAGGTCAGTGTATGTCAGGTAGGTCAATGTGTGTCAGGTAGGTCAGTGTATGTATGTCAGGTAGGTCAGTGTGTGTCAGGTAGGTCAGTGTATGTCAGGTAGGTCAGTGTATGTATGTCAGGTAGGTCAGTGTGTGTCAGGTAGGTCAGTGTATGTCAGGTAGGTCAATGTGTGTCAGGTAGGTCAGTGTATGTCAGGTAGGTCAGTGTGTGTCAGGTAGGTCAGTGTGTGTTGGGCAGGTCAGTGTGTGTCAGGCAGGTCAGTGTATGTCAGGTAGGTCAGTGTGTGTCAGGTAGGTAAGTGTATATATGTCAGGTAGGTCAGTGTGTGTCAGGTAGGTCAGTGTGGCTCAGGTAGGTCAGTGTATGTAGGTCAGTGTAGATCAGTGTGTGTCATGTCAGGTAGGTCACTGTATGTCAGGTAGGTCAGTGTATGTAGGTCAGTGTAGGTCAGTGTATGTAGGTCAGGTAGGTCAGTGTATGTATGTCAGGTAGGTCAGTGTGGGTCAGGTTGGTCAGTGTGGGTCAGGTAGGTCAGTGTGTGTATGTCAGGTAGGTCAGTGTATGTCAGGTAGGTAGGTCAGTGTGTGTATGTCAGGTAGGTAGGTCAGTTTAGAGGTCAGCATTGATGGGCACTGGTAAGCCAAGCAGCAACCAGCAAGTGAGCTTACCCCCGCCACACAACCCCACCACCCAGCCAAAAAACCCCACGCCACTAGAGTAAACCGACCCGCCCCCCGTGCCAGCCTTGGACTTTGGGCTGAAGCCCCTGGTCTTTTTGGCACCTAGCAACGCCCCTGGTGACAGGACCTCTTAAATGTGAGATCTGGGGTCAAAAATACCTCAGATCTCACATTTACGCTTAAATGCAATAAAAAATAAATAAATAAATGCCTTTTTTTTGTTCAAAAAAATAATTTCCCCTTTAAGACCATTGGGCGGAAGTGACGTTTGACGTCGCTTCTGTCATCCAATGTTATGAAGCCGAGTGGGGACCATCTTTCCCTCATTCGGCTCCATGTTACTGAGGGGACAGCATCGGATTGTGGCGATGACGACCAGAGCGTGGCGGGAGGGGGGGCACCTCTCCCGCCACCGATAAAAGTAATCTCGTGGCGAATCCCCACAGAGATCATTTTTATCCTAAAAAGGACCGCCCACCATTACAGAAAATACCAGGGTTATGGCAGCTATCTACTGCCACAACCCCGGTATTCTATGTCAGGTACGGCGGTTTGCGGTAAGTGGTTAAATGGTATTGCACGATCATCCTATCATTTATTAATTTTTTTTGGCACTTGGTGTTAACCAGTTGATGGAAGAATAATACCATTGGAGAAGTGTTTGGATGTTGTTTAAAATAAATCTGACCACTACATCTGATCATATTGGTGTAACAAAAGGCTTTATTGGTCCCTGGGACCTTGTGGTTCTAGTGAGTGCATCTACATTGTCACACATGGTGGAGCACCGGTTTGTTGGGGAGAGGAGCAAAATACATCCTTTCAAGATTTTCTCATACACAGTATGGTGGATGGGTTCTAAAGATTGAACATCACATTGGACTTTATTTTTAAACTGTATACATTTAGGATATTATACACATTTATTCTTGTGCATTGTTTGCGGTACACTTTGCAAAGTACAGTCTTATATGATTTGTTTTTCTGTTGTTCTGTACACAAATTTAATCTTTGATTGTAATGGTCACATGTTACTACTAGTGTTGAGATTTTGAGCAAGGTTTAAATGAGGAGTTTAATACAACTAAAGAGTACATAGTACAGTTTAAACTAAATTTTGCACATGAGAATAGCCCCTTACTTTAATTTATGACCTATATATTTTAGTGTGATTCACGCTTAAAAGGGCAGCTGTCACATATATGCACAGTCATATATGGTTGGTGCCCTTTACAATAAGACTTTAGTCATGTGTTATGCTGTGTTCTAGAAACCATGGCTTCACCCATTCTGTTTTCTGCGGCATGGACAAAATGACAAACTGATAAGACAACTGGTAATTAAATAATAATGAAGTAAATAATGGTCATCTGAGTAGTCAGTTATCAGAAAACTACAGGAGGAAGGGGGCGGGGGGGTGACAAGACCAGTCATTCTGCAAAAGGAGAGAGAGCAGCAGTGATCGGTCTTTATTACAGGAAGCTCCTACACTACACAGAGGGAAAGTTTTACACTGGATTACTGCACAGATCTGGAAGAAATACACAAAGCACACCAAGTTTCAAAGAAGAATAAACGTGGCTTTTGTATTTAGACAACATTTGGTGATCCTGGATTTTTTTTGTTTAAGAAGCAGACGCTTTCTATTCAGACTGTATATGTAAGTACAGCTGATATTTAAAAAGTATATAACAGGGTTTTTCCTTAACATCCAACAGAAACTTTTGTATTTACCCGAATGCCACATCCCGGCTGGAGCCCAGGGCACTATACGCAACCAGCACAATTTCATTCTCCTTGCAGAATCTCAGAAGTTTCTCTTGGTTCAGGTACACATGGCACTCTACCTGCACAGACAAAAAAAATCCACTAAATACAATTTTATGTACTGTATAATCAGGTATATCAAGCCCCAGCATGCCGAATCACATGTTTGTAGCTGCATACACTACAAATATGTCATATCAATATTTCCCCATATTCTAAGAGCCAGAACTGAGATGGTGGTAGCAGGATCAGTCCACCCGCAAACAATGTTTCAGTTATACACTAGGTGGATGTGATGAGTCAGTCCCTGGCTTCTCATATGTTTCTTATATGTTTTTTATATGCCAAGAGTGAGATCTCCCAATTAAAGTTCCTGAACTGTTTCTGTCCTCCTGAGAGCTTTGTGTGTTCCTGCCTACTTTTGTTCCAGTTCCTCCTTTTACTTTCTCCATAATATGAAAAATATACGAATTATTAAGGGATGGTGAGAACCAAAAATAATAGACACAGCAGGAGTGCAGACCTAGGACCTCTGCCAAGGATTGGATGAACCACTCATGATGGCCACAATAGGAGTGCATACCTAGGAACTCAGTACAGAGATGATGGGAACCCCTCATGAAAGGCACCGGATGGTGGGAATCCCTCACAATGGGCATAGCAGATATACAGACCCGTGAATTCAGGGATTTCAGATGGTTTAAGGAATATCAGATAGTTTTAATATCAGATGGAGGAATATTAGATGGATTATCCCTCCAGCATCCAGAGCAGATGTAAAGGATTATTTTTTTTTAAATGAAAATAATATGTATATGGAGAAGCCCATCACAGCCAAGGAAATCCATATGGCAATAAAATCATTGAAACTTTACAAACGGCCAGGTCCTGGCGGCTTCTCGAGGACATACTACAAAATGTTTGCGGACCTTCTTATCCCCCCTAGTAGAAGTCTCTACTTAAAGGCCATTCCTTTTGTACGAAATCCTTCACAGCAGCGATCTCAATGATACCCAAACCGAATACGGATGACACCACCTGGTCCAACTATAGGCCAATATCCATACTCAATCTAGATATAAAACTATTAGCTAAAGTCCTGTCAACTCGCCACAATCCCATCATAGGTTCCTTAGTTCACGAGGACCAAACAGGGTTCATTCCCTCTTGTCAAGCAGGTCACAATATCCGAAGAGCCACACTTCTACCTCATGCATCCCGCACCCGCCGAATACTATCTTGCTTAATCTCTCTTGATATTCGCAAGGCATTTGACACACTTTCATGGTCTTACAGTGGGGCAAAAATTATTTAGTCAGCCATCAATTGTGCAAGTTCTCCCACTTAAAAAGATGAGAGAGGCCTGTAATTGTCATCATAGGTATACCTCAACTATGAAAGACAAAATGTGGAAACAAATCCAGACAATCACATTGTCTTATTTTTGAAAGAATTTATTTGCAAATTATGGTGGAAAATAAGTATTTGGTCACCTACAAACAAGCAAGATTTATGGCTCTCACAGACCTGTATCTTCTTCTTTAAGAGGCTCCTCTGTCCTCCACTCATTACCTGTATTAATGGCATCTGTTTGTTATCAGTATAAAAGACACCTGTCCACAATAGATATATTTTATTGTCATTGTATACATACAACAAAATTTTTTCGGATACCCTTTACAGCAGCAATAAAACATTTCTCAAGAAAACCACACATACATACTCCTAGCACATGCCCACATATCTATTTAAATATATCAAGATATAAAATGTTATTTAAAAATAAATAAATAAAAGAATGTTAAAATTCTACATAAAATTCCTAAAACACTGTACCTGATGGGATTATGGACAATACGGCCCTAGGAAAAAACTATGCTTTAAGCGATTAGTGTGCGTTTTAAGTGTTCTATATCTTTTCCCTGATGGCAATGGGACAAACACATTGTAACCTGGGTGGGTTGGATCAATACTAATAGCTTTTGCCCGCTTTTTTAATCGGCTGGCATATGCTGTGTCCAAATTTGGTAGATCTGTTCCTATGATCCGCTGTGCGGTTTTCACCACACGAGACAGGCACTTCTTATCCTCCGCCCTGCAGCTGGCATACCACACTACAGCGCAGTGGAGAAGAATACTCTCAATGGTACAATGATAGAAATTGACCAGAAGCCTTAAGGGCAATCCAGCCTGCTTCAGTCTCCGAAGGAAAAACAGTCTCTGCTGCGCTTTTTTCACTAGAAAAAAAGTGTTTTGAGACCATGACAACTCCCTTGTAATATGCACTCCCAAAAATTTAATAGTGTCCACCCTTTCCACCTCCTCACCACCTATATGAACCGGGCAATGATTGCTCTTTCTTGATCTGCTATAATCCACTATTATTTCTTTAGTTTTTGCCGTATTAAGTATTAAATCATTTTCTCTACACCACTCAACCAAATGTTGAATTTCCTGCCTATAAGCTGTCTCATCATTATCTTGTATGAGTCCCACTAAAGTGGTGTCATCAGCAAACTTCACTATAGTGTTAGACGCATGTATGGGAGTACAGTCGTGAGTGAACAATGTAAACAAGGCCGGACTTAACACACATCCCTGTGGTACCCCTGTATTCAAAATAATAGTGTTAGACATCTGATCTCCTATTCTCACCATTTGTGGCCTGTTTGTTAGAAAATCCATAATCCATGAGCGCAGCAATGGACATAGGCCCAAAGCTTTTAACTTTTTCACTAATTTGTCAGGGACTACTGTGTTAAATGCAGAGCTAAAATCAATGAATAACATCCTAACATATGTGTTTGAGTGCTCAAGATGTGTCAAGGCAGCATGCAATGCAATAGCAATTGCATCATCTGTGCACCTATTTGCACGATAGGCAAACTGATACTTATCCAGATCAACAGGAATGCTTGCCTTAAGATGTGATAATACGAGCCTCTCAAAACATTCACACTCCAAACTCCACTATGGTGAAGAGCTGTCGAAGGACACCAGAAACAAAATTGTAGACCTGCACCAGGCTGGGAAGACTGAATCTGCAATAGGCAAGCAGCTTGGTGTGAAGAAATCAACTGTGGGAGCAATAATTAGAAAATGGAAGACATGCAAGACCACTGATAATCTCCCTCGATCTGGGGTTCCACGCAAGATCTCACCTTGTGGGGTCAAAATGATCACAAGAACGGTGAGCAAAAATCCCAGAACCACACGGAGGGACCTAGTGAACGACCTGCAGAGAGCTGGGACCCACGTAACAAAGGCTACCATCAGTAACACACTACGCCGCCAGGGACTCAGATCCTGCAGTGCCAGACGTGTCCCCTTGCTTAAGCCAGTACATGTCCGGGCCCGTCTGAGGTTTGCTAGAGAGCATTTGGATGATCCAGAAGAGGATTGGGAGAATGTCATATGGTCAGATGAAACCAAAGTAGAAACACAACTCGTCATGTTTGGAGGAGAGAGAATGCTGAGTTGCAACCAAAGAACACCATACCTACTGTGAAGCATGGGGGTGGCAACATCATTCTTTGGGGCTGTTTCTCTGAAAAGGGAACAGGACGACTGATCTGTGTACAGGAAAGAATGAATGGGGCCATGTATCATGAGATTTTGAGCCAGTCTCCAGATCTCAACCCCATAGAAAACCTTTGGAGGGAGTTGAAAGTCTGTGTTGCCCAGCGACAGCCCCAAAACATCACTGCTCTAGAGGAGATCTGCATGGAGGAATGGGCCAACAGACCATCAACAGTGTGTGACAACCTTGTGAAGACTTACAGAAAACGTTTGACCTCTGTCATTGCCAACAAAGGATATATAACAAAGTATTGAGATGAACTTTTGATATTGACCAAATACTTATTTTCCACCATAATTTGCAAATAAATTCTTTCAAAAATCAGACAATGTGATTGTCTGGATTTGTTTCCACATTTTGTCTCTCATAGTTGAGGTATACCTATGATGACAATTACAGGCCTCTTTCATCTTTTTAAATGGGAGAACTTGCACAATTGGTGGCTGACTAAATACTTTTTTGCCCCACTGTATCTCACTTCTGTCCTTCAACTATGGGGATTTGGCTCACATTTTTTCAATGGGTTTCTGCCCTTTATCAAAACCCGAAAGCCTTTGTGTGCTACTCAGGCTTTCGCTTCAAACACTTCCCCAGAGAACGAAGTACCCGAAAAGGGCTGTCCTCATTCACAACTCCTCTTCGCCCTAGCTTTTGAGCCACTGGCACTCCTGATTTGATCCAACCCAAACATTCATGGCCTAGAATTAGGGGGACATCAACACAAACTGTGCTTATTTGCGGATATTGTCCTCATATTCTTGACTTCACCTTTGATCTCCTCCACTGCTTTGGAAGAGTGTCGGGCCTTATCATCAATCCCCAAAAATCATCCACCCTAAATATTTCCTTACCATCCAGTCTACAGGCTCACTTGAGTGAAATTCTTCCGTTCCCCTGGGCTACCTCCAACATCTCATACTTAGGTATCAAGTTTACAGCCAACCCTGATGACCTCTATGCCGCCAAATACCCTCCTATGCTTCTTCACCTTACCAATCTCATGTCCAAGTGGTCTACTTTACCCCTGGCATGGATGAGCAGAATCATGATGTCTATCCTTCCCAAAATTCTTTACCTCTTCAGGGTACTGCCCATACAAGTCTCATCTTTTTACTTGCACATTCTTCAACGCAGGTCTTCAAACTACATCTGGAGTAAAATCAGACCCCGTCTGCCCAAGCCAACTCTCTATACTTCCCATATCAGGGCTGGGCTTAGTGTACCCAACTACACAAAATACTACTACATGGCACAGCTAGCACAACTCCCCAAATACCACGCTACTAAAGAGATCCCACTATGGGTAGCAATGGAATCAGTCGATAGCGGCCCTCTCTCCACAGCAAACCTTTTGTGGCTATCGCCCTCTCAACATCGATTCATCACGAACCCTATTACAAAGCACAGTCTAACCATTTGGGACAGACTTAAATCCCGTTTTGGCCTCCAATCCTCTCACAATCCCCTCCTTTCCTTCCTCCGCAAACCCGCCTTCTACCTGGTCTGGTCTACATTATCCTTTTTCTGCTTAGTCTAATGCAGGATTAATCCAAGCCCACTACTTCTTTACTTCATTTTCTATCACACCCTTCCCGACACTTTGTACATCGCATAACCTTCCTCCGACAGAACTCTTTAGATACCTCCAACTTAACCACTTTTTTACTCAATGTATACCCCCTGCCTCAACTACCCCAAGATTCACAACCTTTGAAAAAGCTTGCAAATCCGCCCCCCACAGACACAGGCTAACCTGTATGTATGCTCAACTACTATTATACCCAATAACCGCCCCACCAACATATGTTGAGAAACGGGAGAGAGACCTTAACCTCACTCTGGATCCAGCAGACTGGTCACATATCTAGCAGGCTACTAAATCAGCCTCACCAAACATCGTGGTGCTCGAAACCAACTATAAGGTGCTCACAAGGTGGTACCTGGTCCCCACCAGGATATCCAAATTCCTACCCCAGTGCTCCCCAAATTTCTTCCTAGGCTGTGACACATTAGGCACTCATGTACACATTTGGTGGGAATGTCCTGTAGCTTGTACCTTCTGGGTTGAGGTTTTTGGGATCCTATGAACTTTGTTAGATTCACCCCTGAAACCAGACCGTGCATTAGCACTCCTGAACAACAAACCACAGGCTTTAACATATCGTCAGTTTAACCTTTTACTCTTTCTCACCACAGCAGCTAAACAAACCATAGCTAAAGCATGGAAATCCATCACATTATGTATACTGACTGAAACATAGAATCACCCAAGCCATGATCCACACCAAATGTCGATCTACAAAAGACTCTGGAGGCCCTGGATCACCCACTTTTTACCACTAGACCTAGATGAATCCCTTATACTACCCTAGTGGTGATACCACACCCCTCCCACCCAAGACTAGAGTATACGCATGGTCGCAGGTAATTAGGTCCTCTCTAGGGAACCCCCCTTCACCCCTATTCCTTCCTATCTGATGTTCCTCTTCCTCTACTCCTCCTGTTCTCCCCCCCTGCTCTTCAGGATAACCCCCTATCTCCAACTCACTCTCCACCACGGGGTCTATACAGCTCCCCTATTTTGTGACCTAAGTAACATGGGGCACAAGCTTCGCTCTTTCTCCTCATACTTTTATTTCTTTTTCAAAGCCAGTAGGATGGATGAAGTATTGTATCCATTCACTGACCTTCTCCCCACGGTTTAATTTGATAAAAAGCCTTTGGGACAAGGCCACACTACACCGCGGCTACTCTATACAGAAGAGCCCCTCTGAACAATTTATTGTGAATGTTCTCAGGACCAGTTTACTTACTGTTACTTGAAAAGTAACCCCTCCTGCGGTCCTTCACTGACCTTCTACACTAGAAGCCCGCCTTTTATATGTTACAGGCCCCCTAAGCTCTACAGCTCCCCTTACTTGAAGGTCATGTCTTCTCCTGTTTTATACAGACTGTTGTATGTTCAGGACTTGCCGTTTTATAATTGTACTGTACTGTACTGTACTAATAAAATACTGTAACAAGAAAATAATACGCGTAACAATGGTATTGCGCAAAGCAGCCCTGAACCTCCCCTTCTGGAGCCCCACCAGCACTCTTGGTCAGTGCTGGGACAAGGTCATCTAGACCCCTGGGCGAACATGCCCAAATATGTATGAGTCAGCAAACCCCCCCAAAAGAAATGGAGCACTAATCTGCAAGCTTATCCCTGAAGCATAAATCCCTCCTCCTCCCAGTACAAGCCTACCCCTTTGCTTAAATCCCCCCTCCCAGCACAAATCTTTGCCCCACCATCCCTCAAATACCCCCAGCACAAATGCCCCCCCAAAACAATCACCCCTTCTAGCACAAATCCTCTATCCCTCAAATTTCTCCTCCAAGTACACATCCTCTCCCCTCACTCCAAATTCTCCCTCCCAGCACAAATCCCCACTCCCCCAATATCTCCACCTAGCACAAACCCCCCCCAGTGCAGATACCCCCAAAATCATCCCTACTAGCACAATCCCCGCACCCCCCCAAAAAAATGTCCTCTCCTAGCACAAATTCTCTCTTCCTTCTTCCCCCCCCCCCAACACAAATCCCTGTAACTAACCACTCCTAGCATCCCCCTGGAACAACTCCTACCCCCTGCCACCCCCCAATTTTCCCCTCCCAACACAATTCCGCTCCCCCCAATCGCCTTGCTGTGCACCGTCTCTATGTCCTGTGATGAGAGGAGAACAGCGCTATAGGTAATATATGTAAATATATGGGAGGTGAGGGGTAAAACAACTAGAGGGACAGTTTTTACCTTAATGCAGGGAATGAATTAAGGTAATAAAAAGTTTTGGCCTTAGAACCACTTTAAGGTAAAAAAAGTATTACATCAAAATTTAAAAGATCTACCCATATACAATTTTACACAAATTATTTGCAAAGAAGTGGGCAGGAATGGTACCAGGAAATCCCCACAAAGAATAAAAAGCCAGTAGATGTAAACTCAGTCACACAAATCTCATATAAACTTTACCATATTGATGCAATTTCAAAAGTTGTTGTTTATTCTATAGGTTTTTCATAAATAACCCCTTGTGATCCTGCCATGAAGGTTCAGACATCTCCTGTTAAAGGGTGACAACTGACTCCCAGGTGTGCTCTTTTGCACTGTCAGCCTGGCACATGCCCCCATGGTGACGATTATAAGCAGCTGTGCGATGACACATTTTCCAAAAATGGTCATTCGGTGTCAACCTCAGGGAGCCAGTCAAGAATAAAGATGAGCTTGAGCATCCTCAAAACACATCTTTACCCCAACTCCCTAACTCTTTGTTTAAGTGAGTAGAGGGCGAGAATAAAGCTCATTGGAGTAAAAAGAGTTCAAGCTCATATTTCGGGTAGAGATGAGTTTGGAGGATAATTAATAAATAATTCCTTGCGCAGTGCTCAAAGTGTAAAAGACTTTCAAACCATAAACTAAAAAATCACGTACCAAGCTAAGAAATATCTAAAACACTTGCTCACAGGCCATATGTCAGACATTGCAATCACTATTGTATCTTATTATGCCCCTAATAAACGCCCGGTGGCTTTTCTATCACATCTACTCCAGGTGGTAGAAACACACAAATTCAGAACAGTTATCTTGTGCGGAGATTCCAACGCGACTATTTTTCCTTTTCTAGACAAATCCCCATCAGTCCCAATTACCAGTCCTAACCAGACAACAATCCAACACCTACTTACCACATATAAACTAGTAGACACGTGGCGTGAACTTAATCCCACTAGTAGATGCTTCACACACTACTCCTACCCACATAACATCTTCTCGCGCATTGATCACATATTTGTCTCTTCTGGCAGGATCCCAGGGTTTCTTTCCTTTAAAATCATTCCTTCCCCGTGGAGGGACCACTGCGCAGTATATACCACATTAGCCTCCCCTATACCCAGGTCACAAGATAGGACTTGGTATATAAACCACTCTACACTAACCCACCCATCGTCTTGAGATTGAAATAGCACTCACAGAATACTTTTCAACCAACGACACAGAAGATATCTCTGCCCTTACACTATGGTACGCTCATAAAACTGTCCTCCGTGGTAAACGTATACAACAAGCTGTAACCCTTAAAAGAACATGCAAAGCCCTATTCGCTAAGTTGGAGGCTGACTTCAACGCATGCCACATAGCCTTCCAATCCTCCCCAAATGCCATCACTAATGCAAAATTTGATAATGTCCGTCTAGATCTAGACTTGTTCTTAACGGACTCAGCGGATAAACTCATACATAAGCGCCAGCATATCCAATATCTAAAAACGAATAAACCCAATACCCCTATGGCACGTAGTTTAAAGGCAATTAATCGCACACAGACACCTATAAGATTGAAAACATCCTGTGACGCATATACTAGTAATCCCATTAAAATATTAGTGGTATTCCATTCTAATCTAGCTAAATTATACTCCGCTACTCAAAACTTCGATAAGACTAAAGCAGATGCATTGCTTGCTAATATCACTTTTCCTACCCTAGAGAGTGAACAGTATACTGACCTTGAGAGTTCCATAACAGCAATTGAAGACCAGAATGCCATCAAAGCCTTAAAACCTCGTAAAAGACCAGGCCCAGATGGGTTTTCTGCTTCTTATTATAAACACTTTGCGCCAATTTTGATACCCGTATTAACTAGAGCTTTCAATTCTATACTTACTGGACATTCGTTCAGAACTAAAACACTAACCTCCATCATAACCATGCTTCCTAAACCTAAATCAGATTCTACTTCCTGGACAAATTACCGCCCCATATCCTTACTGAATCTGGACATTAAATTATTAGCCAAAATTATAGCGAACCGACTTAATACTATTATAGGCTGACTAATCCATCATGACCAAATGGGATTCATGCCCACACGCTAAGCGGGTGATAATATCAGACGTGCCCTCTTACTCACACATGCAGCTAAAGCTCGACACATTCCGACCTGTCTTTTATCTTTGGATATTAGAAAGGCATTTGACTCGGTCACTTGGCCTTTCATGCGGTACATTCTCCAAAAATGGGGCTTTGGGAAACATTTCATGACATGGGTCTCTTCTCTATACAATAACCCACGGGCATATGTTAAGTATGCTGGCTACAAATCAGCGATGATAGACATCAAGAGGGGAACGAGACAAGGCTGCCCCCTCTCCCCATTAATTTTTGCCCTACTTAAAGAACCCTTGCCAATATTAATTAGATCTAATCATGACATCAAAGGCATAGAATTGGGAGGGCACCAACATAAAGTCTGTGTTTTCGCAGATGACATTCTTATTTTCTTAACCCATCCTCATGTGTCCGCCCTGAATCTAATAGCCCTTTTGGACAAATATGCACATATTTCCGGACTATATGTCAACCCCGCAAAATCGAACGCGCTAAATGTTTCGTTGACACAAACCGAAGTTCTTCAAGCCCAATCCTCCCTACCATTTAATTGGGTTTCTCACCAAATCTTATATTTAGGAGTACAAATCACGACCTCCTTATCTGACATCTTCACAGCCAATTTTTATCTTCCATTATTAAAACAAGTCACTAACTTAATGAAGCAGTGGTCTTCCCTTCCCTTGTCCTGGCTGGCCGGATTAATGCCATAAAGATGACAATATTACCAACATTTTTGTACCTATTTAGAGTGCTTCCTATTTCATTACCGTATTATTTCTTACGGCTTTTACAACGTAGGGTTGGTGTCGTTTATATGGGGAAACATCAAACCTTGCATACCTGTACAAACACACTCACTCAACAATCTACCTAACCTAAAGGGAATTGGGCTTGCTGAACATTTCTTTCTACTATTACGCAGCTCAATTATCACTGCTCCCTAAATATAATGCCACCGTGTTAATCCCTCTATGAGTTGTTGTCGAATCTGTTGACAGTGACCCCATATCAGTGGCCAACTTATTATGGCTCCAAACCAAAGATAGAGCCCACCTCTCTAATCCCATTACTAAACACTCCCTGTCTATTTGGGACAAATTAATGACTCCCCATAGCCTCCAATCCCCACATAATCCCATTCTTTCATTCCTTAGAAATCCTGCTTTTTATCCTGCCTGGAAATTTCCATCAACTTTTTCAAATTGGTCTTCTACTGGCTTAACCCAACGACATAAACTAGTCTCCTCTAATTCTATCCATACATTCCCATCACTTTGTGAAACCTTTGGAATTCCTAAAACTGAACTTTTCCAGTACTTAGAAATTAAGAATTTGATAAAGAAGACTGGTCCAATATTTGGTTAACCACCAAAACTTCTTCTCCTAATTGCTTTGCATTAGAAACTTATTTTAAAGTTCTGACACGATGGTATTTAGTACCAGCCAGAATAGCAAAATTTAGCCCATCATACCCAGAAAATTGTTTCAGAGGTTGCCCCACACCAGGTATCCATTTTCATATTTGGTGGCATTGTTCAGTGGCCCAAGAATTTTGGAAACAAAACTTTGATATGGCCTCTAAAGCCTTGGAAATATCTATCCTTCCAGATCCAGCAGTGGCCCTTCTGAATCTTGAGCCAATTACGCTTACCCGACATCAATTTCAACTCCTCATTAATCTTACAACTGCAGCCAAACAAACCATAGCCAAGGCTTGGAAATTGCCAACTTTGATCGTAGTTGAAGCTAAACAGAGGATGCATAAGGTCCTTATTTATGCCAAAATGTCAGCTATTGAGGATGATAACATAGTGACATTCCACAAGATAGTCATAGTTCTAAGATCAGAGAAAGTTCCATATTGTATATTTTCTTTTATTCTGATCTTTACCTTTCATCTCTTTATTCAAAAACGTATGAGCATCTAAGATCTATAAAATGAGAATCTTCACCCTTTCACATCTCTTTCAATTTACCTAGATACTTTAATGAATGCACACTTATCAGTTTATAATGTGCCCCCACTCATCCACAGTTTGTGCCCATTTGGGGTGGATGGGTGGTCTGGAGGCATGACTTATTAGATTTAATGACTACTAAGAATCTTTTACTACAGTCCCATTACTACTTGTTATATGAATTGCTACTAGATCTTATTCTTTTTGACGCTTTTTAACTGATTTGTATACTTAAATTTGCGATTAATGGTTATGAATAGGGATGAGCTTCGTGTTCGAGTCGAACCCATGTTCGACTCGAACATTGTCTGTTCGACGAATTGCGAATGATATGGGCCGTTCGCGCCAAATTCGTGTGGCAAGTCACGGCCCATAATTCACTGCGGCATCGCAGTGCATTGCTGGCTGATGATTGGCCAAGCATGCTTGGCCAATCACAGCGCCGTCAGTAGAGAGAACTGTAATTGGCCAAAGCCAGGGTGGCTTTGGCCAATTATGGCTCAGAGGGTTTAGAACACGCCCCACACTATATAAGGCCGCCTGCACGGCGGCCCTATGTAGTGTGTTCCGGCGTGCTGAGAGATAGAGAGAGAGAGAGACAGTGTCATTTCATTTGAGTTAGAAAGATTAGGCAGGACAGTCAGTCAGTTAGCTGCACTTACAGTGTATTGTGTATATATATGCATCCCAGGTGTTGTATATATATCCTCTGGAATTCCCTACCCCAATCTGTCAGACTGTCTCCAAATTTATCCACTTTTAGGCGATCCCTGAAGACTTTCCTCTTCAGAGAAGCCTATCCTGCCTCCATCTAACAACTGCATTATTTTCTCCATTAGCTCATCCCCCACAGCTATTACCCTTTTGTATAACTTGACCCTCCCTCCTAGATTGTAAGCTCTAACGAGCAGGGCCCTCTGATTCCTCCTGTATTGAATTGTATTGTACTTGTACTGTCTGCCCTAATGTTGTTGTAAAGCGCTGCGTAAACTGTCGGCGCTATATAAATCCTGTATAATAATAATAATAATAATATATATATATATATATATATATATATATATATATATACACACTGTATTCAGTTTAGCTAGATCCGTTCCTGTTATCTTCCTACTGACAGGCAGGCTTGTCTTGTTACAGTATTTACAGCTACCTGAAGAAAATTGCTGGTGTTCTTTTGATCCTATTAGTACCACAGTCAGGCAGCTAGACTATTTACAGTTAGTGTAGTGCGTCCTCCTCACAGTGTTCAGCTAAAGCTACAAGTTAGTTTAGTGTGACCTCTGCACAGTGTTCAGCTAAAGCTACAAGTTAGTGCAGTGCGTCCTCCTCACAGTGTTCAGCTAAAGCTACAGGTTAGTTTAGTGTGACCTCTGCACAGTGTTCAGCTAAAGCTACAAGTTAGTGTAGTGCGTCCTCTGAACAGTATTCAGCTAAAGCTACAAGTTAGTGTAGTGCGACCTCTGCACAGTGTTCAGCTAAAGCTACAAGTTAGTGTAGTGCGTGCTCTGAACAGTGTTCAGCTTAAGCTACAAGTTAGTGTAGTGCGTCCTCCTCACAGTGTTCAGCTAAAGCTACAGGTTAGTTTAGTGTGACCTCTGCACAGTGTTCAGCTAAAACTACAAGTTAGTGTAGTGCAACCTCTGCACAGTGTTCAGCTAAAGCTACAAGTTAGTGTAGTGCGTCCTCTGAACAGTGTTCATCTAAAGCTTCAAGTTAGTGTAGTGCGTCCTCCTCACAGTGTTCAGCTAAAGCTACAAATTAGTGTAGTGCGACCTCTGCACAGTGTTCAGCTAAAGCTACAAGTTAGTGTAGTGCGTCCTCTGAACAGTGTTCAGCTAAAGCTAAAAGTTTGTGTAGTGAGACTTTTGCACAGTGTTCAGCTAAAGCTACCTGTAGAAGATTGGTGGTATTTTCCTGATCCTATCACTACCGCAGGCAATTAAAGTATTTACACGTTAGTGTAGTGCGACCTCTGCACAGTGTTCAGCTAAAGCTACCTGTAGAAGGTTGGTGGTGTTTTCCTGATCCTATCACTACCGCAGGCAGCTAAAGTATTTACACGTTAGTGTAGTGCGACCTCTGCACAGTGTTCAGCTAAAGCTACCAGTAGAAGGTTGGTGGTGTTTTCCTGATCCTATCACTACCGCAGGCAGCTAAAGTATTTACATGTTAGTGTAGTGCGACCTCTGCACAGTGTTCAGCTAAAGCTACCTGTAGAAGGTTGGTGTTGTTTTTCTGATCCTATCACTACTGCAGGCAGCTAAATTATTTACACGTTAGTGTAGTGCGACCTCTGCACTGTTCAGCTAAAGCTACCTGTAGAAGGTTGGTGTTGTTTTCCTGATCCTATCACTACTGCAGGCAGCTAAATTATTTACACGTTAGTGTAGTGCGACCTCTGCACAGTGTTCAGCTAAAGCTACCTGTAGAAGGTTGGTGGTGTTCTCATACTGTAGGCAGGCAGTTGATTTTGCTAGCTGCAGTATCAGTATATATATATATATATATATATATATATATATATATATATATATATATATATATATATATATATATCCCAGCTTAGTCCAGCTACAGGCCATTAGTATGTCTGGAAGGCCAACAAGGAGAGGCAGACAGTCACAAGCCAATAAAAGAGGGCAAGCAGGCTCTGTGTCTAGAGGCAACGGTGCTGGTCGTGGAGACAGTGCATCCTCATCAGCATGTGGCCGTGGGACACGCTTGGCCTTTTTTCGGCAGCTGGCCGTGTTGAGCCGCAACATGCGGAAGACTTGGTCGAGTGGATAACCAAGCCGTCCTCATCCTCCTCATCCTCCCTCACCTATGCTCAGGGTACTTTGTCTGGCAAAGCAGCTGCCAACACGGCCTCTTCCCTCGGCTCAATGGCATCAGTGACTCCTTCCCTAGCCCCACCATGTCCTCCTGAGGAGTCCCTCGAACTGTTTGACCACAGTGTTGGGTACATGCTCCAGGAGGATGCCCAGCGTTTAGAAGGCTCTGATGATGATACTGAGCTAGATGAAGGCAGTAACGTGAGCACGGACAGAGGGGGTGCCCAGGAAGGACAGCAATCTGACAGTCATGCTCCACCTGCTGCAGCATACTGTCAGGTTTGCTCCAGTGATGAGGAGGGAGGGGATGATGAGGTCACTGACTCAACGTGGGTGCCTGATAGGAGAGAGGAGGAGGAGGAGGAGGAGGAGGAGGCACATCACCAACGAGGCAGGATACCCTCCAGGGGCCAGCTTAAGGGCAGCACACTGACTGCATCACATCGCAAAGCTCCGCATGTGCAGGACGCTGCTGTCTCTGCGCGTTATTCCAAAAGTTCTTTGGTGTGGGCCTTTTTTGAGACAAGTGCATCAGATCTCACTGCTGCTATTTGCAACATATGTCTCAAGCGTATCTCGCGTGACCAAAACATCTCCCTCTTGGGCACCACATGCTTGACCAGACATATGTTGACCTGCCATGCAGTTCGTTGGCAAGCATATCTAAAAGACCCACACCAAAGAACAAAGAGGACCTCTCCTTGCTCCTTATGAGCTGAGATCTCCAACCCCACTATACCTTCAGTCCTCTCTGAGACCTGCACTGAGAGGAATGAAGGTGTAGAATTAGGCGTGTCACAGCCAAGTACTTGTGGGCAATCTGCTTTCGGTACACCGACGTCAGATTGTACCAGGCAAATTTCCCTGCCCCAGCTGCTGCACTGCCGAAAAAAGTTCGCTCCCAGCCATCCACATGCCCAGCGGTTGAATGCTAGCTTGGCAAAATTGCTAGCACTTCAACTGCTACCTTTTCAGTTGGTAGACTCTGCCCCCTTCCGTGAGTTTGTGGAATGTGCGGTTCCTCAGTGGCAGGTACCCAAACGCCACTTTTTCTCACGGAAGGCGATTCCGGCTCTCTACCGGCATGTGGAAGGCAATGTCTTGGCCTCGCTGGACAGGGCGGTCAGTGGTAAGATGCATAATATCGCTGACTCATGGTCCAGCAGGCATGGACAGGGACGTTACCTAAGTTTCACGGCGCATTGGGTCACTCTGCTGGCAGCTGGGAAGGATGCAGGACAAGGTGCAGTAGTGTTGGAGGTTGTTCCGCCACCACGCCTCCAAAATGCCACTACTAATGATTGTGACACACCTCTCTCCTCCACCCCCCCCTCTTCTTCTTCCTCCATGGCCTCTTCCTGTGCTTTGTCCTCGGAACCAGCGGTGCTCCGTAGGCATTCAAGGGGCTACGCAAGTACGCAGGCCAAAAGATGCCATGCGGTGCTTGAGCTGGTGTGCTTGGGGGACAGGAACCACACTGGGGCAGAGGTTCTGTCAGCTCTGCAGGGGCAGGCTCAGAGGTGGTTGATGCCACGCCAACTTAAGGCAGGAATGGTGGTTTGCGACAATGGCACCAACCTCCTCTCCACCCTCCGACAGGGACAACTGACCCATGTGCCCTGTTTGGCTCACGTCCTTAACTTCATAAAAATGAATCAGTCTTGGATCACCACCAGCTACCAAGCACCTGATGCTGATGTAACCGTATAATTTTTTTTGAAATGTCAGACCCCTAAAAGACTGCCTATGCTGATGCTGAGTGACTATCCTGTTATGCTGAGTAATTATCCTCTTCCTCCTCAATGATCATGCTGATAGCTTGTAAGAACATTTTTGGTTCTGGGCGCCGCCATCAGTGCCTAAGGCCCAATTTTTAAGCCCCTGTTTAACAAGGGCATGTAATTACAATTTTTGATGCAATACTTTGCAGCAGGGCTCGTTCTTGCGTTCCAACTAGAGTATCTGTGAGGGGTTGCAGTGTTGTGGCACCAGCACCAGTGCCTAAGGCCCAATTTTTCAGCCCCTGTTTAACCACTTGCCGACCGCCTCACGCCTATATACGTGAGCAGAGCGGCACGGGCAGGCAAAATCACGTACGTGGTACGTGATTGCCTTCCCGCGGGCGGGGGGTCCGATCGGACCCCCCCCGGTGCCATCGGCGGTCGGCATTTGGTTGGAAGCGATGAGAGATGAGGGGGAGACCATCCGATCGTGGCCCCCCCCTCGCGATCGCTCCCAGCCAATGAGAAACATCCCCTGCCTCTGTATAGTACACAGAGGCAGAGGATGTGATGTCATCTCTCCTCGGCTGGGCAGTTTCCATTCCAGCGCCGAGGAGAGAAGACATGTAAGTGCACCAACACTCACACACAACACAGTAGAACATGCCAGGCACACTAAACACCCCCGTTCCCCCCCCGATCGCCCCCCCCCCCGATCCCCCCCCAATCACCTCCCCCCCCCAGTCACAAACTGACACCAAGCAGGTTTTTTTTTTTTTTTTTTTCCTGATTACTGTATTGGTGTCAGTTTGTGACAGTTAGCAGTGGTAGGACAGTGAGTGTTAGCCCCCTGTAGGTCTAGGGTACCCCCCTAACCCCCCCTAATAAAGTTTTAACCCCTTGATCACCCCCTGTCGCCAGTGTCGCTAAGCGATCATTTTTCTGATCGCTGTATTAGTGTCACTGGTGACGCTAGTTAGGAACGTAAATATTTAGGTTCGCTGTCAGCGTTTTATAGCGACAGGGACCCCCATATACTACCTAATAAATGTTTTAACCCCTTGATTGCCCCCTAGTTAACCCTTTCACCACTGATCACCGTATAACTGTTACGGGTGACGCTGGTTAGTTCGTTTATTTTTTATAGCGTCAGGGCACCCGCCGTTTATTACCGAATAAAGGTTTAGCCCCCTGATCGCCCGGCGGTGATATGCGTCGCCCCAGGCAGCGTCAGATTAGCGCCAGTACCGCGAACACCCACGGACGCACCGTACACGCACCGTACACCTCCCTTAGTGGTATAGTATCTGAACGCATCAATATCTGATCCGATCAGATCTATACTAATGTCCCCAGCAGTTTAGGGTTCCCAAAAACGCAGTGTTAGCGGGATCAGCCCAGATACCTGCTAGCACCTGCGTTTTTCCCCTCCGCCCCGGCCCAGCCCAGCCCACCCAAGTGCAGTATCGATCGATCACTGTCACTTACAAAACACTAAACGCATAACTGCAGCGTTCGCAGAGTCAGGCCTGATCCCTGCGATCGCTAACAGTTTTTTTGGTAGCATTTTGGTGAACTGGCAAGCACCAGCCCCAGGCAGCGTCAGATTAGCGCCAGTACCGCTAACACCCACACACGCAGCATACGCCTCCCTTAGTGGTATAGTATCTGATCGGATCAATATCTGATCCGATCAGATCTATACTAGCGTCCCCAGCAGTTTAGGGTTCCCAAAAACGAAGTGTTAGTGGGATCAGCCCAGATACCTGCTAGCACCTGCGTTTTGCCCCTCCGCCCGGCCCAGCCCAGCCCACCCAAGTGCAGTATCGATCGATCACTGTCACTTTTTTTTGTAGCGTTTTGGTGAACTGGCAAGCACCAGCGGCCTAGTACACCCCGGTCGTAGTCATACCAGCACTGCAGTAACACTTGGTGACGTGGCGAGTCCCATAAGTGCAGTTCAAGCTGGTGAGGTGGCAAGCACAAGTAGTGTCCCGCTGCCACCAAAAAGACAAACATAGGCCTTTCGTGCCCATAATGCCCTTCCTGCTGCATTCACCAATCCTAATTGGGAACCCACCGCTTCTGCAACGCCCGTACTTCCCCTATTCACATCCCCAACCAAATGCAGTCGGCTGCATGAGAGGCATTTATATGTCCTCCCGAGTACCCCTACCCAACGAACCCCCCCAAAAAAGATGTTGTGTCTGCAGCAAGCGTGGATATAGGCGTGACACCCGCTATTATTGTCCCTCCTGTCCTGATAATCCTGGTCTTTGCATTGGTGAATGTTTTGAACGCTACCATTCACTAGTCGAGTATTAGCGTAGGGTACAGCATTGCACAGACTAGGCACACTTTCACAGGGTCTCCCAAGATGCCATCGCATTTTGAGAGACCCGAACCTGGAACCGGTTACAGTTATAAAAGTTACAGTTACAAAAAAAGTGTAAAAAAAAAAAAAAACACAAACAAAAATAAAAAAAAATAGTTGTCGTTTCATTGTTCTCTCTCTCTCTATTCTCTCTCTATTGTTCTGCTCTTTTTTACTGTATTATATTCTGCAATGTTTTATTGTTATTATGTTTTATCATGTTTGCTTTTCAGGTATGCAATTTTTTATACTTTACCGTTTACTGTGCTTTATTGTTAACCATTTTTTTGTCTTCAGGTACGCCATTCACGACTTTGAGTGGTTATACCAGAATGATGCCTGCAGGTTTAGGTATCATCTTGGTATCATTCTTTTTAGCCAGCGGTCGGCTTTCATGTAAAAGCAATCCTAGCGGCTAATTAGCCTCCAGACTGCTTTTACAAGCAGTGGGAGGGAATGCCCCCCCCCCCCCACCGTCTTCCGTGTTTTTCTCTGGCTCTCCTGTCTCAACAGGGAACCTGAGAATGCAGCCGGTGATTCAGCCAGCTGACCATAGAGCTGATCAGAGACCAGAGTGGCTCCAAACATCTCTATGGCCTAAGAAACCGGAAGCTACGAGCATTTTATGACTTAGATTTCGCCGGATGTAAACAGCGTCATTGGGAAATTGGGGAAGCATTTTATCACACCGATCTTGGTGTGGTCAGATGCTTTGAGGGCAGAGGAGAGATCTAGGGTCTAATAGACCCCAATTTTTTCAAAAAAGAGTACCTGTCACTACCTATTGCTATCATAGGGGATATTTACATTCCCTGAGATAACAATAAAAATGATTTAAAAAAAAAAAATGAAAGGAACAGTTTAAAAATAAGATAAAAAAGCAAGAAAATAATAAAGAAAAAAAAAAAAAAAAGCACCCCTGTCCCCCCTGCTCTCGCGCTAAGGCGAAAGCAAGCGTCGGTCTGGCGTCAAATGTAAACAGCAATTGCACCATGCATGTGAGGTATCACCGCGAAGGTCAGATCGAGGGCAGTAATTTTAGCAGTAGACCTCCTCTGTAAATCTAAAGTGGTAACCTGTAAAGGCTTTTAAAGGCTTTTAAAAATGTATTAATTTTGTTGCCACTGCACGTTTGTGCGCAATTTTAAAGCATGTCATGTTTGGTATCCATGTACTCGGCCTAAGATCATCTTTTTTATTTCATCAAACATTTGGGCAATATAGTGTGTTTTAGTGCATTAAAATTTAAAAAAGTGTGTTTTTTCCACAAAAAATGCGTTTGAAAAATCGCTGCGCAATTACTGTGTGAAAAAAAAAATGAAACACCCACCATTTTAATCTGTAGGGCATTTGCTTTAAAATAATATATAATGTTTGGGGGTTCAAAGTAATTTTCTTGCAAAAAAAAATAATTTTTTCATGTAATCAAAAAGTGTCAGAAAGGGCTTTGTCTTCAAGTGGTTAGAAGAGTGGGTGATGTGTGACATAAGCTTCTAAATGTTGTGCATAAAATGCCAGGACAGTTCAAACCCCCCCAAATGACCCCATTTTGGAAAGTAGACACCCCAAGCTATTTGCTGAGAGTCATGTTAAGTCCATGGAATATTTTATATTGTGACACAAGTTGCGGGAAAGAGACAAATTTTTTTTTTTTTTTGCACAAAGTTGTCACTAAATGTTATATTGCTTAAACATGCCATGGGGATTTGTGAAATTACACCCCAAAATAAATTCTGTTGCTTCTCCTGAGTACGGGGATACCACATGTGTGGGACTTTTTGGGAGCCTAGCCGCGCACGGGACCCCGAAAACCAAGCACCGCCTTCAGGCTTTCTAAGGCCGTAAATTTTTGATTTCACTCTTCACTGCCTATCACAGTTTCGGAGGCCATGGAATGCCCAGGTGGCACAAACCCCCCCCCCAAATGACCCAATTTTGGAAAGTAGACACCCCAAGCTATTTCCTGAGAGGTATAGTGAGTATTTTGCAGACCTCACTTTTTGTCACAAAGTTTTGAAAATTGAAAAAAGAAAAAAAAAAAATTTTTTTCTGGTCTTTCTTCATTTTCAAAAACAAATGAGAGCTGCAAAATACTCACCATGCCTCTCAGCAAATAGCTTGGGGTGTCTACTTTCCAAAATGGGGTCATTTGGGGGGGGTTTGTGCCATCTTGGCATTTTATGGCCTTCAAAACTGTGATAGGTAGTGAGGAGTGAAATCAAAAATGTATGCCCTTAGAAATCCTGAAGGTGGTGCTGGGTTTTCGGGGCCCCGTACGCGGCTAGGCTCCCAAAAAGTGCCACACATGTGGTATCCCCGTACTCAGGAGAAGCAGCTGAATGTATTTTGGGGTGCAATTCCACATATGCCCATGGCCTGTGTGAGCAATATATCATTTAGTGACAACTTTTTGTAAATTTTTTTTTGTTGTCATTATTCAATCACTTGGGACAAAAAAAATAAATATTCAATGGGCTCAACATGCCTCTCAGCAATTTCCTTGGGGTGTCTACTTTCCAAAATGGGGTCATTTGGGGGGGGTTTGTACTGCCCTGTCATTTTAGCACCTCAAGAAATGACATAGGCAGTCATAAACTAAAAGCTGTGTAAATTCCAGAAAATGTACCCTAGTTTGTAGACGCTATAACTTTTGCGCAAACCAATAAATATACGCTTATTGACATTTTTTTTACCAAAGACATGTGGCCGAATACATTTTGGCTTAAATGTATGACTAAAATTTAGTTTATTGGATTTTTTTTATAAGAAAAAGTAGAAAATATCATTTTTTTTCAAAATTTTCAGTCTTTTTCCGTTTATAGCGCAAAAAATAAAAACGGCAGAGGTGATCAAATACCATCAAAAGAAAGCTCTATTTGTGGGAAGAAAAGGACGCAAATTTCGTTTGGGTACAGCATTGCATGACCGCGCAATTAGCAGTTAAAGCGACGCAGTGCCGAATTGTAAAAAGTGCTCTGGTCAGGAAGGGGGTAAATCCTTCCGGGGCTGAAGTGGTTAACAGGGGCGTGTAATTACAATTTTTGATGCAATTCCTTTGCAGCAGGGCTCGTTCCTGCGTTACAACTAGAGTATCTGTGAGGGGTTTCAGTGTTGTGGCAACAGCACCAGTGCCTAAAGCCCAATTTTTCAGCCCCTGTTCAACAGGGACATGTAATTAGAATTCTTGATCTAATATTTCACAGCAGGGCCCGTTTCTGCGCCTACCAAGATTAACTGTGAGGACTTACAGTGTTGTGGCACCAACACCACCACCACCACCAAAGGCCCAATTTTTCAGCCCCTGTTCAACAGGGGCATGTAATTACAATTCTTGATCGAATATTTCACAGCAGGGCCCTGTGAGGGCTTACAGTGTTGAGGCCACAACAACACCTAAGGCCCATATTTCTGCTGAGTATATAGGGCAGGCCCCTACTTTCAAACATCCAACTTACAAACGACTCCTACTTGCAAACAGAAGGAGACAACAGGAAGTGAGATGAAATCTACCCCATAGGTAGGGAAATTCTCTCCTGTAAGAGTTAATATGGGAAAAACTTTTCTCCTTTCCACTGATGCTTTATCACCAATCCTTGTTTCACTAAAAACCCCAAATTTTCAAAAAACATTTGTCATTGGGACAAAAAGCGAGGTGAAATCTTCTGAAGAGGAGCACAGACAGCAAAACAAATGTCACAGGGGTGATAACCCTTTCCTATGTTTTCCAAAAAGCTCAAAAACAGATTTTTTGGCTGGAGCCACACTTTAAAAATGTACCAGTTCAAAATTACAAACAGATTCTACTTAACAACAAACCTACAGTCCCTGTCTTGTTTGCACCGCCTGTATACTGCTGTTCAGAGTATATAGGGCCTGGGGGCCCCACTCCTTTCCTTTTTTTAATTTGGGTGCGGGGTTCCCCTAATATCCATACAGGACCCAAAGGGCCTTGTAATGGACTGGAGGGTACCCATGCCGTTTGTCTCACTGATTTTCATCCATATTGCCAGGACCCGACATTACATTAAAGCCGCAAGCAGTTTTAAATGACTTTTTTTCCTTTAAAAATGTCATTTTGTGCAGGGACTGTTCTAAGCACGGGAAACACGCGCCACTTTACAGGCATATTATAGACACCCCCCAGGTACGATATTTAAAGGAATATTTCACTTTTTTTTTACTTTAAGCATCATTAAAATCACTGCTCCCGAAAAACGTCCGTTCTTAAAAGTTTTTTTTGCATTGATACATGTCCCCTGGGGCAGGACCCGAGTCCCCAAACCCTTTTTAGGTCAATACCATGCAAATTAGCCTTTAAAATTAGCACTTTTGATTTCGAACGTTCGAGTCCCATAGACGTCAATGGGGTTCTAACGTTTGTGAGAATTTTAGGTCCATTCGCAGGTTCTGGTGCGAACCGAACTGGGGGGGTGTTCGGCTCATCCCTAGTTATGAATGTCTCCCATATATGAGTTTACATGCTTTTCTATCTGTCCTTCTTATGTAAACTTCAATAAAAACATTGAAAAATAAATATCTAAAACAAAATTTTACAGATTGTCAAGTAATCAACATTTACAAATCATAATAAAATCTATACACCAATACCCATATATATTATTAGTCTTGTGATGATAATAAAGTGCAACCTCAATAGTGTAAAAATCAGTGCCAAATAATATGTAAAATAATGATAAAGAGCAATTATTACATCAATAAAAGTTAAGGAAAAAGTCCATCTTCACAACTTTCAAAGATTGACAAGCGAGAACAAGTGCTATGATCTACAAACCAGATGACTCAAGAGACTAAAGCATACCATACATGATTCATATTCTTCCAGGGGGTTGAACGAAAGAAAATGAAACGGTTCCCCCATCTACATACTTGGGGGAATCCCATCCGTGGATTTATTCTATTCTGACAGTGGAGAGGCTTCCTCAGAATACACTCATCATCACTGACCGCTATAGCTGGCAGCACTGATCGAGCAAAAATTTTCCAACAGTCTGGTTGTACAGAAGTCAATCAAGAGATCAACTTCTGCACAACTAGCCTGTCCATAGATGGATTGAAATCTAGCTGGTCCTTGTTAAACCGGCTGAATTTCAATCCATCTATGGCTGGCTCAAATCTCACCTCCTGTGTTGGACCATAAAACAATAAAAGGTCAAACAGGCAGGTTTCTCTTTTATTAGCTGGGATTCGCTATATTGACAGTTCCAATCTCTTCTAATGACCAGGGTTCACACAAGAAGAAAGTATTAAATCAGCAGCCATAAAAATAATAAAAAAATATTAAAAATGTATTAAAAACCACGTTCACAATTTAAACAGAATGACAAGCATTTAACATCTCAGAGCGGGCAGCTGCTGGGGCTCACCACACAGACTGATCTAGCTGACAGCTCCATATATAATACGTCACTCAAAGCCAGCCACTAAGAGATAACACAAAATGACCACTCTGAAGACACCAAGTGCACACCAGTCCGCCCTATGCGTTATGTCTAAATTACTACTTTAGTTTAGATAACTTTAGAGTTCAGAGGATGCCCTGGCTCATCTCCTGTCCAGAACAAGAAAAGTGGTTGAAAAACACTGCAGGAGATCAGTAGTAGTGATCTCCAGTATCTTTTGTAAAAATACATACACAGTGTTTAATCAAATCAGTTTGGGCTTTATATCTACTTTAAAGTGGTTGTTAACACACAACCCCATTATTTTGCACCGTTTAGTAGATAATGTTGTTATAACCTAATTCACATTGTGTGTACCATTCAAAAATGCTTGTAGCCCTCAGAAATCTGCTGATCTGTGTGTCTGGCATAGCACCAAAGCTTGGGTGATGGAGACCTAACATCACACTTTTCCACTACCACCTATTTACAGGGTCTCTCTAAATATTCTCTGATGTCTCTCTCCTCTCTCTGATGGTTCTCTCGCTCTCTCTCTCTGATGTCTCTCTTTCTGTATGCTCCGCTGACTCAGTGAGCTTTGTACATGTATCTCTGAAGGATAGGAGAGAGGAAAGTAAAAGTAAACTTGGCTCTGATCTCAGTCATAGATAACTGCGAGGTACATACCGTGTTTCCCCGAAAATAAGACTTACCTCGAAAATAAGACCTAGGGTTATTTTCCAGGAGGGCTGCAATATAAGCCCTACCCCGAAAATAAGCCCTAGTTTAAAATGCTTGTAAAATCCTATAATCCACTCTTTTACAGTAGTATATAATGTACAATGTCTGTGTTTCTGTAATATAATTGTGGGGAAGAGAGCTCCGGCGGGTCACAGAAGCACATAGCGGCGCTATAATGAAGGTATTTGGCACAATTATATTACTGAAACACACACATTGTACATTATATACAACTGTAATAGAGTGGATTCTAGGATCTTACAAGCATTTTAACTCAGTTCACACTGGGGATTCCTGACAGGCAGGGAGAGAGAGGGGGAGCGAAGACAACACATTACATGGTAAGACCTACCCCGAAAATAAGCCTACTACTGTGTCTTTTGTTGACAAAATTAATATAAGACCCAGGCTTATTTTCAGGGAAACATGGTAGTAGCAGCAGACACTCCCCCTTCAGGTTCAGGCATGTGTCTCATTACAAAGGCTGTTAATCAAAGAAGAGGGTGAGCCTCGATTCACACAGGGGCAACACGATTTCAGCGCGACTTTGCAAGGCGACTTCAACGCGGCTTCAACGCGACTTCAGCGCGACTTTAAGCAACTTACAACGCGACTTCAAGTCGCCTCCAGGATAGGCGACTTTGGCTGTGGCCAATCACAGAATAATCAGCTCTCTGGGAGGGAGGGGTTTGCCGGGGTAAACTAATTTCTTTTCCTGTAAAGTCGCTTCAATATAGATGGAGATCCGACTTGGAGGCGACTTCCATTGAATTCTATGGGTACAGGTCGCCTAGAAGTCAGATTGAAGTAGTACAGGAACCTTTTCTGAAGTCAGAGCGACTTCAGTAGTGTAAATTAAGACGCTCTCATTGACTATAATGCAAATCTCAAAGTAAAGCGACTTGGGGTGACTTGAGGGCTTACAAGTCGGATCCCAAGTCGTAGTGTGAACCGACCCTGAGTGGCACCACCATTTTTTCATGGCGTCTGTTTTTTTTAATCAAGAGAGGGGATAGGATTACAGATGACAGGTTGTTTTTATACCCGCCATACTATGCTCAAATGATTTGTGCCCTTGTTCTTTATTAGATTTAGTATTCTGTTTGTATTTGACTTTCCGGGTTTACTTTAATTCTGATGTTAATACAGACTTGAGAATGCATTACCTGATTGCAGACGGGCTTGTATTTTAATCCTGACTTTTTGAGGATCAGCTCCAGCTGCCGACGATTGAAGTTAGACACTCCAATAGATTTGACTAGACCAGCATCTTTACACTGCTCCATAGCCTGAAAAATATAGTAGGAAATTAAAATATCTGCTTGTACAGCGATCCCCAGCAGCCTGCACCCCCCACCTCCAAATCCCCCAAATACCCCCTCCTAAAGAAGGCAGAAACAAAATAAGAAAAAAGTTACCTTTATTTATGAATTTTGAGGCTTGATGCTGTCCCCCTTATTCTAGGCATGGCTTACAGGTGCTTTTTGGTAATTACAAACCCAATTATGTCTTTGTCACACATGTGCCATGGTTTTTTATCTTCTAATGCAGACACAGGTTTACTTTAGGCATATCATTCTCACCTCCCAAGTCTCTCGGATGTCTGTGTTGCTGTACAGATAATTCCCATCTTTATCCACTGGCAAGAGATCTTCACTCGGCTTGAAAAAAAAAAAAGAATATAGATAATAATAAAATAAGAAGTTCTCTGACACTGTCTGTTAGGGGAGCAAACTAAATGCCGCCATGGATGGGTTTTTTAAGCTGAAGTTTAATGAAATGTCACCTTTTCATGTTTATGTAGCGCTACCCCCGTAGAGACTACTGGTAACAGCTGGATCTTCCCTAACTGTATAGAGGCTGCCAGCCACCCATATGCCAGTCAATCACTCCAGCTATAATGAATCAGTCTAGGGGTTCTCTTCTTTGGTAATTAATTGCTTAAAGAACTTTAACAGGAGAGGGGATCAGGGCACAGGATACTCCAAAATGCCTTTGATAATTAAAGAAAAATATTCTCCTTGTGCAATAGGGGCCTCACAGCTAAAGACCCCGGGGCACGTCTTTTAGCCATCTAGTTACCTTGCGCTGATGCACAACTGCTGATACCCAGTGCAGTTCCTACAATGCAATACAGTTCCTACAAACAATGCACATTCACAGAGATCAGTTTAGGGTCTTTACTCACAAGTCCCCAGTACAGCTGCCACCTTCTAGCTTGCTCTGGACATAGTCCAATAAATGAGATGGCACCTCTCCAGACCAGATCCCTTGTGGTGAGGTTCTGTAATCAGCTTCTAGCAAAGTGCATGGAGGTCTTCAGCCCTGACACTGCTGAGGCTGTTAGAGCAGCTGCACAGTCCATCGGATGCCAGAGGGCATCAGCCTCTCTAGCTCTGGAACCCACCTTGGGTGAAGGAACCCCTGCTCTCTAGTATTTATCACCATTACAGCCCCCTTCTGGGCACTACTTTTCAAGGATTGGCTGGAAACTGATAAATATTCAGACTGGAGGCAGGAGGAAGCAATCAAACTCCCAGCCTGTGAAACTCTGAACAGACCAGGCCAAACAACTGCTGCTTTTTTGATTACAGAAGAACAACTAAATGTACCTAGCATCCTATGCAAGGAGGGTGCTACATTTATTACACATCTGTTTTAGAATCAGTGATGTCATCATTGGGTCTTTCTGCTTCTCTGTGAAATGCAGGCAGATCATGGCAGGTAAAAGGAGCTGGCAGGGTTCTGTGCATAGCTTCATGTAAACATCAGAGCACCCTGCCTCCCTGCTTTTTTCAAGAGCCCTCTACCCCAATGCAAGCAGTGGGCTGGCCCTTGGTAGGAATTGTGTAAATATCAAAATGCCTTGATGGATGATGTCAGTCTGGAGGAGTGGGAATTCCTAGGCAGACTGTATTTGCATGCAGACCTCCGTAGGTAACGGCCAGATATGATGCTGAGCTTCCCTTCTTGAAAGAACTAAAATCCAATGAATGAAAGGGGTGGGCCAAAGACAGTCAGGCTGGGGAGGAAAAAGACAGACAATGCTAATGGTCCTTCAGCCAGGAAATTAGTCAGGCTCTGTCTGATTTGCTGCAGCTTCTAATGCACATTGTGAGAAGCTCACGGTGTGCAGCAAAATCAGAGTACTAATTGCAATTTCAGTATAGGAGAGGAGGCTGTGCAAGACTGAAGGGAAGGCTGGAGTTCCATTTTAAACCAACAATGCCCCATCCCAGGAAATCTGCTTACCTGTAATTCTACAGGCACGTGAATGAGAAAGAGATCCAAGTATTTCATATTAAGAGCTTCCAGGGATCTCTGCAGACCTTTCTGAACCAGGTAAGGCCTGTGGAAAGTGCTCCAGAGCTTTAAAGAAAGAAAACAAGAAAAAAAACATTATTTGGATATTTCCAACAAGCTTGAGAGGTCAGAAGGTATCAGAAGTTCATATTTTTGGGGAGCCAAATTGCTTTGAGATTTAGCAGCACCAAGATGACCAAGGGACAGGATGAGGGAATTGTGGAGCGATTTTTTTTTCAGCCAGTGCTGAAATGACATGTAAAACACTAGGGGAAATCCAATAAAGTTGCTGTGCCATTTTTGCTCAATTTTTGCGCATAATTCAAAATACAATACCAATAGTTCATATCTTATGTAAGTGGAGCCAATTAGGACCAGCTTTCTTTTAGTATACAGAGAGTGATTTTGCAAAAGTGTCTAACATGCATTCTAAAAGCATGCACCAAATTCAAGTACAAGTTCTAGTACATGAATTTGGTTCATGCAAGACACTTTCCCAAAATCTGTCTGTGCCAGGCTTTATGAATTCCAGGGACTTCTTCTATTATGATCACAATTGTGCTTTTCTGCAGTTTATGTCACAGTAAAAATGCACTCATCTATTTGTCTTTGTAGGGTGAGAGCTTGTAGACAGACAAATATTGTAAAAAAATAAAATAAAAAGATGGTAAAAAAATAATTAGAAAACAAAAATAAAAAACTACTGACGCCAGTGGCGGAACTATCAGGGTCACAAAGGTTGCATTTGCGACCGGGCTCTGGCGTTGTGTCACCAGGCGTAGAGGGAAGGGCCCGGCTGGGGGTCAGGGGGCCCTTCATAGTTTCTTGCATCGGGGGCCTTGAAGGTTCTAGTTTACACCATTAGCTCCTGCTACAACCTCCCCCTAAAATTAACCTACCTTCCCAGTAAGGAACAAGTCTTCTCTCCTTATAGTTCCATCTGCGATCTTCTTGTGGATGGCCCGGCCAACTTCAGCCTCATTGCCGTACAGATATGCCCCATCAATATGGCGGTATCCGACTTTAATGGCCAGTTCTGTGGCCTCTTCCGATTTGCTCTTGGGGTACTGAAAAAAGCCAATGTGATTTATATATATAAAAATACCTCATAGAATTCATAGAAAAATATTCATTCATTTACACAGTTGCCTCCAGTCCATTCTCAAACCAATCATTTATCAATTAATTTTGTTTTCCAACATTATTCTCAACATCATTTGTTTTGTCAATTTACCACTGTCTTATCATTTAGTTTTTGGCTGGCCATTTAATGTTATAGGACTCTCTGCAGACACACAGCTTGCCCCTGTATTTAGCAGTTTGTTCACCCAGATCAATCACTGGCAACCTCTGGTGCACACTCCCTCCCAATCACAGCCTGCCGCTTTAATACTCCCCCTGCTCAAGCACAGCCCGCATCTTGCCTCAGGCACACCGAGTGTCTGTGCAGTGTCCTGTAACCCCCTCCCCCCCAGTCAGGAAGAAGAGATGCATGGTCACATGTAGGGTTTAGTCAGGGAGCTCCTCACCAAATTCTTTGTCAGGGGTAGCTACTGTAGATAGTTGATAGAGATCCATTGATTTCTCCCTGTTTGGCCTTGTTGTACTTTTCTCTTCTGCCACTAGGTGGCCGGGCACTTGGTGGCATTAGATGTGAGAAGGACATTTCAAGGTCAAGTTATGGGTATATGGGATATCTCAGCCAATAGGCAGGGGTTTTCTTGAATCCCTTAGCCTGCTGGGAGAACCTATATATTCGGTGGAGTCAGGTGATCTATGTTCTGTGCCACCCGAACCGCTGTCTGGGTGGACGTGTGGCTGCTAGGCCAGAGATTGGGCATATCTCGGGGGAATCTGGATACCAGGCTGTGTGAGGGCCTATCCAGAAGTAAGATGGCAGCGGAAGAAGTAAGATGACAGGGAAGCTTTCACCACTAAGGGACCAACCACCTTTACCTGGCATCACAGTGAGTAACTGAAGCAAGTACCGGAGCAGTATTCTCACCAAACGGGCACGGTGGAGAATCAGGAAACTTCAGGTGGTGATCAAGTCAGGGAACCAACCAGTGAAGGTGATGCTTGCAGAGCAGCCTTGTGTGTCAAGCCAGGGACCGAGCCAGTTAGCAGGGGTGAAGCTTGAAAGGCATCTGGAATGCCACACTAGGGATTCAGCAGGGAAGCATGGGTGACACTTGAGGGAGATACCACCGCAACAGCCTTGAGGAGCTCACGGGATTCACAGTCCGTGAATCAGAGAGTCCAGTGAGAGAATAGGAGCTCATGGGGCTGAAGAGCTACAAGTGGACATTGTAGTGAAGCTGAGAGAACTGTTGAACTTTGTGTTAGGAACTGTTAAATACTGTTGCCATAGGAGACAGCAAACCTGCACGTGCAGAAGTAGCTCCTTGCTGGGGCCTCTCCCTGTATGGCTGTCCTCCTATTGAAGTCTTGGAGTCTGCCGTTTGAAATTGTAACTACTCAAGGGTGTCCTGGTCCTAACCCTCTTTCCCTTGCAAAATATAAAAAGGACTGTTAAAAGAAATAAAACCTGTTTTGCATCCAAGAAGTGTCTGGCGCCCAATGACTTTCACCATCTTTGCACCCACTACATATTGAAGGATGTCAGCTTTCTTTGGCCTTGAAGGCTCTGGGAGAGGTAAAAGACTTTGCTACATTTATTAAATTCTTTATTCAATGCGTGATCTTACAAAGCCCACAGCAGTACAAAACCATACCTCTCAACTTTTTGAGATGGGAACGGAGGACATCTAGGAGCAAAAGCATGTAGACACAGGACACACTCCCTGCCACACAATCTCAAAGGAGAATTAAAAGATATATATATATATATATATATTTCACAAGTGCTTTTTGACCACAACTATTACTTTATACTGGCTTTTGAAATTTACAAATGCAGCAATTTAGAAATTGGATGAAAGGTTTAGCACTGGGAAACACTATTTGAAATATAAATAGTGCATTTTATATATAACTGTAGCATGACTCCCTCGGGACTGCTTGGATTTACCTGCTCATCTGCATCGCCATGACCCTGCAATCATTCCAACCCACCTGACACTCTGGGCTCAAACATCATTGCAATACCTTTAAAGTGGTGTTCCGGCCGAAATTATACTTTTAAAAATACCCCTATAATACACAAGCTTAATGTATTCTAGTAAAGTTAGTCTGTAAACTAAGGTCTGTTTTGTTAGTTTATAGCAGTAGTTTGTTATTTTATAAACTTACAGCAGGCCATGGCCATCTTAAGTCTGGGCATCTGAAGCCAGACTGTATTTCTTCCTGGATCTCATCCTTGCAGATCTTGCACATGCTCAGTTCAGCACAAGCAGTGTAATAGGTTTCAGGTCAGGTTTTCATAGCAACGGCAGTGTCAGAGGAAGTTGCCGCCCCTTCCCAGAAGGCATTGCAAACAGGAAATGATGCGATGGGCCGCGGCCAGGGTGGAGGAAGTGAAAAATGAATACAGCAGATATACAGTAAGTGCTGAGAAATTTTTTTTTAAAAATATCCAATTCGTTTACAGTGCACAGTTTAGTAAGGGATGCTGAAGAGTTGTAAAAGTGGGTGGAACTCCACTTTAAGTAATAAGACAACACTCAGCATTTATATTCTATTAACGTTTACTGGAATACTTCAATTAAGATGTTGTTGTAAGAGAGGTAATGGTTCTACTGAGCTTTGAATAACAGCAAAAGCAAGTACAATGCTTCCACAAGAAATGACAGTTAAGACAGTTGGCAAACACAAAATACTATATTCACATATGTACAATGGATCACCACTTAGACATAACCCGAAAAGGATAAGTGACGTTAAGTATCAATCCTGACAATACTTTTAGAAAGACAAACCCAGGCCGGCCTGTTTAACCACTTCAGCCCCGGAAGGATTTACCCCCTTCCTGACCAGAGCACTTTTTACAATTTGGCACTGCATCGCTTTAACTGCTAATTGCGCGGTCATGCAATGCTGTACCCAAACGAAATTTGTGTCCTTTTCTTCCCACAAATAGAGCTTTCTTTTGATGGTATTTGATCACCTCTGCCGTTTTTATTTTTTGCGCTATAAACGGAAAAAGACCGAAAATTTTGAAAAAAAATGATATTTTCTACTTTTTGTTATAAAAAAAAATCCAATAAACTCAATTTTAGTCATGCATTTAGGCCAAAATGTATTCAGCCACATGTCTTTGGTAAAAAAATGTCAATAAGTGTATATTTATTGGTTTGCGCAAAAGTTATAGTGCCTACAAACTAGGGTACATTTTCTGGAATTTACACAGCCTTTAATTTATGACTGCCTATGTCATTACTTGAGGTGCTAAAATGGCAGGGCAGTACAAACCCCCCCAAATGACCCCATTTTGGAAAGTAGACACCCCAAGGAAATTGCTGAGAGGCATGTTGAGCCCATTGAATATTAATTTTTTTTTGTCCCAAGTGATTGAATAATGACAAAAAATAAATAAATTTACAAACAGTTGTCACTAAATGATATATTGCTCACACAGGCCATGGGCATATGTGGAATTGCACCCCAAAATACATTTAGCTGCTTCTCCTTAGTATGGGGATACCACATGTGTCGGACTTTTTGGGAGCCTAGCCGCGTACAGGGCTACGAAAACCAATCACCGCCTTCAGGCTTTCTAAGGGAGTAAATTTTTGATTTCACTCTTTACTGCCTATCACAGTTTCGGAGGCCATGGAATGCCCAGGTGGCACAACCCCCCCAAATGACCCCATTTTGGAAAGTAGACACCCCAAGCTATTTGCTGAGAGGCATGGTGAGTATTTTGCAGGTCTCATTTGTTTTTGAAAATGAAGAAAGACAAGAAAAAAAATGAGGTCTGCAAAATACTCACTATACCTCTCAACAAATAGCTTGGGGTGTCTACTTTCCAAAATAGGGTCATTAGGTCAAATAGGCAGTGAAGAGTGAAATAAAAAATTTACGCCCTTAGAAAGCCTGAAGGCGGTGCTTGGTTTTTGGGGTCTCGTACGTGGCTAGGCTCCCAAAAAGTCTCACACATGTGATATCCCCGTACTCAGGAGAAGCAACAGAATGTATTTTGGGGTGTAATTTCACATATTCCCATGGCATGTTTGAGCAATATATCAATATAGTGATAACTTTGTGCATAAAAAAAAAATTGTCTTTTTCCTGCAACTTGTGTCACAATATAAAATATTCCATGGACTCGACATGCCTCTCAGCAAATAGCTTGGGGTGTCTACTTTCCAAAATGGGGTCATTTGGGGGGGTTTTGAACTGTCCTGGCATTTTATGCACAACATTTAGAAGCTTATGTCACACATCACCCACTTGAAGACAAAACCTTTTCTGACACTTTTTGTTTATTATTTTTTTTTTGCAAGAAAATTACTTTGAACCCCCAAACATTATATATTTTTTTAAAGCAAATGCCCTACAGATTAAAATGGTGGGTGTTTCATTTTTTTTGTTCACACAGTATTTGCGCAGCGATTTTTCAAACGCATTTTTTTTTAGAAGAAACACACTTTTTTAAATTTTAATGCACTAAAACACACTATATTGCCCAAATGTTTGATGAAATAAAAAAGATGATCTTAGGCCGAGTACATGGATACCAAACATGACATGCTTTAAAATTGCACACAAACCTGCAGTGGCGACAAACTAAATACATTTTTAAAAGTCTTTAAAAGCCTTTACAGGTTACCACTTTAGATTTACAGAGGAGGTCTACTGCTAAAATTACTGCCCTTGATCTGACCTTCGCGGCGATACCTCACATGCATGGTGCAATTGCTGTTTACATTTGACGACAGACCGACGCTTGCGTTCGCCTTTGCGCGAGAGCAGGGGGGACAGGGGTGCTTTTTTTTTTTTTTTTATTATTATTTTTTTTCTTTTTTATCTTATTTTTAAACTGTTCCTTTCATTTTTTTATTTTTTTTATCATTTTTATTGTTATCTCAGGGAATTTAAATATCCCCTATGATAGCAATAGGTAGTGACAGGTACTCTTTTTTGAAAAAATTGGGGTCTATTAGACCCTAGATCTCTCCTCTGCCCTCAAAGCATGTGACCACACCAAGATCGGTGTGATAAAATGCCTTCCCAATTTCCCAATAGCGCTGTTTACATCCGACGAAATCTAAGTCATGAAATGCTCGTAGCTTCCGGTTTCTTAGGCCATAGAGATGTTTGGAGCCACTCTGGTCTCTGATCAGCTCTATGGTCAGCTGGCTGAATCACCGGCTGCATTCTCAGGTTCCCTGTTGGGACAGGAGAGCCAGAGAAAAACATGCAAGACGGTGGGGGGGGGGCATTCCCTCCCACTGCTTGTAAAAGCAGTCTAGAGGCTAACTAGCCGCTAGGATTGCTTTTACATGAAAGCCGACCGCTGGCTGAAAAGAATGATACCAAGATGATACCTAAACCTGCAGGCATCATTCTGGTATAACCACTCAAAGTCCAGCAACATACCAGTACGTTGCTGGTCCTTGTTGGGCATATATTGTAATCTTTTTTTTTTTCATGCAGCCTGTGGGCTGAACGAAAAAAAAAGATTGATCGGTGGGTATGCCCACCATTAGAATACCTCCCTTCATCCACCCACTTCTAATGATGGGCATACATGCACCATTTATATATGCCGAAGCATGGGGGCATTATCCCACAAAAGGTAGGAGCAAATCACTCCTCCGCCCCTGCTGCCCCCATGCTTCGGCATATATCACCTGTAACTTTTGTAACTGTAACTGGTTCCAGGTTCGGGTCTCTCAAAATGCGATGGCATCTTGGGAGACCCTGTGAAAGTGCGCCTAGTCTGTGGAATGCTGTACCCTACGCTAATACTCAACTAGTGTATGGTAGCGTTCAAAACATTCACCAATGCAAAGACCAGGATTGTCAGGACAGGAGGGACAATAATAGCGGGTGTCACGCCTTTATCCGCGCTTGCTGCAGACACAACATCTTTTTTGGGGGGGTTCGTTGGGTAGGGGTACTCGGGAGGACATAAAGAAAATGCCTATCATGCAGCCTACTGCATTTGGTTGGGGATGTGAATGGGGGAAGTACGGGTGCTGCAGAAGTGGTGGGTTCCCAATTAGGATTGGCGAATGCAGCAGGAAGGGCACTATGGGCATGACGGGCCTGTGTTCGTCTTCTTGGTGGCAGCGGGACACTACTTGTGTTTGCCACCTCACCGGCTTGAACTGCACTTATGGGACTCGCCATGTCACCACGTGTTACTGCAGTACTGGTTTGACTATGACCGGGGTGTACTAGGCTGCTGATGCTTGCCAGTTCACCAAAACGCTACCAAAAAAACTGTTAACGATCGCAGGGATCAGGCCTGACTCTGCGAACGCTGCAGTTATGCGTTTAGTGTTTTTTAAGTGACAGTGATCGATCGATACTGCATTTGGGTGAGCTGGGCTGGGCTGGGCTGGGCGGAGGGGCAAAACGCAGGTGCTAGCAGGTATCTGGGCTGATCCTGCTAACACTGCGTTTTTGGGAACCCTAAACTGCTGGGGATGATAGTATAGATCTGATCGGATCAGATATTGATCCGTTCAGATATTATACCACTAAGGGAGGTATACGGTGCGTGCATGGGTGTTAGCGCTACTGGCACTAACCTGACGCTGCCTGGGGCTGGTGCTTGCCAGTTCACCAAAACGCCAAAAAAACTGTTAGCGATCGCAGGGATCAGGCCTGACTCTGCGAACGCTGCAGTTATGCATTTAGTGATTTGTAAGTGTCAGTGATCAGTCGATACTGCACTTGGGTGGGCTGGGCTGGGCCGGGCGGAGGGGCAAAATGCAGGTGCTAGCAGGTATCTGGGCTGATTCCGCTAACACTGCGTTTTTGGGAACCCTAAACTGCTGGGGACGCTAGTATAGATCTGATCGGATCAGATATTGATCCGTTCAGATACTATACCACTAAGGGAGGTGTACGGTGCGTGCGTGGGTGTTAGCGCTACTGGCATTAACCTGACGCTGCCTGGGGCTGGTGCTTGCCAGTTCACCAAAACGCTACCAAGAAAACTGTTAGCGATCGCAGGGATCAGGCCTGACTCTGCGAACGCTGCAGTTATGTGTTTAGTGTTTTGTAAGTGACAGTGATCGATCGATACTGCACTTGGGTGGACTGGGCTGGGCCGGGCAGAGGGGCAAAATGCAGGTGCTAGCAGGTATCTGGGCTGATCCTGCTAACAATGCGTTTTTGGGAACCCTAAACTGCTGGGGACGCTAGTATAGATCTGATCGGATCAGATATTGATCCGTTCAGATACTATACCACTAAGGGAGGTGTATGCTGCGTGTGTGGGTGTTAGCGCTACTGGCGCTAACCTGACGCTGCCTGGAGCGACGCAGACCCTATCTGACCCTAAAACCTAACGTATATCACCGCCGGGCGATCAGGGGGCTAAACCTTTATTTGGTAATAGACGGCGGGTGCCCTGACACTATAAAAAATAAATAAACTAACCAGCGTCACCCGTAACAGTTATACGGTGATCACTGGTGAAAGGGTTAACTAGGGGGCAATCAAGGGGTTAAAACATTTATTAGGTAGTATATGGGGGTCCTTGTCGCTATAAAACACTGACGGCGAACCTTTATATTTACCTCCCTAAATAGAGTCACCAGTGATACTAATACAGCGATCAGAAAAACGATTGCTTAGTGACACTGGCGACGGGGGGTGATCAAGGGGTTAAAACTTTATTAGGGGGGGTTAGGGGGTATCCTAGACCTAAAGGGGGCTAATACTAACTGCTCTACCACACTAACTGTCACAAACTGACACCAATACAGTAATCAGAAAAAAAAAACTGCTTGGTGTCAGTGTGTTTGTGTGTGGAGGGGGTGATTGGGGGGTGATCAGGGGGGGATCGGGGGGGTTGGGGGGTGTAATGTATGCCTGGCATGTTCTACTGTGTGTGTTTTACACTCACTCGGATGTCTTCTCTCCTCGGCGCCGGAACGGAAAATACCGAGCCGAGGATCGATGACATCACTTCCTCTGCCTCTGTTTACTATACAGAGGCAGAGGAAGATTCTCATTGGCTGGGAGCGTTCGCGAGGGGGGGCCCACGAATGGATGGCCTCCCCCTCACGTCTGATCGCTCCCGGACAGAAGCCGACCGCCTCGGGCACCGGGGGGGGGGTCTGATCGGACCCCCGCCCGCGGGAGGCAGATCACGTACAGGTACGTGATTCTGCCTGCCCATGCCATTCTGCCGACGTATATCTTCGTGAGGCATTCAGCAACTGGATAAACTGTGTTCCTAATGAGAGATTAACCACTTGCCGACCTGCTGCCATCATTTTACAGCGGCAGGTCGGCACGATCCCACGAGCCATTGTAGCTATATGTTGGCTCGTTGGATTGGGATAGCAGGCGCGTGCGCGCCCGCTGCACTGCGGGGGTGCCGATGCTCGTGGCCGGCGGTCATCGCGACCATCGCGATGACCGCCAGCCACAAGTGATTGCAGGCATGAAAGGCAGAACACGGAAGTGTGTGTGTAAACACACAAATCCCTGTTCTGTGAAGAATGACAGACAGTTTCTAAGGGCCCTTTCACACTGAGGCGGGGGCGGCGTCGGCGGTAAAACGCCGCTATTATTAACAGCGTTTTACCGTCGGTATTCGGCCGCTAGCGGGCGGTTTTACCCCCCGCTAATGGCCGAGAAAGGGATAAATACCACCGCAAAGCGCCTCTGCAGAGGCGCTTTGCCGGCGGTATAGCCGCGCCGTCCCATTGATTTCAATGGGCAGGAGCGGTGAAGGAGCGGTATACACTCCGCTCCTTCACCGCTCCGAAGATGCTGCTAGCAGGACTTTTTTTCCCGTCCTGCTAGCGCGCCGCTCCAGTGTGAAAGCCCTCGGGGCTTTCACACTGGAATTAAGGCAGCGGCACTTTCGGGTCGGTTTGCAGGCGCTATTATTAGTGCAATAGCGCCTGCAAACCGCCCCAGTGTGAAAGGGCTCTAATAGCTAGGAACCACGATCTGTCATTTCCTCTAGGTCAGTCCCCTCCCCCTACAGTTAGAAGCACACACAGGGAACACAGTTAACCCCTTGATCGCCCCCTAGTGTTAACCCCTTACCTGCCAGTGACATTTTTACAGTAATCAGTACATTTTTATAGCTGATATACTGATCGCTGTATAAATGCCAATGGTCCCAAAAATGTGTCAAAAGTGTCTGATGTGTCTGCCATAATGTCGCAGTCCCAATAAAAATCGCAGATCGCCGCCATTACTAGTAAAAAAAAAAAAAATGCTATAAATCTATCCCCTATTTTGCAGACGCTATAACTTTTGCACAAACCAATCAATATATGTTTATTGCGATTTTTTTTTACCAAAAATATGTAGAAGAATACATATCGGCCTAAACTGAGAAAAAAAATTGCTTTTTTAAAAAAAAAATGGGGATATTTATTATAGCAAAAACTACAAAATATTGTATTTTTTTCAAAATTGTCGCTCTTTTTTTGTTTATAGTGCAAAAAATAAAAACCGCGGAGGCGATCAAATACCACCAAAAGAAAGCTCTATGTGGGAAAAAAAGGACGTCAATTTTGTTTGAGTGCAGCTTCGCACGACCGCGCAATTGACAGTTAAAGCGGCGCAGTGCCGAATCAAAAAAAATGGCCCGGTCATTCAGCAGCCAAATCTTCCGGGGCTGAAGTGGTTAAGCTAAACAAGGATGATAAAGGAGTCCCTTAAGTAGCAATGACAGAATGTCCCTATTGCAGATCTGATGGTCTTCACCGGCAGTCGGAGCTCATTAACTATATCCAATAAATGTTAGTAGCAGAGTGGTGGTGTATCTTGTGATGACTGTGGCTACAAATGCCAATGTACATTGTTCAGATAGAAGTGCAGTGAAGTGTTCTCAAAGTAAAGCTGTCTATGCACAGTGTCCCAGTAAACAACCAAGGAAAGGTTTGCAAAGGTGGGCAATTGCCTTCTCACCAATGACCAGGCTGATTCAGCGCCTTCCAGATAGCAATTCCCGGATAGATGTCTTGGCTGTGGACCCGCTAGTGATGATCACCCGATATGGAGTCCGTAGCGTGGGTTGCTACACTGTCGAGTTGGTGCTGTACAGCTGTCCGATGAACCGCAGGCAGTGCTGGACCCTTTCTCAGTCAGGCAGGAATTCTGGATACTGCGTTGTAGACCACAACCTCGCTCTCCCTACACGGAGAGGTTCATCACACACAAGGTCCACGAGGAAGAGAGCATGGGGCAGGTCTCTGGTTTCTTTTATAGCTCTTCCCAGCAATCTCCTTGGTGGTAGCAAAGATCCCTGAGATATGTGATCCAGGTGTATAGTCATGCAAAGGAACATCCATCTGAAAGAACTTATAATCCCACAATCCCTTTTATTGGGCTCACAAATATGATATCAGTTTAGTAACGCTGGGCACTAGGGAGATAAATGATATACAGGTAGGGTACGGAATAACTGTTCATTGCAATTGTAGTCCACATTGCTACACAACTATATAAATCAGGCCAAAACGAGGGACAAATGAGGAGGAAAGAGGGACAGAGGGACTTTGATCCAAATCAGGGACAGTCCCTCGAAATTAGGGACAGTTGAGAGCTATGCAAAACTGTCCAAACATGGATAGATAAATGATGGTCAACAAGAAACCACGCATTTGGACAAAGATCAAAAAACATTTGAAAGTCCAGGATATAGAGTTATCAAAGTACAAGTAGAATAGAACAGTGAGTAAGTGGCATGCTTCTCATGGGTGTCAGCAGGTGAGATAAGTGGATGTGCTGTGTAACACTCTCCACTCTCCACTCCCCGGGCTTTGAAAAATCAACCAAACAGCTGACAGCTTACCTGCACAGAGAGCCGACGATGACGACAGGCAGCCTTGCAACCAGCTGGAGGCGGCAGGAGCTCAGCAGGAGGGATACAAGCGTATCTCTCCCCTAGTGCAGTGGAGCCGGGACGCCCAGCCGGGCGGCATGAGGAGATGAAACTTGGGGCCCCGATCCTGGCGGAAACGGCTCGGCGAACGGCCGTAGCTCCCTGAGATCCGACCGCGGGTCTCTGATATCGGCCCGCAGTATGCAGGCGTCCGGCAGAGGCTCGCCAGTGCATGGGAAGGGCGACCCCAGGACGCGGCAGCCCGGTATCTGAGCAAGGCCCCTTAGGGCCTGGAGAGGACCTGTTAACCCCTGGTCGGAGCAGTGCAGGGCTGAAGTGGGAGTCTCTGGCTGTTGAGAACGGTGCTCCGGAACATGAGGATACCTTACTAGCCCCTGAATAGGATCCCACAGCATTGGAGTACAGTGGCTTAATGCCTCTATTGACCAGTAATGGTATACCAGCGGTACCAGCTCTCAAAGAGGATCTACCTGGAAGGGGCAGAGGAACCCTAGCATTTGAAGAGGACCCCATGGACATTGATAGCAGACAAGTTTTAACTGACCACAGCTCCCAAGGAGAGGGACCAACACCACAGGTAATATTCCCTAGCCCAGTGTGGAGGGGGGAGAAGCAGTCTCCAAGGTCACATGTAGTAGGTGATGGCATAGACATGGACATTAGAGAGCTCCTAAGGGCCCTTCCCACTAAGGCAGATATAGAGCAACTGATAGCTGCGGTGGAACAATCATGCCAGCAAGCGGTAGAGGGCCTTAGGGAAGACACACGGGCAATAGGGCATTGAGTAGAAGCTCTGGAAAATGGCCATGAGACAATGGTGCAGGCTGTGGTGGATGTTCAGGAAGAGACCAGCTGGACGATTACGAGAATAGGGATCGCCGGAAAAATATCTGCATAAGGGGCCTACCTGAAACGACCCTGACGCCTGAGTTGCGCTCAACAGTTCAGGAGTTATTTTGTCAGATTATGGAGGACTCTGCACCTGAGTTTATCGAGATAGATCGGGTCCACCGAATTCCATCTTATGTCACTCAAAATACAGAAAGGCCGAGAGACATTATATGTAAATTACATACATTTTCAGTAAAAGAAGATATTATGAAAATTGCATGCAACAAACCCGATATTGTCTTTGATGGAGCATACCTGTCCTTATATCCTAATCTATCACGCCAGACTCTCTTGCAGCATTGAGCTGTACGGCCTCTGCTAGAAGCTTTACGCTCTGTGGAGGTTAATAATCGCTGGGGGTTTCAATTTAGCTTAATGGCTTTCAGGAATGGCAAAATGGCGACCCTCAGAACTAAGGATGACTTACAGTTGTTTGTGGAAACATTGGATCTTCCCCCAACTGATTTTTTGAATTGGAGAATGGCTAAATCTGGATTTTCCTTACAGCGTCCTGATTGCTGGCAGCAAGTTCTTACTAAAGATCAGCGAAGGAACGGTGCGGGCAGGCAAAGACCGACCCATAAAGGACCTACCTAAATTTTTGCAATTTTTTCTTTTTTTTTTTCTTTTTTTGGAAACGCAGTTGGAATTACACATGATAGCTATGCTTTTTGATAGAATTAATATATGCTAAAGTAGAAGATACGAATGATTTTTATTTATTGCATTTTTGTGCATATCACTTGTCACTTGTGATGCGTTTTTTTTTTTTGGATGGAAATGCAGTGGGAATTACACATGTTAGTTATGCTTTTCGATAGAATTAATATATGCTAAAGAAGAGGTTACGAATGATTTATATTTATTGCATTCTTGTGCATAGCGCTTGTCGCTTGTGATGCGTTTTTTTGGATGGAAATGCAGTTGGAATTACACGTTAGCTATACTTTTCGATAGAATTAATAAATGCTAAAGTAGAGGTTACAAATGATTTGTATTTATTGCATTTTTGTGCATAGCGCTTGTCGCATGTGATGCGTTTTTTTTTCTTTAGTAGGTGGCATATAGGGATGGGATAGCTAAATAGATTTAGTTATTAAAGTGGGGATTAAGGTTATAGTGGCTGGGGAAGTTGGACCCCCAATGAGGTTTTTAGATATATGTCTTTTTTTTCATTAGGCTGGTCCTGATATAAGGGACTTAAAAATCTGCAAGTTTGCATGTGGGTGGAGAAGTCCGGGTATGGGGTATGGACACCTGCTCGGATCAATTCTCCTGTTAGGTGGTATATTCCACAGAGTGGAATATTTTGTATGGTTTTATCTCCCCCCCCCTTTTTTTGTGTGGTTCATTCAGGTGCAATTGGAGAGAACAAATCGGAGACAGCGGCTCATGGTATTGGATACCCAGCTGGAAATTAAGTAATGTAATGGCTGCCTCATTAAAGATGGTATCCTATAACGTGAGGGGTTTGTGTTCACCCCATAGGAGAGGTCGTCGCCGTGCGGTAGATGTGGTCTTTTTGCAGGAGACGCACTTCATGATAGGGTTGGCCCCTAGTATGCCCCTATATCCTTTTAATCAGTGGCTCCATGCAACATCTCCTGTCGCAAGGGCAAGGGGGTGACAATAGCCTTTAGAAAGTCTTGCCCACTGCTCCTTACGTCCTCGCAATTGGACCCTGAGGGGTGCTTTCTTTTCGTTAAAGGCATGTTGCACGGTCAGTGTTATACGTTCGCCTCGATTTACGCACCTAATACAGGTATGGTTAATTTCCTTGCCAGAACCCTGAGGATGCTGGAAAAATTTAGGGAGGGTTTCCTGATTCTGGGAGGAGATTTTAACCTCACATTAGACCCGGGTATGGATACCTCAACGGGTAAAACCCCACTATCTCCACTTGATAGACAGCTGGCAGGTAACGCACATCGGGCAAAAGGACTACAGCTACTATTCTAAAATGCACGGTACATATTCTCGTCTTGACTTATTTTTTGTAGACCAATTTTATTTGAAGAATGTTCGCTTATGTACCATCGAATCTATAACTATCTCAGACCATGCTCCCATAACTTTGACCTTTTTCCCGGTCGCTGCAGGTCATGTGGAATGGACCTGGCGGTTGAACAAGTCACTATTAGATGATGAACGTGTAGTGGAGGCATTACTTCTTAAAATGGGAACATACTTTGAAATTAATAAACCTGGGGAAGTATCAGAACAAGCGGTTTGGGAAGCCCATAAGACCGTAATTAGAGGTGAATTGATATCACAGGGCTCTAAAAAAGAAAAACAGAAAGAGATAGCAGACCTGTTGGACCTGTTGAGTTGGAGACAAAACATAAAACCCATCTTGATCCAGCTGACGCCCAACAACTAGAGATATTAAGACGTAACCTCTCACAATACCTGGACCTTAAAGTTAAAAACAAGTATAGATATTTCACACACCTGTGTTACGAACAAGGGAATAAATGTTGCCGGTTACTGGCCAGACAACTTAAAAAGCAGCAGGACTCGAGGCACGTCCATAATTTAATGGTGCACAATAAGAGGATAGTTGAAACTCAGTCCATAGCGGCAGAATTTCATAGATTTTATAATGCCTTATATAATATTCAGCCACTATCTTCAAGCGCCAGGGAGGGAAAGTGGGTGGACGAGATCCGAGATTATATCAAGGACTCTGCGATGCCCGTGTTGCCTTTTGGGGTTACTGAAGAAATAGAACGCCCAATTACTATAGTAGAACTGGGTAGAGTTCTGGATTGGGTACAATAGTAGAATAATATGGGTATAATAAGTGGGTATAATAATCACCTATTAAATATGGCAAGACAATGTAATCCGTGTAAGCGAATGGGGGAAGGGAGAGAGAGAAGAGAAGTAATAACCTTTATTATTGAATGATCACATCTATTTTTTTTTGTATTAGTCAATGCAAACAGGTACGTGGTGGCAAAGTGGCCCTTAAAGGCCTTTTTCCATAGATTTTTTTTTTTTCACACCGTGCCTGGTGTGAAACATGTCGTCAGCAGCAGTGCAGTAAGTCTGTACCTACCTTTGATGCCTTGATTTTACTTTTTAATAAAGGTGAATATTTGGAGTGCGGCTATCCAGCCTTTCATTTTTTTTCCATTATCTCTGTTGCAAACAGAGCCAGCACCCTGTTTAACTGTGGAGACAGCTGACTACAGGAGAGGTGAACACCTACATTCATTAGTCTGGACTAAGTGCACAATGAATGTATGGATCAATTCATTATTTAGTTTTGCACGTGGTAGTAATTAGGCCCATAGAGGCCTTTTTCCAAAGGAGAGGAGAGGGGAAAGAAATGCACAATACAATTTTGGTTCTTCTCATATTTCTCTCCCGCCCCCCTTTTTTTTTTTTAATATGATACAACCTTTTTTGGAATTAGGGGTATAATTATTGATTGATTTACTATTCTTTCCTCCACACTGCCAAGCAAACCTATTTTACAACTCTTATTAACACTTTCTCATCCAATCCCCGTAAACTCTTCTCTACCTTCAACTCTCTACTTTGTCCTCCACCGCCTCCACCCACTGACTTACTCACTGCCCAGGAAATCGCTAATCACTTCAAAAACAAGATTGATACAATCCGTGATGAAATCTCCATTCTACAGGTATCTCCCCCAGCTAAGACCCCATGTCAACAGGTACAACTGACACTCCCCCTATTCAAATCTACTACTACAGATGAAGTTGCTAAACTCCTTTCTATCGCCCACCTAACCACCTGTCCCCTGGACCCTATTCCCTCTCAAATGCTACGGTCACCCTCTGACCCCATCCTACACTCTCTAACCCACATCTTCAATCTCTCCCTCACCTCTGGCATCTTCCCCGATGCTCTAAAACATGCACTGGTCACCCCCATACTCAAAAAGCCGTCCTTGGACCCCACCATTCTTAACAACCTACGCCCAATCTCCTTGCTCCCCTTTTCCTCTAAACTCCTTGAACGCCTGGTTTACAACCAACTGAGTGACCACCTCATTAAAAACAACCTTCTTGATCCCCTTCAATCTGGATTTCGCCCTCAACACTCCACAGAAACTGCTCTTTTAAAACTCACAAATGACCTACTAACTGCAAAAACCAACGGACACTATTCTGTACTCCTACTTCTGGATCTTTCAGCTGCCTTTGACACGGTTGACCACCCCCTCCTCCTCAAAAAACTTTACTCCCTTGGTCTCCCAGACTGTGCTCTTCAGTGGCTCTCATCCTACCTATCCCAACGCACCTTCAGTGTCACTTACAATTCTACTTCCTCCACTCCTCTTCCCTTCTCTGTCGGGGTCCCCCAAGGTTCTGTTCTTGGACCTCTTTTATTTTCAATCTACACCTCTTCCCTGGGTCAGCTGATAGCCTCTCACGGCTTTCAATATCATTTCTATGCTGATGACACACAAATCTATCTCTCCACCCCTCAACTCACTCCTTCAGTCTCCTCACGCACCACTAACTTACTAACCGACATATCTGTATGGATGTCACACCACTTCCTCAAACTCAACTTGTCCAAAACCGAGCTTATAATATTTCCTCCCCCACGTTCCTCTTCCCCCGACTTCTCTGTCAAGAGCAATGGCAAAACCATCCACCCGTCCCCACATTTCAGGGTACTAGGTGTTATCCTGGATTCTGAACTCTCCTTTTAGCTCCACATCCAATCACTTTCCAAAGCTTGCCGCCTCAACCTCCGCAACATCTCTAAACTACGTCCCTTTCTAACCAATGAAACCACAAAGCTCCTGATTCACTCACTGGTTATCTCTCGCCTTGACTACTGCAACTCACTCCTCATTGGCTTACCTTTAAATAGACTATCCCCCCTTCAGTCCATCATGAATGCTGCTGCCAGACTAATCCACCTTACAAACCGCTCAGTGTCTGCTACCCCTCTCTGCCAATCCCTCCATTGGCTACCACTCGCCCAACGAATTAAATTCAAAATACTAACAATAAGTTACAAAGCCATCCACAACTCTGCCCCCAGCTACATCACTAACCTAGTCTCAAAATACCAACCTAATCGCCCTCTCCGTTCCTCCCAAGATCTCCTGCTCTCTAGCTCCCTCATCACCTCCTCCCATATCCGCCTCCAGGACTTCTCCCGAGCCTCACCCATCCTCTGGAATTCCCTACCCCAATCTGTCAGACTGTCTCCAACTATATCCACTTTTAGGCGATCCCTGAAAACTTTCCTCTTCAGAGAAGCCTATCCTGCCTCCATCTAACAACTGCACTATTTTCTCCATTAGTTCATCCCCCACAGCTATTACCCTTTGTATAACTTGACCCTCCCTCCTAGATTGTAAGCTCTAACAAGCAGGGCCCTCTGATTCCTCCTGTAATGAATTGAATTGTATTGTACTTGTACTGTCTGCCCTAATGTTGTAAAGCGCTGCGTAAACTGTCGGCGCTATATAAATCCTGTATAATAATAATAATAATAATTGGTGCACTGAGGGATATTAAGAACATGAATAGCTAGGGAGGTTGGGGCCCTCAACTGGGGGGTGTTGGAGCAAATTCAACTTTTATAATATATTGTATGTTAAGAGGGGAATTGATTTTTATTTTATTTTTTTTTCTCTCTTCTTTTTTTCTCTTGTTTTTTTCTTGTTGAATAGAATATTTTGATTTGTGTATATAGAGTTTTGGATATAATGTAAATGTTATATATGGACATATGTCTTTGTCCTTAGTTGACTGTTAAGCTGAATTCTAATAAAATAAAAACTTTAATGAAAAAAAAAAAAGAATAGAACAGTGACCAGGCTGTCAAATATTGTAGGACAGTGTTTCTAACTCTTAAAATTACAGTCCATGCAGAGTATCAATGACTAATAACAAGGACTAGTGGAAGGTACTCAATCAGTTATTCTCGAAAACAGGGTTAGGATTGCACAGTGTCCACTATTTTCCATTTAAAGAGAAGTGGGAATGACTATACGATGAAGAAGGGAAAACAGGCCTTACAAAATCGGGGAGGAAAAAAACAAAGAGAGGAGGGGAATGGTGGGTATATAAGAGATATGGAGTGGAATAAAAGGTGAAATAGGAAATGGGTAGCGGAAGAAGGAATGTAAGTGCGTGGGCAGGGCCTAGGAAACAAATGAACACCTTCTAGGCAAACATCCCATAATATTACCCTCCTGCTGGTGGAAGAACAGGTGCTGGCTCTGCACGTGTGGATGAACCAAAGAAAAAGCTGGACAGCCGCACTCCGTTACAACACCTTTATTAAAGACGATTTGCGTGGGCGGGGCCTACTGGACCGTGCACCCGGGGCCTCTCTCCCTTTGCGATGTGCATTCACTAAAACCAGAAACCAGGTAGGACCACATTCATGTGTATTCAACATTAAGATGGCACCCTGGATCAGAAGTGAGCCATACACCCGATGCATCTGTATCATACCCTGAGGCTTCCCTGCACATACCACACTGTCTCATGATACGTACACCTGTGCTTGGAATATGATATTTTGAAGAAGACACTACAAAGCAATGTCCCATTCCACCAGTCCAGCTCTACTATCACCTCACTTTCAGTGATAGCATACAGATTTCACCATAACACCACGCGAACCTCCTGCGTGCACGACTTAACTTGGTTTAAAACATTTTTCTATACCCACGGCTAGGTCCCTAGGGTCTCCACCACGCTAATGTGGTGCGGGTTGCTGGGGCACCAACCAATCGGGAGGGAGGCAGCAAAGCGCTTCCCGCACTGTGCATAAGACCCATCACCCTTGCCGACACTGCTCTCCTGCTGTCTGGCTATTGTATAATTCCTTTATGCTTGTTGCCCATAGCAACAGTATGTCCTCCACTTCACCCCATGTTTGCATAACAGACCCTGTTCTCTTCCATATGCCATTATCACCATATACCCTTTGTAGTAACTTTAGACCAGATATGAAACGGTTAATAGAACTTTACTAAACATTCTCAACAGTACAGTCCAACAGGGCAATAACAGTCTTTCCCTAACTAACTAAACAAAGGCTGCCCAATGCATAAGTTCCAAGGTAAGAGTCCATAATGTGGAAGAGTCCTGGTTCCAGGGGGATCTCCCCAAAGGTTCTCATAATGATTGGTGATGGTTACATCTTGCTTCTGTGCCTCTCCTCTACTTCCCATGAAGGCCACAGCCCAGGGCTCTGAGCAGAGCCCTCCCCCTTTTTATTAGCAGCACAGGGAGAAAGGCAGGGCTGAGAAAGCCTGGAAGAATGCAGAACCTGACTTAACCCTTTCACACATAGGCAGCTTAACTAATTGCTTAGTGCAATCACAGAACTGACATTAAACACAGAAATTTTGCAGTGCAAGCAGGGCTTAAAATACATACAGACACCCTATAAGCACCCCTAGGCCTACTCAGCCTGCAAAGGTGACATGTCAGGAACTCGTATCCAGAGGGTTATTACAAAGTTGGAGTCAGAGATGGGATTTATTGAGTGAAATGCAGTGGCGTCACTAGGGTTGGTGTCACTCGGTGCGGTAAAAAATGGTGTCACCCCCCCCTCCAGCATTAAGCCAGGCTAGTGCATTGATGTGGCTCTCCCCCCTTAACCTGCTACAGTGGTTGGAACCGGGATGTGAGGGATCAGGGAATAATTGGAGCCAGGATGGGATCGGAGGGGAATGAATGGAGCCGGGATGGGATCTGAGGGGATGGATGGACCCGGGATAGATGGAGCCGGGATGGGATCGGAGGGGGTGGATGGAGCTGGGATGGATGGAGCCGGGATGGGATCAGAGGGGGTGGATGGAGCCGGGATGGGATCGGAGGGGTTGATGGAGCCAGGATAGGATCAGAGGGGATGGATGGAGTCGGGATGGGATTAGAGGGGAATAGATGGAGCCGGGATGGGATCAGAGGGGGTGAATGGAGCTGGGATGGGATCGCAGGGGTTGATGGAGCCAGGATAGGATCAGAGGGGATGGATGGAGTCGGGATGGGATTAGAGGGGAATGGATGGAGCCGGGATGGGATTGGAGGGGGTGAATGGAGCTGGGATGGGATCGGAGGGGTGGATGGAGCCAGGATAGGATCGGAGGGGATGGATGGAGCTGGAATGGGATCGGAGGGGAATGGATGGAGCCGGGATAGGATCAGAGGGGATGGATGGAGCTGGGTTGGGATCGGAGGGGGTAGATGGAGCCGGGATGGGATCGGAGGGGCTGGATGGAGCCGGGATAGGATCGGAGGGGATGGAAGGAGCCAGGATGGATGGAGCCAGGATGGGATCGGTGGGGGTGGATGGAGCCGGGATGGGATCGGAGGGGGTGGATGGAGCTGGGATAGGATCGGAGGGGTGGATGGAGCCAGGATAGGATCGGAGGAGATGGATGGAGCCAGGATGGGATTGGAGGGGATGGATGGAGCCGGGATGAGATCGGAGGAGGTGAATGGAGCCGGGATGGGATCAGAGGGGGTGGATGGAGCCAGAATAGGATCGGAGGGGATGGATGGAGCCAGGATGGGATCAGAGGGGATGGATGGAGCCAGGATGGGATCAGAGTGGATGGATGGAGCCGGGATGGGATCGGAGGAGGTGGATGGAGCTGGGATGGGATTAGAGGATATGTACTAGGGGGTGCTTTGGGAAGGAAGAGGAATTGTGCTGGGGGGTCAAACTTCAAATCTGCCCCCTCCTTCTACTTCTAGCATGAGTTCTAACCCAAATCAAAGCCCCCTAGCACATATCCTCTAACCCCCACCCCCTCCCTAAAATCACTCCTAGCAGCATAGATGTTACCTGTCCATTCCCCACTTCCCAATCGCCATGTTCCCCTCCCCTGCAATATTCCTGTTACTTTACTTACAGTACCTTAGCGCCGGGCAGATGCTGTAGAGCAGTGTCCCTCCTCCTCCCGGTCTGTGTACTTGTAAGGAGGAGGAGGAGGAGGCGGCGGCTATAGTCCAGTCTGCAGTGAATGTTGTGGAGCCAGCGGGGAGAGATGACTGTAGCGTGCGGGACGGTGGGATCCCGGGCACCTTGTCTCTCTGCCTCACTCCCTCCTCCCCCACTCTAACTGCACATCACGTGCAGCTGAAGAGGTTCCAGAAGAGAGGGAGGGAGCCGCGCGGCACCGGTACTTGCCTGAGCCTGGTGTCACCCTCTGCAGGGTGGCACCCGGGTGCGGACCGCACCCCCCGCACCCCCCTAGCAACGCCTCTGGTGAAATGGCCGTGAAAAGACCATCCAAGGTAGCCATGTGTTGCATAAGTTAATCTCTTTGTTACGTAGAGTGACTATTAATGCTTCCCTATTCCAAATTTCATCAATTTTAGAATTTTATTCAACCATTAGCTGTGATAGGGACACAGGCTGTTTCCACAGGCCTGGCATACATGCATGGGCAGCATTTAAAGTGGTAGTAAACTGCTGGACGTTTTTTTTTCTGTACCCTGCAAAGTAATGGCATAATGTGCTAGTATGCATTACATACTAGCACATTATGTTAAACTGACCTTAAAACGAAGCCCTTCCAGCGCCGAGATGTTAGAGCTGCAGGCACTTCCATCTTCACTCATCTTCCTTACAGGTCCGTGGACTCCGGCTGTGTGAGTGGCCGGAGTCGTGATAACGTCACTCCCGTGAATGCGTGTGGGAGTTGCAGTTCACGGCACGGGGCCTCTGAAGGAACGGCCCGGGTGGCCATTCCTTCAGATCGCATGTGCCAGTAATGTCACTGGCTGCATATACAGTAAATATCTCCTAAATGGTGCATGTTTAGGAGATATTTACGCTACCAATAGGTAAGCCTTATTAGAGGCTTACCTATAGGTAAAAGTCTGATATGGTAGTTTACTCCCACTTTAACAAATGTACCGCCAGGTTTGACTTATAATGCTTCATGGGTATTTGGTTATTGTGCAACCGGTATTCCAGGGGATCAGTGCCTGAGTCCACAGAAGTCAACGGAAGAACCAATTGTCAAACCTCAGACCAAAAAGGTCAGCAACTATGGGCACTGCCTAAATATGTGTAATGCCCTGTACACACGAGCGGAATTTCCGTCGGAAAAATCTTGGATGGTTTTTCCGAAGGAATTCCGCTCAAGCTTGGCTTGCATACACACGGTCACAGAAAAGTTCTCTGAACTTTCGACCGTCAAGAACGCGGTGACGTACAACACTACGACGAGCCAAGAAAATGAAGTTCAATGCTTCCGAGCATGCGTTGAATTGTTTCCGAGCATACGTGGTTTTTTGGGAATTGCATACAGGCGATGGCATTTTCGAATAGGAACTTTTTCCGACTGAAAAATAGAAAACCTGCTCTCAATTTTTTGCTGGCTGGAATTCCGCCAGCAAAAGTCCGATGGAGCATAGACATGGTCGCATTTTCCGACCAAAAGCTCACATCGGTCTTTTGCTGGCGGCATTTCCAATCGTGTGTACACGCCATTAGGGAGTACTGGAATCTGTTTGACATTGCCAGTAGACATTTGGAACCTGTGGATATATTCTGTGTAGCAGTACTGGGACACAATACCCTGCTCCTGAAATCAGGTTGCAATGGAGGCTTTATGCGTTAAGGTAATGTGATAACTTTTATTCACCTTGTAAAGAAAGCAGTTATGGTGTCTGAAGTTATAACTATTAGAAAGTGTCTTTAACATTTATGTTTACAACTACTTTAAAAGAGAAGTAAAGGATTTTTATTTTTTTTGCAGTTTTATACTTACCTAGGTGGATGCAGCATCTGTCCCCCCTGTCACCTCTGCACTGAGAACCGAGCGATTGAAAACCGCAGATTGCTTGGTTTTCAGAGTTCCGTGAGCAGAGAGCTGTCACACAGCTCTCTGCTCTTCTCCCTCCTCACTCATTGAAGCGTTGGGCTGTGGAGCGGGTGGGGGCGGCCAGTTCAGGCTCTCAGCGGCTCACTGAGAGGCTGAGGCAGGTGTCAGTTCCGGCCTCTGGCGGATCCAGACTTTATTGTCACGATGACGCGGTGCCTGGACTAACATCTGTGACCACAGCAGAGGGCAGACTTCAGCCCGCTCTCTGCTGAAAATGGTTTGCAGGAGTGCAAAACTAATTGCACTCCTGTAAACCATATAAGAAGTACAGCCAAATGAGCTTTGGCTGGACTTCTCCTTTAAAGGGTAACTCCACTATCGTGGGGGAAAAAAATAGCAAATAAAGAAAAAATAACTTACGGTGTACAATTGCGATACAAGTCATATTGTAATTGAATGTTATTAAAAATTACCTTTCTTTTTTAATCTGCAGCCGCTGTAATTTTCTATAAATGCAATGCAATATGGCTACATGGAGTTGTTCTGCACACAGAATGTGTACTGACCACTCCCCAGAAACATAATTTCCTGCTTGTGTGATTGGCTCACCAATTTTCCTAGAAGTCTGCCTAAGATATAAGTCAGATTTCAGGCATATCCTGCAACAAAAATTTCATTTTTGGAGAGATATTTCCAATATTAACACGTCTAAAGGGACGCAGGCCCAGCAGCTTTCCTCATTAGTGCCCTGCAGGTGCCACAGCTGACTGATAATTATGAAACCACTCCCATTAGACCCACTTAGCACATGGGCACAGACAAACACACAGGGATTTCTTCAGAATAACAAAAGGTAGGAATCTGCAACAAAGGTTGTTATAATCCTTGTAATGTACATTGATCACCCAGGAGGGAATGTTTTTTTTCTCAACAAATGTGGAGTTATGCTTTAAGTATGGTATTCTGCCACCCTGTGGTCATTGTTTTACCTGCATGTAATTTTCTATAATTTCTCCCCCTTTGCTTGGAAAGAAAATATTAATTTGGATCACTTTAAACTCTTCAATACTGACACATGATCTACCACATCACATTGTTTGCCTTAACCTTCTACATGCAGCTAAGATATTTATGGATGTCAAATGTTTGATGGGTTCAGCTATTTGATGAAGATTGTCCACAGTGACTGTCTCTTTTACATTCAGGCCAGGCATAGAGGTGTCAGGAAGTCACTATTACAACAATTGGAGTCAGAATAAATGTACCTGAATCATTTTACAATGTTTTTTTTAATACATTTAAAAAAGGCCCCTTGAACCGCCTTTAGGAAAAAGGAGCCTGGACTGCTGGAAGCATGAAATCACTGTGAGTGTGAACCTAAAAGGGAAGTTAAGTAGCTCTCTTAGGATTGGCTACAAGACCTGAGGTGACTGGGTGGAGCCTGAACTATAGGAAAGGAGGTGAGGCACATCCAACTGCTCTGAGGAGATTCAGCTGTCACAAGAGTTAGGTGAGTATCTCTCCTCTGTTCTCAGACCCCTCACTACAAAAATCTCACAGGTGCTCTGATCCACCATACTGACTGATCCCCAGACCCTGTAAGGTCCTCAGTACTTCAGTCAGACATTGGATTAGTACTGGAGCCACTGGCAATGAATTCGCTGGCTCAACTCCTACAATCCCCACTCTGCTCTCAGCTCTACAGGATCATTTACATAGCCCTGACCTCTCCTAGAATTCATGGACCCCTGTTACTTCCCCCACCAGGGTGTGTCTCTCAGCCATCACATCCCCTGAAAACGGCGGCTCTGACCAGAAGGTGTCTCTCCTCTACACACAGCAGCCTTCCCCTATGCTCATTACTGCATGGGATGGGGCCCTTCATCACAGCTACTGGCGCTGATGGCGCTGGCTCCTCTCCTACTTTCACCACTCACTCCTCTGCCCACAACCTGTGAAGACTTTTAATACAGCATCCTCCTCTATAAATGGACACCACCTTCCCCATCCTAGGATTCCCGGAGCACTGCCATCACATGTGAATGGACCTCAGTCCTTGGATACTTGCAGCATCTCACTCCCTGGATTCTGTCAGAGAGACTGAGGTCTCTGGGCTCTATAGAGCAGGAACTGATATATCCTGTCAGCTCTCATCCCCACCAGTATATCACTCAGCTCCTCTCACTGCCTGTGTGAGGGATCAGGTTTTCATACTGCAGGAGGCACCTATTAACTCTTTCCATCCCTGCCTCAGCCTGCATGTCAGCCAGCTCTCCTCTTCAGTGACATGTGATTTCAGTATTACAGCCTCCCCAAGTGACACGCCTCACATTCTCTGACAGGGCTTCTGTGTCACTTGAGGCAGGAGGCTTCTCAAGTGACATATTATTATTACACAAGTAACAAAAAGTAGTGTAACATCATAAAATATGTGCAAAACCTTACAGTACATAATGCTATTATTGTTTTACCTACCCACTCCCTCCCTCCCAACCCTCACCCACCCCCCTTCACCCACACCATCAGTCATTAGTTATACATGCATACTATTAATTGCAAAACCACAAAGGGGAATAGAAAAAACGCTCCAAAGGGAGATGTACAGGAGCAGAAAGCATCCAAGATTACCCAGGAAGGGGGGCTGGGAGCTGCAAAGGGTAAACAAGAGGAAAACTCTATGCGCTCACTAACCCCCCCTATAGGGGACACCCTATCTGGTCCAGCCAGGGTCTCCACATTCTCTCAAGCTTCCTGTAGTTGCCTTGCCTAATATAAATCACTCTTTCATTCCAAATTATTGAGTTGATGGTCTCAACCCAGTTCTCCACAGTTCGGGGGGGGGGTATGTGCCTGCCATTTCTGTGCAATAAATTTTCTCGAATAATGGAATGGAATCGGTATCTTAGGACTACTTCGGTGGTGTCATTTGAGACTCTACCCTCCTCCATATCCCCTAGTAGGCATGTCTTGGTCGTCGGTTCTATTGCAGTCTTAAAGGTTTTATTTATCCTGTCCACTATCTCCACCCAATATCTAAATAGCTTCGGGCATTTCCATACCATGTGAATAAAATCCCCTGTCGCCCTGCACCTGGGGCACTTGTCATTTTGTCTCCACCCGAGTTTGAACATTTTTTTAGAGGTATGGTAGACTCTATGTATTAGGAACAAATGAGATATCTTCTGTGAAGAGGAAATCAAAACCAGTGCTCCTCGTTTCAAAATCCTATCCCATTCTTCCGTAGTCATTGGCCCCACATCTCTCTCCCATCCCGCTCTACTCTTAGAAGGTCCTACTCTGTTTAATGTTTTGGCCTCCAATTTGGCATACAGCTCGGAAATTAGTCCTTTGGATGTGTCTGCGTTGATTATTTTTGAGAGAGTGGGGATCTGGGTCAATTCGATTGTGACCTGAACTGTGTTTGAACAGCGTGTCTGATTTAAATGTAGCGCCCTGCTCCTAATGAGCAGACGCTATTTTTTTTTAAAATTTAAATTAGTTGAAGCTACAGTTTAGGCTCAACTTATTATTGCCTACATTTAATGGTTTCTGTGCCAGAATGGCTGGACTGTGCAGATTTCCATCCAACCATGGGTGGTGCTGTCATCATTGGTGGATCGGGAAATACAGTCTGGCCAAACACATTGACTACTCTTTGCTCAGAAGCTTTTCGGTGGGTGTGTTGTTTCACATGCCGGACATTTGTGGGTAGGGGTATTTAAGGGACAGACGCCATCTTTTGGGGTTTTTTGGCTATCGGTTGGTCCGCGCTTCCTGACCCCCCCCCAGTTGGCGCTCCCCACCTCGTGGCCCTCCTGGCCTGGGAGACTACGATTCCTTAAAGTTCTGCCTTGAGGTTGGCAGACCTAAGGCCTAGCTACTAAAAGAAGGATCAGAGTCTTGGTGGCCTATGGGTTGGCATGATGGTCTCTTTGCTGTCAGGCCTGCGGGAAGAAGCAAGGGATTGCAGTGACCAGGGGAGGACTCTTCGGGAGAGGACCGAGCATAAGGCTGGTATCTTGAGAAGAACCTGGGAACTCAGTCGGAGATGCATCTTGGATTAGTACCACAGTCAGTTCTTTCAAGACTGTACGGTCTGTGGCAGAGGCCGTATAGCTCACCACAATTTGTTCACCCAGAATCGTAGGGTTTGTGGCAGAGACCGTGTTCGAGCATTGCATCGGCTGCTAGGTCAGTGAGAGGGGCCTATCCGGTGGTTGCTGAATCCAGCTGTGGAAGTGTTATTCGCTGGATATAGAAATTATCTCCAACCGTAACATCCAAGGTACCTGAATCCCTTTTCACCCTCTACCTTTTTATTGCGTATGCTGTTACTAAATAAAACTTGGGAAGAAAAAAAGGACTAAGTGTTGGAGCCAGTGTTTCAATTGAATGAGTGATAAGTACCCCTAGGATGGACACTGGGAAGACGGTAACGGTAAGCCTGAAAGAAAATAATTAGCAGTTGCTTTGGGGTCAAGAGATTAAAGTAATAATCTGATATCTTGGCACCCGGTAACGCTTCATAAAAGGTATTTATAAAACAAGTTATTTGATATATCAAATTCTTGTTTTATGTCTAGGAATGTTTTCATAAGATTACCCTCATATAGCTGACTTAGTCGGTTGATGCCCTGTCTCTCCCATTTCATGGGCCTACTGTATCTATACCCCTTACTTCCACTAATTTTCTATTGTTCCATAGAGGGGCATATTCTGATATCACACCATACCCCAACAGTGCTTTCGTCACCTGCCATACTTTACTAATTAATTTTATTGTTGGGCATCTATAAGTAAATGAGTCTGCACTTCTGCTGGGGACTCCACATCATCCGCTTTGGCTAACCGTTGGGACAGGAGGCTGAAATCCTCCCCTCCCAAACTGTGCAGCTGTCATTGGGGAGGTGAGCTGGCTGCTTCCTTTTCTGTTCCCTCATCTGGCTGCTGGGAAGTGATTGCCACCTTCTCACCATGAGCCTCCGGAACTGCCACAGGTGTGGGGCAGAGGTCTTGGACCCGCTGTCCGGTGACCAGCGCCTCAGCTGGGGAAGTTCCTTGCAACTCCACAGATACTGCTGTTGGTGCTGGGCAGAGAACACTGAAGTTTGGCCCTGATACCAGCTCTTCTGCTGGAGGCTCATCAGGTTGTTCTTCCTCAGCAGAAAAGTCTATCAAATTCCCTGTCTCTGCAACTGGTGTCTGGGGATAAAGGTTCACCATCTCCTGTCCGTGTTACCCAGAAGATGCTATCAGTGCTGGGCAGAGGTTAGCAGAACTCTCCCCTGTTGTCAGCACTTAAGCTTTGGGGATGGCAATCTCCAGATTTTCCACTGCCAATTCTTCAACCAGGATTTCAAAGTTGTCATAGTCCCAGGCAAAGGGAGCCCCACCCTGCTGCTGAGCAGAGTCTAGCAGCTGTCTGTGGGCGATCTCCAGCTCCCATTCCTGAACGGCCAGAAACTCCAAATCTTCCTGTGCCCTTCTGAGACATTCAGTCTTCGCTCTCTGTGCTCCATTATTTCCTCCAAACACCACTCCCGATCACTCCCAAAGTCAGGGTCCCTGGACAGCCTCCAATACAACGTCAGCTGTCCTCCGCTGACCACAGGCACTCTTGGGCTACATGCCACCGGAGGGCTCTGTAGCTCTCTGCCCGGATCAGCCTGTTTAACTCAGCTGTCCACTCCTGCTTCGGTTGTTCCCCCAATAACAGCATTCATATTTCATACTGCGACCAGTACCTTACATGGATGGAGGGGAGAACTTTTCCCTGGTGTTGCTGCTCGAGAGCTAGCGCTTTCTTCCAGAGTTCGCAGCGGATAGAATCAGACCATCCCAGCAGGACCTGCTCTGATACTGGTCCTCTATGCTGTATCTGCATCTCTCGCAACCTCCTTTTGAATTCCTCTTCCATGGAGGCTGGTATCTGTACCTCTCCTTTCAGTTGGTGCTGCTGTGACTTCTGCTGCTGCAGCACCTCTTTGCTGTAGCCAATTTGCCTCCACAGCCACTATAACTAGGTCTATGATCTCCGTTGTAGGGTTAGGACCATAATGTACCAGTCTTATGTTAACAGCCCGATCAAAACTTGCCTCTTTGGGTGTCCTGTCTGTTACGCTTGGCCTTTCGGTTATGTTGGGTCTTTCGGCTCTATCCATTTCAACTAGTTCTGCGATAATGTCCCTCTTCTTACGGTTGTTGGCCAGTCGGCCCTGGTTCTCCAATAAGTCCTTGAGGGTAGAGCGCTTTAGCCCTTCATACTGTGCTTCCATTGGCCTGTGTTCTCTTGTAGCTGGCCTTCTGGGCTGTGGGAATGATCATGCTGCTTGCCACCAGTTGTAACGACACCCCGAGTATGAAAGGGGTTAAAGTAATTAACGGCAGCTACCAAACACTCCAATCAGCTGAACAAGAAACCCATATGAATAATTCTCCCCCAAGTACGAGACGAGGCTCTGTGTTGAGGGTCAAACAGGAATGAACTCTTATTGAAAGGAATACAAGTCTTATATACAGTAAAAAGAGGATGTGTATACCTCCTGCTCTTATTATTCTGAAAATACACATGTGACCAGAAACCTAATTAACATGAGCTCATTAACTAATCCCTTTAAGCAGCCTGGTCATTGTCATGATTAATCAGGATTTCACTACAGGTCAGACTTGTCACCGAGCTTTACACAGTAGATGATACATTATCATAAGTTAAACAGAGGACATTCTCACAACAGCAGGAGCTCCACTAGGAGTCGGCCTGTCTCCTACATTGTACAGATAAATAGGAAGTTGGGACTTGTTTTATTGTATGTGAAATTAATACTGTTTTACTGCGTGATATACTTTTTATAATTAATAAACATACTACAATTTACAGACGGTTTATTCTACCTCCACTACCCAATTGCTTCATTTTAAAGTCCCAACTTCCTATTTATCCATGTGTATTGACAAATCGGGATGGAGGAACACTATTGTTCCTCATTTAAAGTCCCAAACCCCCTCATATAATTCTATAGATTACCGGAATGGAAGCTCTTGGCTATATGGGATTGGTAGTGCTCCCCTACCCCCCCCGTGTGAGGTTTGCCCCCTTGTTTTATAGGGTATTACCATATTTAGGAAACTGTTCTTATATGTATATATGTATCCCTTAGTTGTGGATTTATTGTTTATTATATTCATCTAATAGTTTAATTGGTATGTTTCCACGCAGCATCTTGGATACTGATTTCATGCCCCACATAGTTGTTTCTATAGATGCTCCTACCATCACTCCCCACCTGACCAGCATCCGTGCCTTAAGTGCAGTGATTGGGTGTTTGGGTGACGCTGGGCTCTCCTCTCTGCGGGAGCGGCGATGCGCCAGTGGGTCCTCCCTTTCTCCTCCTCATCCTTTGTGACTGGGGGATCGGGTGGTCGCCACTCTGCGCATCGGCGCCACGCATCCTACGTCGGGCGTGTGACGTCATTCCTTGACGTCGCGGCTCGGACGTTTAGTGATTCCTCCTCGGTGTCCCGGTGGAGAAGGCTTTTCGCGCCATGGGCTGAGGTACACTCAGCTCAGGTGCGGCGGCCCCTCCTCTTTGTCACCCACGTGGCATTGGCGGCGTACTTGTACTCCCCATTTTTAGCTGGCGGTCTTCCTGGCCGGTCTCTCTCTGGGGTCTCTGCACACCAGCCTTGCGGTTCTCGCTCGGCTGGTGGTGCTTTCAGATGCCACATTTGGGTAGGTTTCTGTTTTTCTTTTTTTCTTTTCCCCCTTCACTTGGTTCTGGCTTTTCTTGATTCAAGGGTTTACTTCCTTGGTGAATCGTTTTCATTTACTCCTTTAGTCCTTTATCACCTTTCATCTGTTACTTCTTACACCTTAAATCACCACTATACTCTCATCTTATTCTGGCTACTTTCATACTTTTTTTCACATCACTTGCTTATTATTATAGATTCTTTCACATACACACTTGGCTAATTATATTTATCACCTTCCTTGGAACTTATTGGGTTCACTATCTATTATTCCATTACTATTATTATTACTAATAAAACACTATTACATGTTATATATACACCTAATGGAATATACTACTCTTTTCTTAGATCTGCTTGTCTTTACAACAAACATTTCTATTCAGTGGATATACTTTGCCCCACTTTCTTGTTTCTCTTCCGCCTGCCCGATGTCGCACCTGTACTTACGCCGCCTCGGCTCCCATGGAGAGGTCATTTCCCTGGCCCACCTTGCTCCCACCACCGCGCACTGCACCTGTTGTTTGAGTTGGTGAGTGCGTTGAGTATAATCTGCTCTATATGTTGTATGTTCGGTTATTTATAATTTTTACTTTTTTATATGGACATTATGGTTTATTATATTTTTTATACATTATTCTACAGGAAAATTTATTTACATCAGCTCCTGATGAGTGGGGACATACCCACGAAACGCGTCGAGCTTTGCCATTTGATGCCCTAGTTACATCTTACATGGAACCATAGTAACCTATACTATTCGTCCTTTTTTTGACTACACCTACCATTTTCCTATATAGCTAATGCACATTTACAATGTGGGTGCATGTATCAGGCATGGTGCTGTTAGCAACATCATGTTTCTATGTTTTTTATCAATATCCAATCATGTGCTGCGATTTTGTATTATTCTCTATTATGCCTCTACTATGTGTACACCATTTATACATGTATGTAATGAATTGTTTTATTGTATGTGAAATTAATACTCTTTTACTGCGTGATATACTTTTTATAATTAATAAACATACTACAATTTACAGATGGTTTATTCTACCTCCACTACACAATTGCTTCATTTTAAAGTCCCAACTTCCTATTTATCCATGTGTATTGACAAATCGGGATGGAGGAACACTATTGTTCCTCATTTAAAGTCCCAAACCCCCTCATATAATTCTATAGATTACCGGGATGGAAGCTCTTGGCTATATGGGATTGGTAGTACTCCCCTACCCCCCCCGTGTGATGTTTGCCCCCTTGTTTTATAGGGTATTACCATATTTAGGAAACTGTTCTTATATGTATATATGTATCCCTTAGTTGTGGATTTATTGTTTATTATATTCATCTAATAGTTTAATTGGTATGTTTCCACGCAGCATCTTGGATACTGATTTCATGCCCCACATAGTTGTTTCTATAGATGCTCCTACCATCACTCCCCACCTGACCAGCATCCGTGCCTTAAGTGCAGTGATTGGGTGTTTGGGTGACGCTGGGCTCTCCTCTCTGCGGGAGCCGCGATGCGCCAGTGGGTCCTCCCTTTCTCCTCCCCATCCTTTGTGACTGGGGGATCGGGTGGTCGCCACTCTGCGCATCGGCGCCACGCATCCTACGTCGGGCGTGTGACGTCATTCCTTGACGTCGCGGCTCGGACGTTTAGTGATTCCTCCTCGGTGTCCCGGTGGAGGAGGCTTTTCGCGCCATGGGCTGAGGTACACTCAGCTCAGGTGCGGCGGCCCCTCCTCTTTGTCACCCACGTGGCGTTGGCGGCGTACTTGTACTCCCCATTTGGAGCTGGCGGTCTTCCTGGCCGGTCTCTCTCTGGGGTCTCTGCACACCAGCCTTGCGGTTCTCGCTCGGCTGGTGGTGCTTTCAGATGCCACATTTGGGTAGGTTTCTGTTTTTCTTTTCTTCTTTTCCCCCCTCACTTGGTTCTGGCTTTTCTTGATTCAAGGGTTTACTTCCTTGGTGAATCGTTTTCATTTACTCCTTTAGTCCTTTATCACCTTTCATCTGTTACTTCTTACACCTTAAATCACCACTATACTCTCATCTTATTCTGGCTACTTTCATACTTTTTTTCACATCACTTGCTTATTATTATAGATTATAGATTCTATTATAGATTCTATCACATACACACTTGGCTAATTATATTTATCACCTTCCTTGGAACTTATTGGGTTCACTATCTATTATTCCATTACTATTATTATTACTAATAAAACACTATTACATGTTATATATACACCTAATGGAATATACTACTCTTTTCTTAGATCTGCTTGTCTTTACAACAAACATTTCTATTCAGTGGATATACTTTGCCCCACTTTCTTGTTTCTCTTCCGCCTGCCCGATGTCGCACCTGCCAGGATAGCACAGGGTGACTTAGACATAAGAGGTGCATGGGGAGCTGAAACAAGGGTTTCCCAACCTTTCCAAAGGATTCTGGGTTCTACGGGCCCTCCCATCACATAAATATTGTTTGTATTATTAGTACAATGCTTATGCTATAAAATCAAACTGTTGTGACAATAGTAAATAAAATCATGTGTACTCTGCTGTATGTCGGCCTTGGCATGGAGACTTGGAGGGCCAAAGGGAACCGGGTCATGGGCACTGGCCACCAACTGCTGCGTAAAAGTACTGAGGTGGCCTTTACCTTCACTGCTTACAAAGTTTCAATGTGTCCTTAATCTAAAACAGTTTTGGGAACTATCTGTAGTCATACATACCACTAGGGGGCGCTCCATGATTTCAAACTAGTTGCATACATATGTAGACTCTCCAATAGGATGCTAAGAGTATCTAATTCTAGGCAAGCTCAGGCTCTATGCACACTGGTGTTTAGCCCTAATGCATGAGGCTTTGGTGTTTAGCAATGGGGGCAGCCGGGCACACATGCACTGTCTAGCTCCGTTGCTGGCAACTTGTCAAACTCTATGAGAGGCTGACAGCTACTGGAGCAGGAAGAGGCTGGAGGGTGCACCTAGCAGTAGTATGCGCCCAGGGACAAATTCCTGAAACTGCTCTAAGCGTAAGTATCACTAGATGCACTGTCAAATTGTAATATGAAAATGAAGAGCGCTGGTATGGAACTATTCAAGAAATCTAGAATTGCACAGGGAAAAATGTAAAATGTTGAAAAAGATGAACTTATACTTTAGATTATTAACCTTTTTACAATCTTTAAAAAGCCTGGGATCTTATGGGATCAAAGGCACCTTGTAAGCTTGGATTTTTAATAACTTAAATTAGCCAATAAGGTCACAACCTAAACTTAAAAATGTCTAAATTAATAAACGGCTAACATAGTACAGTGGGTTGAGAGAAACTTTAAAGCCCAAATCCAGCTAAATCATCTTTTTCTCTCTTTTGGATTGAGCAGAGAAAGGTTTAAAGCTTTGTCAGATGTTTATTGCTGTCTTTGCTTAAAGTATGGGGACACTAGTTCTGGTGACCTGGGTGTCCCCAAGAGATTCCCTTAACCACTTCACCCCCGGAAGGATTTGCCCCCTTAATGACCAGGCCATTTTTTGCGGTATGGCACTGCGTCGCTTTAACTGACAATTGCGCGGTTGTGCAATGCTGTACCCAAACAAAATTGACATCCTTTTTTCCCCACAAATAGAGCTTTCTTTTGGTGGTATTTGATCACCTCTGCGGTTTTTATTTTTTGGGCTATAAACAAAGACCGACAATTTTGAAAAAAAATTTTTTTTTTAACTTTTTGCTATAATACATATCCAAAAAATATATAAAAAAAACAAATGTATTCATCAGTATCAGTTTAGGCCAATATATATTCTTCTACGTATATTTGGTAAAAAAAATCGCAATAGGCGTATATTGAATGGTTTGCGCAAAACTTATCGCGTCTACAAGCTATGGGATAGATTTAGGGACTTTTATTTCATTTTAATTGTTTTTACTAGTAATGGTGGCGATCAGCAATCTTTAGTATGACTGCGACATTGTGGCTGAAAATCTGACCCCAAATGACACTTTTTGGGGACCAGTGACATGATTACATTGATCAGTGCAATAACAATGCACTGATCAATGTAAAATGAGACTAGCAGGGAAGGAGTTAACACTAGGAGGTGATTAAGGGGTTAACTGTGTTGCCTGAGTGTGTTCTAACTGTAGGGGGGATGGGCTGGCAGGGATATGACAGAGATCACTGTTTCCGGTCACTGGGAACAGTAGATCTCTGTAATGGTCCCCTGTCAGAACGGGGATCTGCTTGTTTACACTGGTAGATCCTCGTTCTGCCTCTGTACTAGGAGATTGCGGGTCACCAGCGGACATAGGGTCTGCTCGACCCACGGGCACGCTCCTACAGCTCCTACATGCATTGCATGAATCTATCCATGGCCGCTGTAGCACCCCCTATTCAGTCATCCGGCCCCTTTTCCGTTAGAAAGACCATGCAGTTTCCCTGCGGCTGCATTTTTCGAAAATTTTTGTTTCACGAGGCGCAGCAACCCATTCAAATGAATAGGCTGCCTTGCCCAAGCAAACGCGGGATGCATGGCCAGCACTAGTGTGAACTGAACCTAAAGGTTATTCCCTGCCAAGTACCCCTTAATAAATTAGATTACCCCGTGTCTGGAGCTTGACAGAAACTGGAATATTCCCAAAACATTTATGATAAACTCATCCCAGTTCTCTGGGGTTCAGTGTGATTATCTTTTAAGTTCTGATAGATTTTACTGTTAACAGCCTTGATGACATTGCAATGCCAATTACAATTAAAAGGTTTCAGTGTTGCAAGAAATCCTATTAATGTCATTCAATTAGTGATTTCAAGATGTATAAATTGACAGTCTGCTAGGTAGGATTTGTGGGGTCAAGGTTAAGGTCAAATGTCATGCCCAGCGTCACAGTCAGGGTTAAAGGTCAAGGTTGGTGTATTTTATGTAGATAAAAAAAAAAAACACATTTAAAATTTCATGTCAGTGTTAGTGTCTGTGTGTTTTAGGTAGGATAACAAAAAAAGCAAAAAGTGCACTGTTTCTGGGCCCTACTATGGGTGCAAACAACAAATATACACATATATGGTATCACTGCGATCGTTGGTAGCAGGAGAATTTTTTTGGGTTGTAAGTTTGGGGCTCTGAGGATTTAGTATTTTCAATAAATGCAGCTGTCGTACCCTGATGTTTAGGCAGGGGTGCTAGTAAATTTAGTTGCCAGGTGATAATTGCCTTCGCCAATTGTTAGGAGAGCAATTGATTTCCCCCTAATTCTGGAATTGCTGCACTTCTCTCTTCTGTCACTAGCTGGCCGGGTAGCTGGTGACATTGGATAACACAAGAGCATAGCAAGGACAGATTAGGAATTAATGGGGTGCCTCAGCCAATGGGCAGGGATTTTCTTGGGTCCCTTGGCCTGCTGGGAGAGCCTATTCATTTGGGTGGAGTCAGGTGATCGGGGTTTTGTGCCACCTGGATGGCTGTCTGGGTGGACGTGTGTCATGCTGCCCCTGGCTGCTAGGCTGTAAGCCTTAGGCCTATCCCAGGGACATCTGGGTGCTAGGCTATCTGAGGGCCTATCCAGAAGCAGGAGAGCAGCGTAGGGTCGGGACTGTGGGCTTGTAGTCCAACTAGAAGTAACGGTTCCACCGGCCGGGAAAACAGTTGCGTTTGGAGGTAGAGGGGAAGCTGTCACCAATGAGGGACCATTCACCTTGTTACTGGAGACCACTGTGAGTGAGCTGAGGCCAGTACCAGAGCAGACTTCTCGCCAGCCGGGGACTGTGAAGAAGTGGGAAAACTTCAGCAAGTGCCAAGTCAGGGACAGCAAAGGTGACACATGTGGAGCATCAGTGAGTGCCAAGCCAGGGACCTAACGCATGAGGCGTATCTGTGAGTGCCAAGCCAGGAACCCAGTAAGGAAGCGGGGGTGATGCTTGAGGAAGATACTAAGTGCTAAAATGGAAGAGCTCAGGGGATGCAGTGACTAGTGGATCTGAAGTCTAGCAAGAGAGAGAGACTGGGAGCTCGTTGAGTGAAGACCCACAGTGAGTGAGAGTGGGGTAAGGAGAACTGTTCATTTTGCAAATAGTTAAATACCATTACCGTTAGTAACATCTACAAGATTGTTACCATAGGAGACAGCGGTCCTACCTATACAGAAGTAGTGTCCTGCAGGAAGCCTTCACCTGTATAGCTGTTCACCTATAGAAGTCTGCTAATTATCTTTGCATCTACCTAAGGGTGTCCTGGCCTTAACCCTCTCTCCCACAGTTCTGTTCAAGAGACAATAAATCTCTTTGCATTCAAAAAGTGTCTGGCGCTCACCTGTTCATCTTGCATTACACCCACCATGCCTTGTAACCAGTGTTAATTTTGGCAGCAAATTTCGATTTAGTCATAGTCTTAGGACTAAAATGGCATTTTAGTTTTAGACCCATTTTAGTCTTCTGCAATTCTTTTAGTTTTAGTCATATTTAGTCGACTAAATCTCCAGTACATTTTAGTCGACTTAAATGTCCTACCGTTTAGTCGACTAAAATCTCCAGTACATTTTAGTCGACTAAAACTCATTTTAGTCGTCTGAAATCGAATGGGTGTAATTAAATTGCAATGCATTATTTAACATTTCTCTACAATTTCCAAACTCATTATATACTGCTGGAGTGAAAAATCTCATATGTTATTATTTAAGGTATTGAGGTATGAACATGCACTAAAGGCCAGTGTTAATTTTGAAGTCAAATTTCAATTTAGTTTTAGTCTTAGTCTTTTGACTAAAATGCCATTTTAATTTTAGTCCCATTTTAGTCTTTTGACTAAAATGGCATTTTAGTTTTAGTTATATTTTGGTCATCTCAATTGTTTTAGTTTTAGTTGTATTTTAGTCGACTAAAATAGTATTCATTTAGTCAACTAAAATGTTTTAGTCATTTTAGTCGACGAAATTAACACTGCTTGTAACCCATTCTACACTGAAGGATGTCAGCTCTCCCTAACTCTGGAGGTAGCCATTAGTTCTGAAGAGGCTTGGGACTTTGCTACACAGCAAAATGCACAACACATCTGGTATGACTGATCCCTGCACAGTCATGAAATGCTACACCCTTGTTGAAAGCTAATTTATTGTATGATGAACCTTGAAAACCCAAAAATTGTCTCCCTTACCGTTTCAGGGGCGTACGTCCCAAATCCAATAACTGGGATACTGTTTCCATCGTTCAGGCTGGCATGTGAACTCACAGACATGTCAGACATGTTAGCTCTCAAACAGCCTCAGATTCCTTTATGCATCTGCAAAACATGAAATTTGACCCCGAAGCGAGGGTGACAAACATATACAGCCGTCTCTTACATACAGAGCATACAGAGTTGTGCTTCCATAGATAAAATCCTAATGTGCCAAGCCCCTTTTTGCTTCTGCAGCCTCAGATAATTTAAGCTGAATACTACTTGCTTTCTAGTGCTTCTGTTTTTCACCCAAGGGGCCTCATTGTACAGGAGTGTAATCAAAATTTTTCTGTATTTTTTTTTTATTATTATTAAAATGTGCTCACAGATACTATACTATGTGTACCTCATTAAAAACAACAGAATGAGTATCACAAGATAATCAGATGATGTAATGTGTGCCAAATCCACAACAATACACAGAAAACTCACAGTAATGGTAGAACCATTGTATGTACCATACCTTGAAAAGTGATGTGTCACCATTATGTGGCTAATGCCTATCTTACACAAATACTAATCTTGTGTGTAGGGCTTTTATCATGAATAGGAATGGGTGTGTAATATTTAACATATCATTGATTTACAGAAAATAGTGTGGGGCACTTCAAATCCTCAAGGTAGGGGGGTAGAGAATCTCAAACTATCACAAGGAATCCTACTGCTGATGTTTCTAAGTACCAGGCCAACAGATGACTCTCAGCACTGGGCTCCTGGGTTCAAAGCTCATTGGGTATAAGGAACACTGGATGAAAAGAGTGTAGATGTTGCCTCCATGATTCCATGGATTTTCTCTAGATGTCCTAGTTTCCACAAATAATTCAAAAACGTACAGCCACTCAAATTGCCTTTTACTCAGATTAACCGCTTTAGGACCGCTGTACTGCAGACAGGTGGCTCCTATAGGCACAGCTTTCTGTACATTGCTGCCTGTTTCCAGGTTCAGGGCGCCAGTGTGTGCGTGCAAAGCAGGGAGAAAAAACAAGCACGTTTTTTGTAAAAAGCAGCACATATTACAAACATTAAGCACACACCTAACCCCTTGATTACCCTGAGGTGTTAACCCCTTTCCAGTACAATAACAAGTATTGTACTAAAAAGGGTTTGGGGACCCGGGTCCTGCCCCAGGGGACATGTATCAATGCAAAAAAAGTTTTAAAAAACGACCGTTTTTTCGGGAGCAGTGATTTTAATGATGCTTAAAGTGAAAAAAAAAGTGAAATATTCCTTTAAATATCGTACCTGGGGGTGCCTATAGTATGCCTGTAAAGTGGCACGTGTTTCCCGTGCTTAGAACAGTCCCTGCAACAAAATGACATTTTTAAAGGAATGAAGTCATTTAAAACTGCTTACGGCTTTAATGTAATGTTGGGTCCCGGTAATAAGGATGAAAATCAGTGAGACAAATGGCATGGGTTCCCCCCAGTCCATTACCAGGCCCTTTGGGTCTTGTATGGATATTAAGGGGAACCCCGCACCCAAATTAAAAAAAGGAAAGGCATGGTGCAGCAGTATACAGGCGATGCAAACAAGACAGGGACTGTAGGTTTGTTGCAGGGGCGAATCCGGGGGGGGGGGCAATGGGGCAATTGCTCCCCCGAGAAATATTACTAACTCCCGAGTGTCTCTCTCACTGTTTAGAATCAGCAGCAGCGCCGGTGTTGTTGGACGGCCACGCTGCTGGCCTGGACACTCACTGGTTGCTAACGCCTGCCCGCCTGGCGTGTAGCAACCAGTGATGTCATGTCCGAGCCAAGGAGGAGGAGAGGGAGGTCCCAGCTTTCAGAGTGGAGCAAAGGAGGATTTAACTTCTTCCTCCTCCACGCCTAGTGTGTGAATGTTGGCTCCACCCACCTCCTCCATCTTCTCCAGGGACAGCTCCAGCGTGGCGCGAGTGAGTGAGGGAAGGGAACTTCCATGGCTGTAGAGAAGTAAGAGGATTGTATACACCATTGCATGCCACTTTTCCTGAACATATGCAAACAGCATTGAAATAAAAGGGTTTGTGAATTACAGATATGTACTGTAAGTGTAATGATTGTAAGTGTTGTTCAGCTATCCCTATACACCAAACACGGACACTTTATGCCTAGCAGAACCATTACCAATGGAAAAAGACTCAAATATTAATAACACTGTCATTTGTTATCATAGCTGGCCTGTTGGAATCTAACAACTTCATGTGTAATCGGGCTTTTGCAGAATTATTTATGATTGTGCACTGCATAAAATAGGTATTATCATATTACATTTTCCATAATCCTCCAGCATTGAATTACACATATTAGTTTTAGAGGCTAGGTGAGAACTGTACACTAAAGCAAGCCATAGATTATATAGTTTTCTTTCACCCCACAACAGGTGGCAGGAAGGAAAATTGTTTGATTCCCCCATTGACACAGTCAGTGTTGATAAGGGAATTACTCACGCAGCGTTATTATGTTCTGCCGGAGGGGAGCCTTTCCGGTTGGCAGAACACAATGATCACTGCTAGCTACTATAACGCTGGCAATGATCGCATGCAAAAAAAATCTGCTTATTAAGCTTACACTTCACACCTTTTAGATTGTCCTAGTCCAGGACATGGCACACATTAACTGGCATCTCTGCAAATGAGTTACATCACCTTTCCTGATCAGCAGTCTGATCACTGGGCATACTGGGTTTGGCATCATAGATTGGCATCATCCACATGTACACCTCATTCACAAATATGAGCACAGGAAGCAGAAGTGAGCCCATAAGCTTACACGTCACACCTTTTAGATTGCCTTAGTCCAGGACATGGCACACTTTGACTGGCATCTGTGCACACATAAACTGGAAGTCATGCAAGTGAATCTTGATTTCTGAAAGGCTGCAGCAGGAAGGCATTCATAAACCGAAATTCAGTGGAAATCAAAATTTCTGTCGGTCAAAGTCTTTGACCTCTGCTGCAATCTTCTACACTAGACAGACCGAACAAGTACCAGGTAGCTTGTGGTCCACTGGTGTGGAACTACAAGTACCAGCAGACCAGGCTTTTGACACTCCTACCTGTTTTATGTGGGTGCAGTATGTCCTTTAGAATGAGATCTTTAGTATGACACATCTAGTTAAGTTAGTAATATTACTAGTAATATCATTACTAATATTACTCATATTATTAGATATCATATTAGTAAATAAGGAAAGTGGTACATTCTGCCAAGGATTTTTCCAATCTATTCGCAGCAGAAAGCTAAAATAACAAAGCCACAAGATAATAGACATATAATCTGTCAGGAAAATAAGATATCATGCATCGATTGTTTGATCATAAAATAGGTGTACTATCAGACATACACAAGAGGATACAAACTTCTCTGTAATAATACAATTATTTCTTGGTGTTGGGATTCCACATTTCACATTAGACACATAGGACATGGGATATTCCAAGTAAACCAACAGTTCTGTAAGCAACACCTTATTTTCTGCCAGTGCCCCTCCCGAGACTAGACTCTGGATCCGCCCTTGGTTTGTTGTCAAGTAGAATCTGTTTGTAATTTTGAACTGGTACATTTTTAACGTGTTTAGCTCCAGCCAAAAAATCTATTTTAAGCTTTTTGGAAAACATAGGGAAGGGTTATCGCCCCTGTGACATTTGTTTTGCTGTCTGTGCACCTCTTCAGAAGATTTCACCTCACTTTCTGTCCCAATGACAAATGTTTTTAGAAAATTTGGGGGTTTTAGTGAAACAAGGATTGGTGATAAAGCATCAGTGGAAAGGAGAAACGTCCCATATTAACTCTTACAGGAGAGAATTTCCCTTCCTCGGGGTAGATTTAATCTCACTTCCTGTTGTCTACTTCCGTTTGCAAGTAGGAGTCGTTTGTAAGTTGGATGTTTGAAAGTAGGGGCCTGCCCTATATACTCTACAGAAATTGTGGCCTTAGGTGTTGGTGTTGCCACAACACTGTAAGCGCTCACAGGGCCCTGCTGTGAAGTATTAGATCAAGAATTGTAATTACATGCCACTGTTGACCAGGGGCAGAAAAATTGGGCCTTTGGTGATGGTGGTGGTGCTGGTGCCACAACACTGTAAGTCCTCACAGTTACTCTTGGTGGGCACTGGAACAGGCCCTGCTGTGAAATATTAGATAAAGAATTGTAATTACATGCACCTGTTGAACAGGGGCAGAAAAATTGGGCCTTTGGTGGTGGTGGTGCTGGTGCCACAACACTGTAAGTCCTCACAGTTACTCTTGGTGGGCGCTGGAATGGGCCCTGCTGTGAAATATCAGATCAAGAATTGTAATTACATGTCCCTGTTGAACAGGGACAGAAAAACTGGGCCTTAGGCACTGGTGCTGGTGCCACAACACTGCAACCCCTCACAGATACTCTAGTTGGAGTGCAGAAACGAGCCCCGCTGCAAAGAATTGCATCAAAAATTGTAATTACAAGCCCCTGTTAAACAGGGGCTGAAAAATTGGGCCTTAGCCACTGGTGGCGGCACCCAGAAACAAAAATATTCTTACAAGCTATCAGCATGATCATTGAGGAGGAAGAGGATAGTCACTCAACATAACAGGATAGTCACTCAGCATCAGCATAGGCAGTCTTGAAGGGATCTGACATTTCAAAAAAATTTATTCGGTTACATCAGCATGAGGTGCTTGGTAGCTGGTGGTGATCCAAGACTGATTAATTTTTATGAAGGTCAGTCGATCGACCAAATCGGTGGACAGGCGCACCCCGTGATCGGTTACAAAGCCTAACAGCAGCACTGAATGTGCATTTCGAAAGAACGCTGGATGCAGGACAGGCCAGTAGCTCAATTGCATACTGTGCAAGCTCTGGCCAGTGATCCATCCTCAAGACCCAGTAACCCAGAGGATTTTTGGTGGGAAAGTCCAAGTCCATGTCCAAGTCAGATCTTGCCCCTAGGTATTCCTGCACCATGTAAAACAGACGCTGGCGATGGTTGCTAGAACCGATCATACCTTGGGGCTGCGGATTAAAATATTGTCTGAACGCATCGGTCAGACGGCCACCTTCTCCACCGCTCCTTCTTTGACTGACCGAAGCCTCAGCAACACGTTGTCCAGGAACAGGAGTTTGTAACCTCCCAGTCTCTGGGAACGCGTTACACAGACCTTTCTGCAAGGCCTCCCGAAGATGTTTCATCCTCTGCTCCCTCTGCGACGGCAAGATAAGATCCGCAACCTTACTCTTGTAACGTGGATCAAGGAGGGTTGCCAGCCAGTAATGATCCCCCTCCTTGATACCACGAATACGAGGATCCTTCCGCAGGCTTTGCAGGATCAGGGAGGCCATGCAGCGTAGGTTTGCTGAGGCATTCGGTCCAGAGTCCTCTGGGTCAATGAGGACGACATGATCCGCAGCCACCTGATCCCTTAAAGACTGCTGTTTAATCTGAGTGCCAGGCTCCACCTCCATGCTGACACAATCCTCCTCCTCGTCCTCTTCCTGTGTGATCGGCGGGCATGCAGGAACACTGTCTGGATAAAGGGGGCCTTGAGAGCTAAGGAAGTCCTCTTCCTACCTCTGTTCTGCCCCAAGTGCCCTGTCCATTATTCCACGCAGTGTGTGCTCCAACAGGTGGACAAGGGGGACAGTGTCACTGATGCATGCACTGTCACTGCTCACCATCCTCGTTGCCTCCTCAAATGGTGACAGGACAGTGCATGCATCCCTGATCATGGCCCACTGTCATGGGGGAAAAAAAAACAAGCTCCCCTGACTCTGTCCTGGTGCTGCAGCAGGGGGAACATGACTGCCAGATTGCTGTCCTTCTTGGGCACCCCCCCTGTCTGGGCTCACGTTACTGCCTTCCTCTAGCTGAGTACCATCATCGGAGCCTTCAAAACGCTGGGCATCCTCCTGGAGCATGTACCCAACACTGTGGTCAAACAGTTCGGGGGACTCCTCAGGAGGAAATGGTGGGGCTAGGGAAGGAGTGACTGATGTCATTGAGCCGAGGGAAGAGGCCGCATTGGCAGCTGCTTTGCCAGACAAAGTACCCTGAGCCTGGGTGAGAGAGGATGAGGAGGATGAGGACAGCTTGGTCATCTACTCGACCAAGTCTTCCGCATGTTGTGGCTCAACATGGCCAGCTGCCGAAAAAAAGGCCAAGCGTGTCCCACGGCTTGCTGATGAGGATGCACCGTGTCCACAACCAGCACTGTTGCCTCTAGACACAGAGCCTGCTTGCCCTCTTTTATTGGCTTGTGACTGTCTGCCTCTCCTTGTTGGCCTTCCAGACATACTATTGGCCTGCAGTGAGATGTAGCTGCACAAACCTGGGATGTGTATATATATATATATATATATATATATATATACCGATTATACTGCAGCTAGCAGAATCAACTGCCTGCCTGTAGTATTATTAGAATGAGAACACCTGCACTTGTCTCCAGGTAGCTATACTGTAGGTGCAACTGTGCAGGGTACACAGTACAGTAACTGGAAATACGTCAAGAGCCTACACAAGCACCTGGCTTCAGGTAGCTATACTGTAGGTTCAACTGTGCAGGGTACACAGTACAGTAAGTGGAAATATGTCAAGAGCCTACACAATCACCTGGCTTCAGGTAGCTATACTGTAGGTGCAACTGTGCAGGGTACACAGTACAGTAACTGGAAATATGTCAAGAGCCTACACAAGCACCTGGCTTCAGGTAGCTATACTGTAGGTGCAACTGTGCAGGGTGCACAGTACAGTAACTGGAAATATGTCAAGAGCCTACACAAGCACCTGGCTTCAGGTAGCTATACTGTAGGTGCAACTGTGCAGGGTGCACAGTACAGTAACTGGAAATATGTCAACAGCCTACACAAGCACCTGGCTTCAGGTAGCTATACTGTAGGTGCAACTGTGCAGGGTACACAGTACAGTAACTGGAAATACGTCAAGAGCCTACACAAGCACCTGGCTTCAGGTAGCTATACTGTAGGTGAAACTGTGCAGGGTACACAGTACAGTAACTGGAAATACGTCAAGAGCCTACACAAGCACCTGGCTTCAGGTAGCTATACTGTAGGTGCAACTGTGCAGGGTACACAGTACAGTAACTGGAAATACGTCAAGAGCCTACACAAGCACCTGGCTTCAGATAGCTATACTGTAGGTGCAACTGTGCAGGGTACACAGTACAGTAACTGGAAATACGTCAAGAGCCTACACAAGCACCTGGCTTCAGGTAGCTATACTGTAGGTGCAACTGTGCAGGGTACACAGTACAGTAACTGGAAGTACGTCAAGAGCCTGCCTGTGCTATTAATAGGATCAGAAGAAGCACACAAGCACCTGGCTTCAGGTAGCTATACTGTAGGTGCAACTGTGCAGGGTACACAGTACAGTAACTGGAAATATGTCAAGAGCCTACACAAGCACCTGGCTTCAGGTAGCTATACTGTAGCTGCAACTGTGCAGGGTACACAGTACAGTAACTGGAAATACATCAAGAGCCTACACAAGCACCTGGCTTCAGGTAGCTATACTGTAGGTGCAACTGTGCAGGGTACACAGTACAGTAACTGGAAATACTTCAAGAGCCTACACAAGCACCTGGCTTCAGTTAGCTATACTGTAGGTGCAACTGTGCAGGGTACACAGTACAGTAACTGGAAATACGTCAAGAGCCTGCCTGTGCTATTAATAGGATCAGAAGAAGCACACAAGCACTTGGCTTCAGGTAGCTATACTGTAGGTGCAACTGTGCAGGGTACACAGTACAGTAACTGGAAATACTGTAAAAACACCTGCCTGCTTGTCAGTATATTAGGAAGAGAAGAACAGGATCTAGCTAAACTGAATACAGTGTGTGTGTGTGTGTGTGTATATATACACTGTAAGTGCAGCTAACTGACTCGACCTGCCTACTCTGTCTAACTTAAATCAAATGACACTGTCTCTCTGTCTATCTATCTCTCTCTCAACAGCGGAACACACTACACAGGGTCGCCATGCAGGCGGCCCTATATAGTGTGGGGCATGTACTAAACCCCCTGAGCCATAGTTGACCAAAGCCACCCTGTGATTGGCCAAGCATGCGGGTCATAGTGCATGCTTGGCCAATCATCAGCCAGCAGTGCACTGCGATGCCACGGTGAATTATGGACCATGACGTGCAACTTGAATTTGGCGCGAACGGCCCATAACGTTCGCAAATTGGCGAACGACCGAACACACGATGTTCGAGTCGAACATGCTCATCCCTAATATTTACCTTCAACTATGTAGTAGAAGATCCTGCCTGATTGCATACAAATTGAAAATGTTTAGGTTTTACTTCATATTATATGGTTTTGGTAACTCAAAAGGAAAGTTGTACAGGAAAATTGTACAATGCATTGCCAGCCTTAAAGTAGCACAGCCCTAAATAGCAAAAAATGGCCTGGTCATGAAGGGGGTAAAACCTGCTAGAGCTCAAGTGGTTAACCGCTTCCCGTCTGCCACACGCCGATGTATGTCGGTAGAATGGCACGGGTGCGCAAAAGGGCGTACCCATACGTCACTTCGTAATCCCGGGCTAGCAGGCACGTGCACGCCGCCGGCAGCGCGTGCGCCCGCCGAGTGACCGCAATCCGATGTTCACTGGTGGCCCGCAATCACCATGAGGAGAGACGGAACAGGGAATTTAAACAAGGCATTTCCCTGTTCTGCCTAGTGACATGATAGGGATCACTGCTCCCTGTCATCGGGAGCAGTGATCTCTGTCATGTCCTAGGTGGCCCATCTCCCCCACAGTTATGCCCCGTACACACGGTCGGATTTTCCGACGGAAAATGTGCGATCGGAGCGTGTCGTCGGATATTCCGACCGTGTGTGGGCTCCATCAGACTTTTTCCATCGGATTTTCCGACACACAAAGTTTGAGAGCAGGCTATAAAATTTTCCAACAACAAAATCCGATTGCGTCAATTCCGACCGTGTGTGGCCAGTTCCGACGCACAAAGTGCCACACATGCTCAGAAGAAATTCCAAGACGGAACAGCTCGGTCTGGTAAAATTAGCGTTCGGAATGGATACAGCCCTTTCGTCACGCTGCAATGTTTTAAATTGTTTAATACAGCGCACTCTCTTCTTCTTTATAATGTGAGAAGAATGAAGTCGTTTTGCTGCTCATATTCACACAGACTTCTCACAAACGTATTTCTTTATTATTTATCGGGATTCCCTCAATATATTTTTATTTGTCACATCTGACCAAATTTCTTTTTGGTTGTTTTTAAATAATTTTTTTTTTTCAAGGCTGTTTTTTTATTTTTTTATTTTGTGTTTTACTCCATAATATTTTTGTGTGTGTTTTGTGTGTCAAGTTACCACAACACCATTATTATCTTGTATTATTTAATCTCAAGGAGATTGTTTGGTGTTGGTGTCTCTTGTTAATTTCACATTGTACTTTAGAAATGTACCTGCCTCCTCACAAACAAGCTGTCCTTTTTGAAGGAAAACACACATAGGCAAGTATAATAGAAAAATTCCTTTATTAAGGGCTCAGAACCAAACAAAGAGGGAGGCAACGCTGGAGAAACAGCAGAAATTGGCGAAGCCTTTGACCCCCCAGGGCACACATCAATTATTTTCCAGCAAAATTGGTGGCCTGAGGATTCTTTATCTATAGTTACATAGTTACATAGTAGGTGAGATTGAAAAAAGACACAAGTCCATCAAGTCCAACCTATGTGTGTGATTATGTGTCAGTATTACATTGTATATCCCTGTATGTTGCGGTCATTCAGGCAATTATCTAATAGTTTCTTGAAGCTATCAATGCTCCCCGCTGAGACCACCGCCCATGGAAGGGAATTCCACATCCTTGCCGCTCTTACAGTAAAGAACCCTCTACGTAGTTTAAGGCTAAACCTCTTTTCTTCTAATTGTAATGAGTGGCCACAAGTCTTATTAAACTCTCTTCTGCGAAAAAGTTTTATCCCTATTGTGGGGTCACCAGTACAGTATTTGTAAATTGAAATCATATCCCCTCTCAAGCGTCTCTTCTCCAGAGAGAATAAGTTCAGTGCTTGCAACCTTTCCTCATAACTAAGATCCTCCAGACCCTTTATTAGCTTTGTTGCCCTTCTTTGTACTCGCTCCATTTCCAGTACATCCTTCCTGAGGACTGGTGCCCAGAACTGGACAACATACTCCAGGTGCGGCCGGACCAGAGCCTTGTAGAGTGGGAGAATTATCTTTTTATCTGTGGAGTTGATCCCCCTTTTAATGCATGCCAATATTCTGTTTGCTTTATTAGCAGCAGCTTGGCATTGCATGCCATTGCTGAGCCTATCATCTACTAGGACCCCCAGGTCCTTTTCCATCCTAGATTCCCCCAGAGGTTCTCCCCCCAGTGTATAGATTGCATTCATATTTTTGCCACCCAAATGCATTATTTTACATTTTTCTACATTGAACCTCATCTGCCATGTAGTCGCCCACCCCATTAATTTGTTAAGGTCTTTTTGCAATGTTTCCACATCCTGCGGAGAAGTTATTGCCCTGCTTAGCTTAGTATCGTATGCAAATACAGTGATTGAACTGTTTATCCCATCCTCCAGGTCGTTTATAAACAAATTAAATAGGATTGGTCCCAGTACAGAAACCTGGGGAACCCCACTACCCACCCCTGACCATTCTGAGTACTCCCCATTTATCACCACCCTCTGAACTCGCCCTTGTAGCCAGTTTTCAATCCATGTACTCACCCTATGGTCCATGCCAACGGACCTTATTTTGTACAGTAAACATTTATGGGGAACTGTGTCAAATGCTTTTGCAAAATCCAGATACACCACATCTACGGGCCTTCCTTTATCTAGATGGCAACTCACCTCCTCATAGAAGGTTAATAGATTGGTTTGGCAAGAACGATTCTTCATGAATCCATGCTGATTACTGCTAATGATATCGTTCTTATTACTAAAATCTTGTATATAGTCCCTTATCATCCCCTCCAAGAGTTTACATACTATTGATGTTAGGCTAACTGGTCTGTAATTCCCAGGGATGTATTTTGGGCCCTTTTTAAATATTGGTGCTACATTGGCTTTTCTCCAATCAGCTGGTACCATTCCAGTCAATAGACTGTCTGTAAAAATTAGGAACAACGGTCTGGCAATCACTTGACTGAGTTTCCTAAGTACCCTCGGATGCAAGCCATCTGGTCCCGGTGATTTATTAATGTTAAGTTTCTCAAGTCTAATTTTAATTCTGTCCTCTGTTAACCATGGAGGTGCTTCCTGTGTTGTGTCATGAGGATAAACACTGCAGCTTTGGTTACTGAAGCCCCCCGATTCACTCGTGAAGACTGAGGAGAAGAATAAATTCAATACCTTCGCCATCTCCCCATCCTTTGTAACCAGATGTCCTTCCGCATTCTTTATGGGGCCAATATGGTCTGTCCTCCCTTTTTTACTGTTTACATACTTAAAGAATTTCTTGGGATTTTTTTTGCTCTCCTCCGCTATGTGTCTTTCATGTTCTATCTTAGCCGTCCTAATTGCACCCTTACATTTCTTGTTGCATTCTTTATAAAGTCTGAATGCTGAGGATGATCCCTCAACCTTGTATTTTTTGAAGGCCTTCTCCTTTGCTTTTATATGCATTTTTACATTGGAGTTAAGCCATCCAGGATTATTGTTTGCTCTTTTAAATTTATTACCCAATGGGATACATTGGCTAATGCCCTTATTTAATATGCTCTTAAAGCAAACCCATCTCTCCTCCGTATTCTTTGTTCCTAATATTTTATCCCAATTTATGCCTTTTAGCAAGGTTTGTAGTTCAGGGAAGTTGGCTCTTTTGAAATTCAGTGTCTTTGTGTTCCCTTCATGTTTCCTATTTGTGTGATTTATACTGAAACTAATTGACCTGTGATCGCTGTTACCTAAATTGCCCCGTATTTCCACATCCGTGATCAGGTCTGTATTGTTGGTAATCAGTAGATCCAGTAATGTATTATTTCTAGTTGGTGCGTCTACCATCTGACCCATAAAATTGTCCTGCAAGACATTAAAGAACTGGCAAGCCTTAAATGAATGCGCGGTTCCCTCCGCCCAGTCTATGTCTGGATAATTAAAATCCCCAATTATGATAACACTTCCCATCCTTGCTGCTAATCCAATTTGTGATAGGAGATCCGTCTCCACTACCTCCCTCATGTTAGGGGGCCTATAGCATACTCCCAGTATTATTTTCCCCTTAGCTTCATCCCTTTGGAGCTCTACCCATAAGGATTCCACCTCCTCACTAGCTCCCTCAGAGATGTCATCTCTCACATTCGCTTGTACATTATTCCTGATATATAGGCATACCCCTCCCCCTTTTTTACCCTCTCTATCCTTGCGGTATAGGGTATACCCTTGAATGTTTGCCAGCCAATCATGAGAGCTGTTGAACCAGGTCTCTGAAATTCCCACAAAATCCAAATCCTCCTTATACAACAGTATCTCTAGTTCACCCATCTTGTCCGCCATGCTCCTGGCATTGGTGAACATGCCACATAGTTTAGACCGGTCGCATATTGTCCTCGTATTGGGTGTTTCGAGATTGCAACTAGAACTTGCTACTATACTCACCTTGTGTTTTTGTGCTTTGGTTAACCTACCACTAATGCCCCCAATACTACCCTCTGGAATATCTTCCGCGCTGGTTATCTCTGTCTCTGGACCCTCCCCCCCATCGCCTAGTTTAAAAACCCCTCTAACTTTTTGGCCATCTTCATTCCCAGCAGATCTGCACCCTCCTCATTTAGGTGCAGTCCGTCCCTTCTATAGTACCGGTTACCGCCTGAGAAGTCGGCCAAGTCCTCCAGGAACCCAAACCCCTCCTTACTACACCAGCTCTTCAGCCACTTGTTTACTTCCCTAATCTCCCTCTGCCTTTCTGATGTGGCTCGATGTACCGGTAGTATTCCTGAGAATACTACCTTGGAGGTCCTTTTCTTCAATTTAGCTCCTAAGTCCCTAAAATCGTTCTTTAGGACACTCCATCTGCCTCTGACTTTGTCATTGGTGCCAACGTGCACCATGACAGCCGGGTCTTCCCCAGCCCCTCCCAGTAATCTGTCCACAAGATTCGTGATGTGCCGAACCCGAGCGCCCGGTAGACAACATACTGTTCGGCGCTTCAGGTCTTGGTTACAGATTGCCCTCTCTGTCCTTCTAAGAATTGAGTCCCCTACCTCCAGAATCTGTCTTTCCTTTCCCTTTGCTGCCCCCCCACTCTCACTGGAGGAGTTCTTCCCCTGGCAGCTAGGAGAGTCCCTCAGCTCCAGCAGTGCTGGTCCCTGACTGGTTTCACCAATGTCACTCAATGGAGCGTACTTATTGGGATGCTCCAGTCCTGGATCGGCCTCCCTGGCACTTCCCCCTCTACCCCTCCTGACTGTCACCCATCTACTCTTTGCTAGTGCCTGCACCTCTTTGTCTCCACCCGCCTCTGTGCTGGCCCCTGCCGGCACCTGCCGTGTACATTCCTGGCTCTCCTTTAGTATGGAGGGACTTCTCAGTGCTGACAGTTGCTTCCCCAGATTCAGAACCTGGGCTTCCAGGGAAACAATGTGCTTACATCTTGCACAGCAGTATTCGCCCTCGATCGGATGATCAAGGAACGCATACATGCAGCAAGATGTACAAAGAGTCGCCTCTCCACACCCGCCGGGCATCGTACCTATTAAATTTAGTGAGGATTTGGGGATTTTACCCTGTCCAAATTACCTAACAGCTAGCTTCCTGGCACTAATACTCAAGACAATACACAGGTACACAACAAGACAATACACAGGTACTCACAGACCTACGTGCAATCGCAGAACAGTCGCAGACCTACGTGCACTCGCAATACTCAAGTATACAGTACACAATGCACAAGTACTAACGATCCACACACACTACTCAGAAAACACTCAGGTACTCATGCTACACAGGTACTATGACCCCTGTTATAACCTCCTGTTTTAAACTCTGGTTTTTAACTCACCACTTATACCAGTTCCACTTACACAGAGTTCCACAGCCTCAGACTGAGCACGCTCAGACTGAGTCCTACACCCAGTTATATAGGCACCTGTGAGCAATTAACCACCCCCCTTAATTGATAGCCTGAAGGAACCAGAGAAAAAAAAAACAGAGAAAAAAAAAAAATCTAAGGGAGTGCAGTCTAGTCCAGAAGTCCCAGAGATCCGGAAAGCAGCAGATGACATCTGTGTCCCCAGGCTGTAGTACTACAAGAGCCTGCATATTTTGCCAGACCAGACTGAACCCAGGGCCATCACTCTCTGGTCTTCTTTCCACGCTTCCTTCCCGGCTGTGGCTCTGGTGTTGGAGATGTGGCAGGAGGAGGAGGACCATGTGTGAGGTCACAAATGTGGGTAGCACATGTTATTTGGCCCCTCAACCCCTCATTGAGAGCTTCCAAAATTAGGAACTCACACAGGAGTCGTCCCTCCTCCATCTGCATCATTTTGCAGGCAGTTATGCCAGCAAAGTCCTCCTCCACAGTGTGGGGGGTTCTCAGGGCCTCTGTAGCCTTCCAAAAGAGGCCTATGGCAGCCTCCTCCAGGTTACTCCTCTTCCTGGCACTTTGTCTTTGAAGGTGTAGGGGAGGGACCTGGATATCAGGCAGCCTGCTTGGCCCGGCCACCTCCTGGCTGAGGCTTCCCTGCGTATGAAAAAGGGACATGGTTTTAGTTTGTTGTGGAAAATTTTATATTAATATATTGTCATAAGTCTCCCAGTGTGTGTTCAATCACAGCCCGCTCTAATAGCTGACGAGGGCAGATCGACGCTGGCTGAGACCTGTTAGGTAGTGGAAAACTTCCTGTTGTTTGGAGAGAGGTGTTTGCGGAGAGAGGGCATGTCCACCAGCAAAAGGGCCCCTGTGCAATGCACAGAACGATCGTCTGGTGGGGATGCGTTCACTCTGCAAAGACATTATCGGTTTAGAGGTGTTTTGCTCTTGTCACCCCTGGTATGCCTGATCAACATGTTTGGGGTGCCATGACGTACACCTGCAGATAATCTCCCATGCACAAATGCACAAAGAACTTTAGTTATCGTCATTTAGTATATTGTATCATGTCCTGTAGTCATTGTTCATTGGTTGTTTTGTGTTCTGTTGTTAAATCCTTATATGGTCACTCACATCCTGTGAGGTCATATCCGGGGAGGCTGAGGTCATATCCTGTGAAGGGAGCGATTGGCTGTTGGAGCCAGGGCTTCCTGTTTGTGATTGCTTTTGTGGGCTTTTGAATAAAGGAGGCAGACAGAGCTGTAAGGCCAGTCTTGCTGAGATGAGAATGTAAGAAGGATGTGTTTTGTCTATTTGTGAGCATGAGACACACACACACACCAGAGGATGAGCTACACCAGAGGAGAGACATATGATCAAAAGGTGAGATGGCATTTGTATCATTAGACGAAATTGTTATTATGATTAGAAACAGGAGATTTGGCTGTGTGCTCTGTGTGCAGCCAAATTTCGCTAACAGAATGGCGAGCCAGGTACTTTATGGAGCAGACAGAACCCCCCTCCACATCGGTGAGAAAAGGGGGGAGAATGGATCCCAGTCTAGGACATTTCTTTCCAATGTGTTGGGGAGCCTTTGCTCTGCAAAAGAACAAATTTTTCGTCTTTTGAAATAATGCTGGAAGTTTGATCGTATGTCTGGTGTGTGCCTCTCTGTGTGTGTGTGACTGTTTGCGTGTGTGTGTGCGTGTGTGTGTGCCTGTGTGTGTGATTTGTATCTCGAATCTTTGTGTAAGGAGACTGTGTGTGTGACTGATGCTGTGTAACAAGTTTGTAATGCATATGAGAAATATAAATGTATGAATTGATATTATTTGCAGCCTGCAATGTGTGTGTGGCTGAGTAGTTTTGTAAGTAGCTGAACCTGTTTGTAAAGATGCCATGAGTTTAGTGAAGGGGCAGGCATTGTTGTTTTTGTATTAAAAGGGGCTACGCCCTGGGGGAAGGGAACTATAATGTTCTGAACAGACATGCAAGCATTCACTGTCTGTATCTCTCGTTCCTGTGAAAACTGATGTGAACTGAGTTTGAGTGTATGTTTCAGCCGTGTAATTGTGGGTTATGTGGCTTGGTTGTTTCATTGGATAGCATGTGTTTCTAAGTTGTGTCTTTTTGTAACTTTTATGCCCCGTACACACGGTCGGACTTTGTTCGGACATTCCGACAACAAAATCCTAGGATTTTTTCCGACGGATGTTGGCTCAAACTTGTCTTGCATACACACGGTCACACAAAGTTGTCTGAAAATCCGATCGTTCTAAACGCGGTGACGTAAAACACGTACGTCGGGACTATAAACGGGGCAGTGGCCAATAGCTTTCATCTCTTTATTTATTCTGAGCATGCGTGGCACTTTGTCCGTCGGATTTGTGTACACACGATCGGAATTTCCGACAACGGATTTTGTTGTCGGAAAATTTTATAGCCTGCTCTCAAACTTTGTGTGTCGGAAAATCCGATGGAAAATGTGTGATGGAACCTACACACGGTCGGAATTTCCGACAACAAGGTCCTATCACACATTTTCCGTCGGAAAATCCGACCGTGTGTACGGGGCATAACACTTTTAAATGTTTGTCTAAGGGTTCATTTAGTATCTCAAATGTGTAATTTTGTGGGGAGAAATTTTTGGTTTTGGCAGGAAAATGGTTTTTGTCTGCTACTTCCTTTTGTTCTCTTGTTGTTGTTGTCTACCATGTGACTACGGTCGGCCATTTTCTTTTCCTTTGTGTGTGAACTTTAAAATGTTTATCCATCTTGGTCAGTTTTGGCGGGAAAATGCGCCATTTTGTTGTGGTCTGGCTTTTGTTGTGGTCACCATGTGCATCGGCGGCCATTTTGAAGACCTGTGAGACTTCCTATAGGGGAAGCTCCATTGTGTATTCCTTTGTGTGTGCAAAGCCATGTGCTTTAAGCTACAATCTGGCTTCTAGGCACCATTTTGTGAATTCTATTTTTGTACTGTTTACATACTTTTCAAGGAAACTATTGCGTTTTCTGTATTGAATATTGGTTTTAAGTTGAAATGCCTGTCGCATATCCAAGTGCCCATGCATTGTTGGGACATCACAATAGGAGCTGTTTACACCCTGTGGGGGTCTCTGGTTTCTAGGTAATAACATGGGGGGAGTTCTAACTCTGAGTCAAATATTGTGCTGTATTTGCGACAAGAGTGTATTGTTTAAGATGCTTTATGTAACTTTGTGTCTTGTCATTTGTTAATGTCAGCCATTTTCTGTAGTCCTGGTTTCATTCACCATTTTGCCGTGCACCAATTTTCGATTGCTGCAACTGCCTTTTTGTTTCTGCTGATTTTAGTCTCCAGCGAAATATCTCTGGTTTTGTACTGAATTCCATTTCCAGTAGAATCATTTAGGTTTTTATACCAGTTGTTTTAAAGAAGTTTGTTTCTAGTGAAGAAATCTCGATTTTGGCGGGATCAACAACTAAATTTCATGTGTTAATGGCACCTTTTTGTTTGTGGTTTGCAGTGGAAGGGAAAAGAACTCCTTCAGCCATCTTTTTGCAGGAGTTTCAGTTTTTGGCTTTTGTTACACTGTTGTGTGGTATTTCTGTCTCAAAACTTGTGGTTTGACTTCCCAGGGGATATGTGCGTCAAGGGGGATTCCCTCCCATATGCAATATGGGGGTTTATTCCACCCACTCCTGGACAAAAGTTTTTAGTTGTTGATGTTTAGCCATAGATTTTTCTAATGTCTTGATAGACAAAATATGAAGCTATTCAAGGCTTCCCCTCCCTCTTCCTACTCAGGTGTGCAACAGGAAGTTGGTGGGAGGGGATTAGGGTCTTTTGACTTGTGTTTGGAAGGATGAAATCATTTTTATTTTTTAATCATATTAAGGTTTATACTGTAATACAGTTTTGGGTAGAGAGCAAACAGGAGGCATCCAAGTTATTGTTGTTATATCGAGGTACAGAGAGAAGCCATAAGATTGTTTTGAATAGTGGAGGATTTCATGGTGCTTTGTAGTTTGTCTGACAACACATTTATAGGGCTGCCGATAACCGGTTGTAGAGCATGTAAATGTGAGGATTAGTACGCTAGCACACCGGGAGGCCGTGTAAAATAATCGGAGAACGCCGGGTGCCAGTACTGTAAAAATAGTCACTAAGCAGTACTGATCCGAAAACTAGTGCAAGGGTGCCCTGGACGCAGGGACCATCATAAGCGATTCGAGTCGTCATGGGTAATGTTGATCCATGCGTTGGAGGAAAAAAATGAGGCTCCACACCAGTCAGACAGCTGCACCTCACATGAGATCTGGTTTGGGGCTCCGGACATGAGACCCCTTAAAGATTGGCAGATATGGTCAGAGGGTACAGTAAGGTGTATTCTTTTGGAAGGTACTTTTGATGTCTGGAGGTACGAGACCCCAGAATAAAAATACCTTGGAAGTAGTTCAGCTGTGGCTTCAGAAATCTGTAATGTTGAGTGAGTTGATGGATGTGTAGTACACGTTTGTGTGATTAAAAAAATTACACAGGCCTGTTTTTGAACTTTGTGTGGCTGGTCCATGCAAAGATTTCGAAATGCTCTCGTGCCTTTCAAATTGTATTCTTTTTCTGTCGCTAAAAGAGTGAAGGCAGCATTCCATCTGGTCGTTTTTATTTTCTTATTTTTTCGTTTTGGGAACTATGAAATATCTCCCCCACATTTGTATCTAAATGTTTGCCTTTGTTTATTGTTTGTATGTGGTAAAAAGATGTTTGAACCTCCCGTGACAGCCCTCTTGCGTGTCGCGGCTGTTGTATTTTAGAAAAAAAAACATACAGAGGGTTTAGTTATTATCGGTTTTGTGGAATGTCAGTGACAATTTACCAATGTACATGAATATTGTATTGTTTACCATTCTTTGAAGGATAGAGTAATAACTTTTGTTTATAAGTATCTTTTCAGGTCCAGTTTCTGGAAGTGTGTGTACAGGTGTATAAGAAGGTAAAAGTATCATAGGCTATTTCACTGTTTTATTCTGCACCATTCTAAACCCTGCATGTCTTCCTCCAGTTTGTAATGAGGAGGAAGAAAAGGGGGGATGAGAGTGGTGAGAATAACACATTTTCAAACCAACAATACTAACCGCTCTAATTCTAACCAAGTTTGTGCCAAGACTGTCTTTCTTTGATGGAATTTGAATCAGCAAGCAGCAGTCTGGTGAAAGAGGCTCCCATCCCAGATGCTAAGAACCTTTTTGTCACTGGTTCCAGGTATTACACCCCAGATGGTAAGCCACGCACAGGTTATGCAGTGACCACAGTCCCGATGTCTGGGTTATTGTCATATGAGGTTTGTTTGGAGGTCTACCAAAAACAGAATTGTACTTTCCTCATTAGCTGTCACCTACATTCTCAGCTGATGGGGTGGGTGCAGTCACTGTAACATGAACTTCAAAAGGTCCACCACAGGGTTCACGAGTCCATCCTGGACCCTGACACAATAACCAGTTTACATTCTTTCCAACCAGGTGACTGTAAAGAAGCTTGAGGGATGAGACCTCGCCAGCCACTGCAAGAAGCTGATCAATCACAAAGAGTAGAGGAGTATCTTTGTTCATTTATATTTTTTGTTTAATAAATTTTGGCAAGCGTAACGATGAAAAGCATCCCAACTAGCTAAGAAAGAGAACAGGACACATGGTCGGGTCTACTAGTGCCCCAGCGATGACGGCGGTACATACTATATGTGACGTTCATATTGATGTGAGGAGTTTTGACAGACTAGTAAAATCCAAACAGACACCTGTCAAAAGAACTTAACAAAACATTTCTAGAGGGTAAAATTAATTATAATTTTAACAATAGCTCTGGTTTTTGCCAGCTTTGGTATCGGGATAACTAGGTAGCCCACAAGTGTGCTTCAACTGTAGTTTGGTATTAATGCGGATCTACAGCTTATAAGGTAATTTCCCGTAAGGCAAGAGGTTCATGTGTGCTGGTGAAACTCGTCCCAGCATCTTATGTCGCAGCCGATCGTGAGGATCTGATGGCGCGAGAGAAGGTAAGAATGGCAGGGACAGCTGGAAGGGAATTGCTTGTACACGGTGGGGGCTTGAGCTTATGAAACGCTTGAACAATTTCTCATCCATTGAGGATGGGATGTTTCATGTAACTGTTGAAGCTACAAGGAAGTTCCCACAGTCCAAGGGTTCTGGGAATTCATAAGTAAAGATTGTTATATCTGGATCGGGGATAGTAGTGACAAAGTTCAGGCCCATATGGATAAGGTTTAGGTCCCTACAAGGCAAAGCCAGAGCTATACCTAGTGAAGGTTGGAATCCTTTTTAAGGGGTTGGGAATCGTTGGAGATTTAATTTTTATCTTGCAGCGGATCATAGTGAAGAAAGTAGGGGTATATATACTCATGTTGTTTTTGTCTCTATTCCTTCTATATGCCATGATGAGGTGCTCCTGTTGCCTGATTGGACGCGTGACCAGAGCCTGAGCAGATGACCACATCTTCCCTGATGAGATGCCCCGAAGTCCGACCCACGTACAAGACACAGAGGATGCCAGATCGACCGGCGACTACTACAGCTCACCACGTCATCTCCAACAGAGTCTACATGTCGAGCCGTGTTTTACTTTTTATGGACTAAGAAGAAGATCAGGATTCATCGAGGGACACATGGGATCATATGACAAGAGGAGGGACTGTTGTGGAAAATTTTATATTAATATATTGTCATAAGTCTCCCAGTGTGTGTTCAATCACAGCCCGCTCTAATAGCTGATTGGGGCAGATCGACGCTGGCTGAGACCTGTTAGGTAGTGGAAAACTTCCTATTGTTTGGAGAGAGGTGTTTGCGGAGAGAGGGCATGTCCGCCAGCAAAAGGGCCCCTGTGCAATGCACAGAATGATCGTCTGGTGGGGATGCGTTCACTCTGCAAAGACATTATCGGTTTAGAGGTGTTTTGCTCTTGTCACCCCTGGTATGCCTGATCAACATGTTTGGGGTGCCATGACGTACACCTGCAGATAATCTCCCATCCAAGCACGAGGAACTTTAGTCATCGTCATTTAGTATATTGTATCATGTCCTGTAGTCATTGTTCATTGGTTGTTTTGTGTTCTGTTGTTAAATCCTTATATGGTCACTCACATCCTGTGAGATCATATCCGGTGAGGCTGAGGTCATATCCTGGGAAGGGAGCGATTGGCTGTTGGGGCCAGGGCTTCCTGTTTGTGATTGCTTTTGTGGGCTTTTGAATAAAGGAGGCAGACAGAGCTGTAAGGCCAATCTTGCTGAGATGAGAATGTAAGAAGGATGTGTTTTGTCTATTTGTGAGCATGAGACACACACACACCAGAGGATGAGCTACACCAGAGGAGAGACATATGATCAAAAGGTGAGATGGCATTTGTATCATTAGACGAAATTGTTATTATGATTAGAAACAGGAGATTTGGCTGTGTGCTCTGTGTGCAGCCAAATTTCGCTAACAAGTTTTTGCTTCATCAATCAGAAATTATTAGTACTCCAATCTAACATCTAGTTAACATCATTGATTGGACAACCAGAAATATTTAGAGGAATGCTATACCTGGCTCAATCTGGGCTCCTCCACATGTTGCTGCCTGGAAGGCCCAGGTTGGGCGTCAGGAGCCTCAGCTGGGGGGGGGCGTGGAAAGAAGACTGGAGAGTGAGGGCCTGGGTTCAGTCTGACCTGCCAGAAAATGCAGCCTGTCATAGTACCAGAGCCTGGGGACATAGATGTCATCTGCAGCTCCTGATCTCTGGGAATCCTGGACCTTCTTGTGCTCCCTTACATAAGTGCTCCTCAGGTCACCAATTAGAACCTTCAAATAGATGATGTCTGCTGTGGGGATTACCGACTTCACAAATTGCAGCAAATTATCCAGCGCTGCCTTCCTCTTTGTTTGGTTCTTATATTCGGGGTGGTTTATCTGCCACAGACAAGGCAGCTCCCTGAACATATAAATGAAGCCTGGCATAAAGTCCTTATCTTTCAAGATATTCATTTTCACTGCAAGACACAACACAAGACAAACCCTAATGTCAGCCTAAAGTCTACTAAACTTGTGCAAATACAGGCCTCAATCTAGAAGCAGTATAGGCCCAATGTTAAATCTTACCTTCACTAACACAATCGGCGCCTCCGTTACTCCTTCCTCCGCTCACAGATCGTACGTACTACGCACGCATGTTACGCTTTATAGACACTGCGCATGCGTGAAACTCCGCCCGCCCCTGACGTTCTTTCTAGTCTATTCCCCGCCCCTTCTCGTTCGTCGCAGTGGGGAAGAGCACATGGCGGAGTCAGAGCAGGTGTCTGATAATTACACCAACGAGGAGGAGGAAAGCCCGGAGCCTGAATCGTCCCGATCCAGAAAGAGACGATTTAAGGCATCAAATACAGTACCTGACCGCGAGATTGTGTTTCCAGCGCGATACCATCGCGCTGGTTCTCGGCGACAGGGTACTGTGAATGTCGCGCTGGCTCGCTCATCGGGAAAGGAAAACGTTGTTTTCCTCCCGCGATGAGTGACAGGCAGCGCTGACAGCTGTCTAGTATGAATCCTGAGGCGGGAACACCGCGCCAAATTTTAAATGAAAAAACCGGCGTGGGTTCCCCCCTCGGGGGCATACCAGGCCCTTAGGTCTGGCATGGATTGTAAGGGGAACCCCCTATGCCAAAAAATCGGCGTGGGGGTCCCCCCCAAATCCATACCAGACCCTTATCCGAGCACGCAGCCCGGCCGGCCAGGAAGGGGGGTGGGGACGAGCGAGCGCCCCCCCCCTCCTGAGCCGTACCAGGCCGCACGCCCTCAACATGGGGGGGTGGGTGCCTTGGGGGAGGGGGGCGCCCTGCGGCCCCCCCACCCCAAAGCACCTTGTCCCCATGTTGATGAGGACAAGGGCCTCTTCCCGACAACCCTGGCCGTTGGTTGTCGGGGTCTGCGGGCGGGGGGCTTATCGGAATCCGGGAGCCCCCCTTAATAAGGGGGCCCCCAGATCCCGGCCCCCCACCCTGTGTGAATGAGTTTGGGGTACATGGTACCCCTACCCATCACCTAGGCAAAAGTGTCAATATAAAAAAAACACACTACACAAGTTTTAAGAATAATTTATTAGTCAGCTCCGGGGTCTTCTTCCGACTTCGGGGGGTCTCCTTCCGACTTCTCCCGGTGTTCGGCCTCTTCTCCCGGGCCCCGCCGCTATCTTCTTCCAGCTCTATTGCCAGCGAGGGGCCCGGTCTGCTGCCGCTGTCTTGTCGCCGCTGTCTTGTCGCCGCTGTCTCGCCGCCGCCGCCGCCGCTGTCTCTCCGCTTCTTCTCTTCTTTTCTTCTTCCCCGATGTTGACACGACGCTCTCTCCGGCTCGAATGCTGTGTGCGAGCTGCAGAGCCATTTATATAGGCGGTAACCCCGCCCCCTTACGACGTCATGGTCCCAGCATGCGCAGGGACTCTGGCGTCATAAGGGGGCGTGGCCCCAGAGTCCCTGCGCATGCTGGGACCATGACGTCGTAAGGGGGCGGGGTTACCGCCTATATAAATGGCTCCGCAGCTCGCACACAGCATTCGAGCCGGAGAGAGCGTCGTGTCAACATCGGGGAAGAAGAAAAGAAGAGAAGAAGCGGAGAGACAGCGGCGGCGGCGGCGAGACAGCGGCGACAAGACAGCGGCGACAAGACAGTGGCAGCAGACCGGGCCCCTCGCTGGCAATAGAGCTGGAAGAAGATAGCGGCGGGGCCCGGGAGAAGAGGCCGAACACCGGGAGAAGTCGGAAGGAGACCCCCCGAAGTCGGAAGAAGACCCCGGAGCTGACTAATAAATTATTCTTAAAACCTGTGTAGTGTGTTTTTTTTTATATTGACACTTTTGCCTAGGTGAATGGGTAGGGGTACCATGTACCCCAAACTCATTCACACAGGGTGGGGGGCCGGGATCTGGGGGCCCCCTTATTAAGGGGGGGCTCCCGGATTCCGATAAGCCCCCCGCCCGCAGACCCCGACAACCAACGGCCAGGGTTGTCGGGAAGAGGCCCTTGTCCTCATCAACATGGGGACAAGGTGCTTTGGGGTGGGGGGGCCGCAGGGCGCCCCCCTCCCCCAAGGCACCCACCCCCCCATGTTGAGGGCGTGCGGCCTGATACGGCTCAGGAGGGGGGGGGCGCTCGCTCGTCCCCACCCCCCTTCCTGGCCGGCCGGGCTGCGTGCTCGGATAAGGGTCTGGTATGGATTTGGGGGGGGCCCCCACGCCGATTTTTCGGCATAGGGGGTTCCCCTTACAATCCATGCCAGACCTAAGGGCCTGGTATGCCCCCGAGGGGGGAACCCACGCCGGTTTTTTCATTTAAAATTTGGCGCGGTGTTCCCGCCTCAGGATTCATACTAGACAGCTGTCAGCGCTGCCTGTCACTCATCGCGGGAGGAAAACAACGTTTTCCTTTCCCGATGAGTGAGCCATCTCGGCGCTGGCTCCTGCGACGGGGCTCGTAGGTGTCAAATCTCGCCGAGAAGTGCGGCGAGATTGACACAATATCGCGGTCACCTACTGTATGTCCTTTGGGGAGATGTTGGAGATGGTCGACATAATGAAGAGGGCCGACTATGACGGAAAGTATGAACCTTACCCCAACCCCAATGTGCGAAAGGCCAAGATCATGGCGAAAGTGGTCAAGAGTCTGCACCGGAATTTCGGGGTACGACAATCGAAAGATCAGCTCAGGAAGCGGTGGTCGGACCTCAAATTAAGAGAGCATGAGCAGTACAGAAAGATCCGGAGAGTGCTGCAAAAAAGTAAGTAGTTGTGCTGTGTTCCTATTCTTTATTTTTATTACGTTCGTGCTGCTCCATGTGCTTTTCTTAACTGTTGTCCAGTTTAAAATGGCAACTTTCATGTTCATGGGCACATTATTCGTTCGTATCAAACATTGTTCGTTCGGCCTAGAAAACACCATGGTTTTGGTCATATGCATTTGGCCACATTTTTTAGGGCCTACTTGTCTGAAACTAATTTGGTTGTGTAGATGGGTTTGTAACTAGAATGGAATGCAAACTAGATTCTGTGTAAGGAGAGGACACTCAGCAGCAGTTTTCACATCTGGACGCTGGAGCACTAGTGTGGGACACAAGAACACCCTTTTTTATTAGGGGGCCCACACAGGTGCTCCAGTGTATACTATAGGGGTGTCTCCATCTGTGAAGCTTGTACAAGACAGGTAAAGTATTCAAGCTTGACAAAGGACAAGAAAAATGCTACATCTTGGAACTCTGCCCACAAAAAAAATTGTACCCCATTTCCAAACAATGTTTCATATTTGTAGTTCTGTCATCAAATATCTGTGTGCTAAGTATACCAATTTTTTTTTAAATAGGGGAGAAAAGACTCGGAGGACACCCCTCATCCGAGGAGACCAGAGACCCCCCACCTCTGGAAGAAGGGGAAATCCACCCAAGACAAACAGAGCAGGAGGAGGAAGACATGGTGGAAATTGGCACCACGACAGGTGAGTGTCTGCGACCACAGGCTCAGGTAAGAGATGGATGCCGGCATATTTATAACACATGTTTTTTTTGGTTTCTATCTTTTAAGGTGATCGTGATGTGGATCCAGATCCTTTCACTTCGGAAAGTGCACAGATCCTGATCGGGGAGATCATGGGGTGTAATAGGGACTTGGAAAACATCAAGAAAAACATCAATGATGTTCTTCAAAAAAATAAGAACATCATTGATGTTTTAGGGAGAGTTTAAAACCCCTCCAAATCCCTTTGTTTTTTGGCGTGCTACAATTTTTTTACATTTTTTTGACAAATTGGAGAAAAGCCAAATTTTGAAGATGCACACAGTGTGTCAACATGTACTATCTGCCATCACGGGAAATCAATGGACGCGTTTTGGGGTGCAACCCCTTCCTCAATAATAAAGTAGCTGAGAGGAAGGGGTTGCACCCCCAAAACACGTCCCTTGATCCCCCATGATGGCAGCTAGCACATGTTGACATTCAGCTATTTGTGTGCATCTTCAAAATTTGGCTTTTCCTGGGGTGACTTCACCCCATCTGAACGCAATATCAAACACAGTTTGTAAATACTCATGTCTGATATTGTCTTCAAGTTCTACCAAATGTGAACTTTGTAAGTCCAAGATTTGTGTCTTTCTTGTTGGTTTTAAACATGCCTGTTTTATCTTTAATGGACATTTCTACTTTTTCTAATGTGACCCCAAAAATTGTTATACAACAAACATGTTGGTTTGTTTTAAAAACCTTTTCTAAATGCACATGTGATTGTACTGGTATTAAAAAGATTGTTAAAGCGGTTGTATAGTCTTTTTTTTTTACTTTTACCTACAGGTAAGCCTATAATAAGGCTTACCTGTAGGTAAAAAAAATATCTCCTAAACCTTTATGGTTTAGGAGATATTCCCCTTGCTAAGCGCCGCTGACTGCAGCGGCGCATGCGCACAGGGGATTCTCGGCTGAAGCCCGGCAGCTGCCGGACCTTGCTGAGTAAGAAATCTCCCGCGCGCATGCGCGGGAGTGATGACATCGCGGCTCCAGCCACTCACAGCGCTGGAACCGCGATACCCGGAAGACACGCCGAGGCAACATGACAGCTCCCTCGGCGTGGACCAGGTAAGATACTGACGCCTCGTTCTAAGGTAAGTATTTCATAATGAGCTAGTATGCGGTGCATACTAGCTCATTATGCCTTTTGCTTTACAGGGTTAAAAAAAAAAAAAAATTTTGCAGGTATACAACCGCTTTAATCAAGAATGTGTGGATTATTGTCTCAACGCTACAACACTTTTGTGGTGCTCTAATTGCTGTTTTCTGTGACAATGGGTGTTATTTCCTAAGGGCAAATCCACTTTGCACTACAAGTGCAGTTTCAACTGCACTTGTAGAGCAAAGTGTCTTTGCCTTTAGTAAATAACATCCAACAGTACTTTGTAATGTTACACAATCACGCCATTTTCAGGACTCACCACATTTCTCTCAGGGTCAGCTAAAACAAACACAAGCCGTAAATGTCACCAAAGATTTGATTACTTTTTTTTTTTAAATTTGAAAAAGGTTTTAGACATTGTCTGGCATATTGATAGCCCCCCTACCCACAAAGAATTCAAGGTATCTTAGCCGGACATCACGGGCACTCAGGGGGGGCAAGCCAGGACGGCCACTTTCAAGCACCGTCAGGGTTGGTTCATTTTGAATTCCGGCCTCAGGCCCAACTGAGCCAGCATAGTTGGCAAAATGTTGCCATAAAAAGTTGTGTAGAACACAGCACGCCAGGATAATGTTATTCAGTTTGTACTCCGCCATATGTATGGGTGTAAGAAATGGGCGGAACCGGTTGGCCATGATTCCAAACGTGTTCTCCACCACTCTTCTGGCTCTGGCCAGCCGGTAATTAAAAACCCTCCGGTCCGGGGTGAGGGTCCTTATCGGGAATGGCTGCATAAGATGGTCCCCCAGCGCAAATGCTTCATCCGCAATGAAGACAAATGGGAGTCCTTCCACATTGTCTTCTGGAGGTGGCAAGTCCAAGCTGCCATTCTGGAGACGCCTGTAGAGCTCGGTCTGGGCGATGACTCCACCATCGGACATCCGGCCATTCTTCCCCACGTCCACATACAGGAACTCATAAGTAGCCGACACCACCGCCAACATTACAATACTATTGAACCCCTTGTAGTTGTAATAGTACGACCCCAAGTTGGGTGGTGGGATGATGTGGACGTGTTTCCCATCAATTGCCCCTCCGCAGTTAGGAAAGTCCCACCGCTGGGCAAAGTGGGAGGCCACAGTCTGCCATTCCTGTGGCGTTGAAGGAAACTGTGGAGTCAAAATAAAAAAAAAATTTGTCATTTTGCACATAAACAGGGAAAGCAGATTACACACAAACATTCTTGGCCAACATCAAGATAACATTTTTTGGAGGGAGTTTTTAAAGACCAAAGTATAAGGTACACCTATCATATCCCCCCCCCCCTCTCATGGGCCATTTCTAACATTATATGGGGGGGGGGTTTGGACAGGTAACCCTCTCCACTTCATTGAGAGATGAATGCCTAAATAATGGGTATTACTATGGCCAGCCCCTCCTTAGTTACACTATTGACAGCCCACTGGACAGGTAAGAAGTGTCATAAAACAAAGATATAAATACACACTGTATACATTTGAGCACATTTGGAAAATCTGCTATTACCTATCAAGATAATAATAGTATACAAAAACTTTCAACAGTACCATTTGAAAGTATTCAGGCAGGCCCTTGCACTACATGCTTTGCGGAATTCATCCATAAATCTGACCACAAAAGAGGTGGGTATAGTGTGTATGGGTTTGGCAAAGTCAACAGATAGATGATTGAGGATAGATAGAGAATTGTTATCAGCTGACTTAGCAGTTGGGGGGAGGGAGGGTTCCAAATGATTTGGGGAACCCCCAAAAAAAGCCCCTGGCACTCTGCCTGAATTTAAAGCACAAATCACATTTAAAAACATTTTAGGGGGTGTTTAGGGTAAAGCACTACTATGGAGCTGATAAAATACATTGTTAAGTGACTACATGAGGTGAATATAGGGCCAGGAGAGCATGCTGGGGAGGTAAGTGAAGGCAAATATGTATGACGGACAAAAAAATAATTACATAAAAATCCAGCATGAATGAGGACAAAGGGGACATTCACAGCATATTACAATCATGGTAATTAGGGAATGAGGAAAGACATACAAAATATTAGCAAACATTATATACAATAAAATGTGATATTAAAGGATAAAAATCTTACCTTAATATACTCCTTCTGCAGGACCTGTATGATGGCAGAACAGGTCTCTGGGATAATGATCCCCAGAGCCTGGGGGGAGATGCCTGTCGAGAACTTCAAGTCCTGCAGGCTTCTCCCCGTCGCCAAGTACCGCAGGGTGGCGACGAGCCTCTGCTCCGGAGTGATGGCTTGCCTCATGCAGGTATCCTGCCTGCTGATATAGGGGGTCAGCAAAGCCAACAAACGGTGAAATACGGGGTCCGTCATCCGGAGAAAGTTCCTGAAATCATCAGGATTATTCTCACGGATATCAGGGAGCAAAGGCATGTGACAGAATTGGTCACGCTGAAGCAGCCAATTCTTGGTCCATGAACTCCTCCCCACCCTGTTCGAGGACTGGACTTGTGTCAAGGTCAGGACCCCAACACCAAGCCCCCGCACAGCACGAACTCTACGAGGAGTACGTATACGCAACATGGCTAGAAAACGGTCAGCTGCTCAGAAAGAAGTAACAGAGCGCACTGAAGAACAGCAAGTCCTGTGAAGAGCGACCTGAAAAACAGTAACGAACAAGAACACAATGACTGAGTCACGCGTAGCTTGCTGCATGCACTGAAGAACAGATACAAACCCACAAGCACAAACTGAACAGCAGAAAACGATCTGAAAACCACGAGTCTGAAAAAGCGCGAATCGTCTCTCATCAAACTTTTACTAACATGAGATTAGCAAAAGGAGCCCAAAGGGTGTCGCGCTTGGTTCTGAACTGGCCTTTTCTAGTCTTGTCGTACGTGGTGTACGTCACCGCGTTCTTAGCGAGCGGAAATTCCGACTTTGTGCGACCGTGTGTACGCAAAACAAGTTTGAGCCAACATCCGTCAGAAAAAATCCATGGATTTTGTTGTCGGAATGTCCGATCATGTCCGATTGTGTGTACGGGGCATTAGAACACGCTGAGGGAACACAGTTAACCCCTTGATCGCCTCCGAATGTTTAACCCCTTCCCTGCAGTGACATTTACACAGTAATCAGTGGCTATTTTTAGCTCTGATCGCTGTAGAAATGTCAATGGTCCCAAAATAGTGTCAAAAGTGTCCGATCTGTCCGCCATCCTGATTAAAATCGCAGATCACCGCCATTACTAATAAAAAAAAAAGTATAATAAAAATGGCATAAATCTATGCCCTATTTTGTAGACACTATAACTTTTGCGCAAACCAAATAATATACACTATTGCGATTTTTTTTTTTTACCAAAAATATGTAGAAGAATATATATCGACCTAAACTGAGAAAGAAATGATTTTTTATATATATATTTTTGGAGGATATTTATTAGCAAAAATTAAAAAATATAGCTTTTTTTTTCAAAATTGTCAGTCTTTTTTTGTTTATAGCACAAAAAATAAAAACCGCAGAGGTGATCAAATAGCACCAAAAGAAAGCTCTATTTGTGGAAAAAAAAGGACGTCAATTTTGTTTGGGTACAAAAAATGCTCTGGTCATTACGGGGGTAAAATCTTCCGGGACTGAAGTGGTTAAAGTATATATAAAGCCTAACAATGAATTTTCCGTTTGCTCCTTTTGGACTTTTAAATATACTATTGGCAATGTTTTGTTAAGGAGGATTTGGCTCAGTCAGGAAAGGTAAGAGAAATTGATGGTTTAGTTTATAAAGCTTTGTGCATCACACCAGTAACTAGTTTGGTACTTGAATAGACCTTCGAGCCTCATGCACACAGGCATTTTTTTATGCCACTAGACGCAGTTCTATGTTAGCCTGTGTCAGAGTTGCCAACCCTCTGAAGCAAAATTTTCTGACAGGACGCCAAAATTTACAAACGGCACCAATTTTTACTGACCAAAAATCATGAAATTTACTGGCAGCCACATTTTTTACTGGTACTGCAAAAAAGTACCTAAAATTACAGTTTTCAGTGCTAAACAGTGCAAATATCAATATATAAACATATATTTAGTACTATTCAATTCGATTGGAGCTATGGCCGCTATGTTATATTACATTCCATGTTGGATAGACTGGAGGTGGTTCTGGTGGGACTATACCTACCTCCCCCTGCCTCTGTTGGACTACTTAATCAGCTGGTGGCAAAAATTGTGACTTATTCTACTGACAATGTACTAATTTTTGGAGACTTTAATCTGGTCCCGGATGCCGGGGTGGACAGACTTTCCTCGGTGGCTTGCGCCCCCTCTGAGTTGGCCGCATAGGCGGAGGCCTCCAACTTTACCGATGTGTGGAGGTGGTGTCATCCTCAACCAGAGGCGTATCTAGTGAAAATGGCGCCTATGGCAAGCACTGAAACTGCGCCCCTGTCAACAAAAAAAAAACAAAAAAAAAGAAACAGCTAACAAAACTACAAGTCAAGCTCTTTAATCTTTCTATTAACAAATTATGGATTAGTACTACATAAACTGCCCAATGGATCAGTTCGCCCCTGGTCATTAAACATTCTACATTCAGTGAAAGTTCATGCACTGCAAAGTTTGCACTGCATGAACTTTCATTGAATGTAGAATGTTTAAGGAGCTTGTTGCACAAATCACTTTATAAACTTTATAATATCTATTTATTTAATCCATATTGAGCACTATTTGATTGTGTGTATATGCCAAGCAGAAGCAGCCAATCAAATATGGTGCTCAATATGGATTAAATTAATATGCACAGCCATAAATATCAGAAATTAAAGTGTAATAAAGTGGTTTGTGCAACAGCAGGTACTACTTTTAAATAGACTGAGAATGTGACTACAGCTGATGACCAGACTGCAAATGTGACTACAGGTGATGGCCAGACTGCGAATGTGACTACAGCTGATGACCAGACTGCGAATACAGGAGATGACCAGACTGCGAATGCGACATACTACAGGAGATGACCAGACTGCGAATGCAACATACTACAGGAGATGACCAGAATGCGAATGCGACTACAGCAGATGACCAGACTGCGAATACGACTACAGCAGATGACCAGAATGCGAATGCGACTACAGCAGATGACCAGACTGCGAATGCGACTACAGAAGATGACCAGACTGCGAATGCGACTACAGCAGATGACCAGACTGCGAATGCGACGTACTACAGGAGATGACCAGACTGCGAATGCGACGTACTACAGGAGATGACCAGACTGCGAATGCGACATACTACAGGAGATGACCAGAGACTGCGAATGCGACTACAGCAGATGACCAGACTGCAAATGCGACATACTACAGGAGATGACCAGACTGCGAATGTGACTACAGGAGATGACCAGAATGCGACTACAGCAGATGACCAGACTGCGAATGCAACTACAGCAGATGACCAGACTGCGAATGTGACTACAGCAGATGACCAGATTGCGAATGTGACATACTACAGCAGATGACCAGACTGCGAATGCGACATACTACAGGAGATGACCAGACTGCGAATGTGACTACAGGAGATGACCAGAATGCGACTACAGCAGATGACCAGACGGCGAATGCGACTACAGCAGATGACCAGACTGCGAATGCGACATACTACAGGAGATGACCAGACTGCGAATGCGACTACAAGAGATGACCAGACTGCGAATGTGACTACAGGAGATGACCAGACTGCGAATGCGACTACAAGAGATGACCAGACTGCGAATGTGGCTACAGCAGATGACCAGATTGCGAATGTGACATACTACAGCAGATGACCAGACTGCGAATGTGACATATTACAGGAGATGACCAGACTGTGAATGTGACTACAGCAGATGACCAGACTGCAAATGCGACTACAGCAGATGACCAGACTGCGAATGCGACTACAGCAGATGACCAGATTGTGAATGTGACATACTACAGCAGATGACCAGACTGCGAATGCGACTACAGCAGATGACCAGATTGCGAATGTGACATACTACAGCAGATGACCAGACTGCGAATGCGACATACTACAGGAGATGACCAGACTGCGAATGCGACTACAAGAGATGACCAGACTGCGAATGCGACATACTACAGCAGATGACCAGACTGCGAATGTGACTATAGCAGATGACCAGACTGCGAATGCGACATACTACAGGAGATGACCAGACTGCGAATGCGACTACAAGAGATGACCAGACTGCGAATGCGACTACAGCAGATGACCAGACTACGAATGCGACTACAGCAGATGACCAGACTGCGAATGCGACTACAGCAGATGACCAGACTGTGAATGCGACTACAGCAGATGACCAGACTGCGAATGTGACATACTACAGCAGATGACCAGACTGCGAATGCGACATACTACAGGAGATGACCAGACTGCGAATGCGACTACAGCAGATGACCAGACTGCGAATGTGACATACTACAGGAGATGACCAGACTGCGAATGCGACTACAGCAGATGACCAGACTGCGAATGCGACTACAGCAGATGACCAGACTGCGAATGCGACTACAGCAGATGACCAGACTGCGAATGCGACTACAGCAGATGACCAGACTGCGAATGCGACTACAGCAGATGACCAGACTGCGAATGCGACGACAGCAGATGACCAGACTGCGAATGCGACTACAGCAGATGACCAGACTGCGAATGCGACTACAGCAGATGACCAGACTGCGAATGCGACTACAGCAGATGACCAGACTGCGAATGCGACTACAGCAGATGGCCAGACTGCGAATGCGACATACTACAGCAGATGACCAGACTGCGAATGCGGCTACAGCAGATGACCAGACTGCGAATGCGACTACAGCAGATGACCAGACTGCGAATGCGACTACAGCAGATGACCAGACTGCGAATGTGACATACTACAGCAGATGACCAAGTAGCCAGTTTTAAAATCTTTCAGCAATGCACAGCTATACAGGGGGATAAAGAACATTGTCAGGGAGGGTTTAGTAACACTGAGTCTATAGGTAGAAAGACCTACCTGACCAGCCGGGCTCACCTCTGAGGTCTGGAGGCGGAGCTTTCCGTGATAAGGGCGGGGCTTACAGCGGTAGGGGCGGGGCTTGCGGCGGTAGGGGGCGGGAATATTCGTGGTCCAGGAGAGGCGATGTCAGTGCTCCGAGCACATACAGAGTACATGGGGCGGGGCAGGGCAGGGTCAGAGCGTCAGTGGAGCTCCCTGCCCCGCCCCTCCCTGCTGACAGAGCCTCCCTCAGCCTAAACCGAGCCCGACAGCCATCTCATAGAACACCAGCTCCGTGATCCTGCAGACTGGCCACGGGGACAGGGGCTATATTAGTCTGGGAGGACAGGTGGGGGATTTTTTTCCATGCAGAGGGCGGCTTTTTGCCGCCCCTTCCTCCCATGGCGCCCATGGCACTTGCCATGGCTGCCATACCTTAGATACGCCACTGGGTGATGGCCAGACTGCGAATGTGACTACAGCTGATGACCAGACTGCGAATACAGGAGATGACCAGACTGCGAATGCGACATACTACAGGAGATGACCAGACTGCGAATGCGACATACTACAGGAGATGACCAGAATGCGAATGCGACTACAGCAGATGACCAGACTGCGAATACGACTACAGCAGATGACCAGAATGCGAATGCGACTACAGCAGATGACCAGACTGCGAATGCGACTACAGAAGATGACCAGACTGCGAATGCGACGTACTACAGGAGATGACCAGACTGCGAATGCGACGTACTACAGGAGATGACCAGACTGCGAATGCGACGTACTACAGGAGATGACCAGACTGCGAATGCGACATACTACAGGAGATGACCAGAGACTGCGAATGCGACTACAGCAGATGACCAGACTGCGAATGCGACATACTACAGGAGATGACCAGACTGCGAATGTGACTACAGGAGATGACCAGAATGCGACTACAGCAGATGACCAGACTGCGAATGCAACTACAGCAGATGACCAGACTGCGAATGCGACTACAGCAGATGACCAGATTGCGAATGTGACATACTACAGCAGATGACCAGACTGCGAATGCGACATACTACAGGAGATGACCAGACTGCGAATGTGACTACAGGAGATGACCAGAATGCGACTACAGCAGATGACCAGACTGCGAATGCGACATACTACAGGAGATGACCAGAGACTGCGAATGCGACTACAGCAGATGACCAGACTGCGAATGCGACATACTACAGGAGATGACCAGACTGCGAATGTGACTACAGGAGATGACCAGAATGCGACTACAGCAGATGACCAGACTGCGAATGCAACTACAGCAGATGACCAGACTGCGAATGCGACTACAGCAGATGACCAGATTGCGAATGTGACATACTACAGCAGATGACCAGACTGCGAATGCGACATACTACAGGAGATGACCAGACTGCGAATGTGACTACAGGAGATGACCAGAATGCGACTACAGCAGATGACCAGACGGCGAATGCGACTACAGCAGATGACCAGACTGCGAATGCGACATACTACAGGAGATGACCAGACTGCGAATGCGACTACAAGAGATGACCAGACTGCGAATGTGACTACAGGAGATGACCAGACTGCGAATGCGACTACAAGAGATGACCAGACTGCGAATGTGACTACAGCAGATGACCAGATTGCGAATGTGACATACTACAGCAGATGACCAGACTGCGAATGTGACATATTACAGGAGATGACCAGACTGTGAATGTGACTACAGCAGATGACCAGACTGCAAATGCGACTACAGCAGATGACCAGACTGCGAATGCGACTACAGCAGATGACCAGATTGTGAATGTGACATACTACAGCAGATGACCAGACTGCGAATGCGACTACAGCAGATGACCAGATTGCGAATGTGACATACTACAGCAGATGACCAGACTGCGAATGCGACATACTACAGGAGATGACCAGACTGCGAATGCGACTACAAGAGATGACCAGACTGCGAATGCGACATACTACAGCAGATGACCAGACTGCGAATGTGACTATAGCAGATGACCAGACTGCGAATGCGACATACTACAGGAGATGACCAGACTGCGAATGCGACTACAAGAGATGACCAGACTGCGAATGCGACTACAGCAGATGACCAGACTACGAATGCGACTACAGCAGATGACCAGACTGCGAATGCGACTACAGCAGATGACCAGACTGTGAATGCGACTACAGCAGATGACCAGACTGCGAATGTGACATACTACAGCAGATGACCAGACTGCGAATGCGACATACTACAGGAGATGACCAGACTGCGAATGCGACTACAGGAGATGACCAGACTGCGAATGTGACATACTACAGGAGATGACCAGACTGCGAATGCGACTACAGCAGATGACCAGACTGCGAATGCGACTACAGCAGATGACCAGACTGCGAATGCGACTACAGCAGATGACCAGACTGCGAATGCGACTACAGCAGATGACCAGACTGCGAATGCGATTACAGCAGATGACCAGACTGCGAATGCGACTACAGCAGATGACCAGACTGCGAATGCGACTACAGCAGATGACCAGACTGCGAATGCGACTACAGCAGATGACCAGACTGCGAATGCGACTACAGCAGATGGCCAGACTGCGAATGCGACATACTACAGCAGATGACCAGACTGCGAATGCGGCTACAGCAGATGACCAGACTGCGAATGCGACTACAGCAGATGACCAGACTGCGAATGCGACTACAGCAGATGACCAGACTGCGAATGTGACATACTACAGCAGATGACCAAGTAGCCAGTTTTAAAATCTTTCAGCAATGCACAGCTATACAGGGGGATAAAGAACATTGTCAGGGATGGTTTAGTAACACTGAGTCTATAGGTAGAAAGACCTACCTGACCAGCCGGGCTCACCTCTGAGGTCTGGAGGCGGAGCTTTCCGTGGTAAGGGTGGGGCTTACATCAGTAGGGGCGGGGCTTGCGGCGGTAGGGGGCGGGAATATTCGTGGTCCAGGAGAGGCGATGTCAGTGCTCCGAGCACATACAGAGTACATGGGGCGGGGCAGGGCAGGGTCAGAGCGTCAGTGGAGCTCCCTGCCCCGCCCCTCCATGCTGACAGAGCCTCCCTCAGCCTAAACCGAGCCCGACAGCCATCTCATAGAACACCAGCGCCGTGATCCTGCAGACTGGCCACGGGGACAGGGGCTATATTAGTCTGGGAGGACAGGTGGGGGTTTTTTTTCCATGCAGAGGGCGGCTTTTTGCTGCCCCTTCCTCCCATGGCGCCCATGGCACTTGCCATGGCTGCCATACCTTAGATACGCCACTGTCCTCAACAACAGGCCTATATGTGCCACTCTGCTTTACACAAAACCTTTTCTCACATAGACCTGGTCTATGCAGGGGGGTTTGCCCAGGGTTCGGGATGTCTCCATTCTTCCTCGTGGCATCTCGGACCATGCACTTTACAACTAAATGTATCTATGGCCCCCGACGGACAGTCTTTGGCACCTGTCCAGATTTTGGTTATCCAACTCAAGGGTGTCCGAACTGTATAGATCTGATATGATACAATATTGGAATGACCTGGATCGCTCTACTTCTTTGCCCACCACCTGGGATGCCTTTAAGGCTTTCTCCAGGGGGAGCTTTCAGTCACACATCCGTACAGTACGTAGGGATTTGAGAGCAGAGTTGGGGTGGGCTGAGGAGAGGGTAGCGGCGCTCGAGGTGGAGTACTCCCTGTTCAGAGACTCCCAAGTGTATTTTGCCTTTCAGGCTGCTCTGAGGGATGTTCTCCTGCCTCGTACATCTGCCACAAAAAAACAGCTCTTACATCTGTCTCAGCGTATTTTTGAACACAGGGAAAAGAATGGTCGCATGTTGGTATACTTGGCTATGGAGTAAGGAAAAAACAGGGAGGGGGAGACGCCGACCTGAGTGTAGTATTAAAATGATGAATTTAATAGGATAAGATTAAAACACTTACAAGATGATAGAAGATGCATGCTCGTCAAAGTAAAGTGCAGTCCTGGCATTCCACATGGCTCTGTAGGTCCCACCGCTGTTCCGGACAGCTGGTAAGGATTGAGCAGCTGGCTGGAATGGATCACAGTGTTTCTCTAGGAGCAAAGGAACCAAGAAGGTCCACTGACCAGCATGGAGCGTGGAACAGGAAGTGATGTCACCGGCATCTCATTGGACCTAGGCAGGGCTGGAATCTTGTCAATCAGGGTTGCAGTGGTGAAAGGCTACGCGCTCGGAACTGACTGCTCCTCCTAAGAGGCTAATAGAAGGAGCATTCAGCTTCAAGCATGCATCTTCTATCATCTTGTAAGTGTTTTTAATCTTATCCTATTAAAGTCATCATTTTAATACTACACTCAGGTCGGTGCCTCCCCCTCCCTGTTTTTTCCTTACATGTCTTGCAGAGTTCTGGACACACTCTGAAGGATGGCTGCCTTCCTTTTTAACCCTTAATTCCCCTTTCTATGGCTACATCACTATCCAGCTATTACAGCCACAGACTATACCCCTAAGGATTACTCCATCTGGAGCGCCAGATAAACACTGACTATACTGCTGGTTGGCTAGGGAGAGCTCCTCGCCTGTGTCCATCCCCGGCATGAGAGATGCAGATGGATCACCTTTGACTGATCCTATCTCTATCAATAACCACTTTGTGTCTTATTATCAGGAGCTTTATAGCTCCCAGGGTTGGGCACAGATTAGGAGCTGCATAATTACCTAAAGGAGATTGAGTTGCCCTGTTTAATATCTGCCTTCCGAGATGGGCTGGATAACCCCATCACACCTTGGATGAGCTTCAGGGGGCGGTGGCCTCTCTGCAGGCTTGTAAGATCCCAGGCCCTGATGGCCTACCAGCCGAGTTTTTTAAAACATATAAGGAGGAGCTGCTCCCGACATTTGGGACTGTGCTTCTGAAGACGATGGAGGAGGAATCTCTCCCCCTCTCCATGTCAGAGGCAGTTGTGGTGGTCCTTCTAAAACCTGGGAAAACCCTGGATCAGTGTTCCTTGTACCAGCCTATTTCCCTCCTTAATGTGGATGCAAACATTTTGGCAAAGGTTCTGGCTGGTCGACTGAACACTGTAATCACCTCTTTGGTACACGCAGACCAATCCGGATTTATGCTGGGTAGGGGAACAGACATTAATATCCAAAGGCTTCTTACCCATCTATCGAGGGCAGGCGGGGACGGCTCGGAGGTGGTGGCCTCTCTGGATGTTGAAAAGGCCTTTGATTCAGTGGAGTGGCGCTACCTCTGGGCCGTCCTACGTAAGTTTGGGTTTGGTCCCTGATTCATTAAATAGATTCAGTTAATTTACCATAACCCTAAGGCCAGGATTGGAAACAAATCCCTATCACCGTCCTTTCACCTGACCCGAGGTGCCAGGCAGGGCTGCTCACTCTCCCCGGGCCTATTTGCACTGGCAATGGAGCCTCTGGCGGCCCGTGTTAGGTCTGTCTCATTGGTAGAAGGCATTCAGGTGGGGGTGGTGGTTGAAAAGATACAGTATCTCTGTACGCAGATGATACCCTCTTGCAGGGCTGGACTGGGATAAAAATTTGGCCCTGGACTTCATCCAGACCGGCCCACTTTAATTGTGCAAACAAGCACAAAAACAGCATATAAACTATACGCAATTGTGCAAAAAAAACATAAGTAGCATAACATAAGGAGTCCTCACTAACCTCTTTTATTATTTCACTTATTCTCCTCTGTATTTTTCTCATCTTAACTGCGTGAAGTTGAGGACGAACAAAGAAAGCCATTACTTTGACAGGCTGTCACTGAAACCAGCCCACTGAGCCATCGGCCCACCGGGAAACTCCCTGTAGTCCCGATGGCCAGTACATGCCTGCCCTCTTGTATTTAAAGGACATCTCCTCTCTACCTGTGGCCCTACACATTTTTGAGGCCTTTGGGTCTTTTTCAGGTATAAGAATCAATTGGGGTAAATCAATCCTGTTTCCTCTACATGCCTCGAACCCCTTTCCCCAGTCTGATACCCCATTAGCTTGGGTTACTGAATTCAAATATTTGGGGGTGGTGGTGTGAGCCCCTCTGTCCTCATACTTTCACCTAAATCTACTGCCACTGCTAAGGGCCATCTCCCAGAAGTGTATGACCTGGAGGTCTCTCCCTCTCACTCCGGTGGGCAGAGTGAATTTAGTTAAAACGGTGTATTTACCCAAGTTCCTATACCTTTTTCGTAGCTCTCCTCTGTTACCCCCAGCTTCTTTTTTTAATAAATTGAATGGCATTATATCCTCCTTCGTGTGGAATGGGAGACCTCCATGTCTGGCTATTTCCACGCTACAGTTACCTCTCACACAGGGAGGTCTTTCCTTGCCTAATTTTCTGGCCTATTTCTGGGTGGCAGTCCTGGCGACGGTAAGCTGGTGGTTCTCTCAACCTAGAGACAACCTGGCTGTAACCTTGAAGGCAGCTATTATGGGATCCCATTCCATCCTTAGCAACCTAGTGTTCAGGAGGGCGAGGTCACACCCTGGGATTACGGAGTTGATACGCACCACTATCAAGTTGTGGCATAGGGCTAGAGTTCATTATCGCTCTCCAGAGACGTTTTCCCATCATGTTCCCCTTTGGGGGAATCCCAATATTACACATATGAATAACGTTCCGGACCCACAGGTATGGGCTAGGAAGGGGATAGTGAACCTTAAACACATTGTGTTGGAGGGCAAGCACCGCTCATTTTCTGATCTTAGGACTGCTTTTGATCTACCACAGTGGATGTTTTTTAGATACTTTCAACTCGCCTTTCACAAGCAGCTCCCACCTTCTCTCACAGTGGAGTCTGATCCCGTAGAGAGCTTACTCATTGTTAAGGTTATAGACAAGCCCTTACCTTCTCTATACTTCTGCCTTTCTATAGCCCCTACTAACAAGTTGTCGTACGTTTTGTACGTCACCGCGTTCTTGACGTTCGGAATTTCCGACCAACTTTGTGTGACCGTGTGTATGCAAGACAAGTTTGAGCCAACATCCGTCGGAAAAAATCCATGGATTTTTTTGTCAGAATGTCCAATCGTATGTACGCGGCAGAAGACTTTTATATGCTAAACTATAAGCCGCTAATTACCCTAACACAACAGAAATTAAAACAGTCACATGTCATTCGTGGTTGGGTAGAGTGGCACTGTTTAAAATAGATATCCTTCCAAGATGTTTGTATGTATTTCAGACCTTACCAATAGGCCTCCCTAAAGTTTTTTCAGACAGTACTCTCTGCACTCTTAAAATATATTTGGGGCAGCTCTAAACCAAGGTTAAAATATGATGTCCTTATAAGGAAGAAACACCAAGGAGGATAGGGATTACCCAACCTAGCACTCGATCATAAAGAAGTCCTTATGGCTAGACTCATAGATAGTATATATGCAGAGGCAGCAATTAGGCAGTCGCCTTAGGCCTGGCACTTGCAGGGGCCTCACGGCTGCCTAATTTGCCTACCGTGTGTGGAAGTTGGAAAGCATGTCCCCTGGTCAGTGTGCCTGGGTCGGACTAGCCGAACAAGTGCTGCCTTCCCTAGGCTCCCCTTTCACTCACTGTAGTGTACGGCTGCTTCCAACACTTTGCCCTGCCCACCACACACTCTGCCAATCAGAAGTTACATCACAACAGGGCTCTGCAGCTCTGTACTCAATGAGGGCGCTGCTGACATCTTCCTCCTCACCCACCACTTGTGCCTGGCTCTCTGTACTGTGTATGCAGTGATTGCTCAGAGGAGCATGAAGATGCCAGGAGGAGGGGGAAACCGGAGATAAATAACACAAGTATATATAAAAGATCCTGTGAGCCTCCTCTGATTATAAATTGCCTACATGGCACCATGAAACAGCTGCAAGCGTTAAACACGTCTCATAAAAACATGCAGATAAAAGCAGAAATAAATATATATGCTGCGCTTTCAGATATACTCTTCACATTATATATATGTGATAACCAAAGTGCAAATATGCGTGTGAATCACACACCGTGATACATCCAGTAACTAGTGACTGTAAAAAGTGACAATGGTGCAACAAATAGTTATAAAAAAATGAACATATAAATGAAAATAAATAATCACACTAGTAAAAAGTGCTATAACGTGCATCCATATGGTGATTGGTTGTATCAAAATTATTGTTCATAAAATCATATAGTGTTCATAAAATCATATAGTGTTCATAAAAATATATAGTGGACTCAATCCACTAAAACATATAGATGAATAAAAAGTGCTTCTATGTGCATATTTGTCATCCAATTATTTAAATTCAAAAGTGCTTCTAAAGTCCATGCGATTTGGAAACTGCTGTGTAAATAATCCAAAACAAGCCGTAGTGATCCATTCGATTTGGAAACTGCTGTGCGTAATGCACACACTGACTGGTGAGGCTACATTGTTTGGCACAGTAAGGCGGCAATGATGGTGAGGGAGGCTGCAATGATGGTGAGGGAGGCTGAAATGAGGGCACAGTAAGGCGGCAATGATGGTGAGGGAGGCTGCAATGAGGGCACAGTAAGGTGGCAATGGTAGTGAGGGAGGCTGCAATGAGGGCACAGTAAGGCGGCAATGATGGGCATGGTGAGGCTACAATGATGGGCATGTGAGGCTGCAATGATGGGCATGGTGAGGCTGCAATGATGGGCACAGTGAGGCGGCATGGATGGGCACAGTGAGGCTGCATTTGATGGGCTACATTGATCTCTTGTATCATGTCCGCAGACTTTGACCATCTCTTGTATCATGTCTGCAGTCTCTGACCATCTCTTGTATCATGTCTGCAGTCTCTGACCATCTCCTAAATCATGTCTACATTCTCTTAACATCTTTAGTATCATGTCCTCCGTCTCCGACCATCCCCTGTACCATGCCCGCAGCCTCTAACATCTCCTGTACCATACCCGCAGCCTCTGACATCTTGACATCTCCTGTACTATGCCCACAGCCTCTGACCATCACCTGTAATATGCCCGTAGCCTCTAACCATCACTTTTATCATGTCCGCAACCTCTAACCATCTCTTGTCTTATATCATGTCTGCAGTCTTTGAGGGAGTCTGGAGAGGAGTTAAGAATGGGAGCACCGCCGGAAGGGGGTCATGGGAAAAGTCAGATGTGTGGACTGTGGAGAGGAGACTATAGGAAAACCAGAACCACCAAGCTGGAGCCAACTGACTGATCCCTGCAAGGTGTACCTAAGAGGAGGTCAGTGACAGCGCCGCCAGGCCAGTCTGAGGGGGGGGGGGGCATTGATGTAAGGGAGGAGTAAATACAATAATGTAAGGGGGCACTGATATAAAAGTTCCCCCCTATATCAGTAACCCACCCCACCTTACCTTAGTGTATTCTTTCTGTGGAAGGTGGTCTCTGGTCACCAGAGTCCCCCTCCCCCCCCCACATTCCCAGAGTCCCAGGTGTCCCCCTTGATGATGGCTCCACTTCTACTACTTTTAACTGAAATTTGCTGTTATATATATATCCCTAGCCCTATGCGCTTTCATATCTGTCTTATCTATATATAATACGCTCTTCAAATGTGCTTTAAAATGTATGGTTTTCCCTTTTTATGAACAAGAAAATAATTACGTTATGCTGTTGGGCTGGTATAATAATGCTGTGGGGCTGGTATGAAATTATTTCCAGGGCTGGTTTTTATTCCCAGTCCGGCCCTGCAGGTCTCCTGCTGAACGTCCGTCCTAGGGAGGGTTCAGCAGGTGACCTGTCAGGTAAGAACCCTATACCATCCCAATATCGATCCGGTATCTTTACATGCTGTTTGCTGTTTGCCTGATGCAGAGTGGCGCACTGATGTGCCTATACTATGTTAGTACCCCATAGGGGGGTTTTATGTGATTAATAAACTGTTAAAACATTATTACACCATCCAGTCCTTTTTTCACTCACCCGAGGTATAGTGCTGACGGGTCCAGGAGTTTGGTTAAAACTGCAGAGCCCCAGAGGTGGATCACAGGCATGTATTAACTAAGCTTAAGTGCAAAGTCACACGCTCAAAGGTGAAAGTTTAATACCTAGGTGGAGCACCTGAGTGTGATCACTGTGGCTTGCTTTGGATTATCTACACAGCAGTTTCCAAATCGCATGGATCACCATGGCTTGTTTTGGATTATTTACACAGCAGTTTCCAAATCGCATGGACTTTAGAAGCACTTTTGAATTAAAATAATTGGATGACACATTGGATGGATCCAATTGGACAATTGGATCCACGAGCGCCGAGCTCGTATCCTATCGTCAGTCTGTGACAGTTCCCGTGCTCCAAGTCACGTGACTTGGAGCACGGGAACTGTCACAGACTGACAATAGGATACGAGCTCGGCGCTCGTGGATGTTTTTTACTATAGCCTTCTGCTAAATGGAATCACCATGAATTCGGTTTAAATATCCACACGGAAGTCGGAGATCACCCTGGGGGTCCTACCAAATACGGTGGCGAGAAGACTGCTGCGGATATACCCATACGCACATTGCCCCTTTGGGGTTATTGGATCTGGTGAGTGGGGACCCTTGAGGGGGAGCACAAAAGTCACCAAGAACATTGAGAGCACTCCAGTCACGTTTTTTGAAGAAATTTTTTCACGATTTCTGTAGAAATCTCATTAATTTATGGACTGATATATGAACACTACACGATCTTGTTTGATGTTATGTTTATGGGTTTTTTGAACTGATTTGAACTGGTTGCAGTTTATGGCCTTGAACAGTTTAAGCCCAGTATGTTATAATTATGATGTTTAATTTATGAATTTTCTGACGGCACATCACCATTATTTATAGGGGACTATTATAGTTTTTTTAATTTCACTCCTATCCACTAATTTGGAAGGAATCATATGTTTACCTGCATGGTATCCATCACGGTATACCTTATTACACAGAGAGGCCTACGTATCTGAACACTTGAGTGATGGTATAATTTTATCATTTTAATTTTCACTTTAATACTAAGGTTTGTAATTATCACAGAATTGGGTATAGGTGGGTCACGCTCACCAGTAGGGCAGTAGCTAGCCCTTTCTATACTTTATAGTTGTCCATCCCATTATAAACCTATATAGGTAGCGCCACACCCCATTATTGATTTATACCTGTAACTAGTTGGAGAATCCCTAGGGAAGCTCCTTTCAGGGGGGCTGCACACCTAACTATTGTCCTAAGCGCAACCATTATATATATTTACTTTACGGCAGACTTTGCTCGGCGGACTTTACGCCGGACTTTGTCGGCTCCTTGCGCCGGACTTAAAAAGGGATGGACTTGGACACACACGATCACTGCAAAAGTCCGCTGGTTTTGAACACAGTGACGTACAGCACGTACGACGGGACTAAAAAAAGGAAGTTCAGGCCCCACTACGGCCCCCTTTGGTTAGAGACAATTTGCACTTTTCACACTTCAGCTTATTTCGATCATTTTCTGCGGTTCAGTTTGTGCTTGTGAGGTTTGTCTCTGCTTTTCAGTGCGTGTTGGTCAGTTCGTAACCTGCCTATTAGGCCGTTCTGGTCCGCTCGTTCCTGATTTTCAGGTCATTCTTCATAGGCCTTGCTGTTCTTCAGTGCGTTTGTTATAAGTTTGTTTGTTTGACCAGCCGACCGTTTTGAAGCCATGTCGCGTGGACGTACTCGTTCTCGAGTTGCTGCGTGGGGACTTGGTGTTGGGGTTAATACTTTGACCCGAGTCCAGTCCATGAACAGGGCGAGGAGGAGTTCATGGATGAAGAATTGGTTGCGCCAGCGTGACCAATTCTCGCATATGCCTTTGCTCCGTGAGCTCCGTGAGAATAATCCTGAGGATTTCAGGAATTATCTCCGGATGACAGACCCCGTTTTTGAGCGTCTGCTGGCTATGCTGACCCCCTATATCAGCAGGCAGGATACCTGCATGAGGCAAGCCATCAGTGCGGAGCAGAGGCTAGTTGCCACTTTACGTTACTTGGCGACTGGGAGAAGTCTTCAGGACTTGAAGTTCTCGACAGGCATCTCCCCCCAGGCTCTGGGGATAATAATCCCAGAGACTTGTTCTGCCATCGTTCAGGTCCTGCAGAAGGACTATATGAAGATAAGTTTTATCCTTTAACATTACATGATATGTATTAAATGTTTGCTAATATATAGTCTAAATGTCCTCCTTACCTAATTACCATGCTTGGAATATGCTGTGAATATCCCCTTTATCTTCATGCATGCCTGTTTTTGACATTAATCATTTATTGCCCTACATGCATATTTACATTCAATAACCTCCCCACCATGCAATCCTGGGTTCATTTATATCTCTAGCCTATAGTCCCTTGAACAATGTATATTGTCAGCTCCATTGTACTGTTTGACCCTCCTCCACCCCCTCAAATGTTTGAAACTGTCAGGTGTGTTTATTAACCTAATTAGTACCCCTCCCCCACCCCATCAAATGTTTGAAACTGTCAGGTGTGTTTCTTAAAGCGGAGTTCCACACAAAAACGGAACTTCCGCTTTTCTGAACCCTCCCCCCCTCCAGTGTCACATTTGGCACCTTTCAGGGGGGAGGGGGGTGCAGATACCTGTCTAAGACAGGTATTTGCACCCACTTCCGGCATAGACTCCCATGGGAGTCTATGCCTCTTCCCGTCCCGACCGCCCTGTCTGCTGGGAACACAAAGCTCCCAGGAGAGAGCGGGGATCACTAGGGACGCACAGCGCGACTCGCGCATGCGCAGTAGGGAACCGGGAAGTGAAGCCGCAACGCTTCACTTTCTGATTCCCTCACCTAGGATGGCGGCGGCAGCTGCTGAGAACCGAGCGGGTTCTCGGCGTCCCCTGCCGACATCGCTGGACCCTGGGACAGGTGAGTGGGCATGTATTAAAAGTCAGCAGCTGCAGTATTTGTAGCTGCTGGCTTTTAATATTTTTTTTTTTTAGCGGTGTGGGTGAACCCCCGCTTTAACCTAATTAGTACCCCTCCCCCACCCCCTCAAATGTTTGAAACTGTCAGGTGTGTTTCTTAACCTAATTAGTACCCCTCCCCCCACATTCAAATTGATCAATGGGCCATCAGAGGGGGTGATTAATCTTATAAGTGGGCCTTATGTTTTTTATAATTTAAATTACAAACACACATATTAATAATGTTTGACTGCTGTTGTTCACTAATGTTTTTGTGTAATCTGATATCCAAGTTATGTTTAAAAGTACTTATCTTAATTTTTTTATTTTTTTCACTCCACAGTTTCCTTCCAGTACACAGGAATGGCAGACTGTGGCCTCCCAGTTCGCTGACCGTTGGGACTTTCCCAACTGTGTCGGGGCAATTGACGGGAAGCATGTCCGCATTGTGCCACCACCGCATTCGCTGTCTTATTTCTATAACTACAAAGGGTTCCATAGTGTAGTTTTGATGGCGGTGGTCTCGGCACATTTGGACTTTCTGTTTGTGGATGTGGGGAAGAACGGCCGGATGTCTGACGGAGGAGTGTTTGCACAGACCGAGCTGTGCCAGCGTCTCCAGACTGGTGGCCTGGGATTGCCACCTGATGACCCCCTCAGTTTTTATCGCTGATGAAGCGTTTGCTCTCGGTGAGCACTTGATGAGGCCGTTCCCCCAAAGGACACTCACCCCTGAGAGAATGGTATTTAATTACCGGCTGGCTAGAGCAAGAAGAGTTGTGGAGAATGCCTTTGGGATTCTGGCCAGCCAGTTCCGTTTGTTCCTTTCAGCCATAAATCTGGCGGACTATAAAATTAATCACATCATACTTGCTTGCTGCATACTACATAACTTTTTACGTAGACATTCAGCTACATATATTACCTCTGTTGGGCCTGAGGCCGGACTTGTACAAGATCAAACACTGACAGGCCTGGAAATTGGCCGTATTGGCTTGGCCCCCCGAACCGCACGTCAGGTGTGTGAGTGATATGTGAATTATTTTAATGGTCGGGGGCCATTGCTATTCAACAAGAGCTTTAATTTTTACAAAAAAAAAAATTTTGGATAAAATATCTAGTTTTTCTTCTTGTTTGCATTTAGTTTGGTCTATCTCCTGGTGCACTTGTAGTGGCAAGTGCATTTACCTTTAGTTAATAAGGCCCTTTGTCACTGAAACCACACAAAAATTTGCAAAACATATTATTGAGAAATAATCAGCCACACACATTGTAGTAGTAAAAACATTTTACTGTGTGCACATTTAAAGGTGCATTTTTTGAAAAATTTTTTGGTTGTTTTATTTTTTTTTTTTACATTCTTTTTTTTTTTTTTTTTTTACGTTATTAAAGGCATATTTAAACAAAAATAGACCTTGTTTAAAATCTTAAAATTCACAACAGTGTTTTGAAAAACATACAAAAAAAAAAAAGAACTTACAAAGTTCAACATTTTAAGAACGGTGCTGGTGATGTCACCCTTGTAAATCATTAATTTCTAAGATGCTCAAAATTGAGCATTACAAAAGGGTCAAGTCAACATGTACTATCTCCCATCATGGGTGAGCAATGTACGTGTTTTGTGTGTGCAATTCCTTTGTTCCTCTCACCACTAAATAATTTTGAGGATGAAGGGGTTGCAAACACAAAACAAGTACATTGATATCCCATGATGGAAGATAGCACATGATGACACACTGTGTGCATCATAAAACATTTTTTTTTAACGAAAAAACCTTAAAAAATATTTCCAGAAGAAACAAACTGCAAGGAAATGAAGAACATGATTGGTGTTTTTAGGCAAAACGTTATTATATTCTGTCCAAAACATCAATCATGTTCTTCATTTCCTGTTGCATGGAGTCCAGGCGAAGTTGCATGCTGTGAATTTGGTTACGCATTTGATCAATTTGGCCATTCCACAGCATTATCTGGCCAATCAGTCTTTGGGCACTGTCTGTGCTGAATGGCTCTGCCGCTTGGCCTTCCACAACCAGAAGCTCACCTAAAATGTGTGAAAAAAAAAGGGTTCAAATATGCATGCCTAAATACATTACCTTAAGCTGGGGTGTCAGTCACTCACTTGGTGGGGTTGAAAGCTCGCACACTTCCTCCACCTCTCCTTCCTCCAGCTTGTCGGGTGGGCGTGGTCTTGGGCTTGGGCTATGTTCAGCCTCAGGCTGGTGACTTGGGGGGGTCCTGGGATCCTTGGACTGTTGTCTGAGTCTTTTCTCCCCATGATAATTCAACAAAAGGTATAGTTAAAACACAGTGATATTTTATATTTTTAAAAATAATCTGAAACGTTGGTTATGAGTTGTGGACAATTGACTTTTTTTGTCCTCAAAAATTTAGAAGACAGGATGAACATTACCTATGAACAACAATTATAAACAATACACATTTTCATGCAAGTTTCACAGATGCAGACACCTCAATGATCTCCTATGTGTATTACCCCTCAAAAATTTCAAAATGGTTAGATAGTACACTAGTGCTCGTGAGTCCAGATGTGGAACCAGCTGCTGTGTCCTTACATTACACTGAATCATTTTTGAAGAAGCATTATATTTTCCAACACATCTACACCACATCAACAAATTTTTGGAATACGAAAAATTATCAAGACCTAAATGTATATGTCCAACCCTGTACCATCGTATTTGGCAAAAAAAAAACGTCATTTTCTTTAGTATCATATGTCTTTTACAAAGAATGGTCTTTACGAACGATGCTGTATAAATGAAAAAAATATGGATCCGCATGCAAGTTAAGTATCTCAATAGGAAAACACAACAAGTACTTACTTTTTTTAAGCAGCTTCTTTATTCGCCAATATTGTTCTGGCTCCCGACTTTTGATGTCAGACCACCGCTTCCTCAATTGTTCTTTCGAACGTTTAGTGCCAAATTTAGCTTCTAGAGCGGTGACAACTGAGGAGATTATTTTGTCTTTCCGCATATTCGGGCGTGTGTACGGTCCTTTTTTGATCACAGCCTGAACCAGGAAGTGCCGGTAAACGCCTTTTCTTGGTTCACACTGACAGGGAGAGCCGATCGGCGGCTATCCCTGTCAGAGGGGGGTCTGCGCTGATAATCAGCACATTGATTATCAGCACAGCCCCCATCAGATGTGCCACAACAATGCCAATCAGTGCCCATCAGCTGCCAGTCAGTGCCCATACCAGTGCCAATCCGTGCCCACCACAGTGCCAATCAGGGCCCATCAGTAACACTTGTCAGCACCTCATCATCAGTGCTGCCATCAGTGCCATATATTAGTGTCCATCTGTGCCACCTGTCAGTGCCAATCACTGCCGCCTATCAGTGCCGCCTGTCAGTGCCACCTATCAGTGCCCATCAGTGCTGTATAGTGGTGCCCATCAGTGCTGCATATCAGTGCCACCTTTCGCGCTCATCAATTCTACATATTAGTGCCTCCTCATCGGTGCCAACTCATAAGTGCCCGTCAGTGAAGAAAAAAACAAAATTTTATAACAAATAAAGAAAAAAGTTTTTTTCAAAAAAAAAAAGAAAGCTAGTTGCTAGGCGATCGGCAAGTTGTCAGTGAGGAGAGGAGAGGTGATCGCTACAGCCAGCAGGTGATCACTGAGTATGAGCAGTTTTTTTACAGCTTTTTACACACTGATCACTGGCCCAGTGTCCCCACACAGTGTAAACACACAATGTCCCCTAAATAGTGTCCCCAAAACACTGTCCCCACACATGTCCCCACACGGTAAAAACACCTGTCCCACATATGTAACAGTAAAAATGTCCCAATGATCATCTGCACACATATGTACATGATCATCTGCGCACATATGTCTGTGATCACACAAACCAATTATTATACACTTAACAGGAATTTTTTTACCAAAGACATATAGCAGAATACATTTTGGCTTACATTTATGACAAAATGTGATTTTATTGGATTTCTTTTAAAACAGAAAGTAGAAAATATTGTTTCTTTTTTTAAATTTCCGCTCTTTTTCCGCTTATATCGCAAAAAATAAAAAACTGATTTGTGAATAAATACCACCAAAAGAAAGCTCTATTTGTGTGAACAAAATAATAAAAATTTCATTTGGGTAAAGTGTTGCATGACTGCGCAATTCTTATTGATGATGCAAGAGCGCTGAAAGCTGAAAATTGACCTGGGAAGGAAGGGGGTGAAAGCGCCCAGTATTGGAGTGGTTAAAGAAGAATTTTTTAGAGAAGAATCTAGAAACTGCGAATTTATAGTTCAAAGGATTTAAGACTGTTAATATATGCAATTTAAACAGTTAATTTTTATCACTTGAATTATTTTTCCAGTTATGGGTGTGAGTGGGGCCTCATGTCCAAGTCTTGCTTAGAGCCTCACAAAGCCTAGAGCCGCCTCTGTATATATAATTTAAAGCACAAACAATAGGCGCAGATAGATGCTCTTCTATCCCTCCTTCCGCCTCTATCCCTGCCTTGGATACCCATTAGAAAGCGTCCAATAAAGACTGATCTACCCCTCTTATTATCACCACTTAGGATCACTTAATAAACACTACAGCCATTTCAACATATGTAGGCCCAATTTATTTTGGGTAATCCGGATTTCCAACCAGGACTACTCAGACAGGGACTACTTAAGTGGACCCCCCTCTCTAGCTCTCCAATATCTAATGCTTTCTCAGGGAATAACTTAAAACAATTAAGGGAATTGATTGCGGGAACCAATCAGGTGCAGGGAAACTGGCTGGTGTACTTCCAGCTTAGGAATTTTTATACAAACCTTTTAAAGAAGGATCCCATACATCAACCTTTTTACAGATGTTACAGCATATTAATTTGCTTTTCAAACATTGAACCGCCTCTCTGCCAATCAGGTAGCATGGGTCTGATACCCGTCACCTGATTGGCTGAAAGGACAGGCACTGCTATTGGACGCCTAGCAGGAAGCAAGAAGAGACACACGGAGGACACTGCTCGCCGCTGCCTGACCCGCCACCAAGATGGGGTAAGTGTCTTCAGACAGCGGGCGGGCGGGAGTCACAGTAGCTTCATTTGATGGGGCACAATAGTGGCCTTTGATGGGCACAGTGGCTGCATTTGATGGGCTCAGTGGCAGCATTTGATGGAACAGTGGCGGCATTTGATGGACACAGTGGTGGCATTTGATGGAACAGTGGCGGCATTTGATGGGCACAGTGGCTGCATTTGATGGCACAGTGGCTGCATTTGATGGCACAGTGACGGTAAATGATGGCACAGTGGCAGCAATTGATGGCACAGTGGCGGCAATCGATGGCACAGTGGCTGCATTTGATGGGCACAGTGGCTGCATTTGATGGGCACAGTGGCTGCAATTGATGGCACAGTGTCTGCATTTCATGTTTTTTTTGCAGTGTTTTTCTGAATTTTTCAGTTTGTTTGCGCCCCTCAAAAAATTTTGAGCACCAGCTGCCACTGGAAGTGAATAATGACTACAAGATATCTGATAAAATAGGATCTAACAATGACTGAATCTGCACCAAGCTGTAGCAATGTGCATCAACCTTTTTTTATCTTAAAAGTTGTAAAAGGAAGGAGAGGTGTGAATGGGGGGGAGGAAAAAGTAGCGGGGAAGAGAAAAAAAAGGGGGGGTAACTACAGAGGCAGCGAGTAGTGCCAAGATGGCCACAAACCACTAAATCGATGATAGGCGTAAAATGGTTCATAGGTACTGAGATTATTTTCAGAGAGATTAAACGGGTCCCAGTAAAATCATCTGGTCTTATGTTCTTCCAGTTTGCCCTGGAGAGCAGAGGTCAGATGCTCCATGCTTTCTATATCATTCACTCTGGCGAACCATTGGGCCAGAGTAGGAGGAGATTGTTGTTTCCACATGGCAGGGATACAGGCTCTAACTGCACTAAGTAAATGTTTAACCGCTTGCCGACCAGCCGCCATCATTGTACTGTGGCAGGTCGGCTCGTTCCCGCGAGTCGCCATACTGGTATGTTGGCTTCTTTAAGAGCTGTAGCAGGCGTGCATGCACTGCCATAGGCGCCCGCTCACGCGCCCACTGCATGGCGGGGAGCCGATCGCTCCACAGAGAGCCAGAACTGCGATCTGTCAATGTAAATAAACAGATCCCCGTTCTGACAGGGGAGTACTTAGTGATCGTCTGTTCCTAGTGATCAGGAACAGCGATCTCTCTGTACTCCCTGTCAGTACACCCTCCCCCCCCCATATTTAGAAACACCTCCGTAGGAAACACTTAACCCTTTGATCGCCCCTAGTGTTAACCCCTTCCCTGCCAGTGTCATTTATACAGTAATCAGTGTATTTTTATAGCACTGATCGCTGTATAAATGTCATTGATTTAAAAAAAAAGTGTCAATAGTGTCCAATCTTTCTGCCGCAATGTCCTGCTAAAAAACGCTGATCACCTCCATTATCAATAATAAAAAGAAAAAAAAGTATAATAAAAATGTCATAAATATATCCCCTGTTTTGTGAACGCTATAACTTTTGCGCAATCCAACCAATATATGCTTATTGCAATTTTTTTTTTACCAAAAATATGTAGATGAACACATATTGGCCTAAACTGAATGTGCAAAAGTGTGCCAGTGTGAGAGTCACATCTCCAGCAACGATCATCCAATTGCGGAAAATAGTTTGGCCAGTACAGATGGGGTTCCGTACCACTGTGTCACAATTTTATAGGCTGTTTTCTGATATTTGCTGCATAACAAAAAACAAAGAATCCTATCTTTTTGTTGTTCTGTAAAAGTGACCTGAAGGTTTCCCATTTGGCAAGAAAGGGGGTTAAGATTAAGGTAAGAGATTAAGGAGGGTCTCTTATGTTTTTCCTAATGGCCGCAAAGGCCGTCATACCAAAATATTGGAAATCTTTTGACTCGCTAAAAATAGTAGAATGGGTAGACGAAATGCAATACCTGAGAAAAATGGAGGAATTGACTGCAATTTTAAGCGATAATTGTGAGAAATTTCCTGCAGTGTGGTCCCCGTGGACATCTTTCTTTGCATCCTTGACCACTTCCCGCCTGGCCTATAGTAGAATGACGGCCAGGCGGTGGTTTCGTTATCCTGACTGGGCGTCACATGACGTCCAGCAGGATAAGCTGCGATCACGCGCCGATCAGTGGTGCTGTGCATCACTCTGACACACCGCATCTCCAATCATGGAAAAGGAGCCTCTGACAGAGGCTCCTTACCACGAGATCAGCTGTGGCCAATCACAACTGATCACAGCCTGAACCAGGAAGTGGCGGTAAACGGCTTTTCTTGGTTCACACTGACAGGGAGAGCCAATCGGCGGTTCTCCCTGTCAGAGGGGGGGGTCTGCGCTGATAATCAGCACATTGATTATCAGCACAGCCCCCATCAGATATGCCACAACAATGCCAGTCAGTGCCCATCAGCTGCCAGTCAGTGCCCATACCAGTGCCAATCAGTGCCCACCACAGTGCCAATCAGGGCCCATCAGTAACACCTGTCAGTACCTCATCATCAGTGCTGCCCATCAGTGCCATATATTAGTGTCCATCTGTGACACCTGTCAGTGCCAATCACTGCCGCCTATCTGTGCCGCCTGTCAGTGCCACCTATCAGTGCCCATCAATGCTGTATAGTGGTGCCCATCAGTGCTGCATATCAGTGCCACCTTTCGTGCTCATCAATTCTACATATTAGTGCCTCCTCATCAGTGCCAACTCATCAGTGCCCATCAGTGAAGGAGAAAACAAAATTTTATAACAAATGAAGAAATTTTTTTTTTTTCAAAAATTTGTTTTTTTTTAGTTTGTTTAGCAAAAAATAATAACCCCAGTAGTGATCAAATACCACCAAAAGTAAGCTCTATTTGTGGGAAGAAAATTATAAAAATTTAGTTTGGGTACAGTGTTGCATGACCGCACAATTGTCATTCAAATTGCGACAGCGCTGAAAATTGTCCTGGGCAGGAAGGGGGGAAAGTGCCCAGTATTGAAGTGGTTAAAGAGAGAATTGATTGAGGTGGGATATATTATAAAAAAAATGTAAAGTGGATTAGGGGACAGGACGGGGTATGTCCCTTATGGTGGGGGATGGGATGTTGGGGGGGGGGGGGGGGTTGCGGGGATCATACCACTTTTTTTTTTTTTCTTCGTCTTCCTTTTTTTTTTTTCTTCGTCTTTCTTTTTTTTTTTTCATTTCTTTCTTTTTTTTGGGGGGTAAGTGTTTTAAGACTCCGAGTCCTTACTATATGAGGATTATAAGTATCAAGACGGTCCCTGCATGATATTAAGGCCTGGTTGATATAGCCTGTAAAATGAAAATAGTGGGACTTGCCCTTATAAGGTTATGTGAACGATGTGTTCATTTCTGTGTAAAATGTAATAAAAATTATACCCAACATATATTTTAAAAAGAGTAATAAAGCTGACATTTTAGAATCTAGTTGGAAAGATATGCAGAAAATGCAGTATAAGTGCATCAGTTTCCGCATTCTTTTTTAAGTTATCCTCCCACAAAAGATATTTAGATTAGGGTTTAGAAAGGGGTAATGTACATAAAAAGAAGATATTATTTCACTCTTTCTACTTTTATGTACTCGCAAAAACATTATAAGCACGCTCACACTAGAATGCTGTGCGGGAAACCCACCTTGAGTGCACTGCCCTTGTGATCTGTAGTGGGTGCCAGTGCAAAATGAATGACACCTCAAATGCTGGTCGCAAATGCAGTGCATTACATTTTACCATGTATGTGCATGCACTACATTTGGTGCGGTGTGTTTTCAGCCTATTTACAGTATCTCACAAAAGTGAGTACACCCCTTACATTTTTGTAAATATTTTATTATATCTTTTCATGTAACAACACTGAAGAAATTACACTTTGCTACAATGTAAAGTAGTGAGTGTACAGCTTGTATAACAGTGTAAATTTGCTGTCCCCTTAAATAACTCAACACACAGCCATTAATGTCTAAACCGCTGGCAACAAAAGTGAGTACACCCCTAAGTGAAAATGTCCAAATTGGGCCCAGTTAGCCATTTTCCCTCCCCGATGTCATGTGACTCGTTAGTGTTACAAGGTCTCAGGTGTGAATGGGGAGCAGGTGTGTTAAATTTGTTGTTATCTCTCTCACTCTCTCATACTGGTCACTGGAAGTTCAACATGGCACCTCATGGCAAAGAACTCTCTGAGGATCTGAAAAAAAGAATTGTTGCTCTACATAAAGATGGCCTAGGCTATAAGAAGATTGCCAAGCCCCTTAAACTGAGCTGCAGCATGGTGGCCAAGACCATACAGCGGTTTAACAGGACAGGTTCCACTCAGAACAGGCCTCACCATGGTCGACCAAAGAAGTTGAGGGCACGTGCTCAGTGTCATATCCAGAGGTTGTCTTTGGCAAATAGACGTATGAGTGCTGTCAGCATTGCTGCAGAGGTTGAAGGGGTGGGGGGTCAGCCTGTCAGTGCTCAGACCATACGTCGCACACTGCATCAAATTGGTCTACATGGCTGTTGTCCCTGAAGGAATTCTCTTCTAAAGATGATGCACAAGAAAGCCTGCAAACAGTTTGCTGAAAACAAGCAGACTAAGGACATGGATTACTGGAACCATGTCCTGTCTGATGAGACCAAGATAAACGTATTTGGTTCAGATGGTGTCAAGCGTGTGTTTGGCGGCAACCAGGTGAGGAGTACAAAGACAAGTGTGTCTTGCCTACAGTCAAGCATGGTGGTGGGAGTGTCTGAGTGCTGCCGGCACTGCGGAGCTACAGTTCATTGAGGGAACCATAAATGCCAACATGTACTGTGACATACTGAAGCACAGTATGATCCTCTCCCTTCGGAGACTGGGCCGCAGGGCAGTATTCCAACATAGCGACCCCAAACACACCTCCAAGATGACCACTGCCTTGCTAAAGAAGCTGAGGGTAAAAGTGATGGACTGGCCAAGCATGTCTCCAGACCTAAACCCTATTGAGCATCTGTGGGGCATCCTCAAACGGAAGGTGGAGGAGCGCAAGGTCTCTAACTTCCACCAGCTCTGATGTCATCATGGAGGAGTGGAAGAGGACTCCAGTGGCAACCTGTGAAACTCTGGTGAACTCCATGCCCAAGGGGGTTAAGGCAGTGCTGGAAAATAATAGTGGCCACACCAAATATTGGCACTTTTCTAAAAAGAATTGTGGAAGTTCCCCATGGGGTTTTTAAGCAGCAAGCGAAAAGCTTTTGTAAAAAAATGTTTTTATTAGAAAAATACTCCGAACATACTTTGAAGACTACAAAGATTTAAAATATGAGCTCCGGTTACACATAGAGTCAAGTATATAGGGTACATATACTGGTTATGCTAAAAATTGTCACATAATCGCACAATAAATCGCAAGGAGTGTATGTGTATTACCACTCCAGGCAGTATCATTCATGGTTATAGTAATGCTTGCCAATAACGAAGACCCCGAGACCCCAATGCATTTCGACATTTACATGGTCATTGTCTTCCTCAGGGGGTCCTTTAGGTTCCTTGGTACTGTATACACTCTTAACCGGAGTTATCTTAAAAACTGAAAGGATCAGAGAAGTTCCCCTCTTCTGACGCTGGACTCTGTTACACCGCTGTCCCTACCCGTACCCCAAGGGGGAAACAGGACCAACCCGTGGGGCTTACGAACGATCACAGATGTGTAGCCCTCCTCCACACTTGGATGCAAGTGAAGAGCAGGACACCTAATGGTTCCTAGTGGAAAAGTTATTGGTGTCCATGGCATACTATAGGCAAATGCAGTGTCTGATAACCAAGTCTAGCAGACAAGTGCATAGGAGGCCTCATAAGATGGTTGCCGTCTTACTCTGTCAGGGATCAGCTGCATTTGCCTATAGTATGCCATGGACACCAAGGAGGGCTACACATCTGTGATCATTCGTAAGCCCCATGGGTTGGTCCTGTTTCCCCCTTGGGGTACGGGTAGGGACAGCGGTGTAACGGAGTCCAGCGTCAGAATAGGGGAACTTCTCTGATCCTTTCAGTTTTTAAGATAACTCCGGTTAAGAGTGTATACAGTACCAAGGAACTTAAAGGACCCCCTGAGGAAGACAATGACCATGTAAATGTTGAAATGCATTGGGGTCTCGGGGTCTTCGTTATGTACCCTATATACTTGACTCTATGTGTAACCGGAGCTCATATTTTAAATCTTTGTAGTCTTCAAAGTATGTTCGGAGTATTTTTCTAATAAAAAAATTTTTTTACAAAAACTTTTCGCTTGCTGCTTAAAAACCCCATGGGGAACTTCCACAATTCTTTTTTGAAAAATATTATTTCGGGGTGTGCAGCCAATTTGCCCCTGGTGTATGGTCAGGTGATGTTAGAATATTGGCACTTTGGGCCCAATTTGGACATTTTTCACTTTTGTTGCCAGCAGTTTGGATATTAATGGCTGTGTGCTGAGCTATTTTTAGGGGACAACAAATTTACACTGCTATACAAGCTATACACTCACTACTTTACACTGTAGCAAAGTGTCATTTCTTCAGTGTTGTCACATGAAAAGATATAATAAAATATTTACAAAATGTGAGGGGTGTACTGTAAATGGTCTGAAATTGCACTGCACAGAACTGCATGTGAATCATACAGGATGCAGCGTGATCCTGTGCGATTCACATGCAGTTCTTATTGCGAATGGACGCTTATACACCTGCCCTATAGTGGTGCATTGCAGTTCCCCTCATTGTGATTGGCTTTCTAATCAACTGTTTAGTACCTGCCATTGCACAAAGCATTATGGTCATGCCACATGTTGTGGTACAACACAGTGGAAGAAGGGTAATATGCAATGCACGTTATTGTGTGACACCATTCTAGTTAACACACATGCATTGACATACCACAATGGACCGCATGTGAATCCGCCCTTAATCTCATTATAACAGTAATCACACATATGTACACCTCTCTCATGGCAACTTGTTTGCTAAAGCAATGAATATTATAATCTATTTTTTTTTACAAAATGCTGTTTCCAGTTTTTTTGTTTCAAATAGTTTTTATTGGTTTTAAATGTGTGGATACAAAGAAAAAAGGACAATGTAACAGTACAGATGAAGATTGCAACATTATATAAGAGAAACAATGTTCCTAAGGCTGGCCATACACAGACCTTTTTTTTTTTTTTTTTTCGGTCAGCCAGGTGGATGGAGGTATCCTCTCTGCTGTCAGAATACAATAGTACAGGTGGGGGGGAGGATTTCTCTATTGGCCTCTCTTGTCATACTCTAACCAGTGCTGCAGTCGATTGGCTGCAGAGAGCAATCAAATGAAAGTTTTCTAATAGTCCCATTCGGGAGAAGTCGATTATTGGATCAACGTCTGTTGAGTGGGAACGGCCATAGACGAATCTAAATTCATCCAGTCCCTGCTGAATCGGCCGACCATGTATGGCCAGGTTTAGGATAACATAGGTAGCTGTATACAATTGCTTGTCTTGCATGCCTGAGGATAACATATATGGCTATTGATACGAAGCGCCATATAAGTATCTTCCTGGTGGTAGTGTATGGGTGCTCAAGCTGTGAAAGGATGTGATATGGAAAAGGGAGTCATGAGGCAGTCCGGGAGTGGATCAGGGACGTGCAGTGAGGTCAGTGGCTGGTGACGCACTGGCTAGAATCAGAGCCAGATACACACAGGTTATAAACGCCGTGATCGTTAGAGCGAGAGTAATAATTCTAGCACTAGACCTCCTCTGCAAGAACCCTTTCACACTGGGGCGTTTTTCAGGCGCTTTAGCGTTCAAAAAAGCGCCTGTAAAGCGCCTGAAAGAAGCTTCATCTGCAACCCCAATGTGAAAGCCCGAGTGCTTTCACACTGGGGCGCTGCAATGGCAGGGCGTCAAAAAAAGTCCTGCAAGCAGCTTCTTTGCAGCGCTTTCGTGTTTTTGCCACCGGGCTGGGTGCGCCGATGGCCCGAGCCCTTTTACACTGCCAGCGCCCGAAAAATGGCCCAGTGTAAAAGAGGTCTTAAGCGGCGCTTTACCAGCGTTTTTCAGGCGCTGGCAGTGTGAAAGGGCTCGGGCTTTCACATTGGGATTGCAGATGAGGCTTCTTTCAGGCGCTTTACAGGCGCTTTTTATTTAACGCTAAAGCGCCTGAAAAATGCCCCAGTGTGAAAGGGGTCTAACTCTAAACATGTTACCTGTAAACAAATTTAAAACATCGCCTATGGAGATTTTTAAGTACTGAAGTTTGGCACCATTGCACAAGTGTGTGCAATTTTAAAGTGTGACATGTTAGGTATCTATTTACTCGGCATAACATCATCTTTTCATAATTAAAAAAAAAAAAAAAAAAAAAAATCGGGCTACCTTTAGTGTTTTCTTTTTTTTTTATCCATGAAACAGTTTCTTTCCAAAAAAAAATCTGTTTGAAAAATTGCTGCGCAAATACAGTGTAACATAAAAAGTTGCAATGACTACCATTTTATTCCCTGGGGTGCCTGCTGAAACAATATATATAATGTTTGGGGGTTCTGAGCAATTTTCTAGCAAAATAAATTATGATTTTTACATGTAGGAGAGAAGTGGCAGAATTGGCCTGGGTGGCAAGGGGGTAAGTAATATACAAATTAATATACAGTAAAACCTTGGTTTGAGAGTAACTTAGTTTGAGAGCGTTTTGCAAGACAAGCAACATTTTTAAATACATTTTGACTTGATATACAAGCGATGTCAATATATACAAGCAGTGTCATGTCACAACTATAGTATAAAAGAGAAGAGAAGGCGCCTCTAAGTGTAGCAATATGGTTACATTTAATGAAGGTACAACATTTAGCAACATATTGCTACACTTAGAGGCGCCTCTCTTGTCTTTTATACTCTGTAGTTCCTGCTGGATTTTGCTTCTAATCCCCTTGTGGATGGACATTTTATGGTTACACAACCTGGTCACATTGCTAGAATCTTTTTATATGAACTATAAACTGAAGGACCTATGAATAAATGTTTGTGGAACAAATCATTTGAGTTTTCATGATTTCTTATGGAGAAATTCGCTTTGATATACATGTGCTTTGGATTACAAGCATGTTTCTGGAACGAATAATGCTCGCAATCCAAGGTTTTACTGCATATTATTATTAAGGTAATTTACTATATTTTCAAAAACTGTACTCAAGCACGGGGCTTAACGGACAAAATTACTGAAGTTTGAAGTTATAACTTCAAACCAGTAATTTCACAGTAAATAGATAAATAATAAATTATCTTATAACATATAGCATAATAATATATGATTTAGCTTGTACCTTCTCAGCAGCAGCAGATTATCATTCTCCCTCTTAACTTAGTGAGAAAAACATGGGATCATGAGTAAATCTTATACCCATAAACCCATGTTTTTTCCTTCTAGTTAAGAGGGTTGGGCTGGAAGGGAGTATTTATCTTTTAGACACATGCTCCTTCTATGACACTGTAGTGAGAGACCAGCCTCCACTGCAGAATTTTTATTGGACAGTTTAGGCCAATGGTACTTTACCATTGGTCCAAGACTCCAAGCTGTCAATTTAGCTCAGTGCCTCTGACAAGCTCAACCTCTCAGTCTAGGGGGACAGACAAGGAGACAAGGGTAGGAGGAATCAGGATATCCCGGGAGGTCTCACCGGGAGCTTCTTTAGGGTGTGGGGTAATATGCTTATTGGTCCAGTAGATAAGTATAACACATTGGCATTTGTAAGATGGGTGAAGAACTTCAGGCCTAAATTTTCTACTCATGCGGGAGGAGCTGAGGTTGACGTGGAGCTCATAATTTGTGTATAGTTCGTTTGAAGAACCACCTTGTCCATGTTTTATTGTACAGTGCCATGTAATCATTGCTGATGTGTATCAATTCCTCATTTTTGCCACACGATCTATCCGTCTTTCACGTCTGGCATGTTAGACAATTCTTTTTATGATTTTCACCTGTTTTATTATTTTTCCCATCTCAGTGCATCTGAGATGGGAAATTTCCTCTTTTTGGTATTTTCTGACTACATGCACCAGCATTGGCTGCATGCCATTACATTGGACTGACTTCATGTTGGTGACAACAGTAGACCATGTCTGCACAATGTGTGTCAGCACGGTTGCTCATAGTCTCTTCACCAGGGGAGCATGTGACAGAATGAAAATACAGGAACATAACTGGGGCGCATTTGTCACCCCATAACAGAAAGTGTCTCAACAAGGACCTTTACAACAGAATGACCAGGTATTACTTTATTAAAAGCTGTCAATTTATTTATTGTTTTTAATAAGTTAAAGATTATATGAGGTTTGAGTGACTGGGTTTACATTTACTTTAAATTATGTGCTGAGTGAAACATGAAGCCTGCTATTCTTGATCTTCTAGTGGATGTGTATATGTCTAGCCATCATAGCAGTCCTCCTGTTTCAGTAGCTTCTGTCTGGGTTCACACTTCTCCGCATTGCTGTGCTGATCACATGCGATGTCTGTGTGATGCAAATTCAGCCATACAAACTGTATGGCTCAAATCGCATTGCAATCGCACCAAAATTGTGCAGGACCCTTTTTTTAGTCCGCTCTGGAATTGGATCGCATGGGTGTTCACACCCATGTGATCCGATTCCTGCACCATTTGACAGTTCGCACTGCGAACCGATCTGGGGGTGTCATTAACTTCACATTGACACCCACAGTGGTTTGTAGATGTCAGTGTGAACCGACGGTGAGTGACATGTGAACCTGCACTGGAATTGCGCTGGTTCCTGCATTGCATATGTGTGAATCGGGACTCCGGATCACTAATCTGGAAAAAACTATGAAGATCAGTAGCTCTTGTACACTCAGGTTTGCTGAGCTGCTTACTTGTTGTGGGACAGATGCACCAGATACAATGTTTAGTTGCTGACATACACCCTGATCAGTATTAGTAGAAGTGGCGATTCATGTTAGAGAAACCTTTCCATGCAAAAAACTACCCAGCGTACCTATCTACATAAATATGTTTCTGTCAGATCACTACAATTGGCATTACTAAGGTTTAGTGCTAGTACCGGTCATACAAAACAGGGAATGGTTACAAATATCTGCTTTGTTCTTTATATGGTTACATCAAAGCATACGGTGTGTGTAGCAGTCCAGCCAGGATTTATGTTAATATTCATCATGAAAAGGATATTTTGGATGGTCCTTCCACCTGCAAGAACAAAACACAATCATACTGTTAACTTGTTTTTTTTTTTTGTTTTTTTTTTTTCATTATTTTCTATTAAGTAAATAATGAATGAAAACCCTAACTGTGAATATTTTGGTTTGTTAAAAATTCCATGAAAACATTTTGTTATATCTGTTTAATAAATGGTAAAAAATACCTTTTGAGCATGTAAGAAATTGTATGACCTGTGAACAGTCAGCAGAGCCAGAGAGCACTGGAAGTTATCAGTTACATTGTTCTCAGTTCTCCCTGAGGACAAACAGAACCCCTATATTCTAAAGGGGAAAGTGTTCAGCAGTCCTGTTCTAGGGTGACAATGCAGCTCATCCATAGAAAACGTACAGTAAGTGAGAGGTGTCACCCTGAGACGGGAGGTGTTACTGCCAAGATCGCAAGATTAAAATATAGGGGGGGGGGGGGGCACGAAATACTTGTAAGCTGCAATATTTTCCAGTTTTGTATTTAGGTTTAGATACAATAAAAACAACAAAAAAAGCTGTCATTGCTTATTTTCTCCTGAAAATGCTATTTGCCTGGCTATCTTTACACCAGCATTTTTGAGTCATTCATCCAGGGCAAGCCAGAGTGAAATCAGAATGTCTACTGTTCATTGTTCAGGTTTTACATTAAAAAGTATTAAAGCCAGAGGATGGACATGTCAGCCAGGCAGCTAGCATTTTCAGGAAAGGTTAGCTAGGGCAGCCTAAAGTACAGGTTTCCTTTACAGAACTTTATATAATACCGATGGTCTATGAACTGACAATATATATCATATACATCACTATATATACACAGTCGTGCTCATAAGTTTACATATCCTGGCAGAATTTATGATTTCTTTTTCAGAGAATATGAATGGTAACAAAAACTTTTTTCACTCATGGTAAGTGTTTGGCTGAAGCCATTTGTACTCAATCAACTGTGTTTACTCTTTTTAAATCATAACTACAACAAAAACTACCCAAATGACCCTGATCAAAAGTTTACACACCCCAGTTCTTAATACCGTGTATTGCCCCCTTTAACATCAATGACAGCTTGATGTCTTTTGTGGTATTTGTGGATGAGGCTCTATCTTCACAGATGGTAAAGCTGCCTGTTCCTCTTGGCAAAAAGCCTCCAGTTCCTGTAACTTCTTGGGCTGTCATGAACTGCACGTTTGAGATCTCCCCAAGAGTGGCTCAACGCTATTGAGGTCAGGAGATTGAGATGGCCACTCCAGAAGCTTCACTTTATTCTGCTGTAGCCAATGACAGATAGACTTGGCCTTGTGTTTTGGATCATTGTCATGTTGGAATGTCCAAGTACGTCCCATGTGCAACTTCCTAGCTGATGAATGCAAATGTTCGTCCAGTATTTTTTGATAACATACTGCATTCATCTTGTCATCAATTTTGACCAAATTTCCTGTGCCTTTGTAGCTTACACATCCCCAAAACATCAGCGATCCACCTCCGTACCTTTCATCATAGGCCTTGTTGACTACTTTCCAAATGTAGTGTTTATTGTTGTGGCCAAAAAGCTCAATTTTGGTCTCATCACTCCAAATGACTTTGTGCCAGAAGGTTTGAGGCTTGTCTCTGTGCTGTTTGGCGTATTGTAAGCAGGATACTTTGTGGCATTTGCGTAGTAATGGCTTTCTTCTGGCGACTCGACCATGCAGCCCATCTTTCTTCTTTCTAGTTCCTCCTTATTGTGCATCTTGAAACAGCCACACCACATGTTTTCAGAGTCCTGTATTTTACCTGAAGTTATTTGTGGGTTTTTCCTTGCATCCCGAACAATTTTCCTGGCAGTTGTGGCTGAAATTTTAGTTGGTCTACCTGACCGTGGTTTGGTTTCAACAGAACTCCTCATTTTCCACTTCTTGATTAGAGTTTGAACACTGCTGATTGGCATTCTCAATTCCTTGGATATCTTTTTATATCCATTTCCTGTTTTATACAGTTCAACTACCTTTTCCTGCAGATCCTTTGACAATTTCTTTTACCTTCCCCATGACTGAGAATCCAGAAACGTCAGTGCAGCACTGGATGAAAGATGCAAGGGTCTGTCAGGAGTCCAGAAACTCATTGACCTTTTATACACACACACACACTAATTACAAGCAAACAGATCACAGGTGAGGATGGTTACCTTTAATAGCCATTCAAACCCCTTTGTGTCAACTTCTGTGCATGATGGTGGTGGTGACGTCACAAGGGGGTGGGGCCCCCGCATGACATAAGTGGGTGGCCCCGCCCCATGCCAATATAAGTCATGGTACAAGGCAGACCCAGCATTATACTGGGAGATCGCATCGAGTCAACATCGGAAGAACAACAGAGGTAGAAGATCCGGCAAAAGACAGCAGAGAGAGGAGACCCAGCAGAAGAGGGAGAATACAGTGGAGAGAGGAGACCCAGGAGAAGAGGGAGAAGACAGCGGAGAGAAAAGACGACTCGGAGAGGGAGAAGAAGCGGCAGAGGGAGAAGACATTGCCGGAGGAGGGAGAAGAGCCGGAGTGGGGAGAAGAAATCGGAAGAGACGCCGGAGCTACCTTAATAAAATACTTTAAAAACCTGTGTACTGTGTTTATTTTTTACACTTTTTTGGGTGAATGGGTAGGGGTACATTGTACCCCATACTCATTCACATAGGGTGGGGGGCCAGGATCTGGGGGCCCCCTTGTTAAAGGGGGCTTCCAGATTCTGATAAGCCCCCGCCCGCAGACCCCGACAACCACCGGCCACGGTTGTCGGGAAGAGACCCTTGTCCTCATCAACACGTGAATAAGGTGCTTTGGGGTTGGGGCGCATGCTTGGTTGTCGGGCTGCATGCTTGGTTAAGGGTCGGGTATGGATTTTGGGGGGGACCCCACACCATTTATTTTGGCATGGGGGTTCCCTTAAAATTCATACCAGACCACAGGGTCTGGTATCTCTTGGGGGGGAACCTCACGCCAATTTTTTTTTCATTTTGCCGGGGGGGGGGGGTTCTCTTCAAGATCCTAAGCACACAAGTCGCACCGCAAGTCAGTACATCATGATCTGACTGCTGGTGCAACTTTCTATTCAAATCAATGGGCTACCATAGGGAACCATTGATTTTTGAATAGAGACAGAGAAATGCCTGATGAGTCTTAATGCTCTGTATACAGCGTTAAACCTTGCTTAACAGCTTTTACCGGCTTCTGGCATTTTTACATCTATATCGCTGGAGCCTCAGAACGCCCGGATCCTGGGTTTTTTTTGGAGCTTAAAAACGCCTATGCCACTTACAGCTCCTTAACGTCTGTGTGGGCATGAGGCCATAGAATAACATGGAGAGGCGTTTTTAAGCTGTAAAAAAGCTCCTAAAATCAGCTGTAAAAACGCCCATGGGCATGGGGCCTTAGAAGTATGCTTGCTGTTTGGTGCTTGTTAGATGATGTAATATGCATCGTATTTGAGTTGTTATAGTTTGCTTTCAGTTGCTCAAGGAGTTTCTTTGAGCTGCTTCTGTGTTGCACTGATCTCCTTAGGCATTCACATTCACAACAAGCAGCTCAGATGCAAATAAAAGTCCATGTTCAAGAGCTCTAAGGGTGACTGCAAACAGGCGTATTCATTGCAGGCATTTATACACACACTAATAATGAAAGCAACGCTTTACATACTTTGCATTGGCACCTATCCTTGCCCTTAAAGCTTACACATTTTCACTCTCTTTTCAATCTCACATGCATACCAAACCCCCACAATCACATGGAGAACATGCAAACTCCATGGAGATAGCATGCTGGCTGGAATTCAAACAGAGGACCCCGGTGCTGCAATGCAGAACAGCTAACCACTAAGCCCAGGTGCTGTCCAAATACATTTCTCTAAGAACATGAATTGAGGAGACACCTGGACACGGAATGGCCCCCTCTATGGGGTTGATACACTAAAGGGAAATAGACTGTGCACTCTACAGGTGCAGTTGCTTTAGAGCTTAGTAAATGAGGTAAAGTTTCACTTTGCAAAAAATATCCAATCACATGCAAGGAAAATTTTAAAAAACTGCATTTTTGCTTGCACAGGATTGGGTAATAGAAGTCAACAGAGCTTTTGCTCATTTACTAAGCTCTGGAGCAGCTGCTCTTACAGCGTGCAACTGGACTTTGCAAAAGGCACAGTCTATTTGCCTTTAGTAAATCAACCCCTATGTGTCATACAACTCAGCCAGAAGACAGAAGTGGAAGGTTCGAGTTGAAAAACACTTGTGTGGGGGGCAGGAGGCGGAGCCTAGCGGAGCAGACATGCATTGTTAGAGCTCCACACCGCTGAGGAGAGAAGAGAAGGACAAAGCGGAGCCTGCAGGCTCAAAAGGTATCCATTTGAAACTTTTTGCCCCAGGGAACAAACTGTGAAAGTTTGGGCAGGAAATATGGTACTGGGAGGAAACCGTGGCAGAAATAAAAATCACATCACAAAGAGCTCACAGGCACTCACTGCAGCTGAAGCAGCTCCAGTCACCTCACAAGATACAGCATCAGGGCGCTCTCACAGACAAAAAATGTCACAGCAAGACTCTCCATTTGAGTCAGATACAGAACAAATCCTCTCACAAACTTCTCCACAAACCTCCTCAGTATCCCCAGTAATATTATTACAATTTGAAAAGATGCTTCATAAGGCTTTAAAACAAACCTCAGACCAAATAACAAAAAGCCTAACCAAAGAAATAAGAGAGCTGGGAAACCGCACCGCAGCCTTAGAAATAAAAATGGATGAAATTGAAATTACAACCCAAGAAAATATAACAGAATTGGAACAATTAAAAGAAGAGAATTTAATACTTCAAACTAAGCTCGAAGATTACGAAAATAGAGCCAGACGTTCAAACTTGCGCATAAGGGGAATACCTGAAACTGTGACAGACCTGCAATCTACTATTACTGCTCTATTACAAGAACTAAAGCCAGATATCCCTATTGAACGTTTAGAACTGGACAGAGTACACAGAGCCCTCACAGCCAAAAAGAAAGATGGACCCCCACGTGATATAATCACAAAATTTCATTATTACAGAACGAAAGAACAAATACTAATTGCTGCAAGAGAAAAAAAGGAACTTAATTTTCAAGGACACAATTATCAAATTTTTGCTGACCTATCCCAACTTACTATAACTAAAAGACGATCCATGAAACCCCAACTAATGGAACTGCAACGCCACAACATTATGTATCAATGGGGCTTCCCCTTTTCAGTCAAATTTAACTACCAAGGTACAATTTACAGAAGCAGATCAGCAGATGAACTACAACAAACCCTTTTAAAATTAAATCTGACAGAACCCACAAGCAGCAACACTCCCACACGCAGAAGAATGGCATCATCTTCACCTTCAGGCAGCACCCAGAAAATTTCAGAACAAAATGGGAATCATCATTCTCACAAAAGAGGCCAATATGCCACATCATCCATGGACCAAGAAGATTCAATGGACTGACATCCTAATTCCTGATATCTCTTCATTTATTATACTAAGAGATGGTTCTCTATAAAAAACCTGTATTTATAACTGAATGTAACTGCATTCTGATAGTCACACACTGTGTGGGATCATGTTACATTCCAGTTATATTTCTTATTACTTCTGATTCATATAGCCTTAGAATATATAAGTGAAATAAGGAAATTCTTGTTCAGTTATATATTATCAGGTAATAACAATAGATTTATTACTTTTTAGGACAAATATGTTCAATAATCCAGAAGTAATGGAAGCTTTTTCTTTCTTTTCTTAAAACAAATATATTATTACCTAACTAGTTCCTAGAATTATGTTTTTGTTTATTCTAATCTGAAGCAATACAACCTCAATTTTATGAGTTAACATATCTAAACAGTTACATATGAATAAAATATGTAATTGTTTACTCTAAAAGGGTTAAAATCCCAAAATAATTCAAACTATCTTCATCAATACCAAAGTTATTAACAGTACCTTTCTAACTGAATTATTTAGCCTAGGGCAAAACTAACCATATACAACCACCCTGGAATAAATAATTTCAACAAAAACTATATTCTGCACTCCAATTAATGAAACATCATTTTGATGTCTTTTGACATAGCACTTCTCTCCTGTAAGCGGAAGATCCGTGTACCCCCATTAGCCCTCCTCATTCTCCCAACCATATTATGTGGGAGTGTGACGAAGGCACTTATTCCCCTGAGAGAGATATTTATTCTCTTTCACGGGTAAATTGTGATTACTTGCAAAAAATAATTTATACAATGTATCATCTAATGTCATATGTTTTTTGTTTACTCTTTACTCCAGAATTCACTGGTTTCTTTTCTATCTATTCATCTCTTCAGTCCACACAGGTTGATCTGCGCAGTCAGCTCTGCATAACAAAAAGTAAGTCAAAACTATTTGATCTATTGCCATGGCACCACTGAATATACTTTCCCTGAATGTTCAGGGAATAAATGTCCCTCAAGAAAGGACCAAAGCCTTCCGTACTTTCCATAACAAGAAGGCTCACATAGTATGCCTCCAAGAAACACACTTCACCAAAGATTCTACTCCAAAATATATTTCTCCTTTTTATCAACAAATTTACACGGCTTCTGCCTGTACCAAGCAAAGGGGAACTCTAATTGCATTTCACAGATCCACACCATTCACCTTATCATCAGAAATTAAAGACCCAGAAGGTAGATACCTGATACTCATGGGTTATATAATGGATACAGCAATCACGGTGATTTCCTACTACGCTCCTAACAAACAACCTACACCATTCCTCTCACATATATTACAAGTGATTAATACACACAAAATAGGAACAGTGATAATGTGTGGGGATTCGAACCAGGTCCTCCTCCCATTTCTAGATAAATCACCTTTTACACCATCCAAAATAACCTCTAGATTACCTTTTTCTCAACTTCTTTCCAAATACAATCTGGTAGATTCATGGAGAGAAAGTAACCCAATGAAAAAGAAATTCACTTATTTCTCGCACCCTCATCAAACCTTCACCAGAATAGATCATATTTTTCTAACAATAGGAATGATACCAGAAATTATTGCATCAGATATAATTCCGATTCCGTGGTCTGACCATAATGCAGTATACACTACTATAGCCTCAGCCATACCAAAAGCGCATGACCCAACGTGGTACTTACCGGACATAATGCTCAAACACCCACTACATCAGATGGCCATTGAACAAGCTTTAAAGGAATACATATCAATTAATAATACAGCAGACATCTCCCCAAATACACTGTGGGAAGCTCATAAGCCTGTCTTGCGTGGTACAATACAAAGACAAATGGCACTATTTAAACGGGAACGCAAAAATCTAGCAAAAAAACTAGAACTCAATTTTAATGCAGCCTACATATCATTTCAAGATAATCCATCTCAGAGTACAAAATCTCATCTGGAAAAATCTAGATTGGAATACGATCTATTTCTCACTGAGTCAGTTGATAAATCCCTCAAACGCTCCAAACACAATTTCTACATGAATACAAACAAACCAGGTACATATTTGGCTCGGGCATTAAATTCAACTAACAAATCTTTCAAACCAATACGTTTGAAATTATCAAAAAATGTTTACACTTGTAATCCAGTTAAAATAGTCCATAAATTTCACTCACATCTCGCAACTTTATACAAGACTAACAATGAATTTAATCCTACAGAGGCTGAATCCTTCTTCTCAAAAATAACCTTACCTGAGTTATCTCAGAATCAAAAAAGCAGTTTGGATGAGCCTATAACTATAGATGAAGTTGCTAACGCCATAAAAGACCTAAAACTTAACAAAAGACCAGGCCCAGACGGCTACTCGGCTTTATACTATAAAACATTCTCAGAAATACTCTCTCCCATTCTCACTGAAACTTTTAACAAACTTCTAGATGGACATTCTTTTCGGCAAGAAACACTAATGGCAATTGTTTGTATGATCCCAAAACCCCTTTCTGATGATACTTCCTGTGTGAATTACCGGCCTATCTCTCTGTTAAACCTCGATATTAAATTATTAGCAAAAATAATAGCAAAACGCCTCAATAGCATTATAGGAAAATTAATACATAGAGATCAAGTAGGCTTCATGCCAAATAGACAGGCAGGCGATAATATACGCAGGGCAGTGTTATTGGCACATATTGCTAAAAAACGGAAAATCCCTTTATGTTTTCTATCTCTCGATATTAAGAGGGCATTTGACACAGTATCCTGGCAATATATGCAATATTCATTACAAAAATGGGGTTTTGGACCCCACTTTTTAACATGGATCAAAGCATTATATAATAAACCCAAAGCCTATATAAAATATGCTGGATACAAATCTGAAGCCTTTAATATCGAAAGAGGTACCCGACAGGGTTGCCCATTATCTCCCTTATTATTTGCCCTTATACTCGAACCCATGGCCCAATACATCAGAACAAACAAAACTATAACTGGCATTGAAGTAGGAGGTATTACACACAAATTATGTATATTTGCAGACGATATATTACTTTTTCTATCATCACCACAGGTCTCTGGTCCTAACTTAATACCAGCTCTTGATGGATTTGCAGCCCTATCTGGCCTTATGATTAATCCTAAGAAATGCCTAGTGCTTAATATTTCACTCACAAACATGGAATTGATCCCGGCTAGGGCTGCACTCCCATTCACATGGGCAGAAAAATCAATCCCATATCTTGGAATTCATTTAACAGCATCTCATTCTGACTTATTCTCAACCAATTATCCTCCTGTATTAAGACAGATCACAAATCTAATAAAACAATGGTCGCAACTTCCTTTATCCTGGATAGGGAAGATTAATGCAATCAAAATGACTATTCTACCCAAATTGCTTTATCTATTCAGAGTCCTCCCTATTCCAATTCCTTCCTATTTTTTGAGAATAGTACAAAAAAGAGCAACTTTGTTTATATAGGGCTCTTCTAAACCACGTATACCTATACACACACTACATCTTCCCAAAAATAAAGGAGGCCTGGGATACCCTAATTTTACTAACTACTACAGAGCAGCACATTTGGCCAGTCTGTCCAAATACCATGCAAAACAGGAAATCCCATTATGGGTATTTATAGAGGCTTCAGAAAATGACCCTCTATTAATATCAAATTTATTATGGCTTGATCCTAAAGACCGCTTTAAAATTCATAATCCCATAACTAAACACTTCTTATCTCTCTGGGATAAACTAAAAACCAAATATCAGTTACAATCTCCACACAATCCTCTCCTTTCTTTTATCAGGAATCCGGCCTTTTATCCGGCATGGATCTACCCAAATTCTTTTAAAGCTTGGACAACATCAGGCATTCAGACACTAAATGACTTCATAGCATCTAAATCATTCCTTTCATTCCCATCGCTTAGAGAAAAATATGATCTACCAAACTCTGAGATATTTAGATATCTCCAAATCAAAAATTTCTATACACCATTCCTAAAGGGGGATACACCATTATCCCAATTATCCATTTTTGAATCAATCTGTACAAAAGATCCATTTGCTAAAGGTACAATTTCATCACTTTATAATCAATTATATGGAGTAGCAAATCTTAATAGACCCTCTTACGTTCAGAGGTGGGAGGAGGACCTGGGACAAACTTTAGAAGACACGGACTGGTCTAACATATGGCTCACATCTAAGTCATCTTCACCCAACATCTTAGCACTGGAGACAAATTATAAAGTCCTAACTCGCTGGTACCTTGTACCCGCCAGAGTGGCAAAATATTCACCTAATACCTCAGCTCTTTGTTTTCGAGGATGCCCAGAAATAGGCACATATTTACACATATGGTGGACGTGCCCAGTAATCCAAACCTTCTGGAAGGAAGTCTTCGTGATTGCATCTAAAATATTTAAAAAAATAATACAACCAGATCCATATTTAACTTTACTTAATCTAAAACCGGAATGGTTAACACTCTCTCAATTCAAACTTATGATCCAACTAATAACGGCTGCAAAACAAACAGTGGCCAAGGCATGGAAATCTCCTACATTGGTACTAGCAGAAACAATTCACAGAATGAATAATACAATGTCCCATGCTAAGATGGTAGCCATCGATCAAAATCAAATTCCAAAATTTGAAAAACTTTGGCATCCTTGGATAAAACAACAGTTCCTGTCAAACTTCAATGACTCTGTCCTGTTGCCATGGTAACAGATTAAATGACTTACAGAGACACCCATTCTAAGGCTTCAAAGAGAACTAAAAAGAATAATAAACTGACGAGCGGGACAACCTTGTGGACCATACCTCTACCTTTCAACCCTTTTTCTTCTTTCTCTTTCCTTTTCTCCACCTTACGATTAAAGCTCATTATCAGAATTTACTTGACCTATATACACTCTACTTGTAAACAATATGTATAGTAGGTATAAATCATTTAAATACCTACAAAAGTAACTAAGGAAATGATATATATCTTTAATTTAGGTTTACGTGAACCCAATGTTTAATATTTGAAATTTCATGATATTTACCTATATAAACCCTACTGTAAAACAATGAGCTTACTTTATAGATCCTTGTAAACTTACTTTATGTATCTTTATAACATTGTATACTCAATAAACTTCTTTTGACAAGGAAAAACACTTGTGTGGGGGGACAGGAGGCGGAGCCTAGCGGAGCAGACATGCATTGTTAGAGCTCCGCACCGCTGAGGAGAGAAGAGAAGAACAAAGTGGAGCCTGCAGGCTCAAAAGGTATCCATTTGAACCTTTTTGCCCCAGGGAACAAACTGTGAAAGTTTGGGCAGGAAATATGGTACTGGGAGGAAGCCGTGGCAGAAATAAAAATCACCTCACAAAGAGCTCACAGGCACTCACTGCAACTAAAGCAGCTCCAGTCACCTCACAAGATACAGCATCAGGGCGCTCTCACAGACAGAAAATATCACAGCAAGACTCTCCATTTGAGTCAGATACAGAACAAATCCTCTCAAAAACTTCTCCACAAGCCTCCTCAGCATCCCCAGTAATATTATTACAATTTGAAAAGATGCTTCATAAGGCTTTAAAACAAACCTCAGACCAAATAACAAACAGCCTAACCAAAGAAATAAGAGAGCTGGGAAACCGCACCGCAGCCTTAGAAATAAAAATGGATGAAATTGAAATTACAACCCAAGAAAATATAACAGAATTGGAACAATTAAAAGAAGAGAATTTAATACTTCAAACTAAGCTCGAAGATTACGAAAATAGAGCCAGACGTTCAAACTTGCGCATAAGGGGTATACCTGAAACTGTGACAGACCTGCAATCTACTATTACTGCTCTATTACAAGAACTAAAGCCAGATATCCCTATTGAACGTTTAGAACTGGACAGAGTACACAGAGCCCTCACAGCCAAAAAGAAAGACGGACCCCCATGTGATATAATCACAAAATTTCATTATTACAGAACGAAAGAACAAATACTAATTGCTGCAAGAGAAAAAAAGGAACTTAATTTTCAAGGACACAATTATCAAATTTTTGCTGACCTATCCCAACTTACTATTACTAAATGACGATCCATGAAACCCCAACTAATGGAACTGCAACGCCACAACATTATGTATCAATGGGGCTTCCCCTTTTCAGTCAGATTTAACTACCAAGGTACAATTTACAGAAGCAGATCAGCAGATGAACTACAACAAACCCTTTTAAAATTAAATCTGACAGAACCCACAAGCAGCAACACCCCCACACGCAGAAGAATGGCATCATTTTCACCTTCAGGCAGCACCCAGAAAATTTCAAAACAAAATGGGAATCATCATTCTCACAAAAGAGGCCGTTATGCCACATCATCCATGGACCAAGAAGATTCAATGGACTGACATCCTAATTCCTGATATCTCTTCATTTATTATACTAAGAGATGGTTCTCTATAAAAAACCTGTATTTATAACTGAATGTAACTGCATTCTGATAGTCACACACTGTGTGGGATCAAGTTACATTTCAGTTATATTTCTTATTACTTCTGATTCATATAGCCTTAGAATATATAAGTGAAATAAGGAAATTCTTGTTCAGTTATATATTTTCAGGTAATAACAATAGATTTATTACTTTTTAGGACAAATATGTTCAATAATCCAGAAGTAATGGAAGCTTTTTCTTTCTTTTCTTAAAACAAATATATTATTACCTAACTAGTTCCTAGAACTATGTTTTTGTTTATTCTAATCTGAAGCAATACAACCTCAATTTTATGAGTTAACATATCTAAACAGTTACATATGAATAAAATATGTAATTGTTTACTCTAAAAGGGTTAAAATCCCAAAATAATTCAAACTATCTTCATCAATACCAAAGTTATTAACAGTACCTTTCTAACTGAATTATTTAGCCTAGGGCAAGACTAACCATATACATCCACCCTGGAATAAATAATTTCAACAAAAACTATATTCTGCACTCCAATTAATGAATCATCATTTTGATGTCTTTTGACATAGCACTTCTTTCCTGTAAGCAAAAGATCCGTGTACCCCCATTAGCCCTCCTCATTCTCCCAACCATATTATGTGGGAGTGTGACGAAGGCACTTATTCCCCTGAGAGAGATATTTATTCTCTTTCACGGGTAAATTGTGATTACTTGCAAAAAATAATTTATACAATGTATCATCTAATCTCATATGTTTTTTGTTTACTCTTTACTCCAGAATTCACTGGTTTTTTTTCTATCTTTTCATCTCTTCAGTCCACACAGGTTGATCTGCGCAGTCAGCTCTGCATAACAAAAAGTAAGTCAAAACTATTTGATCTGTTGCCATGGCACCACTGAATATACTTTCCCTGAATGTTCAGGGAATAAATATCCCTCAAAAAAGGACCAAAGCCTTCCGTACTTTCCATAACAAGAAGGCTCACATAGTATGCCTCCAAGAAACACACTTCACCAAAGATTCTACTCCAAAATATATTTCTCCTTTTTATCAACAAATTTACACGGCTTCTGCCTGTACCAAGCAAAGGGGAACTCTAATTGCATTTCACCGATCCACACCATTCACCTTATCATCAGAAATTAAAGACCCAGAAGGTAGATACCTGATACTCATGGGTTATATAATGGATACAGCAATCACGGTGATTTCCTACTACACTCCTAACAAACAACCTACGCCATTCCTCTCACATATATTACAAGTGATTAATACACACAAAATAGGAACAGTGATAATGTGCGGGGATTCGAACCAGGTCCTCCTCCCATTTCTAGATAAATCACCTTTTACACCATCCAAAATAACCTCTAGATTACCTTTTTCTCACCTTCTTTCCAAATACAATCTGGTAGATTCGTGGAGAGAAAGTAACCCAATGAAAAAGAAATTCACTTATTTCTCGCACCCTCATCAAACCTTCACCAGAATAGATCATATTTTTCTAACAATAGGAATGATACCAGAAATTATTGCATCAGATATAATTCCGATTCCGTGGTCTGACCATAATGCAGTATACACTACTATAGCCTCAGCCATACCAAAAGCGCATGACCCAACGTGGTACTTACCGGACATAATGCTCAAACACCCACTACATCAGATGGCCATTGAACAAGCTTTAAAGGAATACATATCAATTAATAATACAACAGACATTTCCCCAATAACACTGTGGGAAGCTCATAAGCCTGTCTTGCGTGGTACAATACAAAGACAAATGGCACTATTTAAACGGGAACGCAAAAATCTAGCAAAAAAACTAGAACTCAATTTTAATGCAGCCTACATATCATTTCAAGATAATCCATCTCAGAGTACAAAATCTCATCTGGAAAAATCTAGATTGGAATACGAACTATTTCTCACTGAGTCAGTTGATAAATCCCTCAAACGCTCCAAACACAATTTCTACATGAATACAAACAAACCAGGTACATATTTGGCTCGGGCATTAAATTCAACTAACAAATCTTTCAAACCAATACGTTTGAAATTATCAAAAAATGTTTATACTTGTAATCCAGTTAAAATAGTCCATAAATTTCACTCACATCTCGCAACTTTATACAAGACAAACAATGAATTTAATCCTACAGAGGCTGAATCCTTCTTCTCAAAAATAACCTTACCTGAGTTGTCTCAGAATCAAAAAAGCAGTTTGGATGAGCCTATAACTATAGATGAAGTTGCTAACGCCATAAAAGACCTAAAACTTAACAAAAGACCAGGCCCAGACGGCTACTCGGCTTTATACTATAAAACATTCTCAGAAATATTCTCTCCCATTCTCACTGAAACTTTTAACAAACTTCTAGAAGGACATTCTTTTCGGCAAGAAACACTAATGCCAATTGTTTGTATGATCCCAAAACCCCTTTCTGATGATACTTCCTGTGTGAATTATCCACCTATCTCTCTGTTAAACCTTGATATTAAATTATTAGCAAAAATAATAGCAAAACGCCTCAATAGCATTATAGGAAAATTAATACATAGAGATTAAGTAGGCTTCATGCCAAATAGACAGGCAGGCGATAATATACGCAGGGCAGTGTTATTGGCACATATTGCTAAAAAACGGAAAATCCCTTTATGTTTTGTATCTCTCGATATTAAGAGGGCATTTGACACAGTATCCTGGCAATATATGCAATATTCATTACAAAAATGGGGTTTCGGACCCCACTTTTTAACATGGATCAAAGCATTATATAATAAACCCAAAGCCTATATAAAATACGCTGGATACAAATCTGATGCCTTTAATATCGAAAGAGGTACCCGACAGGGTTGCCCATTATCTCCCTTATTATTTGCCCTTATACTCGAACCCATGGCCCAATACATCAGAACAAACCAAACTATAACTGGCATTGAAGTAGGAGGTATTACACACAAATTATGTATATTTGCAGATGATATATTACTTTTTCTATCATCACCACAGGTCTCTGGTCCTAACTTAATACCAGCTCTTGATAGATTTGCAGCCCTATCCGGCCTTATGATTAATCCTAAGAAATGCCTAGTGCTTAATATTTCGCTCACAAACATGGAATTGATCCCGGCTAGGGCTGCACTCCCATTCACATGGGCAGAAAAATCAATCCCATATCTTGGAATTCAGTTAACAGCATCTCATTCTGACTTATTCTCAACCAATTATCCTCCTGTATTAAGACAGATCACAAATCTAATAAAACAATTGTTGCAACTTCCTTTATCCTGGATAGGGAAGATTAATGCAATCAAAATGACTATTCTACCCAAACTGCTTTATTTATTCAGAGTCCTCCCTATTCCAATTCCTTCCTATTTTTTGAGAATAGTACAAAAAAGAGCAACTTCATTTATATGGGGCTCTTCTAAACCACGTATACCTATACACACACTACATCTTCCCAAAAATAAAGGAGGCCTGGGATACCCTAATTTTACTAACTACTACAGAGCAGCACATTTGGCCAGTCTGTCCAAATACCATGCAAAACAGGAAATCCCATTATGGGTATTTATAGAGGCTTCAGAAAATGACCCTCTATTAATATCAAACTTGTTATGGCTTGATCCTAAAGACCGCTTTAAAATTCATAATCCCATAACTAAACACTTCTTATCTCTCTGAGATAAACTAAAAACCAACTATCAGTTACAATCTCCACACAATCCTCTCCTTTCTTTTTTCAGAAATCCGGCCTTTTATCCGGCATGGATCTACCCAAATTCTTTTAAAGCTTGGACAACATCAGGCATTCAGACACTAAATGACTTCATAGCATCTAAATCATTCCTTTCATTCCCATCGCTTAGAGAAAAATATGATCTACCAAACTCTGAGATATTTAGATATCTCCAAATCAAAAATTTCTATACACCATTCCTAAAGGGGGATACACCATTATCCCAATTATCCATTTTTGAATCAATCTGTACAAAAGATCCATTTGCTAAAGGTACAATTTCATCACTTTATAATCAATTATATGGAGTAGTAAATCTTAATAGACCCTCTTACGTTCAGAGGTGGGAGGAGGACCTGGGACGAACTTTAGAAGATACGGACTGGTCTAACATATGGCTCACATCTAAGTCATCCTCACCCAACATCTTAGCACTGGAGACAAATTATAAAGTCCTAACTCGCTGGTACCTTGTACCCGCTAGAGTGGCAAAATATTCACCTAATACCTCAGCTCTTTGTTTTCGAGGATGCCCAGAAATAGGCACACATTTACACATATGGTGGACGTGCCCAGTAATCCAAACCTTCTGGAAGGAAGTCTTCGTGATTGCATCTAAAATATTTTAAAAAATAATACAACCAGATCCATATATAACTTTACTTAATCTAAAACCGGAATGGTTAACACTCTCTCAATTCAAACTTATGACTAATAACGGCTGCAAAACAAACAGTGGCCAAAGCATGGAAATCTCCTACGTTGGTACTAGCAGAAACAATTCACAGAATGAATAATACAATGTCCCATGCTAAGATGGTAGCCATCGATCAAAATCAAATTCCAAAATTTGAAAAACTTTGGCATCCTTGGATAAAACAACAGTTCCTGTCAAATTTCAATGACTCTGTCCTGTTGCCATGGTAACAGATTAAATGACTTACAGAGACACCCATTCTAAGGCTTCAAAGAGAACTAAAAAGAATAATAAACTGACGAGCGGGACAACCTTGTGGACCATACCTCTGCCTTTCTACCCTTTTTCTTCTTTCTCTTTCCTTTTCTCCACCTTACGATTAAAGCTCATTATCAGAATTTATTTGACCTATATACACTCTACCTGTAAACAATATATATAGTAGGTATAAATCATTTAAATACCTACAAAAGTAACTAAGGAAATGACATATATCTTTAATTTAGGTTTACGTGAACCCAATGTTTAATATTTGAAATTTCATGATATTTACCTATATAATCCCTACTGTAAAACAATGAACTTACTTTATAGATCCTTGTAAACTTACTTTATGTATCTTTATAATATTGTATACTCAATAAACTTCTTTTGACAAGGAAAAACACTTGTGTGCTTCAGCCAGATAGAGGCTCTCATTATCACCTCATATGGTAGCTCTAAGCAGCTGAATCCTCATTACCCATCACAAATGGCTGTCAAATCCAGAGTAGGCTTTATGAACCTCTAAAATATATAGGCTGACTGATTCTAACGAAATAAAACATGAAAATACCATCAGTGGTGTTATACTCACATAGGCATTTTATCATAACGCATATTTTTATTCAGGGCGTAAAGAGAATTCATGTCCTCCTCCTCCAGTTGGAAGTCAAATACCTGCAGATGAAAAGAATTGTTATACATAGTTATATATTGTGTGGTCATTTACTTTGCTCTTTCTTACCGAATAAGGGTGTTTCAGCCGGTTCTTGTAAACACAAAGTTTGTACTGAAATGTATGTAAATCCTGACAATGAACTTCCGTTATTTGTTCCGCTTGGGTCTGTTAAATACACAGCTGAAAGAATTTTGATATATCTGTGCTAAACCTGTAAAAAAATACCAGTTGGTGCCAGAAATGTTGTAAGCTGATAACTTCCTATGCTCTCTGTCTCTGTTAGCACTGATCCCGTGTATAGATACAGTGCAGTGATCACCAGCTGAAAAAAATAAAATAAAAAAACTATTTCACCCACCATACCTAACGACTTGCAAGATGTAATATACGATATTATGAATGTGAGTTAGGGACCTTAGATTGTAAGCTCCTTGAGGGTAGGGACTGATGTGAATGTACAATGTATATGTAAAGCGCTGCATATATTGACAGCGCTATATAAGTACCTGAAATAAATAAATATCATTGAGTTAATATCTTGAATATTATTATTTTTTATTTTTTTAAAGATGAATGTTTGTTGATATATTACATCAATGTACATGTGAATCACAAATCAAAGCAAAGAGTAAGGGGTTGATTTACTAAAGGCAAATAGACTGGGCACTTTGTAAAGTGCAGTTGCATATTGCAAGAGCAGTTGCCCCAGAGCTTAGTAAATGAGCAGAAGCTCTGTTGACTTTCATCATCCAATCAAATAAAAATGCTGTTTTTATTTTTCTTGCACATGATTTGGTACTCTTTGCATAGAGAAGTCTTACGTCATTTACTAAGCTCTGGAGCAACTGCACCTGCAGAGTGCAACTGCACTTTACAAAGTGTACAGTCCATCTGCCTTTAGTAAATCAACCCCTAAAAGTCATGAGTCACAAAAAATATATAGTCACATCTAGATAATCCAGAGGATCCAGATAACACATTTCAGCAGAAGTTTACATTTCAGGGTCACTGTTCAACACATACACATGTCCACCTCCCAATCATTTGGAGCAGGGGGAAAGGAAGGGAAATGGAGAGGGGGTGCAGGTACTTAGACAGAAAGGTAGAATAGGGAGGGGAAAGGGAGGAAGGGTGAGATCTAAGGTGACACACTGTAAGATTCCTAGCTTCAACCCAAGCCGAACAGATTTTTTGAATTTCGTGGTGCAGTTGCACCCCATATAGGTCAACTTACAATATATAGGGGTAGGGAGATATTAATCATAGCCTTCCAGGAGGATACCATAGGAGGGTCTGGCATCTTCCATTTAGACAGAATAGTTTTCCTTGCATAATAGGCAGCATAGAAAATTAAATATTTTGTATGAATGTTAGCAGGTAAGTTTAGCAATTACACCCAGCAAAAGAATCAGAGGATCAGCCATAATATTGACTCCACTAATCACAATAATGTCAGCAACCACCGCTCTCCAAAAGTCTTGTATTAAGTGGATAGGACCAAACTATATGGATAATATTTTCCACCTTCTAATGCCATTTAGGACAGACATCATCATTAGTATGATAGATGATCGACAGTCTCTGGGGCGTGTAATATACTCTGTGAAGGAATTTTATTTGGACAAAATGGTCTCTAGCCGAAATCATAAGAGTTATGTACTGTTGGAGGCTCTCGCGTCAATCCTCATCAGTTAGATTTGGTACATCTTGCTGCCAAGCCTGGAACATCCTTCCTGCACTAGGAGCTGTGACGTGGCTCGGATGCCCCTATAGCAAGCTGCCAGGAGAGCCGAAGAGGGACCCGAGAAGAGGAGGATCAGGGGATCAAATCCACTGCAACAGAGCAGGCATAGGCGTGGGCACAGGGTGTGCCAGGTGTGCCTGGGCACACCCTAATCACCCTGTGTGGCACAAATTTCCCCTGTTTAGGCCCCTGATATTTCACAAAAGCAAAACAATTTAAGACAAAATACAAAAAAATATATATAAAAATTGTAAAAAAATAACAAAAAAAAATAATAAAAATAAAAAAACTATTGACACTATACACTGCTCTACTGACAACAATCTCTGCCCTACTGACACGTCACGTATATACACACACGCACGCATGTGTTTTGAGCTTTGGGGTGCACACCCTAATCCAATAAACTGTGCACACCTATGAGAGCAGGTAAGTATAACATGTTTTTTATTTTTACCTTAAAAAAAAAAATGAGACTAAAACCACTTTAATTGTAATCCCATACTGCTAGAATTAGTAAATAGACAGGGCGATATATTATATTTTCCAGTTTTAATTTTTTTTTTTTACATGTCACTTGATTCCTGGTTTCTGCATAGGCCAAAATTATGGCATACATTACAGGAGTCTCCATGGGCACTTTTTTGTCTTCCATATGGAGAAGGGGAGGAAGGGCTTTCTCAGCTAAGCACGACCTTCTGCATGCATGCCTGGGCTAAGAGCAGATGGATTTCAGGAAGTAAATGCAACACGAATTTGCTGCATACCCCTTTTAGGTCAGATGTATAGGATGTATAGAAGCCAGGAGAATGGCATTTTTAATCAGTTCATCTCTCACACCTTTATACCCACTATAGAACAGAGCAATTTTTTCAATTTCTATTTTAGGGTCCTTTCACACGGGTGTTCCGTATGTCTGTTTTTCCTCCATCCGTTGACATTAAGTGATCATGCGCTGACATCCGTCTCCGCTAAGCTCCGTTTCTTTAAGATGAAAGAAAACCCTATTTTTTTTCCCCTAAAAAAAATGGAATGGGCGAAAAACTGATGTTAGCGGACGATCCCCTTACATCTGATCCGCTGACATCCGTTTTTAAAGTGGAGTTCCACAAAAATTGAACTTCCGCTTTAAGTGACGGTGACCCCCTGGCATGCCACATTTGGCATGTATTTTTTTGGGGGGGAGCGGATACCCTCTTTTTAGAGGCATTTAGCTCCCACTCCCTCCCGGGCTCTGTGGCGCCGGAAGAAAGTTCACCTCTCCCCCCCCTCCCTCCAATCTTGTGGGACACGTCACAGGTCCCAAAAGATTACTCGGCCATTCACAGCATCCAGCACAACTCGTGCATGCGCAGTGCGTGCCCGGCTGTGGCTTCACAGCTGGGCACGCACTGCGCATGCACGAGCTGTGCTGCCCACAGTAAGAATGGCAGCGCCGCGGAGAGGAGCAGGGCTTCGTACACCTGCATCGCTGGACCATGGGACACAGGTGAGTGTCTGATTATTAAAGTCAGCAGCTACACTGTTTGTAGCTGTTGACTATACTTTTTTTTTAATTTTCGGCGGAACTCTGATTTAAACACTTTTTTTTCCCCTCATTAAACGCGTATGGCTGGTTGCTAAGGAGGGGGCCAGGAAGTCGGCAGCTGCGTCCTTAACAACGGATGAGTCATCAGCTGTCAGCGGGGTCCCGCTGACAGCTGAATGTAAAAAGAATAAAAAATTGCAGGCAAAAAAAAACAAAATGCGAAAACAATGGTGTGTGGTCTCCCCCAGGTCCATACCCGTTCCTTCGGGTCTAGTATGAATTTGAAGGGGACCCCTCCCCACCAATTATTTATTTTAAATGGCGTGGGGTCCCCCCCAAAATCCATACCAGACCCTTATCCGAGCATGCAGCCCGGAAGGAAAGGGAGGGGACGAGCGAGCGCCCCGCCCCCCTGAAACATACCAGTCCACATGCTCTCAACATGGGGGGGTGGGTGATTTGGGGCAGAGGAACTTGCCGCCATGTTAATGGAGACAAGGGCCTCTTCCTGACAACCCTGGCTGGTGGTTATCGGGGGCTGCGAGTGGGGGCTTATTGGAATCTGGAAGCCCCCTTTAAGAAGGGGGCCCCCCTATATGAATGGGTATCGGCTACATCGTACCCCCTATCACCAAAAAAGCAGTGAAAAAAAAAAAAAAAAGAGACGGCTTTTGACAAGTCCTTTATTAATAGCTCTGAGCTGTCTTCTCCCACCACCGTCTCTCCCGCTAAAAAAGAAAGCTGCTGTTCTGTGGCTGTCTTCCTCCGTTGTGTTGTCGCCCACTGTCTAACAACTCTTATATAGTCATGGGGCATGGCCATCCGATGATGTCACAAGGGCGGGCTCTCCAGGTGAAGTCATCTGATTACCACACCCAATGGCAATATAAGATGCGACAACACAACGGAGGATGACAACCACAGAACTGCGGCTTTTTTTCTTTTTTAGCTGGCAGAGGCAAGAAGACAGGTGGGAGAGGCAGTGGTGGCTGGAGAAGCCAGCTCAGAGCTATTAAAGATGAGGTCCGGCTGAAGAAAAAAAATTTTTAAAAGTCAGCAGCTACAAACACTGTAGCTGCTGACTTTTAATAAGCACACTTACCTGTCCAGGGTGCCCGAGATGTCGGCCACCCGAGGCCGATCCGTCCATCGGATCGGGTCCCGGCGCCGCCATTCGAACTAAAAGAAACAGGCAGTTGAGCCTTGTGGCTTCACTACCCGTTTCCTACTGCTCATGCGCGAGTCGCGTGGTGCTTTGTGAATGGCCGGCTGTGTTCTGAGACACACAGTTCCCAGAACACAGCGTGCCCCATTCCCTAGAAGACAACGCGAGGAGGAGAAGAATGAAGATCATCACGGTGTAGGAAGTGGCAGATTAGGACGATCTGCCTAGCAACAGCCATTTCTGGTAAGTAAAAAAAAATTTTTTTTTAAATTTTTTCTTTCAGATTTTTAGGAGCATTTTTTTTTTTTTTTTTAGGGTGGACCTCCGCTTTAATAAAGGATTTGTCAAAAAACTTTTTTTCTTACTTTTCACTGCTTTTTTGGTGAATGGGTAGGGGTACAATGTACCCCTACCCATTCACATAGGGGGGCCCGAGATCTGGGGGCTCCCTTCTTAAAGGGGGTTTCCAGATTCTGATAAGCCCCCCACCCGTAGACCCCAACAACCACCAGCCAGGGTTGTCGGGAAGAGGCCCTTGTCCCCATCAACATGAGGGCTAGGTGCAGGTCAGGTCAGGAATGATTTGCCCCCTTAATGACCAGGCCATTTTTTGGGTTACGGCATTGTGTCACTCTGACAATTGTGCGGCTGTGCAGTGCGGTACCCAAACAAAATTTATGTCCTTTTTTTCCCACAAATAGAGCTTTCTTTTGGTGGTATTTGATCACCTCTGCAGTTTTTATTGTATGCGCTATAAACAAAAAAAAGGAGAAACAATTTTGAAAAAAACCCAATATTTTTTACTTTAATACATATCCAAAAAAATGTTTTAAAAACATTTTTTCATCAGTTTAGGCCAATATATATTCTTCTACATATTTCTGGTAAAAAAAAAATAATCGCAATAACTGTATATTGATTGGTTTGTGCAAAAGTGATAGCGTTTACAAAATAGGGGATATATGTATGGCATTTCTATTATTTTTTTTACTGTGTAAATGTCACGGGCAGGGAAAGGGTTAACACCAGGGGCGATCAAGGGGTTAAGGTGTCCTAGGGAGGTGTTTCTAACTGTGGGGGCAGTGTAGTGACTGGGAGTAGAGAGACATCGCTGTTCCTAATCACTAGGAACAGCAGATCTCTCTCCTCTCCCTGACAGAATGGGGATCTGTCTGTTTACATTGACAGATCCCCCGTTCTGCCTCTCTCAGGAGTGATCGCGGGTGCCCGGCAGACATCGCGGCCGCCAGTCACGCAGTGGCCACGCTCCTGCTAAGGCTATTTAACTTGTTTAGGTATAAAGTACCAGAATAAATAAATGAATAAACCGATGTCTACATGACGAAGTGGATCTCAACCAGTCTAATTAATTTATATGAGGTATATGCTTTTAAGGCACTAAGAAAGACATTCTCTTCCTTTTTCTATAGTATATGGTGGCTGCCAGCCCTCTAGATGTTTATTGAGCTTTATCTCTGACAGGATTCGTCCTGGACCCAATGCCACAGTGGGTTAATAGCCATCAGCTTGGATTTATTAAACTTCATTTATTCTGGTAGTTTATACCTGAATCCAATTTATAATAATGTCTACTAAATCTCTTTATCAGACTGCAATGTATACCATCTCTCCCATCCCCCCTCTGTCTGTGGAGGCTCCCACACCCGCCGGGGCGGACCTATTCTCTTTGGACTGTTGTACATGATTTTGCTCTGGGTAAGGCGGCTTGTGGGGGGTGACACCACACATGTCATAGTATTGTTATTGTCATTTTTTATTCCACGAATGACTTCAAATGTCTTACTATTATTATAATTTTTGCTCTTTCTTTCTTTTTATTCTTAGTATGATATATGATCTCCGTTTTGTAAACATCATATATATGCAAAAAGCTCCTGAAGAAGCGGTAAAAATTTCAGCGAAACATGTCAAGTGTGTTTAAATATACAGTTATTGGGTGAACTGGTAATCTCAGTCGAGGTTTGAACTTACAGAGCTTTTATAAATAAACCATGTATGTGTTTTAACATGTTGTAAATTAAATAAAATTCAACTTTTTTATCTACCAATATTCCACACATCTGTATGGTACCATTAAAGTCCACTGTGGCCTCAACACAAAATATTTTTCTCTTTATAAACATTGTCAGTTGGGCTTTTTTTTTTTTTTTTCGACAGCAGCAGCTCCTACAACTGATGTGCTTAGCAACTCCTGGCTGTGGTTCTGACAAAGAAAGGAGCAGCAGAGGGGCCGAAGGACAGGGAGTACTACACACACCTTGTGTACTCCGATTATGTTTTTTTTTTGGCTTATGTAGCATGCCCTCAGGAAACATGTTTTGGTGGAAATTGTCTAAGAAAGGATATCACCTCACTTTCAAAGTGCTCTTATGTCCTGCTGTGCCTCTGCACTGGCTCCTCTCCTAAACTGAAATAGCTTGCTTTGATTTGACTGCACACCGTGAGCTTCTCACAACGTGCATTAGAAGCTGCAGCAAGTCAGATAGTCAGATAGATCCTCCTAATTTCCTGGCTCAAGGACATCCAGTATCAGCTAACCCATCACTTCTCTACCTTTTAGCTAAGATCAAGTGTAGTATCTGTTCTTATCAGTGTCCAGTAGGGGTGCTAGGCCGTCATTATGGCAGGAATAGTTGGCTGTATAGTAACAGACACTGGGGTGCCCACGGATAGTTGGGGCACAGGAGTAATTTCCCCGGGAAATTGATATGGGCCCAGTTCTTCTGGTTTGAATGGATCTATCTTGTCTGGTCATTGGCTGGGAAGGCAGAGAGTCAATGGTGTCTGTGCCCCCTGGCCTTCTAGCTAAGTTTGGGACAATTTTTGCTACCAGGCCTCAGGGCCTAGCCAGTGCACATTGCACGGCCACTTATTTATGTAATTTATTTTCTCCTCACGTTTGTCACTTTTCACTTTTGTGTGTGTTTTTCTTCACTGGATGGAGGATGTGAGTCCTCTGGCTTGCCCTGAAGTCTGGGGGGTGGATGTGTGGCCCTTAGGTTCCTTTCTCCCCTGAACCTGGAAGGTCTCTCTTCTAGAGAGAGCCCCTTGACTTAGTGCTCAGTGGTTGGCTTTGGTTGGCCATTAGAAGAGAGGGGTCCGCCAGGCCTTCTGGCTAGGTGGACCTAATCATACCCTTGTTCCTGGAACCTTGCAACCCGGGGGTTCAGGGAGAGGTCCTACCCCTTTGGGGGTGGATAAAAGCACACCCTTCAATGCACTTAATAGTGTGTGTTCACATGCACGTTTTTTTTTGTACACTTAACGGTTTTTGTTTTCTTTTTTAGCATCACTACGGATTAAAAAAAAACAAATAAGGGTGCCTAACCTGTGGCCCTCCAACTATTGTGGAACAACAAGTCCCTTGCGGCAATGCAAGGCTGACAGCTACAAGCATGACTCCCAAAGGTTGAGACATGATGGAACTTGTAGTTCCACAAGAGCTGGAGGGCCATAGGTCGAGCACCTATGAAATTCTAACCCTTCCCAGGCCAACTATCCCCGGCCTCAGTGGCGTAGCCATACTTTCCGTCACCCGGGCAAAGGCTCAGTTCGGTGCCCTCCCACCCCAAAAGAGGAATTATTTTTACAATATTATGTTGCATCAGTGCCCCCCATACATCAATGCCCCCCCCCCCTTTACATCAGTGCTTGCTTCAGAGTCCCCCATTACTTATTATTGTTATTATAATATCAATGCCCCACCTAACATTAATATCCCTCTTTACATCCGTGTCCTTCCGTACATCAGTGTCCCCCTTTACATTAATGCCCCATTTTACATCAGTGTCCCCCCTTACATCAGTATCCCACCTTACTTCTAAGCCCCCTTAAATCAATCCTCCTTTACATTAGAGTCCTTCTTAATGTTAGTATCCCCCCTTACTTCAGAGCCCCTTCCTTCACATCAGTTCCTCCATTTATATCGATGTCCCCTCTTACATCAATTCACCTTACATCAGTGTCCCCTTTTATAATAGTGCCTTACTTGCATCAGAGTCCTCCCTTACATCAGTGCCCCCCTTTATATCAGATTATTTCCTTAAATCAGAGTTTCTCCTTACTTGAGAGTTCCTCCTTAGATGAGTTTCGTCCTTTATATCAATGTCCCCTCTTACATCAATTTACCCCTTACAATAGTGCCTTCCTTGCATCAAAGTCCCCCCTTACTTTCATCCCCCTTTACATCAGAGTCCTTCCTTACATCATTGTCCCTACTTAAGAGCCTCCCTGTACATCAGTTCACCCCTTTATATCAATGTCCCCTCTTGCATCAATTCCTACTTACACCAGTGTCCCCTCTTTCTTCAGAGCCCCCCCTTACAACAATTCCCCCCTTTATATCAGTGTTCACCTCTACATCAGTGTCCTCCTTTACTATAGTGCCTTCCTTGCATTAGAACTCCCCCTTACATCTGTGCCCCCCTTACATATGAGTCCCCCCTTACATCAAAGTATCCCCCCCTTAGATCAATGCCCCCCCACATCTGCCTGCCCCCCATTTTATATCAGTGTGCCCCCTCCCCCTTACCTCAGTGTGCCCCCCTTTACACCAATGTACCCCCTTACATCAATGTGCCCCCCTACCTTACCAGCATCACTGGAGCAGTGGTCCTAGCAACCAAGGACTGGGGGGGGGGGGGGTGCAGAGTTTTAGAGCCCTAGGCAGTGCAGTCGTAACTATGAGCAGATCTTTGAGCTGCAGCTGTTCTTGTCACTGTCAGATGCAGCTCAAAGATCGGTGTGTGTGCGATTTGGGGGGGGGGCAGGAGTGAGGACATGTACTTACAGAGCCCGGGGGGGGGATCAGCTTTCTTCCAGGCACAGTGCTGCATCCGGTCCTGCATGCACAGGCTCCTGTACCCACGCTGAACACTTTGGGATCCCCAGGGACCAGTGCCGGCTGGTGGAAATTTTTTTTGGGGGGGATGGAAAATAGTATGCCCCCCTCCCCCGGTAGGTCAGTAGCACTTACCCCATCACCGGCGGCTTCCCCCTGTTTGATGGCGGTTGCCTCCCATTCTCCTACTCTTCATCACCGGTGGCTTCCTTTGCTCTCCATGGCGGTGGCTTCCTATTCTCCTGCTCTCCACATCGGTGGCTTCCCCCTGCTCGGCGGCCTCCCATTCTCCTGCTCTCCATGGCGGCAGCTTACGTTTTCCTCCCTCCTCCTCGGCAGCCAATCAGGAGTCTTCTCTTTTCGACCAATCTGAAAACAGGTCTCACACCGCTTCTGATTGGCCAGATTGAGGATCAGTGTTTCAACGGCAAATATTCATTTGCTGTTGTAACACACCTGGGTGTGTCTGCGACCCGAGCCCACCCTATTTTGAAGCCTATTAGAACCTCTGGTTCTAATCAGGTACTTCAAAAAAATCACCTGCCGCTGTAATTCATGCGCCCGGTGCCCTGAAAGGGGCCAGATGCATGAATAGGGGGTGACCGCTGCAGCCATGGATAGATTCATGCTATGCATGAATCTATCTATTATGCATATAGGGGGGTGATCCATCCAGCTCAGCCATCCTCATTCACGACTCATCCATCCACATTCATGGCTCAGCTATCCTCATCCACGGCTCATCCATCCCCATCCACGCCACATCAGTTCTCATCTGTGCCACATCTATGCCACTACAGTGCCCATCAGTGCCACACAAAAGTGTAATAGGTAGTCAAATTAGATTTTAAATTTATGCCCCTAGAACACCTGATGGTGCTCCCTGCATGTTGGGCCTCTGTATGTGGCCAGGCTGTGTAAAAGTCTCACACATGTGGTATCGTAATACTCGGGAGGAGTAGCAGAATATATTTTGGGGTGTAATTTTGCTATGTACATGCTATGTGTTAGAAATATTGTATAAATTGACAACTTTGTGTAAAAAAAAAAAAAAAAAATGGGTTTTAATTTTCTTTCCACATTTTCCAAAAACTTGTGGAAAAAAAATGACATGTTCAAAAGACCCATTATGCCTCATAGAATATACGTGGGGTGTTTGCTTTCCAAAATGGGGTCATTTTTTGGGCGTTTTCATTGTCCTGGTGCTCCAGTGCCTTCAAAAGTGCAAGAGGTAGTCAAGAAATTATATGTGTAATTTATGTCCCTAGAACACCTGATGGTGCTCCCTGCATGTTGGACCTCTGTATGTGGCCAGACTGTGTAAAAGTCTCACACATGTGGTATCACCATACTCAGGAGGAATAGTAGAATGTGTTTTGGGGTGTAATTTGTGCTATGCATATGCTATGTGTGAGAAATAACCTGGTAATATGACAATTTTGTGAAAAAAAAAAATCAATCTTCATTTTGCAACTGTGGGAAAAAATTACGTCAAAAAAACTCACTATGCCTCTTACTAAAGATTTTGGAATGTCTACTTTCCAAAAAGGGGTCATTTGGAGGGTATTTGTACTTTCTTGGCTTGTTAGGGTCTCAAGAAATGAGATAGGCCGTCAGTGCATCAGGTGTGATCAATTTCAATGATTGGCATCATAGATTGTAGACTCTACAACTTTCACAAAGACCAAATAATATAAATAGATTTGGGTTATTTTTACCAAAGATATGTAGCAGTATAAATTGTGGTCAAAATTTATGAAGAAAAATGACTAAATCTGCTAAATTTTATAACAGAAACAAAGAAAAATGCATCTGTTTACAGAATTTTTGGTCTTTTTTCATTTATAGCGCAAAAAATAACAAACCCAGTGGCGATTAAATACCACCAAAAGAAAGCATTATTTGTGTGAAAAAAATAACAAAAAATTCATATGGGTACAGTGTTGCATTCAAAATTCAAAATGTAAGAACACCGAAAGCTGAAAATTGGTCTGGTTAGGAAGGGGGTTTAAGTGCCCAGTGGGTAAGTGGTTAACCAGTTAACAACCGTGCCATAGCCGAATGTTGGCTACAGCGTGGCTCAATAACTCTGGGAGGGTGTACTATGACATCCTCCCAGAATTGTGCTCCCGTGCGCCCCCTGGGACACGCACCGGGGGCTTCTGTGAGCACTGGGTTCACGGGACCCTGTGGGTCACAGATTGCGGTAAAGGGCCAATGACAGCGGCCCTTCACCACGTGATCTCTCTGTCCAATGACGGAGCGATAAATGTAAACAAACCGGCGTCATGTCCGGTTCTTTCCGCTGCTCACACCAATCGTGTGAGCAGAGAAGGGAGGAACTGCAGTGCGAGGTTGCTTCAGGTAGTTATCTTTTTAAAAGCACCAGTGCCCCCATGCCAGATCGGTGCCCCAATCCATGCCAGATCAGTGCCCAGCAGTGCCCCAGTCTGTGCCAGATCAGTGCCCAGCAGTGCCCCAATCCATGCCATCTCAGTGCCATATCAGTGCCCCAATCCGTGCCACATCAGTGCCCAGCTGTGCCACATCAGTGCCCAGCGGTGCCCCAATCTGTGCCATACTAGTGCCCAGCAATGCCCCAATTTGTGCCATATCAGTGCTCAGCAGTGCTATATCAGTGCCCCATCGGTGCCATATCTGTGCCCAGCAGTGCCCCATTTGTGCTATATCAGTGCCACATCTGTGCCTCATCAGTGGTCTACAGTGCCACGTCATGTGTAATTTATGTCCCTAGAATGCTTGATGGTGCTCCTTGCATGTGGCCAGGCTGTGAAAAAGTCTCACACGTGTGGTATCGCCATACTCAGGAGTAGCAGAATATATTTTGGGGTGTAATTTGTGGTACGCATATGCGAGAGAGAGAAATAACCCGTTAATATGACAATTTTGTGATGGATGCGGCCACCAGCAGGGACACCGCGGGTTTCATTTGCAGGTAAGTGGCACATAATGGGCTGCGATTCATATTAACCCATTATGCTTTTACGTTGCAGGGGAACAAAGAGGAAGTAAAACTCATCAGGGTTTACGTCATCTTTAAATTTCAGCTTTATCCATTCCCTATTTTATCCAAAACTTAAAAAAAGTTGTGGCAGAGTTTGTACCTGCAGGTTCTCTTTGATTCTGTGTTCAGTGTAGCTTTTTGCAAGAACGACAATCCCTCTCTGCAGGTGATATCGAAGCGCCACCTGAGCCGGAGTCCGTCCGATCCTCTGTGCTATACCATTCACGACTGGGTCCTCAAGGAGTACAGGGCAACCTACACCAACCCTGCATCGAAGCAAACAGACAAAGCTCATGTCAAAAAATAAAATAAGCTTACCACCAGAGCGGCCTGAGCACACAGGAGGGGGGGATTAGTGACAGACGATAATTGTGTCTCTTCCTCCAGCAGATGAAAGACATTTTTAATAAAAGACTTGTCAACACTACTTTTTTTGGTGAATGGGTAGGGCTTCCAGATTCTGATAAGCCCCCCCGCTCACAGACCCCGACAACCACCGGCCAGGGTTGCCGGGAAGAGGCCCTTGTCCCCATCAACATGGGGGCAAGGTGATTTGTGGGGGCGCAGAGCCCCCCCAAAGCACCCACCCCCCCATGTTGAGGGCATGCGGTCTGGTATGTTTTGGGGGGGGGGGGGCGCTCGCTCGTACCCCCCCTTTCCTGACCTGCATGCTCAGATAAGGGTCTGGTATGGATTTTGGGGGGGACCCCACGCCATTTAAAAAAAAATCTAGGCGTGGGTGGGTCCCCTCCGAATCCATACTAGATCCAAGGGCCAGGGGGGACCCCACGCTGTTTTTTTTTCCGGCAATTCATTCATTTACATTCAGCTGTCAGTGGGGAAGCCCGCTGACAGCTGATGATTCATCAGTTGTTAAGGACGCGGTGGCCAGCTTTCTGGCCCCCTCCTTAGCAACCAGTTATATATAGTGAATGTACAGCTAAAAAAAAAAAAAAACACAAATCACGGCAAAAAACTTGTACTTGCATTTTTGGATGCGGGTTCATTGAAGTCTATTACGTGCAAAATGCTGCATTTTGCGGGAAAAAACTCCCAGACCCTTTCCAAAAACGCAGAGGCACAAAAATGCATTGATGTGAATGTGTTCACATAGGAATTCCCTGCATTTCTGCAAAACAGGTGGTCCGTTTTCATCCGATCCCCCATAGAGGTAAGCGGGGCTCCGACAGATCCGTCCCTGCACAGTGAGCAGAGATGGACCTGTCATCCGTCAGCTCAGCGGAGATCAACAAATCAACCCTTGCTGAGCAAGCAGAGTCTGTCAAAACGGACATATATGTGTGAAAGGGGCTAGCTCTTTCACACATGTGGACCGTTCAGGCCTGCCTGTCAGTTTTTCAGGCGGACCGGAACGGATGCTCCATGTACCTCTATGGAGCGACGGATGTGAGCGGTGACATCCAATCCGCTAAATCCAGACGGATGGAAACCCTATTTTCCATCCGTCTGGTGGATCGGATGAAAACGGAGAGGCGGATCCGTTTTCATCCGATCCCCCCATAGAGGAGAGCAGGGCTCTGACAGGTCCATCCCTGCAGTGAGTAGAGATGGACCTGTCATCCGCCGGCTCAGTGGGGATCAACGGATCGATCCCTGCTGAGCAAGCGGAGTCCGTGAAAACTGACAATTGGGTGTGAAAGAGCCCTTAGGCTCCCTGCACACTGGCTTAAAATTCACTGCTACTGCAGGAGTTTTGTGCCTGTAGAAGCAGCTCAGTGTTATCCTATCTGTCCATGCACATTAAGACGATTACAGGCACATATTTTTGAGCTCAGCATTTAGGCTGCATTCACACCTGAGCATTTGCAGCTCATAAAACGCTCATCTCAAAAGTTCCAAAACGCCCAACAAGCAAAATCCCATTCATTTAAATGGCCCCTGTTCACATCGGAGCATTCTGTCGCCTGAAGCAATACATCTGAAGCTCAAAAAAGTACATAGGCTTCTTTTTTAGGCAGATTACAGGCGTTTTCTGCTTTTTACAACGGTGACCTTTTGACCTGTACAAAATCGCGGCACAAAATCGCAGTAGAAATCACAAGACTTTCTGCCTGAAAATGATATGCTCAGGTGTGAATGCAGCCTTAGGCCCCTGTCACACTTGTACGACCTGAAAGTCGTGCAATTTTGACATGATTTTAGCACGATTTTAAGCAATGCCTGTGTAAACATGAGGTCTATGGACAGCAAATCGCATGAACGTTGGACCAAAGTAGTGCAGGGACTACTTTGAAGTTGCTGAGACTTGAAATCGCACAGACATTAATGGTAATCATTGGAAAACATGGGGAACAACTTGTCATGCGACTTTGCAGTACCAAGTCACAGGACAAGTCGCACAAGTGTGAAAGGGGCCTTAGAGGCAGCAAAAAACCCTTCTGGTTTGCGTCTCTGAATGGAGCTTACTGGCAGAAAAAAAAAACGTAAAACTCTCCCAAACTCGTCTAAACTTTGTACCAAAATATATGTTCTATTTGAGCGTTTTTTCCTGCTAAGTGAATTGGAGTTTTTTTTAAGCCCAGTGTGCATGGAGCCTAACTTTGTTTCTCTTCCTCTGTCTCTCTGATCCCGCAGGTTTTTTCATCTCATCTATATTTTTATTAACCCAGTTTAAACTTTTAGATTTAGAAGGAATTCTGTGAGTTATGTTGTATTTGTGTCTGCTAATGATTTTATTGTATTTTTAGCAAAATATAACTTTAAAATTTTCTTGGGGGGGTCCTGTCAGGTAGTCTGTATGGGGCCCCACAATTTCTATCAGCAGCCCTGCCACCAAGCACATCAGGCAGTGATAGAATTAGTGTTGCACCACTGGCACATTGTTATTCTCCAATTTGTCTGACAGACAGAAGTGCTGAATGTGCAGCAAGGATGTCAATTCTTTACGGGAAAAAAGATCAACCAGAGAGAGAGAGAGAAAGACCTAATGTGTTTTGTTTTTATTTTAGCAGTCTTCCCAGCATGAGTGTGACATGACATGTGTTATGCTGTATAGGTCAAAAATTTAGGTAAGGCGCTATTCTCATGTGCAAAATTTAGTGTAAAATGTACCATGTACTCTATAGTTGTATTAAACCCCTCATTCAAACCTTCATCACAATCTCAATATTAGTAGTAACATGTGACCGTTACAATCAAAAATTAAATTCATGTATAGAACAACAGAAAAACAAAATCATAAAACTGCACTTTGCAAAGTGTACTGCAAGCAATGCAAAATAATAAATGTGTATAATATCCTAAATGTATACAGTTTAAAAATATAGTCCAATGTGATGTTCAATCAATCTTAAGAACCCATCCATACTGGTGTAGCAATGTAGACTACAATTGCAAAACACAGTTATCCTCCGGTGTTTCTACGCTTCACATGACCCTCTAGTGCCCAGTGTTATCAACTGACGTCATGTTTTTGAGCCATGTTTTTGAGCCAAACTAAAGGGATTGTGGGATCAGTAGTTCCTCAGACTGATATTGGTTTTGCATGATTATGCCCTTGGACTACATATCCCAGAGATCTTTGCTACTATCAGAGATATTGCTGGGAGGAGCTATAAAAGAAGCCAAAGTCCCACCCTGCGGTCTCTTCCACCTGGGCCTGACGTGGGACGGACCTCTCCGTGCATGGAGAGAGAGGTTGCAGCCTACCACACGATGTACAACATTCCAACCCAGATGAGAGGGGCCTGCTTGCTGTCTGTCAATCATCCGTCCAGCACCACTTTGGTCGCCTGCCAACCTGTGTTCTGAGCTTGGCATCAGGAGATCGATACGGCTGATCCGCTGCACGTGTGTTGCTACAGGAGCTGCTGTCCGGAAGGCCTTAAATCGGCCTGGTCGTTGGTGAGAGGGCAATCGCCCACCTTTACAAATCCCTTCATACGGCTACACTGGGACACTTTGCACAGGCATCTTTACGTTGGGAATATTTTACTGAACCTATCTTGAACACTGTGCATAGACACCTTTAGCTTCTACCATTCCAAGAGACCTTATTGCTTGCTACTACCCCTTATTGGATAAAGATAATGAGCACCTACTGCCGGTGAAGACCATCAGATCTGCAACGGGGACATTGCTGTCATTATTACTACAAGTGCCCTTATATCATTACTATTAAGTCCGACCTCTCATTAGGGTTAATGGTCTATAGGCTAGCTAAGGATTCCCTTTTAGAAATTTGTCAGTAAAACCATTTAATCCTTGTTTATCCTTTCAGGTGCAAGCAGTATTCCACTGTACATGTGTGTAAATAACTGACTGTTTACCTTGTGTTATTCGGATGAATTCCTTTGCCGAGTTGGCGCTGTTGCCCAAAACCCAGCAGATCTATTACCTCCTCTTTGTGACAACATCTTCTTTGAACTGTTCTAGTACACATTATCAGAACATAAAATGCACAGAGTTGTCTGACTTATTACTTTAAGGTGGTGCAAAGATGTCTGAACCCAGAGTGTAAGTGGGTTGAAATGTTCATCAGGTCATGGCAATGCAGATCAGTAAATACAATCAGTCCCTTAGGGGCCGTGCTACACTGTCTATGAGAAAATCTTGAAAGGATGTACAGTCTCTCCTCACTTAACGACCAGGTTCCGTACCAGCAATCAGGTTGTTAAACGAATTGGTCATTAAACGAAGAGCCACAAGTGATGAATATTTTAAGCATTTTTAACTACTGTACTGTATTCTTAAAAAAAGGTCTATACATAAAACTCCAACTCAAAAACATTGTTTTATTTAGCATAAGTAGAGAACACAAAAATAGAAACAAAAATTCTGTACTGTACAATACAATAATCGGGTCGGGAGAGCTGGTAGTAAGTCAGATTGGTCATTAAAAAGGTAAGTCTTTAAAGGAGGAGTATCTGTATATATTGCTCGTCTACCCAATAAACCAGTGCTCCACCATGTGTGGCAATGTAGATTCACTCACCAGAGCCACAAGGTCTCAGGGCCCAATAAAGCCTTTTGTTGAACCAATATGATCAGATGTAGTGGTCAGATTTTCTTCAAACAACTTCCAAGCACTTCTCCAATGGTATTATTCTCCCATCAAGTGCCAAGAAATGAATAAATGGCAGGATGATCGTGCAATACCGTTTAATAAAATAAATTCCTAAAAGTATCTCTTCATATAATGTGCTTACATTAAGTGCCCGGACTGGCACCAGCTCGATAAGCCTGTAAATCTTTGCTGGCATTCAAAGATCGCGACGTGTGTTCCACCAAGACCAGATGTGATGTCACTGATTATCCTCGGCAACAGACAGCAACCCAAACTCTATGCATTTCGCTGAATAGGCATCAACAGGAAATCCAGTTGCTGCCATTTTCCTGGAGACCTAAATACCCGCTGCCATTTTTCTACTAGTGGACTAATAATAATTTAGGGAGAGGACTTGGTGAACTGCATGCCAAGGTCTACAGTAGGTAGGGGGGGAAGAACGGATCTTTGAATGCCAGCAGAGATTTACAGGCTGATTGAGCCAGTGGCGGTCTGGGAAATTTTTTAATGTAAGCACATTTTATGTACAGATACTTTTAGGAATTTGTTTTATTAAACAGTATTGCATGATCATTCTGTAATTTGTTCATTTTTTGGCACTTGGTGTTAACCGTTTGATGGGAGAATAATACCATTGGAGAAGTGTTTGGATGTTGTTGGAAGAACATCTGACCACTACATCTGATCATATTGGTGTAACAAAAGGCTTTATTGGTCCTTGAGACCTTGTGGTTCCTGGTGAGTGCATCTACATTGTCACACATGGTGTGACACATGGTGTGCAATGGTTTGTTGGGGAGAGGAGCAATATACATCCTTTGAAAATTTTCTCATACACAGTATAGTGGATCGGTTCTAAAGATTGATTGAACGTCACATTGGACTTTATTTTTGAACTGTATACATTTGGATATTATACACATTAATGCCCCGTACACACGGTCCGATTTTCCGACGGAAAATGTGTGATAGGACCTTGTTGTCGGAAATTCCGACCGTGTGTAGGCTCCATCACACATTTTCCATCGGATTTTCCGACATACAAAGTTTGAGAGCAGGCTATAAAATTTTCCGACAACAAAATCCGTTGTCGGAAATTCCGATCGTGTGTACATAAATCCGACGGACAAAGTGCCACGCATGCTCAGAATAAATAAAGAGATGAAAGCTATTGGCCACTGCCCCGTTTATAGTCCCGACGTACGTGTTTTACGTCACCGCGTTCAGAACGATCGGATTTTCCGACAACTTTGTGTGACCGTGTGTATGCAAGACAAGTTTGAGCCAACATCCGTCGGAAAAAATCCTAGGATTTTGTTGTCGGAATGTCCGAACAAAGTCCGACCGTGTGTACAGGGCATTATTCTTGTGCATTGTTTGCGGTGCATTGTTTTTCTGTTGTTCTATACATGAATTTAATTTTTGAATGTAACGGTCACGTTACCACTACTATTGAGATTTTGAGCAAGGTTTGAATGAGGGGTTTAATACAACTATAGAATACATGGTACAGTTTACACTAAATGTTGCACATGAGAATAGCGCCTTACTTTAATTTATGGCCTATATATTTTAGTGTGATTCACACTTAAAAGGGCAGCTGTCACATATATGCACAGCGTCACATATGCTTGCCGTCCTTTACAATAAGACCTTAGTTATGCGCTAATTGACAAACTGATAAGACAACTGATAATTAAATAATAATGAAGTAAATAATGGTCATATAAGTAGTCAGTTAGCAGAAAACTACAGGAGGAAAAGGGGGGGGGGGGGTGACAAGATCAGTCAGGAACCGGTTAAGAACCAAACTCTTTCTATTCAGACTGTATATGTAAGACTAAGTACAGCTGAGATTCAAATAGTACATAACAGGGTTCTTCTTTAACATCTTACACAAACTTTTGTATTTACCCGAATGTCACATCCCGGTTGGAGCCCAGGACACTATACGCAACCAGCACAATGTCATTCTCCTTGCAGAATTTCAGCAGTTTCTCTTGGTTCAGGTACACATGGCATTCTACCTGCACAGACAAGAAATACATTAAAGGGTAAGTTCCCCTTTGTACACTTTTTTTTGTTTTTTCTAAATTCCAGCTCCCCTATGCACCAATATAGCACTCATGTTCTTTGTTTGCAAAAATATCAAAGCTTTCCAGTAAATCTACAGTCACTCACTTTTCTTGTGCTCATCCATGTATGCAGACGTTTCCATTTGTAATGTCCGTCTTCCTGATCAGACTAGAGGTCATAACACAGGAAGGAGTTGACCCGCTGACCTCATTAGCACACACCCTGCATCATCCACCCTCCCATTCTCAGGTGCACGTTTTTTAATTGAATTGCAATCAATAAGTGATCACCCTTCTCACTAAATACACAGATTGCATAGTGTATGGCTAACTTTATCCAAGTACATAGAAGGGAGTGGACAGAAACACTCAGCTGTCAAGCCCCATTCAATACCCTGCATAGCAGGAATTTGCATTCCCACATGCGTTTTTGTTTTTTTTTTTAGGGGGGGGGGGGGGGGGGCGTATTGGAGCATTTTCACACATCACACATAGGGAATCCCATCCACCTGAATGGGCTGCCCTACACACAGCAATCACCCCAAAAAAGCTTCAGAACTTTTTTTTAGAGTGGAGCTTGGTGCATTTTTTACTGCAATTTTTGGTGCAGGCCCGAGTGACCAGCCGGCACTTCCAGAAGCGGCTTCGATTGTTCTTCGTCGTGGTAACCCTGAAGCGACGTCACGTCACTTCCGGTTTACGTGGCTGCAAATGGCGCCGATTTAAAAAAATCTAAGGTATTCAAAAACGCAGATTTTTGCCTTTTGAATACTTTGAAGTGCAGAGGAGGGGTTTGGGGTCTTTTGGACCCCAGATTCCTCCATAAAGAGTACCTGTCACTGCCTATTACTGTCAGAAGGGGTGTTTACTGTGTGACATAAAATATTGCAAAGATCACCATGTTAATCTCTAGGGTTTTTGCTAAAAAATATATATATATAATATTTGGGGGTTCTAAGTAATTTTTTCGCAAAAAATACTGATTTTAACTTGTAAACAACAAGTGCCAGAAATAGGCTTGGTTTTGAAGTGGTTAATGAACACAGCAAGTATGTAGAACTGGGACCTCAGCCAAGGATTGGGGAAACCACTCATCAAGGCCACAATAGGAGTGCACACCTAGGAACTTAGTACAAAGATAGTGGGAACCCCGCACAACGGTACAGGGGGTGTGGGAATCCCTCACAATGGGCAAAGCAGATATAAAGACCCGTGAACTTAGCACAGGAATTTCATTGATAGAGTCCCTGAGGAATATCAAATGGTTTAACTCTCCAGTATCTATCAAATACTGAATTACTAGTATCAGGACCATTTAAAGCGGTTATAAGGGATCATTTTTTAAAATTAAAATAAACATGTAACAATGGTATTGCACAGAGCAGCCCCGAAACCTACTCTTCTTGGGTCACCCACCAGCAATCTTGGCCTGTGTCAGGACAAGGTCATCTAGAGCCCAAGGCGAACATGCCAAACTGCGCCCCCTACAATATGTATAATCAAAAATCTCCCCCTTCCCCCCAAAAAAATGGAGCACTAATCTGCATGCTTATCCCCTAAGCATATGTAGTACCATGGTGGCATGGTTATGGCAGAGTTGCTAATAAATTTAGTTTGCTAGGTGGTAATTTTCCGGGCCAATTGATAGATCAATTGATTCCCCTCTAACTCTGGAATTGCTGCACCTTTTCTCTTCTGTCACTAGGTGGCACTGTGGCTGGTGACATTAGAATGACAGGGGGCTTCGCAAGGTCAGAGTATGAATGGATGGGGTGTCTCAGCCAATTGGCAAGGGTTTCTTTAGTCCCTTGGCCTGCTGGAAGAACCTATTTTTTCGGGTGGAGTCAGGTGATCGGGGTTCTGTGCCACCTGGACGACTGTCTGGGTGGACCTGTGTTATGTCTCCCTGAGCTGCTAGGCCGGAAGCCTAAGGCCTATCCCGGGGACACCTGGCTGCTAGGCTGCCTGAGGCCCATCCAGGAGCAGGAGAAGCAGCGTAGGGTTGGGACTGCAGGATTGGAGAACAACCAACTTGAGAAGGTTCAGCCGGGGGGGAACCAGTTGTGGTCAGAGGTAGAAGGGAAGCTGTCGCCACTAAGGGACCATCCATCTTACTACTGGAGACTACAGTAAGTAAGCTTGTGCAAGTACCAGAGCAGTCTCACCAACCGGGGACGGTGAAGAAGTGGGAAAGCTTCAGCAAGTCCCAAGCCAGGGACCCAGCAGGATAGCGGGGGCGACGCTTGAGGAGTATACAGTGGGATAGCTGTGGAAGAGCTCAGGGGATCAAGTGATGACTGGGATCTGGAAGTCTAGTGAGAGACTGGGAGCTCAGTGAGTGTCAGGGCTGGGCTCAGCCCTTCCTTCTCAAAGCTGGCCGCTCAGCTTTTGGCTAATTGCCAGCTCCTTTCTCTCCACAGTGACTCATCTGTTGATGATATCCTGCTCGTCAGTCCTGCCTACTTAAACCGTCCAGCCCAGATGAGCGCTGCCTTCGCCTTGGTCACATCTCTAGAGACGCTCTCCTGTGTTCCTGTTAAAGATGGGATAAGTTCGACTTAAACATCGGGTGTTTGCCGAACAGCGAACAATATGCAGTGTTCGCGGCAAATTCGAAAGCTGCCGGAACACCATTAAAGTCTATGGGACACTAACATGAAAAATCAAAAGTGCTAATTTTGAAGGCTTATATGCAGGTTATTGTCATAAAAAGTGTTTGGGGACCCGGGTCCTGTCTCAGGGGACATGTATCAATGCAAACATTTTTTAAAAAAAAACGTCCGTTTTTTCGGGAGCAGTGATTTTAATGCGTAAACGGGTGACACCCGGCCGGTGTGGAGGCATAGTTTGCCTCCACACCGGCCGTATGATTGCGCAATTGACCTTCAACCTGGTGCCATACCCCCTCGTGGCCGGGTTTACCCTTTGTCAGTCTTGGAGGATAGGGCCATGGAGGAGTATGTTGCAGACGCACTTACTCGAGGTTTCATCCGCAAATCCTCATCTCCTGCTGGTGCTGGTTTCTTCTTTGTGAAGAAGAAGAGTGGTGAACTGAGACCTTGTATTGATTATAGGGGTCTCAATCGTTTCACGATTAAGAATGCCTATCCAATTCCGTTGATTACGGAGTTATTTGACTGCCTCAAGGGGGCAACTGTTCAATCTCGTGAGGATTAAGGAGGGTAAAACTGCGTTTAATACCAGACTAGGCCATTATGAGTACCTCGTAATGCCTTTTGGCCTTTGTAAAGCCCCAGCAGTTTTCCAGGAATTTATTAATGATGTCCTCCGAGATTTGTTGAAGTTATGTGTGGTGGTTTATCTCGACGATATCCTCATTTTCCAAGTCCCTGGAGAGCCACCACACATATGTCTGTCATGTGCTCAGAAACTAAGAGAACAATCTCTATTGTAAATTGGAGAAGTGAGAATTCCATCGTGAACAGGTTAAATTTCTAAGCTATGTCATTTCCACTGCTGGTTTTTCGATGGACCCAGAGAAACTTTCAGCAGTCCTACAGTGGCGCCGACCCATGGGTTTACGTCCTCTGCAGCAATTTCTTGGCTTTGCCAATTATCGGAAGTTTATTTGTAACTTCTTGTCTCTGGTCAAGCCCCTGACTGATATGACCAGAGAGGACGGTAACCCACAGAGTTGGTCTCCGGAGTCCATTAAGGCCTTTGAGACTCTCAAGGCTGCCTTTGTTTCTGCTCCTGTGTTGGCACATCCTGATCCTACCTTACCTATTATCCTTGAGGTTGATGCCTCTGAGAGCGCTATGCATCTTTGTGGCTACTTTTCCAAGAAATTGTCACCTGCAGAGTGCAATTACGAGATTGGTGACAGAGAGCTGTTAGCGATCATTTTAGCCCTGAAAGATTGGAGACATCTCCTCGAAGGTACCACTGTGCCGGTTCTCATCCTTACTGACCATAAGACTCTTACATTCTTGTCTGAGGCTAAACGCCTCTCTCCCAGAAGGGCACAATGGGCTTGTCTAGTTTCAATTACATTGTCTCATTCTTAACCGGTACTAAGAATGTAAGGGCTGATGCTTTGTCACGACAATTTTCCAAGATGGAGTCAGTTCCAGTTCCTCCTGATCATATTCTGACTACGGTTCCCACCAGTCTCACCTCTCCTTTGGGTGACAAAATTCTTGCCGCTTAGGTCCATGCTCCTGAGAAACCTTGTGACCGCTTCTTTGTCCCAGAGAGTCTCCGTACTGCCATGCTCCAGACTTACCATTCTCCCAAGGCTGCTGGCCACCCTGGGAAGAATCAACTCTTTTGGGCCATTTCCCAACAATTTTGGTGGCCTAGTCTATGTGCTGATGTAACCGCCTTTGTAGCTGTCTGTTCCGTGTGTGCTCAGAGTAAGACTCCACGACACCTTCCAGTGGGCCTCCTACAACCCCCACCCAATGGAGAGAGGCCCTGGACCCACCTGTCTATGGATTTCATTGTGGAGTTACCCAACTCTCAGGGCAACACAGTTATCCTTATGGTGGTTGACCGGTTCTCGAAAATGTCCCATTGTATTTCACCTAAGAAGTTGCCCACTTCTAAGGAACTGGCTTCCATTTTTTCTCGGGAGATCTTTCGCTTACATGGGCTACCCAAGGTGATTGTCTTGGACAGGGGTAGTCAGTTTGTGTCCTGGTTCTGGCGAGCCTTTTGTGCACAGTTGGAAATTCAGCTTGCATTACGAGCCAATCAGTCCTTGGAGCAATTCCTACGTTGCTATATTTCTGACCATCTTAACAACTGGTCAGACCTCTTACTGTGGGCAGAGTTTGCCTAACAATAGTGCCTTGAATTCTGCTTCCCAATTGTCCCCATTTATGGAGAACTATGGTTTCCAACCTTCCATGTTGCCTGACTCGTTTATTCCGCAGAGTATTCCTGCGTTAGAGGAGCATCTCCGTGGTCTTCGTTCCACTTGGGCACAAGTCCAGGAGGCTTTGCGACATGCTAATGATAGGTACAGACTCCATGCTGACCACAGACGCCTGCATGTGCCTTCCTACCAGGTTGGGGACAGGGTCTGGTTGTCATCTCGCAACCTCCGACTTTGTGTTTCTTCTCTGAAGTTCACACCTTAGTTTACTGGGCCTTTCCGTATTCTTCGGAGGATTCACCCATTGGCTTACGCATGAGCTTTTCCTTCTAATATGCGTATCTCAAATGTATTTCATGTCTCCTTATTAAAACCTTTGGTCTGCAACTGCTTTACCACCTCGGTGCCTCGTCCTCACCCTGTACAGGTTGAGAACCATGATGAGTATGAAGTACAGTCCATTGTTGACTCCCTTAGGTTCTGTGGGTGCATAAAGTACCTGGTGCATTGGAAAGGGTAGGGTCCGGAGGAACGCTCTTGGGTCTCATCCTCGGACGTACGTGCCCCTGTCCTCCTCCGTGATTTCCATAGATGTTTTCCCCTCAAGCCTGGTGGTCCTCTGAAGGGGAGGGGTCACTGAGGAGGGGGCACTGTCAGGGCTGGGCTCAGCCCTTCCTTCTCAAAGCTGGCCGCTCAGCTGTCAGCTATTTGCCAGCTCCTTTCTCTCCACAGTGACTCACCTGTTGATGACATCCTGCTCATCGGTCCTACCTATTTGAGCCGTCCAGCCCAGATGATCTCTGCCTTCGCCTTGGTCACATCTCTAAAGACTCTCTCCTGTGTTCCTGTTAAAGACTTGCTTGGCTGACATCCCTTCTAGCTCCAGATCCTGCTTGTTCTATTACGCTCATCTCTGGCTTCCTGACATTTTGGCTTGTCTGACTATCCGTTCGGTTCCTGAACTCTGGCTATGTTTTTACTATGTTTACTCTGTTTACCTTTTTATTATTATTATTAAAAAGTGTGATTTAACTGTACTTCTGTCTCAGTCTGATTCATAGTTTCTGACAGTAAGTGAAGATCTACAGTGAGATACTGTGAGATACTGTGAGATAAGAAACTGGCTGTTCTGTGTTACCAAGAGTTACGTACAACTACCTTTTATTGACTGTTGCAAGATTAATTGCCATAGGAGACAGCGGTCTATACAGAAGTGTTATCTGGCTGAAGGCCTTCCACTGAAAAGCTGTCTACCTATAGAAGTCTCAGAGTCTGCCAATTAGCATTGCATCTACTCAAGGGTATCCTGGCCCTAGCCCTCTCTCCCACAGTTCTGTTAAGAGACAATAAATCTCTTGTTTGCATTTAAAAAGTGACTGGCGCCCAGCATTTCTTCTTCTATCACACCCACCATGCCTGGTAACCCACTTTACAAAGAAGGATGTCAGCTCTCCCTGACTCTGGAGGTCACCATTAGGCCTCTAGGGGTCGGGGCCCTTGCTACACATAAATTCCCCCTCCTCCCAGTACAAGCCCACCCCCTTGCTGAAATACTTCCTACCAGCACAAATCTTTGCCTCTCCATCCCCCCAGCACAAATATCCCCCCAAAACAACAGGCAAAAATCCTCTATCCCTCAAAATTTCCCCTCTATGTACACATCCTCTCCCCCACTTCAGATCCCTGCTCCAAGCAAAAGTCCCCAATCCCCCAATATCCCCTCCTAGCACAAATCCCCCCCAGCAAACATAGCCCCTAAACCATCCCTACTAGTATAATCCCCACACCCCCCAAAAAAAAAAAAATTCTCTCCTAGCACAAATTCCCTCACTCCTCTACCCTATCCTCTTCCCTCATCCCCCCTCCTAACACAAATCCCCCCAAATTACCACTCCTAGCACCCCCACCCCCCTAAATTTTCCCTCATTAAACAACTCCTATTCTCTGCCAGCCCCCCCCCCCCCCCCCCAATTTTCTCCTTCTAACACAATTCCCCTCCCTGCAATCTCCTCGCCCCTCCCCTTCTGCCTCACATTATAACACAGTGCCCAGGGCAACCGCCCCTCCTGTTCACTACTGTCTGCCTTCCCGTCTTGCTCTTGACTTCTCTACTTCTGTGTGTGCCACCATAGGAAGCTGATTGCTATGGGCACACACCTGCGGGCTTGCTTCTGAGCTGGGCTGTGTGCATCCATAAACACATACAGCACAGCTCAGCCTCAGCCCTGCCCCATGTTCACTTCTTGCAGGATTTGATTGACACGAATTAAGGTAAAAGAAAAAAAAGTCTTCGCTTTAGAACCACTTTAACGGCTTCCTGACCACCACATGCCGATGTAAGTCAGCAGAATGGCACAGGTGCGCAAAAGGGCGTACCCGTACGTCCGTTCATAATTCTGGGATAGCGGACTCGGGCTCACGCTCGCTGTGGGAAATAACACTCATGTTAAGAATGATGATATCACCCTGTGATAAAAAATGATTATATACCAATAACAGCCTAAATCATTTACACACAATTTCCAAAACAATCACGATTAACATCACTAAACTGCTATCGCCCTGTGACAAGTGTAGTAAACAGAGTTAACCACAAGGTTTCCTTTAGGTAAGTGTATAACGTGTAAAAGTCCATAAGCTATGAAAAGAATAAAATAATCCAATAAGTGATGTGTTCCAGGTTCCAGTGTGCTATTCTTCTAATCATCCACCACACCTGTGTCAGTGATTCCGCTCCCCTCAAAGACACGCACTCACCAGCTAAATTTGCCTCACACTCTTGTGTTTTGCTGAAATCGCCTCAACCCACACAAACAGGGGTTAAAAGTAGTCTCCGAACTCCAGTCGTGTAAATCAGGAATCTCTCCACGTAAAGTGATCTCTCCACGTGTAAATGATAAAAAAGTGCTCCAATAGTGTGATCACGTAAAACCAATTTATTAAAATGTTTAGTAATCTTCCACCATTGCACTCACATCAATCAAATTCACAGGAAGCAAAACATTATCACAGCAAAGAATGCAATTGTTGAGCGATATATTGCGGTCGTGGTGGACCCAAGGTGTGCAGTAGCTGATGACACTTTCACCCACTCCTTAGACCCGAGCTTCCACTTCCTGATGCAGCGTATTATGTCACAACGTCTCACGTCACACATAGATGACTGCTGTACAGCCACGCCCCGACATGTTTCGTCACACTGACTTAATCATGGGATTGGCTGTACAGCACGGCAATCCGTCCTTTTATTCATTACATGCCCAGTGTGGGCGGAAATGATTCTCCTTCTGCCTGCGCACTCCCTGTGTCCCCGCTCCCGCAATACGACATTACATCTTTATACCACGGATGGACTCATAATGTGAGAACAACAGTAAATAAATAAAAATCATTAGCATTAATCTAGATACTCCTTGCATGCTAAATTAGAAACACCATCTGTGGAAACATGCCTCTTAATCACCTCAAACGGCGCTAATTTTCTAATTATCACTGAATGTAGCATAACCTGCTCAAGTGGAGTAATCAGAACGAAATTAAAATAAATGGTTGAAAATGCATGATAGAGAGACCAATACTTCACATCCTAACCATAAAATTAGAGCAGGCAGATGAAATAGGATAATGTTACCGAGTAGCCAACAATCAATAACCCATATAATAATACATCAACCGGAACCCCCCTCTACCTGAGTCAATGTGCTATATAACTAAAAATAATGCATAAAATTGCTGAATGAGAATGCAAACCCACTCACAGCACGCAAAAAGTATGCAGTTATAGCCTGTGCATGTAAAACACTGAAAACCTGTGAAGGTGAGTCAGAGCTACTTCATGATCAACCATATTAATAAACCCAATCAAAAATTATTAATGAAACATTTAAAGTCTACTTCAATATTCAATCCTCTGGGAGAGGGACATTTAAGCAAAAAAAAATCCACCGGGTTCCTCTCTGGGATAGATCCCTTACCAGGTTGGATCCTCTCCAATACGGGTACACGCAATCTATTCCACAAAATTGTAGTAACTTGGGGCTTAAATGTGCACCTAAGAAACCTATGAACAAATTTGAGGTGTACATTGGGACACACAAACTTCACATTGACTCAGGTAGGAGGGGGGTGCAGGTTGATGTATTATATGGATTATTGATTGTTGGCTACTCAGTAACATTATCCTATTTCATCTGCCTGCTCTAATTTTATGGTTAGATAGGATGTGAAGTATCAGCCTCTCTATCATGCATTTTCAACCATTTATTTTAATTTAGTTCTGATTACTCCACTTGAGCAGGTTATGCTACATTCAGTGATAATTAGAAAATTAGCGCCGTTTGAGGTGATTAAGAGGCATGTTTCTACAGATGCTGTTTCTAATTTAGCATGCGAGGAGTATCTAGATTAATGCTAATGATTTTTATTTATTTACTAATGTTCTCACATTATATGAGTCCATCCGTGGTATAAAGATGTAATGTTGTTATATTGTGGGAGCAGGGACACAGGGAGTGTGCAGGCGCAAGGGGAATCATTTCCGCCCGCACTGGGCATGTAATGAATAAAAGGATGGATTGCCGTGCCGTACAGTCAATTCCATGATTAAGTCCATGTGACGAAACATGTCTGGGCGTGGCTGTACGGCAATCATCTACGTGTGACGTGAGACGTTGTGACGTGATACGCTGCACCAGGGAGTGGAAACTCGGGTCTAAGGAGTGGGTGAGAGTGTCATCAGCTGCCGCACACCTTGAGTCCGCCGCAATATATCGCTCAACCATTCAGGGGCGGATCCAGGGGGGGCAACGGGGCAATTGCACCCCCCGAAAATATCACTGCAGTCCACTCCCGACCGAGTCTCTCTCTCTCACATCAGTATAATTAGCCTATCAGCGGCGCTGAGAGAGACTCCGTGCTGTGGTGATTATGCCGCGCTGCACCTGGAGAAGAGGGAGGAGGTGGGTGGAGCTGCTGGCTAGTGTTTCCTGCACTGGTTGCTAACGCCTGGGCCGCCTGGCGTGTAGCAACCAGTGACGTCAGTCACGTCGGAGGCTGGAGCCGCTGCTGGGGAGGAGGAGAACCCCAGCATTCATAGTGGAGCCTTCTTCGTTCTCCGCCCCGATGGCGTGAACACAGGAAGAAGCAGTGACTGTGTGTCACTGTCATCTGATGCTGCCGGCTGCACCTGCTAACGGATCCTGCTACTCTCCATTGCTCCTGCATTGGAGCCCCTCCCCCCCCCCCCACCAGAGCACCAAAATAATTTATAAAAGTGAGTAAAAGAATTAATGAATGTGCAAAATCTTGTGTGCCATACTGCCTATATTTATGGAAAGCAAATGCTGCCCTTTTAGTCTTGTTCAATCTAAACCCCTTCAGCTCCAGAAAGTTTTACCCCCCCCTCATGAACAGGCCATTTTTTGCGATACTGCATTGCGTTATTGTAACTGACTGACAATTGCGCAGTCCTGCAACACTGTACCCAAGTAAAATTGATGTCCTTTTTTTTTCCACTAATAGCACTTTCTTTTGGTGATATTTTATTTTTTGTGATATAAGCAAACTGACAATTTTGAAAAAAAAAAAACAATATTTTTACATTTTTTCTATAAAAAAAAACGTCTTCCTCAATTTAGGCCAATATGTATGTTTGGTAAAAAATCCCAATAAATGTATATTGATTGGTTTGCACAAAAGTTATCGCATCTACAAAATAGGGGATAGATTTACGGCATTTTTATTTATTTTTTCTAGTAATGGTGGCGGCAATCAGTGATTTTTTTTTTTTTTAGCGGGACTACAACATTGTGGCGGACAGATCGGACACCTATCTGACACTTTTGACACTTTTTGGGGACCAGTGACACTAATACAGTGATCAATGCTAAAAATATGCACTGTCACTGTACTAATGACACTGGTTGAGAAGGGTTAACAACAGGGGTGATCAAAGGGTTAACTGTGTCCCTTGGGGGTGCTTGTTAACTGTGTGGAGATGGACTCACTAGATGAACAGAGTGATCCGTGTCCCTGGTTAGCAGGAACACAAGATCACTCTGTTCATCTCTGACAAGGCGGCCTACCTTGTTTACATCAGCAGACCGCTGTTCTATCTCTGTGGGGAGCGATTGCAGGTGGCCGGCGGATATCACTTCCCCCCGGACTCGCTGATTGGCTCCCCCTCTGGCCAATCAGCACGCGTGCCTTTGCTGGGTATTGCACAAAATAGCGTACAGGTACACCTTATTTTCTGCCAGTGCCCCTCCCGAGACTAGACTCTGGATCCGCCCCTGCAACCATTGCATGGAATTCCTTGCTGTGATAATGTTTTGCTTCCTGTGAATTTGATTGATGTGAGTGCAATGGTGGAAGATTACTAAACATTTTAATAAATTGGTTTTACGTGATCACACTATTGGAGCACTTTTTTATCATTTACACGTGGAGAGATCACTTTATGTGGAGAGATTCCTGATTTACACGACTGGAGTTCGGAGACTACTTTTAACCCCTGTTTGTGTGGGTTGAGGTGATTTCAGCCAAACACGAGAGTGTGAGGCAAATTCAGCTGGTGAGTGCGTGTCTTTGAGGGGAGCGAAATCACTGACACAGGTGTGGTGGATGATTAGAAGAATAGCACACTGGAACCTGGAACACATCACTTATTGGATCATTTTATGCTTTTCATTACTTATTGACTTTTCCACGTTATACACTTACCTAAAGGAAACCTTTCGGTTAACTCTGTTTACTACACTTGTCACAGGGCGATAGCAGTTTAGTAATGTTAATCGTGATTGTTTTGGAAATTGTGTGTAAATGATTTAGGCTGTTATTGATATATAATCATTTTTTATCACAGGGTGATATCATCATTCTTAACATGAGTGTTATTTCATTTACTGTTTCTCATCATTGAGAAAAATCATTACATTATCTTTTCACCTATGGTATTTAGTTTTAGCACCACTATTTACTCCACTATTTTTGGTCTCCACTTGAATAGAGGATTAAAAACTGTACACAAAAAAAATAATAATAAAAATGCCATAAATCTATCCCCTATTTTGTAGACGCTATAACTTTTGCGCAAGCCAATCAATATACACTTGTTGTGATTTTTTTTTACCAAAAATATGTAGAAGAATACCTATCAGCCTAAACTGAGGAAGAAATTTGTTTTTTTATATATTTTTTGGGGATATTTATTATAGCAAAAAGTAAAAAACATTGCTTTTTTTTCAAAATGGTCACTTCTTTTTTTGTTTATAGCGCAAAAAATAAAAACTGCAGAGGTGATCAAATATCACCAAAAGAAAGCTCTATTTGTGAGGAAAAATAGGATGTCCATTTTGTTTGGGTACAATGTCACGCAACTGCGCAATTGTCAGTTAAAACGACACAGTGCCGAATCGCAAAAAATGCTCTGGTCATTAAGGGGGTAAAACTTTCCAGTGCTGAAATGGTTAAGATACAGTAAAAAAAATATATATCATCAAAATGGAAAATATCTACCCATATACACCTTTACAAAAATTATATGCAAAGAAGTAGACAGGAATGGTGCCAGGAAGATCTCACTATCAAAATCTGTATGAAGAATAAAAAGTCAGTAGATGTAAACTCAGTCACACAAATCTCATATACTGTAAACTTTACCATATTGATGACATTTCAAAAGTTGTTTTTTCTTTAGGCTTTCTTTTAAATAACCCCTTGTGATCCTGCCACGGTGGTTCAGACATTTCCTTTTACAGGGTGACAAATGACTCCCAGGCTTGCTCCTGCACTGTCACCCTGGCACATGTACCCATTGTGAAGACTATAAACATCTGTGCCATAACATACTGTGCAAAAATGATCAACCGTTGTCACCATTAGAGAGCCAGTCGAGAATAAAGATGAGCTTGGGTATCCTCTAAACTCATCTTTATCCCAACTCTGCACTCACACTTTTTTAATCCCACCCCACAGCCCACCTCTTTGTTTACGTGAGTTGTGGGCGAGACTGCAGCTCATTGGAGTAAAAAGAGTGCAAGTTCAGATTTCGGAGGATAATAAATAAATAATTTATTGGCAAGTACTCAAAAGTGCAAAAGATTTTTAAACTAAACTAAAAAAAAAATCATGTACCGAGCTAAGAAACATCTAAAACAAAATTTGACAGATTGCCAAGAAATCAGCAGTTACGAATTAAAATAAAATGTATACACCAATCACTATAAATATTACTCAATGTGAACTGTCCTGTGATAATAATAAAGTGCACGTGAATGAGAAAGAGATCCAAGTATTTCATATTAAGAGCTTCCAGGGATCTCTGCAGACCCTTCTGAACCAAGTTAGGCCTGTGGAAAGTGCACCAGAGCTTTAAAAAAAGAAAACAAAAAAAAAAAGCAAAAACATTAGTTGGATATTTCCAACAAGCTGGAGAGGTCAGAAGGTATCAGAACTTCATATTTTTGGGGAGCGAAGTTGCATAGAGATTTAGCAGCACCAAGATAACCGAGGGATAGGGTGAGGGAATTGTGGGGTGATTTTTTTTTCAGCCAGTGCTGAAATGACATGTAAAACATTGGTGTCAGCGGACGCACTATTAACCCCCAGCATTGGTGTCAGCGGACGCACTATTAACCCCCAGCATTGGTGTCAGCGGACGCACTATTAACCCCCAGCACTGGTGTCAGCGGACGCACTATTAACCCCCAGCACTGGTGTCAGCAGACACACTATTAACCCCCAGCATTGGTGTCAGCGGACGCACTGTTAACCCCCAGCACTGGTGTCAGCAGACGCGATATTAACCCCCAGCAAAAGATTTTTAAACTAAACTAAAAAAAAAAGAAAAAAGGGAACTGAGCTAAGAAACACCGAAAACAAAATTTGACAGATTGCCAAGAAATCAGCAGTTACGAATGAAAATAAAATGTATACACCAATCACCATAAATATTACTCAATGTGAACTGTCTTGTGATAATAATAAAGTGCAAGCTCAATAATGTAAAGCTCAGTGCCAAATACATAAAATAATGATAAAGAGCAATTATTACATCAATAAAAGTTCAAAAAAAGTCTATCTTCACAACTTTTAAAGATATACAAGTGTGAACAAGTGCTGTGATCTACACTCCTCAGCACTGACAGCTATAGCCGGCAGCACTGATCGAGTGAAAATTTTCCAACAGTCTGGTTGTACAGAAGTCGATTAAGAGATCAATTTCTGTACATCTCGTCTGTCCACAAATGGACCGATGCTAAACCAGCTGAATTTCAATCCATCAATGGCTGGCTCAAATCTCACCTCCTGTGACCTTAAAACCATAAAAGGTCAAAACAGGTAGGTTCCCCTTTAATTAGCCGGGATCAGCTATATTGACGGTTTCAATGTCTAATGACCAAGGTTCACACAAGCAGAAAGGATTAAATCAGCAGCCATAAAAATATATAAAAATAAACAGTGCTCACTGAGTCAGAAAAAAATATTTAAAATGCATTAAAAACTGCACCCACAATTTAAACAGAATGATGAGAATTTAACATCTCAGAGCGGGCAGCTGCTGGGGCTCACCACACAGACTGATCTGGCTGACAGCTCCACATACTGTATGTCATACAAAGCCAGCCACTAAGACAACACAAATGTCCAACTGACTGTGAAGACACTAAGTGTACAGCGCTCCGCCCTACGTGTTACGTCTAAATTACTACTTCAGTTTCGTTTACTTTAGAGCTCAGATTGTACACACACATTGTGTGTACCACTCAAAAATGCATCCTCATACAGTTGTAGCCCTCAGAGATCTGCCGAACTGTGGGTGTGGCATAGCACCAAAGCTTGGGGGGCGAAGACCTAACATCACACTATTCCCCTCTCACCTAATCACAGAGTCTCTCTAAGCATTCTCTGATGTCTCTCTCTCACTCTGATGTCTCTCTTAATGTATGCTCCGCTGACTCAGTGAGCTTTGTACCTGTACCTCTAAAGGAGAGGAAAGAGGTATGTGAAAGTAAACTTGGCTCTGTCAATCAAAGGAGAGGGGGAATGGCACCACCACTTTTTCATGGTGTCGTTTTTTTTTAATCAAGAGAGGGGGTAGGATTACAGATGACAGGCTGTTCTTCTACCCAACATTCTATGTGCAAATGATTTGTGCCCTTGTTCTTTATTAGATTTAGCATTCTGTTTGTATTTGACTTTCCAGATTTACTTTAACTCTGATCTTAAATCGTAATACAGATATTAGAATGCATTACCTGATTGCAGACAGGCTTGTATTTTAATCCTGGCTTTTTGAGGATCAGCTCCAGCTGCCGACGATTGAAGTTGGACACTCCAATAGATTTGACCAGACCAGCATCTTTACACTGCTCCATAGCCTGAAAAATATTTGTAGGACATTAGAATATATATCTGCTTATACAGCGATCCCCAGCAGCCTGCACCCCCCCAAGGCAGGCAGAAACAAAATGAGGAAAAAGTTACCCTTTTTTATGAATTTTGAGGCTTTAACTGTCCCCCTTATTCTAGGCATGGCTTACAGGTGCCTTTTGGTAAATACAACCCCAATTATGTCTTAGCCACACATGTGCCATGGTTTTTTATCTTCTAATGCAGACACAGGTTTACTATAGCCATATCATTCTCACCTCCCAAGTCTCTCGGATGTCTGTGTTGCTGTACAGATAATTTCCATCTTTATCCACTGGCAACAGATCTTCACTTGGCTTGAAAAAAAAAAAGAGGTTATAGATAAGAATAAGATAAGAAGTGCTCTGACACTGTCTGTTATGGGAGCAAACTAGATGCCCACCATTGATGTTTTTTTTTTTTTTTTAAGCTGAAGTTTAATCTGCAAACATTTTGCCTTAACTCCTCCCATCAACATGCTAATGAAATGTCACCTTTTCATTTTCATGTTGCGCTACCCCCATAGGGACCGCTGGTAACAGCTGGATCTTCCCTAACTGTATAGAGGCTGCCAGCCACCCACATGCCAGTCAATCACTCCAGCTCTAATGAATCAGTCTAGGGGTTCTCTTCTTTGGTAATTTATTGCTTAAAGAACTTTAACAGGAGAGGGGATCAGGGCATGTGATACTCCAAAATGCTCAGCACTTGATAATTAGAGGAATAGCTTCTCCTTGAGCAATAGGAGCCTCACAGCTGAAGACCATGGGGCACGTCTTTTAGCCATCTAGTTACCTTGTGCCGATGCACAACTGCTGGTACCCAGTGCAGTTCCCAGAACAATGCACAGCCACAGAGATTTTCCTCACAAGTCCCCAGGACAGCTGCCGCCTTCTAGCTTACTCTGGACATAGCCCGGTGAGTGAGATGGCACCTCTCCAGACCAGATCCTTTGTGGTGAGGTTCTGCAATCAGCTTCTAGCAAAGTCCATCGAGGCACTCAGCCCTGACACTGCTGAGGCCTTTAGTGCAGCTGCACAGTCCATCAGATGCCTGAGGGCGCAGCCCCTCTAGCTCTGGATCCCTCCTTGGGAGAAGGAATCCCTGCTCTCTAGTATTTATCATCATTAGGGCCCCTTCTGGACACTACTTTTCAGGGATTGGCTAGAAACTGATAATTATTCAGACTGGTCATTTTGAATCTTCTACCCTAAACTATGGAAGTTTCTTCCAGAGGCAGGAGGAAGCAATCAAACTCCCAGCCTGTGAAACCCTGAACAGACCAGGCCAAACAACTGCTGCTGTTTTGATTACAGAAGGAGCCAACAACTAAAATGTACCTAGCATCCTATGCTAGGAGGGTGCTACATTCATTACACATCTATTTTAGAATCAGTAATGTCATTGCTTCTCTGAAATGTAGGCAGATCATGGCTGGTAAGAGGAGCTGGCAGGGTTCTGTGCATAGCTTCCTGAAAACATTAGAGCACCCTGCCTCACTACTTTTTTCAAGAGCGCTCGACCCCAACGTAAGTAGTGGGCTGGCCGTTGGTAGGAATTATGTAAATATCAAAATGCCTTGATGATGTCAGTCTGGAGGAGTGGGAATTCCTAGGCAGACTGTATTTTAATGCAGACCTCCCTAGGTAACGGCCAGATATGATGCCGAGCCTCCCTGCTTGAAAGAACTGAAATCCAATGAATGAAAGGTGTGGGCCAAAGACAGTCAGGCTGGGGAGGAAAAAGACAGACAATGCTAATGGTCCTTCAGCCAGGAAATTAGTCAGGCTCTGTCTGATTTGCTGCAGCTTCTAATGCACATTGTGAGAAGCTCACAGTGTGCAGCGAAATTAGAGTACCATATAAGCAATTTCAGTACAGGAGAGGAGGCTGTGCAACTGTGCAAGACTGAAGGGAAGGCTAGAGTTCAACTTTAAACCAACAATGCCCCATCCCAGGAAATCTGCTTACCTGAAATTCTATAGGCACGTGAATGAGAAAGAGATCCAAGTATTTCATATTAAGAGCTTCCAGGGATCTCTGCAGACCTTTCTGAACCAAGTTAGGCCTGTGGAAAGTGCACCAGAGCTTTAAAAAAAGAAAACAACAAAAACAAAAACATTAGTTGGATATTTCCAACAAGCTGGAGAGGTCAGAAGGTATCAGAACTTCATATTTTTGGGGAGCGAAGTTGCATAGAGATTTAGCAGCACCAAGATAACCGAGGGACAGGGTGAGGGAATTGTGGGGTGATTTTTTTTCAGCCAGTGCTGAGATGACATGTAAAACATTGGGGGTAATCCAATAAAGTTGCTGTGCCATTTTTGCTTTATTTTTTGGCTCCATTTTTGCGCATAATTCAAAATAAAATACCAATAGTTCATATCTTATGTAAGTGGAGCTAATTAGAACCAGCTTTCTCTTTTAGTATACAGAGTGATTTTGCAAAAGTGTCTCACATGCATTCTAAAAGCATGCACCAAATTCAAGTACAAGTTCTAGACCAGGGGTCTCAAACTCAAATTACCTGAGGGCCACAGGACAAATTTTCACATCCAATGGGGGCCGCATGCAAACTGTCCTTTCCCCCAGCATTGGTGTCAGTGGACGCACTATTAACCCCCAGCATTGGTGTCAGCGGACACACTATTAACCCCCAGCATTGGTGTCAGCGGACGCACTATTAACCCCCAGCACTGGTGTCAGCGGACGCACTATTAACCCCCAGCATTGGTGTCAGCGGACGCACTATTAACCCCCAGCACTGGTGTCAGCAGACGCACTATTAACCCCCAGCACTGGTCTCAGCGGACGCAATATTAACCCCCAGCACTGGTATCAGTGGACGCAATATTAACCCCCAGCACTGGTGTCAGTGGACGCAATATTAACCCCCAGCACTGGTATCAGTGGACGCAATATTAACCCCCATCACTGGTGTCAGTGGACGCACTATTAACTCCCAGCAATGGTGTCAGCGGACGCACTATTAACCTCCAGCACTGGTGTCAGCGGACGCAATATTAACCCCCAGCACTGGTGTCAGCGGACGCAATATTAACCCCCAGCACTGGTGTCAGCGGACGCACTATTAACCCCCATCACTGGTGTCAGTGGACGCACTATTAACTCCCAGCAATGGTGTCAGCGGACGCACTATTAACCTCCAGCACTGGTGTCAGCGGACGCAATATTAACCCCCAGCACTGGTGTCAGCAGACGCAATATTAACCCCCAGCACTGGTGTCAGCGGACGCAATATTAACCCCCAGCACTGGTGTCAGTGGACGCACTATTAAACCCCCAGCAATGGTGTCAGTGGACACACTATTAACCCCCAGCACTGGTGTTAGCGGACGCAATATTAAACCCTAGCATTACCCCCTACACTCCACAAATACCCCACCACCACACTCCACTTCACAAATATCCCCCCACACTCCACTTCACACAAATACCCCCCCCCCCACGCTCCACTTCACAAATATCCCCCCTTACACTCCATAAATACCAAACCCCCCACACCCCCCACACACACTCCACAAATACCCCCTCTTCATAAATTTCAACCCCAGTCACGCAACTAAGGACTTTGCTCAGCCTCTGTGTGATGGCTCACTTACCTCTCCTCCTGGCAGTCAGCTGGTGGCCTGATCTTCTGCCTCCTGAGTCCTCTCCTCCTGTCAGGTCCTGACTTCATCACAGGTCTAGTGGCAGGGCACCCTGAGAACGCCACAATCTTCTGCCCTGAGGTGGCAACAGGACCCTGGATCCGTGGCCAGTGTTCTGTGGAGAAGTGCCCGCTATCGAATAGTGCCCGGGACGAACTGCGCATGCGCCTTATGTAATAGCTCAACAGCTGATTTTATGATCAGCTGTTGTGTCGGCGAGAAAGCGCCTACGCACAATAGCCAACTGAAGACATTTTTCATTCAGATTGTGCCAAGGAGTGTTCATGTAGGTGAGGGGCAGAATTTAACATGAAGGGCACGGATGTTTTCAATGATGGCCAGTGCTGCAAAGATGGGGGCAGAATTTTTAACGATGCCCAAACAAATCTGCTAAACAAATCTTGATCTGCTATTCTTCCTGGAGGGCCTATTTAGCTAGCTAAATGTTTAAAAATCTGCCCCCATCTTTGCAGCAATGGCCATCCTTGAAAACATCCGCCCCCTTCATGTTAAATTCCGCCCTTCACCTACATGAACGTGCCTCGGTACAATCTGACTGAAAAATGTCTTCAGTCGGCTATTGTGCGCAGACGCCGTCTCGCCTACACAACACCTGATCGTAAAATCAGCTGTTGTGGTATTACGTACGGTGCATGCGCAGTTCGTCCAGGTGTTCTGTCGAGAAATGCCCCCATTGAATAGAGCCCGAGCTGAAGGGCGCATGCGCAATGCATGCACTGTACGTAGCATCACAACAGCTGATTTTACCATCAGCTGTTGTGACGGCGAGACGGCGCAAGTGCACAATAGCTGACCAAATTTTTTTTTTCTGTCAGATTGTGCCCCACGTTCCCCTGCGCTACCGTGGCGAGTTCATGTCCATGATCGGCGGATTTCTACACGTTGTGGGCGGATTTATGGGCACTTGGGGACAGAATTACATGTCCAGTGCTGCAAAACAAAACTTTGTTATGGGCGTATTTCTACATTGCTTGTGTGTGGATTTATGGGTACTTTGGGGCGGAATTAGATGGCCAGTGCTGCAAAAAAATAAAACTTTCTGATGGGCGGATTTTTACATTTCTTGTGGACGGATTTATTGGTACTTTGGGGCGGAATATCACAAAGTTTTATTTTTTTGCAGAACTGGCCATCTTATGCCCTCTACACTCGGTCGGACTTTCCGACGGAATATAGAAATCAAATATTCCGCGCTTAGGATCAATAATAACAAGGAACTGCAGCCCCCCAAGCAAAATGGAAACACCAAAGTGAAATCCACAAAACCAAAGTGTTCTAATAGGGGAATGGCGCTGTTCACAGATAATGGAAAAATCAAAAAACGCAACCACAACCCACCAGAAAATGGGAAAAAGAAAATATGAATAAAAATATAATTTATGAAAGTAATAAACAATACATGTGCGGTGTGCACCAAAGTGTGTGAAGATTCTAACTAAAATCCTATGAATTAATCCCTTAGGTTAATAACAGAAGGTGTAAATATGCAAGTCACTACCAAAGGTGAAAAAACGCAAAATCATACATAGTACAGAGTGGATAAAAATGACATAAAGTAATAACAACATTAAAATTCCCACTCGTACCAATTATCGTACACAATACATAAAATATACATGTAAGTGATCCAAATAAACATCTGTGATCATCCTGAAGTTGAGAAGATAAATAAAAAAGTGGAAATGTATGTGAAAGGTGAATTGATCAAAAAAATGAGGATATTGATTAATAAATATGTGCCATCAAACAGATATATGAATAAATATGTGATGCACTCAAAAACGTCCAATATAAATTGTCCAATGAAGATATATCAGACAGGTGTGTGATCCCCAACAAGTTTCAGTGTTAGTGTGTCCGTATCTGGCAGGCCCCCTCTTGTGCCCTCACTCACCAGAAAGCCCAACCCCTGCAGGGGTGAAGGGCATGAATCAATCCTGTGGCCGGAATGCTGGAGTCCCAGGATCCCCCTCTCAGGTTCAACGAGCCCCTTCCCACTGGATCCACGTTGTTCTTACATAAGTATCCACCGGAACAAAATATGTGTGGAGAAACAAGGAATCCACATAGTGTAAGTCCGTTAAAAAAAGTTTATTGTTCAAAAAAATGATAGATAAGTTAAAAACGGGAGCTGACAGTGCTTGCCTAGCAAAAACAAAAAACAGAAGGTGTCTAGGCAGCGAGGTGACGGCGTGCGTTCCACCGGCCTGGCTGCCGAAACCGGAAGTGCAGAGTCAGCGGTTTCTTCCGGTTTCGGCAGCCAGGCCGGTGGAACGCACGCCGTCACCTCGCTGCCTAGACACCATCCGTTTTTTGTTTTTCTTCACACACTTTGGTGCACACCGCACATGTATTGTTTATTACTTTCATAAATTATATTTTTATTCATATTTTCTTTTTCCCATTTTCTGGTGGGTTGTGGTTGCGTTTTTTGATTTTTCCATTATCTGTGAACAGCGCCATTCCCCTATTAGAACACTTTCCGACGGAATATGTTCGATCAGAGCTTGTTGTCGGAAATTCCGACCGTGTGTGGGCTCCATCAGACTTTTTCCATCTGAATTTCCGACACACAAAATTTGAGAGCAGGCTATAAAATTTTCCGACAACAAAATCCGTTTGCGTAAATTCCAACCGTACAAAGTGCCACTCATGCTCAGAATAAATTATAAGATGAAAGCTATTGGCTACTGCCCCATTTATAGTCCCGACGTAGGGGTTTTACGTCACTGCGTTCAGAACGATCGGATTTTCCGACAACTTTGTGCGACCATGTGTATGCAAGACATGTTTGACCCAACATCCATCGGAAAAAAATCCATGGATTTTGTTGTCGGAATGTCTGATCAATGTCCGATTGTGTGTACAGGGCATAATTCTGCCCCAAAGTGCCCATAAATCTGCCCACAACGTGTAGAAATCCGCCCATCATGGACATGAACTCGCCACGGGAGCACGGGGGAGCGCGGGGCACAATCTGACAGAAAAAAAAAATCTGTCGGCTATTGTGCACCTGCGCCGTCACAACAGCTGATAGTAAAATCAGCTGTTGTGATGTTACATACGGCGCATGTGCCCTTCAGCTGGGCACTATTCGATGGGGGCATTTCTTGACAAAACAGGTGGGCGGATTCTACCTCCGCTCTGTTCTCCTGTGCTGGGCTGCAGCAGCATGTGGAGGAGAGGAGACAGAGAGAGGAAGCTCCCAGCTGCTGCCACCCGCCTAGGATCGGCCCTGCCTGCGGGGGTCCGTTTGTAACCGGTCTGCGGGTCAGTACTTTGAGACCTCCGTTCTAGACAGATATATGAATTTGGCTCATGCTGCGCCACTTTTGCAAGACACTTTCCCAAAATCTGTCTGTGCCAGGCTTTATGAATTCCAGTGATTATCTTCTATTGTGATTACAATTGTGGTTTTCTGCAGTTTATATCACAGTAAAAATGCAGTCATCTATTTGTCTTTGTAGGGTGAGCGCTTGTAGACAGACAAATATTGTAAAAAATAAATAAATAAATAAAAAGATGGTAAAAAAATAATAAAAAAAACAAAAATAAAAAACTACTGACATGAGTGGCGGAACTACCAGAGTCACAAAGGTTGCATTTGCGACCCACCTCTGGCGTTCTGTCACCAGGCGTGGAGGGAAGGGCCCCGGTTTGGGGTCATAGTTTTTTGCACCGGGGGCCTTGAAGGTTCTAGTTACACCACTAGCTCTTGCTACAAGCTCCCCCTAAAAAGAACCTACCTTCCCAGTAAGGAACAAGTCTTCTCTCCTTATTGTTCCATCTGCGATCTTCTTGTGGATGGCCCGACCAACTTCAGCCTCATTGCTGTACATATATGCCCCATCAATATGGCGGTACCCGACTTTGATGGCCAGTTCTGTGGCCTCTTCCGCTTTGCTCTTGGGGTACTGAAAAAAGCAAATGTGATTTATATATATATATATATGTATATATATATATATATATATATATATATATATATATATATATATATATATAAAAATACCTCTGGAATTCATAGAAAAATGATCATCATTCATTGACACAGTTGGCTCCAGTCCATTCACAAACCAATCATTTATCAATTCATTTCCAACATTATTCTCAACATCATTTGTTATGTCAATTTACTACTGTCTTATCATTTAGTTTTTTATTGATGTAGAGGTACATTTCAACTAACCTTTTCTTGACCATAGGTCACTGATGTTTAGATGCCTAGAACAAATTAAGCAGCTAAAATGCTTTGTTGTTTCACTAGTAAAGTGTATGTTACCCTACCTGTGTTACCCTATATTTGTTCACATACAATATGTGTATTTTTAAAATCACAGTCTCTAACATTTTCCTGTACTTCTGCCATCTGGTTAACTGGTTGGTCCTTTCAGTCACCTTTCTTCCTTACAGAAGCTGGTCTATGCTTGAGTGGTCATTTTGCATCCTTTGGCTGGCCATTTAATGGTACAGGACTCTGTGCAGACACACAGCTTGCCCCTGTATTTAGCAGTTTGTTCACCCAGATCAATCACTGGCAGCCTCTTGAATACGCCCCCTGCTCAAAACACAGCCCGCATCTTGCCTCAGGCTGAACAGACTAGAAAATACAGGCACACAGAGTGTCTGTGCAGTGTCCTGTAACCCCCCCCCCCCCCCTCCTCCATCAGGAAGAAGAGATGCATGACAAAACCTTTTTTTTTTTTTAATTCCTTAATTCTTTTTTTTTAAATTAAATTCTTTATACAATGAGTGATCCTACAAAGTCCACAGCAGTACGAAACCATACCTCTCAACTTTTTGATATGGGAATGAGGGACACCTATGAGCAAAAGTATGTAGACACAGGACACACCCCCTTAAAAGGAGAATAAAAAAAAAATATTAGTTAAACCCACAAGTGCTTTTTTACCACTACTATTACTTTATACTGTTTTTTGACATTTACAAATGCAGCAATTTAGAAACTGGATGAAAGGTTTAGCACTGGGAAACACTATTTGAAAGATAAATAGTGCTTTTATATACAACTATATAAATCAGACCAAAACGAGGAACAAATGAGGAGGAAAGAGGGACAGAGGGGCTTTGTTCCAAATCAGGGACAGTCCCTCAAAATCAGGGACAGTTGGGAGATATGCAAAACCTTCAAAAGATGAATAGATATATGATGGTCAACAAGAAACCACGCATTTGGACAAGGATCAAAAAACATTTGAAAGTCCAGAATATAGAGTTATCAAAGTACAAGTAGTATAGAACAGTGATCAGGCTGTCAAATATTGTAGGACAGCGTTTCCAACTTAAAATTACAGTCCACGCAGAGTGTCAATGACTAATAACAAGGACTAGTGGAAGGTACTCAGTTATTCTCGAAAACAGGGTTAAGATTGCACACTATTTTCTATTTAAAGAGAAGTGGGAGTGACTATACCAAGAAGAGAAAACAGGCCTTACAAGAACGAGGAGGAAAAAACAGAGGGGAGGGGAATGGTGGGTATATAAGAGATATGGAGTGGAATAAAAGGTGAGGTAGGAAATGGGTAGTGGAAGAAGGAATGTAAGTGCGTGGGCAGGGCTTACTTGCCCGTGCACACAGTGGCCTCTCTCCCTTTGGGATGTGCACTCACTAATACCAGAAACCAGGTGGGACCACGTTCATGTGTATTCAACATTAGGGATGAGCTTTGTTCGACTCGAACATGAGTTCGACTTGAACATTGGCTGTTTGCCCGTTCGTCGAAAAAAGGAACATTATGGGCCGTTCGTGCCAAATTCGAGCGGCGCGTAGCGGCCCATAATGCACTGCGGGAGTGCAGTGGATTGCTGTCTGATGATTGGCCAAGCATGCACTATGACCTGCATGCTTTGGCCAATCACAGTGCCGTCAGCAAAGAGAGCCATAATTGGCCAAAGGCAGGGTGCCTTTGGCCAATTATGGCTCAGGGGGTTAAGTCCACGCCCCACACTATATAGGGCCGCCTGCACGTCGGCCCTGTGTAGTGTGTTGCTGGCGTTGACCGAGAGAATGTCATTTCATTTAGATTGAGCAGGCAGGCGATTCAGTTAGCTGCAGTGTATTTATTATATATATATATATATATATATATATAAAATATACATCCAGGTATATATATATATATATATATATATATATATATACCATATATACTCAAGTATAAGCCGACCCGAATATAAGACAAGGCAACTAATTTAACCACAAAAAACTGGGAAAACTTGACTCGAGTATAAGCCTAGAGTGAGAAATGCGCAGCTACTGTAAGTACTTAAGTACTTAAGCACTTTTCTGCAGCAGAGAATGACATTTTCTGAACCGATTTTGGGGCCCCGTATCCCGGGACCACTTGGTGCTAGGATATGTTGTAGTGCTTGTTCTACTGGGTTCGCATACCAAATTTGGAGATCCGAACACTAAGTGGCCCCAAGATACGGGGCCCCAAATTCGGTTTGGAAAATGTCATTCTCTGCTGCAGAAAAGTGCTTGACTCGAGTATAAGCCGAGGGGGGCACTTTCAGCACAAAAAAAGTGCTGAAAAACTCGGCTTATACTCAAGTATATACGGATATATATATATATATATATATATATATATATATATATACAAACATATACACACACACACAGACACACTGTATCCATTTTAGCTAGTAGCTAGATCTGACTGCAGTCCGTTCCTGGTGTACTCTTTCTAATATACTTCAGGCAGGCAGGTGATTCAGTGAGCTGCAGTGCATAAAATATATATACACAGTCTCCTACATATATTTCCACTGCATTCTAGTCTAGCCAGTTAGGGGTCAGACATTAATGGAGGGTGGAATGGGGATAGATGGGGGGAGGGTTATGGCAGGTGACAAGAAATTTCCCATGTTGCAAACAGCCATTGGAAACTGTAGTGCCATTTGTACTACAAAAAATTATATGAAAAACACCAGAGCAAAATGCAATAATGCATTAAAGTGTTTGTTCACCAATGCCAGAAGTCTGCCAAGCAAAATAGGTGAGTTGGAAACTCTGGTGCATGAGGTGAACTATGATGTAATCTGTATTGCGGAAACTTGGCTTCAATCCTCACATGACTGGGCTATTAATATTCCTGGCTATGCACTCTTTCGGGTAAAAAGGAAGCTTTGATTACTAGTGATCTGTGATTGGCTACAGCTAATCACATGGTACAGGGTGCTGTGACTGGCCCAGTACCATGTGATAGCTATGGGCCAATGACAGCATCACTATAGAAGTCACAGCTGTAAATGAAATTCGGTCATAACAGCTTTGATGGCAATGTGAACATGTGATCACATGATCCCCGACCGCCAAAAGCGGCCACAGTTGCAGGAGCAGTGTGCTGCGCGCCCCTAACCCAGAACAGGCTGGATTACATACATGTACGTGATCCAGCCTGCCCATGATGCCTACCTGCAGTAAAAGTACTGTGGGCGGTCTTAAAGTGGTAAACAGATTTACCCTTACTTTCTGTTGCAACAACGGTGTCAGATACCAGCTACTGCCAACAATATGTGATGGACACAGGGTGAACTTATATTCTGCTCCCATCAATAAGTGACAATAGTGTTTTCAGCCTCACCCTGCACAGAGATTTTTGAGCTTGCAGGACCACAATCTAATGCTGGCCATACACTATCCGAAAAATCGGACAAACCCGTTTTCGAAAAACAAACATTCGGCCGTGAGCGCAAACGATAGTGCTATTATGTAATGACCGATAAATCATTCAGTGGACATAAATGAATGCATTTTTTGTTCGTTTTTTTACATATACCTAGTGCAGACAGTTCAGACGGGAAACGCATTAACCTTTCAATTTATCGTTCGTTCATCAGAAAATTTCCAAACTTGTCCTTCGTTTTTTCGGCTCAAAAACGTCCCAACGATTATCAATTTTGTGCCCATTAAAACGAACAAACTCTTCGAATGACCGAATTTCGGCCAATTTTTCATATAGTGTATGGCCAGCATTAGTGTCAGCATACACAACTCACTGCCAACACATGATTAGCAGAAACGCGAACCATTCACAATAATCCCCGTAACAAGTCTGACCTTTAAAGCAGAGTTCCACCCGAAAGTGGAACTTACGCTTTAAGCATGCCTTGCCCCCTTACATGCCACATTTGGCATATCCTTTTTTTTTGGGGGGGGGGGGGGGATCTGATTTTGACAGGTTCTTCCTGTCCCACTTCCTCCTTCCATCGCTTGGCCGCCTAGGCAACTCCTCCTCTTCCCCTAGGCGGCCCCTCCCTGTCTGCAATCTACGTGACAGATCCCAGAAGATTCCCTGGCCATTAGGAGAGCGCAGCGCAACTCGCGCATGGCTGTGAAGCCGAAAGCTATCACAGCTGGGTGCCCACAGTAGTAATGACAACACCACGGAGAGGAGAGAGGCTTTGATCAGCCGAATCACTGGAACGAGGGACAGGTGAGTGTCTGTTTATTACACTTTTTGTAGCTGCTGACTTAATAAACTTACAAAACAGTGGAACTCCACTTTAAGAAATGTCAGTGATACCTGCTGTCATGCAGATAGAAATATTTCAGAGACTTGCAATAAAATAGCACTCTTCAGAAAGATAGGAATTCTTTAAATTCTGGCTTAGTGCATGTGAGATAAGCTTAACAATATCAAAATACTCTTTGATTTAAAAAAGGGAAAGTGGTGCAGAGAAATATTTGTAGAAAAAGATATTACAACAGAAAAGAAAAAAGAAAAACAAAAATGGATCAAAAATGAAAAGTGCCTAACAAAGTCCTGGGTTCTTTGGATCCTGGCAAAGCATTCTCTAGTTAGCTGAGAAGAATAGGTGGGGCAATCATAGCACTCTCTCCAGCTTATCCAATCAGATAATGCTTTGCATTCATTAAGAAAATGCAAAGCATTCTCTGAATGACGCAAATGCCAAGTGGCCAAGCTCCTATGTTTAGAATGCTGCAGGGCAGCCACGTGGCATAGGACCTGGAAGATCACGGTAGTACCGTGTTTCCCCGAAAATAAGCCCGGGACTTATATTAATTTTTGCAACCAAAAACACACTAGGGCTTATTTTCAGGGTAGGGCTTGCAATTTAATCCCCGGTGTGCATAGCGTAAAAGCGCTTGCAAACTGCCAGAATCTTCGCCACCACAGCAGAATATAATGCAAAGGGTATGTGTCTCTGCACTCTAACCATGTGACATACCTTCCCACAGCGCCACTCGGTGCTTCTGTGACCCACCAGATTGTTCTTCCCTGGCACAAGCACTGCAGAGGGAGGGGGGCCCAAGATCCCCCGATGACAGCTGGCAAAAGAGGAGAGCAGCAGGGATCAGCTGAGCGCGGCTTGGCACTTCCTTGACCCGCCTAAGCTCTCTTACCCGCTCCGAGCTTTGCAGAGGGAGGGGGGCCCGAGATCCCCCGATGACAGCTGGCAAAAGAGGAGAGCAGCGGGCATCAGCTGAGCGCGGCTCGGCACTTCCGTGACCTGCCTGAGTTCTTCTACCCGCTCTGAGATTGCAGAAGGGGGCTGTATTACCCCGCTGACAGCTGGGGGAAGGGGAGGACTCCAGCAACAATAGAGTGGACTCCAGCAGCCCACAACCAGCCTAAACTAGGGCTTATTTTCAGGGTAGGGCTTATATGGCAGCCCTCCTTGAAAATCGGGGTAGGTCTTACTTTCGGGGAAACATGGTAGCAGTGTCTACTTCAGTGATTTCAAGCTTCCCTCGGCATTGACCAGGTATAGGATATGCATAGTTACATTGGTCCAAGCTGGACCAATGTATCTATTGTATGTATAAATCATCCATACCTGGAATTCTTCTCTAAATATGCCCTTTAAATAAGCTTGGGTTGGACAAAGTTTTTATGCGCCCCGATGGGTCTGTGCACGTTGTGTGGTGGTTTCCCTGGTTGGAGTCCTCCTTTTTTTAAATGGGAGAGGGGTGCGGACTTCTGGAGCATGTGTGCGTTTCAGTAACCAGCTTGTCTGACCGCAATTGCACTGAGCCAAGCATGGAGCTTCACACAGAGACCCTTACTTATTCTGGGTCACATGAGAGCAAAAGTAAGTGCACCCCTCTGACCCAGAAGAGAAGCATGGCCAAGAAAGCTTTGGCCATTCTTTTCTTTTACATAGCTTTATCATGTCAGAGTTTTTTAAGAGTGTAAGTTTAAAAGGCCATTTAAGGTTAAATAACCCAGGCAATCGGTATATACCAGGCCTAAATGGCTTTATGATATTAATTAGACCTGCGCTTAGGCTTGGTAAACACTAGTGTGGGATGCGCATTCCGGTTGTGGGTGCAGGCATTGTATTGATTCCCGCAAACGCAAACGCCTGCAGCCAAATCGCACTGCTCTTGCAGGACATGCAGGGCTACCATTCATTCTGAATGGCATCCCCACACATCTCAGCCCGCAGTGAGATTGCGGGAATTGCAGAGAAACTGGATGGTCAAAAAGACCATGCGGTTTCCCTGCAGCTGCATTTTTACAAAAGGTGCATGCACCTTTTTTGTGTGTTTCACGTGGCACAGCAACACATTCAAATGAATAGTAGTGGCGTTACATCCATGAAGGGCGCACGGGCGCCGCCCCTTCTCTCCAGCCACCCCCTCTATGTAAAATGGATAGATTCATGCATTGCATGAATCTATCCATGGCCGGTGTAGCCACCCCTTATTTGCCTGCAGGGCGCGCGGCGGTGTGCACGCTGTGATCACCGAGTCACGGAGACTCGGATGATCACAGATCCGAGTAAGGGGCCGGTCCCGGCCCCTTACCATGTGATCAGCTGTCAGCCAATGACAGCTGATCACATGATGTAAACAAAAGCTCGGTGATCGGTTTCGTTTTCACATCACGCTGACAGCGTGAGGAGGAAAAAAAAGCCGATCATCGGCTCATGTCAAAGGGACATCGATCCCGAAGAGGAAGGAGGCACATATGCCTCATCTGTGCCTGCAAGTGCCATCTGTCATTGCCACTTCAGGTCTGGTATGGATATTAAGGGGAACCCCACGCCAAAATTTTAAAAAATAAGTGGCGTGGGGGTCCCCCCAAAAATCCATACCAGACCCTTATCCGAGCACGCAACCTGGCAGGCCGCAGGAAAAGAGGGGGGGCGAGAGAGCGCCCCATCTGAACCGTACCAGGCCACATGCCCTCAACATGGAGAGGGTGCTTTGGGGTAGCACCCCAAAGCACCTTGTCCCCATGTTGATAGGGACAAGGGCCTCATCCCCACAACCCTTGCCTGATGGTTGTGGGGGTCTGCGGGCGGGGGGCTTATCGGAATCTGAAAGCCCCCTTTAACAAGGTGACCCCCAGATCCCAGCCTCCCCCCTGTGTGAAATGGTAACGGGGTACAAATGTACCCCTACCATTTCACAAAAAAAGTGTCAAAATGGTTCAAATGACAAGACACAGCTTGAGGCAAGTCCTTTATTAAAAAATAAAAAAATAAAACTGTCCCACGAAGTCCATTCTTCTTCTCTCGCTCCACCGACGGACCGAAAAAGAAAAATAAAAGCCGTGACCGACCCGCCTCCATGGGAGGCTCCCGCCGCAAGACACGTGTTCGCTTTGACAGTTCTTTTATAACTGAGAGCGGGGCCACACTGTGACATTCCCGGGTGACCCCGCCCCCCTCTGACACATGGGGACTTCCCTATGGCTTTCCTGGTGCATCAGAGGGGGCGGGGCCACCTGTTTACGTAAATTTTGAATTTTAGCGTGGGGTTCCCCGAAGGGCCTGGTATGGAATTTGGGGGGACCCCCCCCGGAATTTTCTTTTTTAAATTTTGGTTTGGGGTTCCCCTTAATATTCATACCAGACCCAAAGGGACTGGTAATGGACTGGGGGGATCCCATGCCATTTTTTTCAATGACTTCTTTTATCTGTATTGCTGGGACCGACAATTCATTATAGCCGCGAGTAGTTTTAAATGACTTTTTTTCCTTTAGAAATGTAATTTTGTGCAGGGACTGTTCTAAACACGGGCCACTTTACAGGCATACTATAGACACCCCCCAGGTACGAAATTTAAAAGGAATATTTCACTTTTATTGTTTCACTTTAAGCATTGTTAAAATCACTGCTCCCGAAAAAACGTCCGTTTTTAAAACTTTTTTTTGCATTGATACCCTAGGGCAGGACCCAGGTCCCCAAACACTTTTTATGACAATAACTTGCATATAAGCCTTTAAAATGAGCACTTTTGATTATTCATGTTCGTGTCCCATAGACTTTAACGGTGTTCACGTGTTCAAACAAATTTTTTGCCTGTTCGCATGTTCTGCTGCGAACCGAACCAATGTTCAGCTCATCCTTAGTTGCCAGAAATCCTATTAATGTCATTCAATTCGTGATTTCAAAATGCATAAACTGACATAGTCTGCTAGGTAGGGTTTGTGGACCTTTCGTAGCTTTGTAGGGTCAAGGTTAGGGTCAAATATCATGCCCAGAGTCACAGTCAGGGTTAAAGGTCAGGATTGGTGTATTATATGTAGTTTAAAAAAAAACACATTTAAAATTTCATGGCAGTTAGTGTCAGTATCTGTGTGTTTTGGGTAGGATAAAAAAAAGCAAAAAGTGCACTGTTTCTGGGCCCTACTATGGGTGCAAAATATCATCGGTAGCAGGAGAATTTTTTTTGGGTTGTAAGTTTGGAGCTCTGAGAATTTAGTATTTTCAATAAATGTAGCTGTAGAACCCCGAAGTTTAGGCAGGGCTGCTAGTAAATTTAGTTGCCAGGAGATCATTTTCTTAGCCAATTAGATCAATTGATTTCCCACTAATTCTGTAATTGCTGCACTTCTCTCTTCTGTCACTAGCTGGCCGGGTAGCTGGTGACATTGGATAAGACAAGGGCATAGCAAGGACAGATTAGGAATGAATGGGGTGTCTCAGGCATAAATGGGGTGTTCATGGGTCCCTTGGCCTGCTGGGAGAGCCCATTTCTTTGGGTGGAGTCAGGTGATCAGGGTTTTGTGCCACCTGGACAGCTGTCTGGGTGGACTTGTGTTTTGTAAGCCTTAGACCTATCACAGGGACATCTGGGTGCTAGGCTGTCTGAGGCCCTATCCATAAGCAGGAGAACAGCGTAGGGTTGGGACTGTGGGCTTGTAGTCCAACTAGAAGTAACGGTTCTGCCAGCCAGGGAACCAGTTGCGGTCGGAGGTAGAGGGGAACGGTGAAGAAGTGGGAAAACTTCTGCAAGTGCCAAGTCAGGGACCCAGCGGGACAGCAAAGGTGACGCTTGTGGAGCATCAGTGAGTGCCAAGCCAGGGACCTAACGTGTCAGCGGGGGTGAAGCTTGAGGAGTATCTGTGAGTGCCAAGCCAGGGACCAGCAAGGAAGCGGGGGTGACGCTTGAGGAAGATACTGAGTGCTAAAGTGCAAGAGCTCAGGGGATGCAGTGACTAGTGGATCTGAAGTCTAGCGAGAGAGACTGGGAGGTCGTTGAGTGAAGACCCACAGTGAGTGAGAGTGGGGTAAGGAGAACTGTTAGTTTTGCAAATAGTTGAAAAAAATATCCATTAGTAAGATTGTTGCCATAGGAGACAGCGGTCCTACCTATACAGAAGTAGTGTCCAGCTGGAAGCCTTCACCTGTATAGCTGTTCACCTATAGAAGTCTCGGAGTCTGCTAATATCTTTTCTTCTACCTAACGGTGTCCTGGCCCTAACCCTCTCTCCCACAGTTCTGTTCAAGAGGCAATAAATCTCTTTGCATGCAAAAAGTGTCTGGCGCCCACCTGTTCATCTTGCATTACACTCACCATGCCTTGTAACTAGGGGTGCTGAAATGAATCGCTGCATTGATGCATCGCGATACGGGTGTCCCCGATGCAGCATCGATGCATACGACCGGAAAAATCGATTGACGGGTGATGTCATCCCGACTTGCCCCGCCCCTCCCAGGAGAGTGCTCCAAGCATATAGTTGTTAAAATAACTGTGTTTTCATAAATCCCATGTTACAATCAATTAAGTGCCCCGCGACTCCGTCCTGCGCATGCGTGAGCACTATTCGATGGGGGGCACTTCTCGACAGAACACCGGCCCGCCTCTCTCCTCTCACGTCTCTCCTGGCATCAGCGGAGAATTCTCAGCCCCGTCCGCTGACTGTAGCTATCAGATCATAAGAGAGGCGGGCGGGACTGAGAATTCCCACTGACATCAGGAGAGGAGAGGGACGGGACGGGCAGTCACATGAGCGGCATGTATTGTACACACACACTGAGAAATGAGGTATGAAGCTCCATATTTTTTAAAAAGCACATACAGCGGGGGAATTAATTGATCGTAACATGGGATTTATTAACCGCTTGCCGACCGTGCTATAGCCGAATGACGGCTACAGCGAGGCTCGATAACTCTGGGAGGGCGTACAATGACGTCCCCCCAGAATCCCGCTCTCACGCACCCCCGGGAAAATCCATGACCGCTGATAGCGCCCGTTTACCACGTGATCGCTCCGTCAAATGACGGAGCGATCACTTGTAAACAAACCGGCGTCACGTCCGGTTCCTCTCTCCCCTCTCTGTACCGATCAGTACAGTGGGAGGGGAGAAGGGAGAGATCGGTGGCAGCAGCGCTGTGGGCCCAGAACGCTGATATGTGCCCATTCCAGCACTCATCCATCCATACCCAGCCATCCATGCTCAGCATACCCATCCATACTCGGCATACCCATCCATACTCAGCATACTAATCCATCCATCCATGCTCACCCATCCATACTCAGCATACTTATCCATCCATCCATGCTCACCCATCCATACTCATCCATCCATATATGCTCACCCATCCATACTCAGCATACTCATCCATCCATCCATACTCAGCATACTCATCCATCCATCCATGCTCACCCATCCATACTCAGCATACTCATCCATCCATCCATGCTCAGCATACCCATCCATACTCAACATACTCATCCCGTCATCCATGCTCACCCATCCATACTCATCCATCCATACTGAGCATACTCATCCATACTCAGCACATTCACCCATCCATCCATGCTCAGCCATCCATACTCAGCATACTCAGCCATCCATACTCAGCTTACTCATCCATACTTAGCATACTCATCCATCCATCCATGCTCGGCCATCCATACTCAGCATACTCAGCCATCCATCCATGCTCAGCCATCCATCCTCAGCAATACTCATCCATCCATGCGCAGCCATCCCATCCACCCCCATCCATAATTAGCCATACCCATCCATACTCAGCCATACCCAGCAATACCCAACAATACTCAGCCATGCCCAGCCGTACTCAGCTATACTCAGCCATACTCAGCCGTACCCAGCCATACCCAGCCATACTCAGCCATCCCATCTATACCCAGCCATACTCAGCCGTACCCATCTGTACTCAGCCATACTCATTCATACTCAGTCATCCCATCCATACTCAGCCATTCCCATCCATGGCTCATCCATCCCCATTCATGCTCATCCATGCCACATCAGTTATCATCCACGCCACATCCATGTCACTACAGCGCCTCACAAAAGTGTAATAGGTAGTCAAATTAGATTTGAAACTTATGCCCCTAGAACACCTGACGGTGCTCCCTGCATGTTGGGCCTCTCTATATGGCCACACTGTGGAACAGTCTCACACATGTGGTATACTCAGGAGGAGTAGGAGAATCTATTTTGGGGTGTAATTTTTGGTATGTACATGCTATGTGTTAGAAACATTGTGTAAATTCCATTGTCCTGGTTCTCCGGGGCCTTCAAAAGTGTAAGAGGTAGTCAAGAAATTATATATGTAATTTATGCTCCAAGAACACCTGATGGTGCTCCCTGCATGTTGGGCCTCTGTATGTGGCCACGCTGTGTAAAAGTCTCAAACATGTGGTATCGCCATACTCAGGAGGAATAGTATAATGTGTTTAGTGGTGTAATTTGTGCTATGCATATGCTGTGTGTGAGAAATAATCTGCTAATATAACAATTTTGTTAAAAAAAAAAAAAGAAAGAAAAATTTTGATTTTGCAAAGAATTGTGGGAAAAAACTACAACTTAAAAAAACTCACCATGCCTCTAACTAAATACATTGGAATGTCTACTTTCCAAAAAGGGGTCATTTGGGGGGTATTTGTACTTTCCTGGCTTGTTAGGGTCTCAAGAAATGAGATAGGCCATCGGTGCATCAGGTGTGATCAATTTTCAGAGATTGGCACCATAGCTTGTGGACTCTATAACTTTCACAAAGACCAAATAATATACACCGATTTGGGTTATTTTTACCAAAGATATGTAGCGGTATAAATTTTGGCCAAAATATATGAAAAAAAATTACTAATTTGCAAAATTTCATAACAGAAACAAAGAAAAATGCATTTTTTTTTACAGAATTTTTGGTCTTTTTTTCTTTTTTAGCACAAAAAATAAAAAACCCCAGCGGCAATTAAATTCCACTAAAAGAAAGCTTGATTTGTGTGAAAAAAAGGCCAACATGTCATATAGGTACAGTGATGCATGACTGAGTAATTGTCATTCAAAATGTAAGAGCACTGAAAGCTGAAATTTGGTCTGGTTAGGAAGGGGGTTTAAGTGCCCAGTGGGTAAGTGGTTAAAACACAGTTATTTTAACAGCAGTAAGTAGAGTAAAAATATGTTTGTACTCTACTTACACTTCATACACTCTCTGTCCCCATTTGCACATTCCACTGTGTTAACTCCTAGTGTGCTGGAAGCTGCAAACGGGGAAGCCCAGGGGAGCTGTCAGCACAGAGACAGTACAGGGAAATTCACAGGGCTGTTTGTCAGCTGTGGATTGTAATTCATCCTGACCTTCCAGCAGCAGTGTGTGTGAATGCCTGTACCCTGTAGTGCACCAGATTAGTGCACTTTTTAAGGGAGTGAGGTTATGTTTAATTCAAAGTTTCAGTAAATTTTTTGTTTCTTAAAAGTCAGCAGCTACAAAAAAAGTGTATCTTCTGACTTTTAATAAAAAGACACTTACCTGTCTCACAATCCAGCGACGTGGCCACCCAAACCCTCCCTTCTCTCCCCCACCTGTCCACGCCGCCGGCAATGCTACTGTGGGCATCTGGCTGTGACAGCTTACGGCTTCACAGCCAGGTGTGCATGTCTCACTGTGCTGTCCTGAATGGCCGGGCAATCTTCTGGGACCTGTGACGTGTCCCAGAAGATTGCAGAGAGGAAGGGCTGTTGGTAATCATGATACATCGCAGAATCGTATCGAAGACCAGATAATCGTAATTGAATCGCGAGAACAGTGAAGACTACTCTACTTGTAACCCACTCTACACTGAAGGATGTCAGCTCTCCCTAACTCTGGAGGTAGCCATTAGACTTGCAGAGGCTCAGGACTTTGCTACACAGCAAAATGCACAACACATCTGGTATGACTGATCCCTGCACAGTCATGAAATGCTACACCCTTGTTGAAGTCTAATTTATTGTATGATGAACCTTAAAAAACCCAAAAATTGTCTCCCTTACCGTTTCAGGGGCGTACGTCCCAAATCCAATAACTGGGATACTGTTTCCATCGTTCAGGCTGGCGTGTGAACTCACAGACATGTCAGACATGTTAGCTCCCAAACAGCCTCAGATTCCTTTACTAAACTGCAAAACCTGAAATGTGACCCCAGAGCGAGAGTGACAAACATATACAGCCGCCTCTTTCATACAAAGCAGACAGAGTTGTGCTTCCATAGATAAAATCCTAATGTGCCAAGCCCATTTTTGCTTCTGCAGCCTCAAAAAATTTGATCTGAATACTACTTGCTTCCTAGTGCTTCTATTTTTCACCCAAGGGGCCTCAATGTACAGGAGTATAATCAGAATTTTTTTTAATATTTTTTATTATAAAAATGTGCTCACGGATAGTATACTATGTGTACACATCTTTGATATGTACACTTCCTGTGTTTCTCATTAAAAACAACAGAATGAGTATCACAAGATTAACAAACCAAAGGTGCTTTATTGTTGTCATTTAGGAAGGTATACAGAATATCCATTGGCATAATACAAAACATTGCATGAATTACACAATTGTACAGAAGCGATGGTATATGCACGTACAACACTGCATATAGTAAACAAACACATGTGTGTGAGCAGACCTATGGCTGGTGTCTCCTAGTCATTACAATATACATTTGTGAACAATACAGTCTAAACGAGGTAAATGATTTAGCCTCTTTAGCTGGACGTCCAGGGGGCCCATACTTTCTCATATTTCCATTTACATCCATGGTTGCTGTATGTAATTCTATACATAGGCAAAGCTGCTTTAATCAGTGCTTTCCAGGAGGAGATAGACGGGGAGATTGGATTTATCCATTTTAGGAGTATTTCTTTTTTTGCATAGAATAGTAACTATGAAATCAATAATTTTAAGTGGTGGGAACGCTGCTCGTCATCATGTACCCCTAGTAGGGCCAGCTCTGGTTTCATTGGCAGAGACAGTTGTAGTCTGGAGTTAATAATTCTAAACACTTCCAACACGTCCAAAAAATTGAGTTCATTGGACATTCCCAGAACATATGTATGAAAGTGCCAACCTGTGCATTGCATCTGGGACATTCAGGGTTCCTGTCAGGGAAGATCCTATGTATCTTTTGGGGTGTAAAGTATACTCTGTGTAGGAATTTGACCTGGATAAGTTTGTCTTTGGAAGAAATAACCAGTTTGGGGCCATAGTCCAGGCAGTCGTCCCAGCCCTCCCTGTCCAGAGAGGGTATGTCTCTGTGCCACGCCTCCCACAATTTCTCCAGCTTAGGTGAGTCAACACCCAAAAGTGCACCATATAATGTAGAGAGGGGTTTCGTCAGGGGCCAATAGTTCCTCAATGGGGTCACCTTGGAGGAGGGGTAAAGTCAGAAACTGTGCCCCTGAGCTGCAGGTATCTAAACTGCATCCACTGGTTCAGTGCATGCTTGGTCTGCAATTCTGCAAAGGGAAGCAGGGTACCCTGGGGCATGATTTGGCCCAGTGTGGTGATGCCATATCTGGCCCATACCTGCGGATCAGGAATGGTACAAAAGTGTGGGAGGCTAGGGTTACCCCATAGAGGGTGTGCAGGTGGCCATTGGTTTGGATGCCTGAAACGCCACCGGGCAGCATTCCAGATCTTCCATGTTACTCTGGTAGGTCCCGGGTATGCCCCGTATATCCCCTATAGACAAAATTGCGGAGCTCAGCCAGAGAGCCCAGACAGCTTGCCTCCAAACAAGCCGCAGCGTTGGTTCTGGATCCCTGATACCACCATTGTACCGTGACCAGCACCGCCGCCCAATAATAAACCTGGAGATTGGGGGGGGCTAGGCCTCCCAGGTGGGCCGGCAATCACAATGTGGATCAGGCCAAACTGGGCACAGCACCATTCCAGATAAATGTGCCTATACACTTGTCGATTTCCCTGAAGAAGGCTACAGGGATCCATACTGGGAAATTTTGAAATAGATAATTAAATTTGGGTAGCATGATCATTTTTAGCAAATGAATACGGCCCAGGAGGTTCAGAGGGAGATTAGCCCATCCTGAACACTTTGTGCGTAGTATTGTTAATGTGGGAAGTAGGTTTTTAAATATAATATTATATAAAGTCAGAGGGCCGTTTGGTCACTAGGATACCTAGGTATTTTAATTCCCCCACCCAACACAGGGGGGAGTAGGCTGCCCCATTAGTTGCTCCAGCATCCAAGGAAAACAGGACCGATTTGGTCCAGTTGATCCTAACCCCAGAGAATCTGCCAAAATTATGAAAAATTATTAATGCGGCAAGCAACGAGGGCCCCGCATCGTTGAGGTATAACAGTGCGTTGTCCGCGTATAGGGATAGTCGCTCTTCCAGCTTACCCAGCCGCAAACCCTGAACGTCCGGCCCACCCCTGATCAAAATTGCCAGGGGCTCCAGAGCCAGGGCGAACAGACCGGGGGAGAGCAGGCATCCCTGTCTCGTTCCCCGAAATAGGTCAAACGTCTCAGAAAGCCAGTTATTTGTTCAGACCCGTGCTCTGGGTGCACGATATAGAAGTTGAATGCCGTGAATAAATTTAGGTCCGAATCCGAAACGTCGCAGAACCTCCCACAGGTTGGTCCGTTCGACAGTTGAATGCCTTTTCGGCATCCAATGAGGCAATCACTCTGGTTGTCATGTGTCACCGAAGTATTTAGAGAAAGTCGTCTAATGTTAATGTCGGTACCTTTGCCCGGCATGAAGCCTGTCTGGTCTATATCTATCAGGTCCTCGATCACTTGGGTCAGTCTGTTAGACAAGATCTTGGCATAGATCTCTGACGCCCAAAATTTGGATAACCTCCATAGGCGATATTCAGGGGGAACAGTTAGCGCCAGGGATAAGCATAATAGTGTGTGGTCTGATATCCGTCTGGGGAGCACTAAAGCATCTTGCACACAGAGTAGAGCTGGGCTCAAGGCATACATCAAATCAATTCTGGATAAGGTCTTAGAGGTGGTGGAGTGGCAGGTGAATTCCCTCCATGTCGGGTGCATGTATCTCCAGATGTCCGTCAGTGCAAAAGTGTCAGCCCAGTGCCGGAGATCCGCATGTGGAACCATATTAAAATAACACAAAAACAGGTTAGAGTTCATTTGAACCACCCGGCGGGGGGAGGTAAAGTCCCACCAGCACCACATTTCTGTCATAAATTGAAGCATGGATAACCACATATCTGCCCTCCCTGTCAGTCTTAATTTCAATAGGTCTAAAAGGCAAAGATTTCCGGACCAGGACGCTGACCCCACGAGCATACGTGGAAAAGGTGGTGTGGTAATTTGGACCCACCCAAGGTTTCTGTAGGCTTAGTGTTTTGCTCCCCTGCAGGTGTGTCTCCTGCAAGATACAGATGTGTGGATTATGCTTATGTAGAAAGCAAAATACCAGGGAACGCTTGACCGCAGAGCCAAGGTCCCTAACATTCCATGAAATTATATTAACCTGGGACATTGGGGCGTAGGTAATAAGTACGGATCGAAGGGGAGAATTTGCGTGATCAGCGTCCCATCCTCTGTCACAGTATGTTTAACCGTAAATAGAGTACCATACCTCTCCTTGTTAAGCATCGACAATATAACCTGTTACAACAGAAAAACATTAACAAACCCAACGCAACCCTTCCCTCCCCCCGACCCCGCATCCCCCACCCCAACCAAGGAATGCTTGAATCCCCAAACATTATTCACCAAATGCTAGGGGGCGTGAGCCAGTGGGTGAATTCTCACACTGAGGTAGGACCGTCTGTAATATGTGTGAGAAGCTCCACTGCTATTAGAAAAAATAAAAGTGAAAAAAATGTATGTTAAGGCTACAACATTACATATATGATCAGCCCATCTGAGGTATTGAAGAAAAGTACAAAAGGTGTCCTTGACCACAGGGAGTATACACAAAGGGGCTCAGAACGGGCAGAAACCAGCTCTTAAGTGTGGTCATTGAGTAATAGGTACATGGGGCCTTTTTGCATTGGCAATGGAGCCTCTGGCAGCCCGTGGAAGGTCTGTCTCATCGGTAGAAGGCAATCAGGTGGGGTGGTGGTTGATAAGATACAGTATCTCTGTATGCAGATGATACCCTCTTTTATTTTAAGGACATCTCCTCTCTACCTGTAGCCCTACAAATTTTTGAGGCTGTTGGGTTGGCTTCTTCAGGTATAAGAATCAATTGGGGTAAATTAATCCTGTTTCCTCTCCATACCTCCAACCCCTTTCCCCAGTCTGAAACCACATTAGCTTGGGTTACTGAATTCAAATATTTGGGGGTGGTGGTGTGAGCCCCTTTGTCCTCACACTTTGACCTAAATCTACTGCCGCTGCTAAAGGCCGTCTCCCAGAAGTGCATGACCTGGAGGTCTCTCCCTCTCACTCCGATGTAAAGTAAATTTAGTTAAGATGGTGTGTTTACCCATATTCCTATACCTTTTTCGTAACTCTCCTCTGTTACTCCCAGCTTCCTTTTTTAATAAATTGAATGGCATTATATCCTCCTTTGTGTGGAATGGGGGACATCCATGTCTGGCTATTACGGAGGGATTACGGAGCTGATACGCACCACCATTAAAGTGTGGCATAGGGCTAGAGCCCGTTATTGCCCTCCAGAGACGTTTTCCCCTCATGTTCCCCTTTGGGGGAATCCCAATCTTACACAAATGAATAAAGTTCCAGACCCACAGGTATGGGCTAGGAAGGGGATAGTGAACCTTAAACACATTGTGTTGGAGGGCAAGCTCCGCTCATTTTCTGATCTTAGGACTGCTTATGATCTACCACAGTGGATGTTTTTTTAGATACTTTCAATCAGACACCCCTTTCACAAGCAGTTCCCACCTTCTCTCACACTGGAGTCTGATCAGGTAGAGAGCTTACTCATTGCTAAGGTTATGGACAAGCCCTTATCTTCTCTATACTTCCGCCTCTATTGCCCCTACTAAAAAGCTGGTCAGGACATTTGCTAAATAGCAGGTAGATATCCCCAGTTTGACAGAGGAGGAGCGGGAAGACTGCTTGTTCTCGTTTGTTACGAACATGATATCAGCCAGGGATCGGTTCCTCCAGATTAAATTCCTGCTTAGGGCCTACTTTACCCCGAAGAGATTAACAGCAATGAACCCTGCAGTCCCAGTCCCCTGCCCAAGATGTGGTACACAGGGTGCTTCCTTTTTATACATGGTTTGGTCCAGTACACAGCTAGACGCATATTGGCTAGCGGTCCTTGCTGATCTAAATCGGATCACTAATCTAAACCTTGGGTCAGATCCCAAAATCATGCTACTAAATGTCTTTGATGACCACACTATAGGCCACTATACTAGGTTATTTTTGAGGTATGCCACCTTCCATGCACGGAGAGAGATATTTCTTCATTGGAAGGATGCCCTACCACCCACAATATATACATGGCGCTCTGTCCTGAACTCTGTTTTGCCTCTGTACAATATCACATACCTTAACTGGAACTGTCCCAAACAATATGACAAGGTCTTGGCGGGCTGGATAGACGCCTGGGGCTCCACGGAGGAGGAGGCTCCTCAGCTTGCTCAAGATGCTGTACTCTGATTCTCATCTGCTCATGGGTATCCATGTCTTTGTATTTCCTTGCAGGGTTTTGTATGCAATATTATCCCTTGTAACCCCCTTTCGTTCTCCCCCCCATCATTTTTTTCTCCTCTCCCCCCGCAGGATACACTCCCCCCCCCCCCTTTTTTCCTCCCCCATCCTGCTATAGATATGTTCATCTCTATGCCACAATGCACCAGTATCGTTTTATTTGTAAGAAGTGACCTAGCTTGGTTTAACCACTTGACCACTGGGCACTTAAACCCCCTTAATAACCAGACCAATTTTCAGCTTTCGGTGCTCTCACATTTTGAATGACAATTACTCAGTCATGCAACACTGTACCTATATGAAATTTTTGTCCTTTTTTTCACACAAATAGAGCTTTCTATTGGTGGTATTTAATCACCGCTGGGTTTTTTATTTTTTGCGCTTTAAAAGAAAAGAGAATGAAAATTCGGTAAAAAAAATGAATTTTTCTTTGTTTCAGTTATAAAATTTAGCAAATTAGTCATTTTTCTTTATACATTTTGGCCAAAATTTATACTGCTACATATCTTTGGTAAAAATAAGTACAAATTGGTGTACCTCAGCCTGTTCCACAAACCAGGAAGTGATCTGTTCCCCTGGATACCGAGCCGGCTGGATCTTCTGAACGGTGACACGCAATACTCCTTTTTTGCTTGATTGACTGCTTTTATTTTGTACGTATATTGGTTGAGGGGTGGTTTGTGAAGATTGTGGGGTTCATCTTAATAAACAGAATTATGCTATGTGCATACTTTTTTTCTTTGGCATTTATCTGTTTGGAGTTGTGACCCCCCCCCCCCCTGAACCCCCTGGAGTGGTACTGAGAGAGATGTGCTAAGGAGACCCTTTTCTCTTGGAGGCTTTTAAAACTTACATATTTGGTGAGTTTGACCCCCTAGGGGGAGAGTGTTAACACATGGTGAAGTCCTACTGACCGGTGGAAGGCGCACACTGTGATTCAGCTTTATTATCACCTATGGACATTTTCCTGATCACTTCACAGACTCTTTATTTATTTATTTATTTATTTATTTATTTCAGGTACTTATATAGCGCCGTCAATTTACGCAGCGCTTTACATATACATTGTACATTCACATCAGTCCCTACCCTCTAGGAGCTTACAATCTAAGGTCCCTAACTCACATTCATACATACTAGGGACAATTTAGACAGGATCCAATTAACCTACCAGCACGTCTTTGGAGTGTGGGAGGAAACCGGAGTACCCGGAGGAAACCCACGCAGGCACAGGGAGAACATGCAAACTCCAGGCAGGTAGTGTCCTGGTTGGGATTCGAACCAGCGACCCTTCTTACTGCTAGGCGAGAGTGCTACCCACTACACCACTGTGTGCTCTTTACCTCTCTGTGTTATCACACTTATGTGCGCAGTTGGCCGCATGATTTTAATTATATGTTTTTGCTCAACAATAGCGCTGTTTGTAGTTTATGTTTACTTATTGTTTATATATACTATTACTTTGTAATTTTATGTCCTTTTAAACGGCTGCTCTTTTTTGTGAACATTTAGTGTAGAAACTGAGTGTCTATACCTCCTCCATTCTATAGTTCTGCTCTCTTATCTTTGGACATTAATTTATCCATTTGGCGCTGAGCGGTGTGCTGCAGGCCCGAGCAAACCTTTCCTCCTACAAATTGGTGTATATTATTTGGTCTTTGTGAAAGTTATAGAGTCCAAAAGCTATGGTACCAATATCTGAAAATTGATCACACCTGAATTACTGACGGCCTATCTAATTTCTTGAGACCCTAACATGCCAGCAAAGTACAAATACCCCCCAAATGACCCCTTTTTGGAAAGAAGACATCCCAAGGTATTTAGAAAGATGCATGGTGAGTTTTTTGAAGTTGTCATTTTTTCCCACAATTCTTTGCAAAATCAAGATTTTTTTTCTTTTTTTCACAAAATTTTCAAATTAGCAGGTTACTTGTCACACACCGCATATGCATACCACAAATTACACCCCAAAACACATTCTGCTATTACTCCCGAGTATGGCGTTACCACATGTGTGAGACATTTACACAGCGTGGCCACATACAGAGGCCCAATATGCAGGGAGAACCCTCCAGGCGTTCTGGAACACCCAGGCCAATTCTGACATTTCTCTCCTACATGTAAAAATCATCATTTATTTGCTAGAAAATTACATAGAACCCCAAAACATTATATATGTTTTTTAGCAAAGATCCTAGAGAATACAATGGTGGTCGTTGCAACTTTTTATCTCGCATGGTATTTGCACAGCAATTTTTCTAACGCTTTTTTAAAAAAAAAAACAAACAGTTTTGTGCTTTAAAAGAAAACAAAACAGTAAAGTTAGCCAAATATTTTTGCATAATGTGAAAGAAGAAGTTACGCCAAGTAAATAGATACCTAACATGTCACCCTTCAAAATTGCACACGCTCGTTGAATGGCGCCAAACTTCGCTACTTAAAAATCCCCATAGGTGACGCTTTAAATTTTTTTACTGGTTACGCTCTACCGATCGCAGCGATGCCTCACATGTGTGGTTTGAACACAGTTTTCATATGTGGGTGGGACTTACATATGCGTTCGCTTCTGCATGCGAGCACACGGGGACAGGGGCGCTTTAACATTTTTTTTTTTTTTTTTTATTCATTTTACTTTATTTATTTTAGTTTGACACTTTTTTCCCAAAAATTTATTTTTTGATCACTTTTATTCCTATTACAAGGAATTTAAACATCCCTTGTAATAGGAATATGGCATGACAGGTCCTCTTTACAGTGAGATATGGGGTCAAAAAGACCCCACATCTCACCTCTAGGCTGGGAAGCCTGAAATAATAAAAAAAAAAAAAAAAAAAAAAACGATCCTGGCTTCGATTGTAGCAGTGAGTCGGTAGAAGCACCGGAGGGTGGCGAGGGGGGGGGGGGATTTCCCCTCTCGCCTCCCGTAAGAACGATCAAGCAGTGGAACAGCTGCTATGATCATTCTTATGGTGTAGGGAATCGCTGGCTAAAAAAGCTGATATCTGAATGATGCCTGTAGCTGCAGGTATCATTCAGATATCCCCGCACAAAGTCAAGGACATCATATGACGGCGGGCGGGTGGGAAATGGTTAAAACGCATTTTTTTTTAACACAAAGTTGTACATTTATACAATATTTCTAACACATAGCATGTACATACCAAAAATGACACCCCAAAATAGATTCTCCTACTCCTCCTGAGTACGGCGATACCACATGTGTGAGACTTCCACAGCCTGGCCACATACAGAGGCCGAGTACAGCCGAGTATGGCTGAGCATGGCCGAGTATAGCTGAGCATGGCAGAGTATGGCCGGGTATGGCAGAGTATGGCCGGGTATGGCCGGGTATGGCCGGGTATTGCAGGGTATTGCAGAGTATTGCAGAGTATTGCAGGGTATTGCAGAGTATTGCAGAGTATTGCAGGGTATTGCTGGGTATTGTGGGGTATTGCAGAGTATTGCAGGGTTTTGCAGAGTATTGCACACGGTTTTGCAGAGTATTGCACAGGGTATTGCAGAGTATTGCACAGAGTATTGCAGGCTATTGCAGAGTATTGCACAGGGTATTGCACAGGGTATTGCAGAGTTTTTCACAGGGTATTGCAGAGTTTTTCACAGGGTATTGCACAGGGTATTGCCCAGGGTATTGCAGAGTATTGCAGGGGGTATTGCCAAGTAATGCACAGGGTATTGCAGAGTTTTGCAGGGTATTTCTGAGCATGGAGGGATGGCTGAGAATGGATGGATGGATGTGGCTCTGTGTCATAGAGCAGCGCTGTGGGCACTACACATCCAGCCAACAGCGCTGCTGCCACCTGATCCCTCCCTCTCTGTACCGATCAGTATACAGAGGGGAGAGAGGAACCGGCGTCATGACATGACGCCGGTTTGTTTACATGTGATCGCTCCGTCATTTGACGGAGCGATCACATAGTAAACAGCCGCGATCAGCGGCCGTTTACCAAGATCCGTGATGCGCCGGGTCCTCTGTACCCGGCGGTCACAGATGTTCTCGGGTGTGCACCCCAGGGGGCGCGCAAGAGCGGAATTCTGGGAGGACGTCACTGTACACCCTCCCAGAGTTAAGCAACCGCCCTGTAGCTGTCATTCAGCTATGGGCCGGTTGTTAAGTGGTTAATCGCCTGATATGTATATGGTTCCGCATGTTTGGTTATCCCTGATTTACGAATTTGTTGCCTAATGTGCCTGATCACCGCTTGTATTTTCAAATATCTTGAATAAACTTTTTCTTGTTAAAAAATAGAGTGCTGGCACTTGAGAAATTTGAGCAGTTTTAAACAATTAGATTGCAACACCACATTTTTTATGGTAGTAATTAATAAGGAGAGAAAGAATCAGCATTTGCCATTAAATATCTGATTAAAGAAGAAATTCCCAGAAATTACACAGCCATTTCTACATTACGAAAACACTTTGAAATGCAAATGAGGGGAAAATGGACAAAACCTAAAAAATATTTATTGTTATTCATTATAAATCCTCAAATAGCCTTTCCAGCGCTGATAAAATAATGTAATACATTTTCTGCGGTTAGTAATTTTAAGGTTAATATAAATAGTGGAGTTGAGGGTATCCCTACCTGAAGAGGAGGCAAACGAAGAACTTCTTATTCTACTGGCAAGAGAAATCTCTGAAATATCCTTATAAGGAAGAAACACCAAGGAGGATAGGGATTACCCAACCTAGCACTCGATCATAAAGGGGTCCTTATGGCTAGACTCACAGATAGTATATATCCAGAGGCGGCTCTCTAATTAGGCAAATTAGGCTGTCACCTTAGGCCTCGCACTTGCAGGGGCCTCGCGGTCGCCATGGTCATTGTCCGTGGGTCGGACTGGCTCTAGGGCACACCGGGACCGCAGGGCCACATATCTGAACAAGTGCTGCCTTCCCCTGGGCTCCCCTTTCACTCACTGTGTAGTGTATGAATGCTTCCAACACTTTGCCCCGCCCACCACACACTCTGCCAATCAAAAGTTACATCACAACAGAGCTCTGCATCCCTGTATCCAATGAGGGCGCTTCTGACATCTTCCTCCTCACCCACCACTTGTGCCTGGCTCTCTGTACTGTGTATGCAGTGATTTCTCAGAGGAGCATGAAGATGCCGGGAGGAGGGGGAAACCGGAGATGACAGGGGAGGCATGCTTAGGACTGGACACAGGTGAGCTGTGTCATTGCTGCATTGCTCTGTATTGTAGAGCACTGTCTATGGGATCTGTATAGTGTGTGCTGGGGGCAGACTGAGACTGAATCTGTGTTAGGACAGACCTGAAGTGTAACTATGGCGTGGGCACTTCAAGTTACTGCTCTCTCATTTATTAGCTAAGTGGGCATAAAGAGTGATGTACAGCTTGCATTTACCACACCATTTACTTGCCACAGTGATAAAAAAAAATGTGCAAGCTCCAGCTCGTTAAAGTGGTTGTAAACCCTTTTTTTATTTTTACCTACAGGTAAGCCTATAATAAGGCTTACCTGTAGGCAAAATGAATATCTCCTAAACCTGTACATTTAGGAGATATTCACTTTGCATGCAGCCGCTGATGTCAGCGGCGCATGTGCTGTGAATTCCCGGCTGAAGGTCTGGCAGACGCTGCCGGACCTTGCCGGGAAGAAGACTCTCGCGCGCATGCGCGGGAGTAATGTAATTGCGGCTCCAGCCACTCACAGCATCGGAGCTGTGAACCCTGAAGAAACGCCGAGAGATGTCAGCTCCCTTGACCGTGGACCGGGATCAGATGCCGAGGCCTTGTTCTAAGGTGAGTATTTCATAATGAGCTAGTATGCGCTGCATACTAGCTCATTATGTCTTTGCCTTACATGTTTTTTTGTTTTAAAAAAAAATTTCAGTGCTGGTATACAGTTTCTGTATCATGTCTGCAGTGTCTGACTGTCTCCTGTACTATGTCTACAGTCTCTAACCATCTCCTGTAGTATGTCTGCAGTCTCTGACCATCTTCTGTAGCATGTCTGCAGTCTCTGGCCATCTCCTGTAGTATGTCTGCAGTCTCTGGCCATCTCCTGTAGAATGTCTGCAGTCTCTGACCATCTCCTGTAGTATGTCTGCAGTCTCTGACCATCTCCTGTAGTATGTCTGCAGTCTCTGACCATCTCCTGTAGTATGCCTGCAGTCTCTGACCATCTCCTGTAGTATGTCTGCAGTCTCTGACCATCTCCTGTAGTATGTCTGCAGTCTCTGACCATCTCCTGTAGTATGTCTGCAGTCTCTGACCATGTCCTGTAGTATGTCTGCAGTCTCTGACCATCTCCTGTAGTATGTCTGCAGTCTCTGACCATCTCCTGTACTATGTCTGCAGTCTCTGACCATCTCCTGTACTATGTCTGCAGTCTCTGACCATCTCTTGTACTATGTCTGCAGTCTCTGACCATCTCTTGTACTATGTCTGCAGTCTCTGACTATCTCTTGTATCATGCCCACAGTCTCTGACCATCTCTTGTATCATGCCCGCAGTCTCTGACCATCTCTTGTATCATGCCCGCAGTCTCTGACCATCTCTTGTATCATGCCCGCAGTCTCTGACCATCTCTTGTATCATGCCCGCAGTCTCTGGCGATCTCTTGTATCATGTCTGCAGTCTCTGGCCATCTCTTGTATCATGTCTGCAGTCTCTGACTATCCCTTATTTCATGTCTGCAGTCTCTTTGCCTTACAGATTTTTTGTTTTAAAAAAAAATGTCAGTGCTGGTTTACAGTTTCTGTATCATGTCTGCAGTGTCTGACTGTCTCCTGTACTATGTCTACAGTCTCTAACCATCTCCTGTAGTATGTCTGCAGTCTCTGACCATCTTCTGTAGTATGTCTGCAGTCTCAGACCATCTCATGTAGAATGTCTGCAGTCTCTGGCCATCTCCTGTAGAATGTCTGTAGTCTCTGGCCATCTCCTGTAGAATGTCTGCAGTCTCTGACCATCTCCTGTAATATGTCTGTAGTCTCTGACCATCTCCTGTAGTATGTCTGCAGTCTCTGGCCATCTCCTGTAGTATGTCTGCAGTCTCTGACCATCTCCTGTAGTATGTCTGCAGTCTCTGGCCATCTCCTGTAGTATGTCTGCAGTCTCTGGCCATCTCCTGTAAAATGTCTGCAGTCTCTGACCATCTCCTGTAGTATGTCTGCAGTCTCTGACCATCTCCTGTAGTATGTCTGCAGTCTCTGACCATCTCCTGTAGTATGTCTGCAGTCTCTGACCATCTCCTGTACTATGTCTGCAGTCTCTGACCATCTCCTGTACTATGTCTGCAGTCTCTGACCATCTCCTGTACTATGTCTGCAGTCTCTGACCATCTCCTGTACTATGTCTGCAGTCTCTGACCATCTCCTGTACTATGTCTGCAGTCTCTGACCATCTCCTGTACTATGTCTGCAGTCTCTGACCATCTCTTGTACTATGTCTGCAGTCTCTGACCATCTCTTGTATCATGCCCGCAGTCTCTGGCCATCTCTTGTATCATGTCTGCAGTCTCTCACCATCTCTTGTACTATGTCTGCAGTCTCTGACCATCTCTTGTATCATGCCCGCAGTCTCTGGCCATCTCTTGTATCATGTCTGCAGTCTCTCACCATCTCTTGTATCATGCCTGCAGTCTCTGGCCATCACTTGTATCATGTCTGCAGTCTCTGACTATCCCTTATTTCATGTCTGCAGTCTCTGACCATCTCCATTATCATGTCCGCACACTCTCTGACCATCTCCTGTATGATGTCTGCAGTCTCAGGGGGGAGCCTACAGAGGCGTCAAGAGCAGTAGCGCTGCCAGGACAGGGGTCACGGGAGAAGTCAGACGTGGGTGGACTGTGGAGAGGAGAATACAGGACGAGTCACCAAGAGAATAAAGGATGAGTCATCAGAGAGGGCCATCTGACTGAGCGATGCACGTGCACCTGAGAGGAGGTCAGTGACAGCGCTGCAAGGTCAGTCTGAGGGGGGATCAGTTATGTAAGGGGGAGTGAATAAAGTAAGGTAAGGGAGCACTGATATAAAGGTTCCCCCTCAGCAACCCCCCCCCCCCTTACCTTAGTGCATTAACTCTGCGGAATATGGTCTGTGGTCACCAGAGTCCCCCACACCATAGTTCCCATTTGTACTCTGTGGACTGTGATGTAAAGGGGAATGCTGTGCACTCTGATATAAGGTGATCTTTGGTCACCAGAGCCCCCCTTACATCAGAGTTCCCCTTTACAAGAAAGTCTGCTGCATTCCCCTTTACATCAAAGGTTCCATTGCATTGTAAGGAGGAATCCTGCAGACTCTGATATAAGGGGGAACTCTGTGCTGGCTTGGTTATATTGCCCTGACCTTCACGTAAAGAGAAAATTGTTTTTGACTTTTGTTGCTAGTTGCAGCTGCACACATTTTATCTATATTTGTGTGCATAGGTGTGCACAGCCTATTGTATTAGGGTGTGCACCCCAAAGCTTTGTGTGTGTGTGTGTGTGTGTGTATGTGTATATAGATAGATAGATAGATAGATAGATAGATAGATAGATAGATAGATATCTCCCAATTGTCCCTGATTTCGAAGGAATGTCCCTGATTTGAAACAATGTACCTCATTCCTCCTCATTTGTCCCTCATTTTGGTCTGATCTATATAGATGTATGTAAAATTCACTTTTTTTTTCAACTTTCAAAAAATGTTTCCCGGTGCTAAACCTTTCATCCAAATTCTAAATTGCTGCATTTGTACATTTTAAAAGCCAATATAAAGGAACAGTAGTGGTAAAAAAAGGCCCTTGTGGATTTAATTAACCTTTTTTTGGGGGGGTTAATTTTCCTTTAAGGGGGTGTGGCAGGGGGCGTGTCCTATGCCTACATACGTTTGGTAGTAGGTGTCCCTCATTCCCATCTAAAAATGTTGGGAGGTATGTATATATATTGTGACGGTATGCGAGGTGATATAGTGGATAATCGCTACATTTCACCTTGCATTCATTCTGTTGTAAGGGATTGAACCGGAATCCGGCCCGGGTTTTTCCAGCCTCTGTGGCAGGTTAGGTTCTGGTCCGGATGTTCTGGTCCACTTGAGCCCACACTCAGGTGGACTTTAAATAACCAGGAAGAGAGCTCAACAGGGCTCTGGTTTTGAGAGTGAGAGGAGCTCTGGGTGTTGAACTATAAGGTTTGCTTTACCGCATGTTTTGTGGGTGACGGGGACCAGCCCCGCACTGTCTAGAGAGGAGACTGTTTGTTTAGTTAGCGCAAGGATTTACTTTACTGTTTTGTTTATTATTTTGCAAACCTTCTTGTAAATAAACCTGGCATCCGCCAGATTTTTAAGAAAGTGCCCGTTTGCTGACTGTCCTTCAGAAAAGGTGATCCCCACGAGCTAATCTTCCCACACATGGTGGATTCAGTGGGCACTTTTCTGAGGATAGAGGAAATGTTAAAAGCCCTGCTACAGGCCAATGCAGCTCAGAGGGAAACCAACCGCCAAGTCGCAGAGGCCGCTGCAGCACAACAGGTGGCCCAGCAGGAGATGCACTGCCAACTCACAGAGGCCGCTGCAGCACAACAGGCGGCCCAGCAGGAGATGAACCGGCAGTTCGCAGAGGCTCTAGTGGAACTGAAAAAAGGGTCCCCACCTCCTGTGCCAGTGGAACCAAGAAGATGGTATGTGGCTCCTACCACCTACAGAAAATGACACCTGCCGATGATGTTGAGGCATACCTTGCGACTTTTGAGAGAATTGCTGTCTGTGAGGGATGGCCAAAAGAGTAGTGGGTGGGTCTGTTGGCCCCATTTCTAACAGGAGAAGCCCAAAAGGCCTGTTTTGATTTAGAACCAGATAAGGCCCAGGACTATGAGACTCTAAAGACAGAGATACTCGCAAGCTTGGGTGTCACCATGGCAGTCCAAGCCCAGCGCGTGCATCGGTGGTCCTACTCCAGCAACAAGCCACCCCGTTCACAAATGTTTGACCTGGTCCACCTCACCAGGAAGTGGTTGCAGCCAGAGACCTTGACAAGCCCTCAGATTGTGTGGTAATGGACCGGTACCTGCGTGCGCTCCCTGCTGCCCTGAGGAAGTGGCTCGGACAGGGGGACCCCAAAACTGCAACCCAGTTAGTGGACCTAGTGGAGAGGTACACTGCCACTGAGGACTTGGTGAATCCATCTACGCCCCACTTTGGTGTCTCTAGAGGTGCAAGATCGCCCAGTGGTTCTGGTAAGACGCATTTCTCTGTTTGCACAGGTCGCATGTACCACATCATGTCAGAGTCGCATTGAAAAACAGATGTGTGTTATTTCAGTGGATGGAAAGCCACTCACAGCCTTGCTAGACTCTGGTAGTGTGGTGACCCTAGTCAGGAATGATTGTGTGAACCCCATAAAACTACACCCCAGTACTATTGGGGTAATTTGCATCCATGGGGACATTCGGGACTACCAGACAGCGGTGGTTAGGGTTGATACCCCCTGGGGCAGTGTAACACATTCAGTGGGGGTGGTACCTTCACTACTTCATGAAGTTTTAGTGGGGAGAGATTTTCCCTATTTTTGGAATTTATGGGAGAGCAAAGGGAGGCTGGTAGATAGAGCTCCCCCTGCTGGGGAAGTACGGGAACTCTCACCAGACCCTTTTTGACAAAAGGAAGGGGGCGTTGTTGGTGGGATCGAGGAAGCGGGAGATCCTCTTCCTTTCCCTGTCATGGCTGGGGAGCCGGAGGACCTGGAAGCTAGCTCCCAGCCCGAGGGTAATTAACAGGAGAACACTTCTGACCCTGACAATGAGAGTAGCCAGAATGTGGTACTCGGCTTAGAGGTCAGGAGAGAGGACTTCTGTACCGAGTAACTGCGAGATGCCACCCACATGAGAGCCAGGGAAAACGTTAAGATGTTGGATGGGGAACCCGTAGATCCTAACTGGGGGGTGTTTTTCCCCTACATGGCCATTAAAAACAATTTATTGTATCAAGTGGTAAAACGTGGAGAGGACGAGATAGACCAGCTACTGGTTCCCAAACCCTTCCACAGGGTGGTGCTAGACCTGGCCCATGGTCTTGTAATGGGGGGACATCTTGGTATTGAAAAAACCAGGGGACAGAATCGCCCAGAATTTTTTCTGGCCTGGGGTGTATGCAGATGTCAAGGAGTACTGCGAATCGTGCCCCGAGTGCCAAATGTCGGCACCGTCGCCCCATTTTCGCAGCCCCCTTGTCCCTCTACCAATAATCGAGGTCCCCTTTGAAAGGATTGGCGTGGACCTCGTGTGGCTGGTTGTGAAATCTGCCCGGGGGCACCAGCATATTCTGGTGATCCTGGATTATGCGACGCCCTATCCCAAGGCCATACCCTTGCGCAACACCTCCGTCAAGGCTATCGCCAAGGAGTTGGTCCAGGTGTTTAGTCGAGTGGGGATCCCAAAAGAGGGTCCTATGCCTACATACGTTTGGTAGTAGGTGTCCCTCATTCCCATCTAAAAATGTTGGGAGGTATGTATATATATTGTGACGGTATGCGAGGTGATATAGTGGATAATCGCTACATTTCACCTTGCATTCATTCTGTTGTAAGGGATTGAACTGGAATCCAACCCGGGTTTTTCCAGCCTCTGTGGCAGGCTAGGTTCCGGTCCGGATGTTCTGGTCCACTTGAGCCCACACTCAGGTGGACTTTAAATAACCAGGAAGAGAGCTCAACAGGGCTCTGGTTTGAGACTCAGGAAGGAACCTGATTGAGAGGAGCTCTGGCTATTGGACTATAAGGTTTGCTTTACCACAAGTTTTGTGGGTGATGGGTACCAGCCCCACACTGTCTAGAGAGGAGACTGTTTGTTTAGTTAGAGGCGGACGGCAAGGATTTATTTTACTGTTTTGTTTATTATTTTGCAGGGCTTTAGTGAAATATCAGCACTAGACCGTAGGGGGAATCTGCCTTATACAGGGTGATTAGGGTGTGCCCAGGCACACCCAGCACACGCCTATGTTTGTGTGCGTGTAACACACACACACACACACACACACACACACACACACACACACACACACACACACACACACACACACACACACCGACCCTATGTTTAATGATCCTTGATTAAAGTAGAATTTGTTAGAGAAAAATCTAGAAACTGTGAATTCATAGTTCAAAGGATTTAAGAATGTGAATATATGCAATTTAAACAGTTAAATTTTTATCACTTGAATTATTTTTCCCGTTATGTGTAATGCCCCGTACACACGGTCGGATTTTCTGATGGAAAATGTCCGATCGGAGCGTGTTGTCGGAAATTCCGACCATGTGTGGGCTCCATCGGACATTTTCCATCGGATTTTCCGACACACAAAGTTTGAGAGCAGGAGATAAAATTTTCCGACAACAAAATCCGATCGCGTCAATTCCGACCGTGTGTGGCCTGTTCCGACGCACAAAGTGCCACGCATGCTCAGAAGAAATTTCGACACGGAAAAGCTCGGTCTGGTAAAATTAGCGTTCGCAATGGATACAGCACTTTCGTCACGCTGCAATGTTAAAAATGGTTTAATACAGCGCACTCTCTTCTTCTTTATAATGTGACAAGAATTAAGTAGTTTTGCTGCTCATATTCACACATACTTCTCACAAACTTATTTTTTTGTTTTTTTCCTGGGATTCCCTTAATATATTGTTATTTGTCACATCTGACAGAATGTTGTGTTTGTTTTTTTTTTTTTTTTTTTTTTTTTTTTTTGGGGGCTTTAAAGCCATTTTTGGTTTAGATTTTATGTTTGTATTTTTTCCAAGGCTGATCTTTGTTTAATGTTTTTATTTTTACTCCAGACTATTTTTGTATATGTTTTGTGTGTCAAGTTACCACAACACCATTGATATCTTTTATTATTTAATCTCAAGGAGATTGTTTGTTGTTGGTGTCCCTTGTTAATTTCACATTGTATTTTTGATATGTACCTGAATCCTCACAAACCAACTGTCCTTTTTCAAGTCAAACACACATAGGCAAGTATAATTCCAAACAAAAATCCTTTATTAAGGGCTCAGAACCAAACAAAGAAGGAGGCAACACTGGATCAGCAGGAGAAATTAGCGAAGCCTGGGACCCCCAGGGCAGACAACAATTCTTGAACATCAAAATTGGTGGCCTGAGGAGTCCATATGTATGGGAGGGCAGTCTGGTCCAGAAGTCGCAGAGATCCGGAAAGCAGCAGATGACATCTGTGTCCCCAGGCTGTGGTACCACAAAAGGCTGCATCTTTTGGCTGACCAGACTGGATCCAGGGTCCTCACTTTCTGGTCTTCCTTCCACGCTTCATTCCGGGCTGTGGCTTTGCTGTTGGAGATGTGGCAGGAGGACTGGGAGGAGAAGGAGGAGGACCTGCAGGAGGAGGAGGAGGACCATCTGTGAGTTTGCAAAGGTGTGTCTGAGATGTAATTTGGCCCCTCATACCTTTTATTAAGAGCCTCCAATATGAGCGACTCACACATGAGTTGTTGTCCCTCCTCCATCCACTGCATTTTTGAGGCAATGATGGCAGCAATGTCCTCCTCCACGGTGTGTGGTGCTCCCAGGGCCTCTGTAGCCCTCCAAAAGAGGCCTATGGCAGCCTCCTCTAGGGCACTCCTCCTCCTGCCACTTTCTCTTTCCAGGTGTAGGGGAGGGACCGGCATATCAGGCAGCCGGCTCGGCCCGGCCACCTCCTGGCTGCGACTTCCCTGTGTATGAAAAAGGGACATGGTTTTAGTTTTTGCATCATCAATCACAATCATAAATTAGTACTCCAAACTAACATCTAGTTAACATCATTGATTGGACAACCTGAACTATTTAGAGGAATGCTATACCTGGCTCAAGCTGGGCTCCTCCACATGTTGTTGCCTGGAAGGCCCAGGTTGGGCGTCAGAAGCCTCAGCTGGGGGGGAAGGAAGCGTGGAAGGAAGACTGGAGAGGGATGGCCTGGGTTCAGTCTGGCCTGCCAGAAAATGCAGCCTGTCATAGTACCACATCCTGGGGAGATAGATGTCATCTGCTGCTCCGGATCTCTGCGAATCCTGGACTTTCTGGCGCTCCCTTACATAAGTGCTCCTCAGGCCACCAATTAAGATCTTCAAAAATGTGATGTCTGCCGTGGGGATCACCTGCTTCACAATTTTCAACAATTGATCCAGTGCTGCCTTCCTCTTTGCTTGGTTCTTGTAATGTGGGTTGTTGATCTCCCACAGACATGGCAGCTCCCTTAACATATCAATGAATAGTGACATGAAGTCATTATCTTTTTAATAAGATATCCATGTTCGCTGCAAGACACAACACAAGACAAAGCCTAATGTCAGACAAAACTCTCCTAATCTTGTTACAATATAGGCCTCAATCTAGAAGCAGTATAGGCACAAGTTTGGCTCTTACCTTCGTTCTTACGATCGGCCAGTCCAATGCTCCTTCGTCCGCTCACAGATCGTACGTACTACGCACGCGTGTTACGCTTTATACACACTGCGCATGCGTGTAACTCCGCCCGCCCCTGACGTTCTTTCTAGTCTATTCCCTGCCCCTTTTCGTTCGGCGCAGTGGGTGAAGAGCACATGGCGGAGTCAGAGCAGGTACGTGCTAATTATAGCAACGAGGAGGAGGAGGAAAGCCTGGATCCGGACACATCCCGATCCAGAAGGAGACGATTTAAGGCCACAAATATGTCCTTTGGGGAGATGTTGGAGATGGTGGACATCCTGAAGAAGGCCGACTATGACGGGAAGTATGGGCCTTACCCCAACCCCAATATCAGAAAGGCCAAGATCATGGTGAAAGTGGTCAAAAGTCTGCACAGGAATTTCGGGGTACGACGATCGAAAGATCAGCTCAGGAAGCGGTGGTCAGACCTCAAATTAAGGGAGCCCGAGCAGTACCGAAAGATCCGGAGAGTGCTGCAAAAAAGTAAGTAGTTGTGCTGTGTTCCTATTCTTTTTGTCTTTATTACGTTCGTGCTGCTCCATATGCTTTTCTTAATTGTACAGTTTAAAAGGGCAACTTTAATGTTCATGGGCCCATTATTCGTTCGTATCAAACATTTTTTTTTTTTCGCCCTCTAAAACACCATTGTTTAGGCCATATGCATTTGCCAACATTTTTTAGGGCCTACTTGGATGCAAAATATTTGGTTGTGTAGATGGGTTTGTTACTAGAATGAAATGCAAACTAGATTCTGTGTAAGGAGAGGACACTGAGCAGCTGTTTTCACATCTGGAGCACTAGTGTGGGACACAAGAACACCATTTTTATTAGGGGGGGCACACAGGTGCTCCAGGGTATACTATAGGGGGGTCTCCATCTGTGAAGCTTGTACTAAACAGGTAAGTATTGCAGGTTGACAAAGGACAATAAAAAAGCGACATCTTGGAACTCTGCTAAAATTGACAATTGTACCCCACTTCCAAGCAATGTTTCCTATTTATAGTTCTGCCATCAAATCACTATGTGCTAATTATACCATTTTTGTTTTACATAGGGGAGAAAAGACTCGGAGGACACCCCTCATCCAAGGAGACCAGAGACCCCCCCACCTGTGGAAGAAGGTGAAATACCCCCAACCCAAGTGGAGCAGGAGGAGGAAGAAGATGTGGTTGAAATTGGCACCACAACAGGTGAGTGTCTGCGACCACAGACTCAGGTAAGAGATGGCTGCTGGCAGATTTTTGATACCTGTTTTTGTTTGGTTTCTCTCTTTTTAGGTGATCGTGATGTTAGGGATCGAGATCCTTTCACATCAGAAAGTGCCCAGATCCTGATCGGGGAGATCATGGGGTGTAATTTAGAATTGGAAAACATCAAGACAAAAATCAATGATGTGATTCAAAAAAATAATACCATCATTGATGTTTTGGGGCGAATTTAATACCCCACAAAATCACTTTTGTTTTTGTGTGGTACAATGTTTAAAATTTTTTTGCAATGTTTCAAAAAGCCAAATTTGGAGGATGCACACAGTGTGCCAACATGTGCTATCTGCCATCACGGGAGATCAATGGACGCGTTTTGGGGGTGCAAACCCTTCCTCAATAATAAAGTAGCTGTGAGGAAGGGGTTGCACCACCAAAACACGTCCCTTGATCCCCCGTGATGGCAGCTAGCACATGTTGACATTCGTAAATTGGTGTGCATCTTCCAAATTTGTCTTTTCAAGGGGTGATTTGACCCCATCTGAACGCAATATCAAACACAGTTCCTAAATACTCATGTCTGATATTGCCTTCAAGTTTTACCATATGTGAACTTTGTAAGTTCAAGTTTTTTGTCTTGTTGGTTTTACACAGGCCTGTATTATCGTAAATGGACATTTCTATTTTTGATAATGCCACCCCAAAAATTGTTGTACAACAAACATGTTGGTTTGTTTTAAAAACCTTTTCTAAATGCACATGTGATTGTGCAGGTATTAAAAAGTTTGTTAATCAAGAATGTGTGGTTTATTGTCTCAACGCTACAACACTTTTGTGGTGATGTAATTGCTGTTTTTGGATAAAATTGTGGTTATTTCCTAATGGCAAATCCTCTTTGCACTACAAGAGCATTTACATTGCAGTTTCAAGAGCACTTGTAGTATAAAAAGTGTATACGCCTTTAGTAAATAACAGCCAACAGTGCTTTGTATAAGGTTACACAATCACGCCATTTTCAGGACTCCCCACATTGCTGTCAGGCTCAGCTAAAACAAACACAAGCAGTAAATGTCCACAACGAATTTCTTTTTTTGCTTTTTTATTTGAAAAAGGCTTCACAACTTTGCAGGCATATTGATGGCCCCCCTACCCGCAAAGAACTCCAGGTATCGTAACCGGACATCACGGGCACTCAGGGAGGGCAAGCCAGGACGGCCGCTTTCAAGCGCCGTCAGTGTTGTTTCAGGGATCACTCTGGCCTCAGGCCCAACTGAGCCAGCATAGTTGGCCGAATGTTTCTGTAAAAAGTTATGGAGAATACAGCACGCCATGATTATATGATTAAGTTTATACTCCGCCATATGGATAGGTGTCAGAAATAGGCGGAACCGGCTGGCCAGGATTCCAAATGTGTTCTCCACCACTCTTCGGGCTCTGGCCAGCCGGTAATTAAAAACCCTCTGTTCCGGGGTGAGGGTCCTCATCGGGAATGGCCGCATAAGATGGTCCCCCAGCGCAAACGCTTCATCAGCAACGAACACAAATGGGAGTCCTTCCACATTGTCCTCTGGAGCTGGCAAGTCCAAGCTGCCATTCTGGAGACGCCTGTAGAACTCCGTCTGGACGATGACTCCACCATCGGACATCCGGAAATTCTTCCCCACGTCCACATACAAGAAGTCGTAATTAGCCGATACCACCGCAAACATCACAATACTATTGAACCCCTTATAGTTGAAATAGTACGACCCCGAGTTGGGTGGTGGGATGATGTGGACGTGTTTCCCATCAATTGCCCCTCCGCAGTTAGGAAAGTCCCACCGCTGGGCAAAGTGGGAGGCCACAGTCTGCCATTCCTGTCGCGTGGAAGGAAACTGTTGAGAAAAAAAATAAATATTAATATTTTTGCTCAGAAACATGGCAAGCAGATTAGGCACAAACATTCTGGGGCAACCTCCACATAGCATTTATTAAGGGGAATTTAACAACACCAAAGTATAAGGTACACCTATCATATTTCCCCCCCCCCCCCCCCCCTCCCCTCATGGGCCATTTCTAACATTATGGGGGGGGGGGAATCCTGGACAGGTAACCCTCTTCACTTCATTGAGAGATGAATGCCTAAATACAGGGTATTACTTGGAACAGCCCTCCTTAGTTACACTATTGGCAGCCCACTGGACAGGTAAGAAGTGTCATAATACAAAGATATAAATACACACTGTACACATTTGAGCACATTTGGACATTCTGCTATTACCTATCAAGATAATAATAGGATCTAAAAAGTTTAAACACTACCATTGGAAAGTATTCAGGCAGGCCCTTGCACTACATGCTTTGGGGAATTCATCCATAAATCTGACCACAAAAGAGATGGGTATAGTGTGTATGGGTTTGGCAAAGTCCGCAGATAGATGATTGAGGATAGATAGAGAATTGGGATCAGCTGACTTGGGGGAGGGAGGGTTACTAAAAATGATTTGGGGACACCACAAAAAAAAAGCCTCTGCCACTCTGCCTGAATTTAAAGCGAAAATAACATTTCAAAACATTTTAGGGGGTGTTTGGGGTAAAGCACTACTATGGAGCTTATAAAATACATTGTTTTAAGTGACTAAATTAGGTGAATATAGGGCCCGTAGAGCATACTGGGGAGGTTAGTGAAGGACAATCTGTATGAAGGACCTAAAAAATGAATTGCAGAAAAATCCAGCATGCATGAGGACAAAGGGGACATTCACAGCATATTCCAATCATGGTAATTAGGGAATGAGGAAAGAAATACAATATATTATCAAACATTAAATACAATAAAATGTGATATTAAAGGATAAAAATATTACCTTCATATACTCCTTCTGCAGGACCTGGATGATGGCAGAACAGGTCTCTGGGATAATGATCCCCAGAGCCTGGGGGGAGATGCCTGTCGAACTTCAAGTCCTGCAGACTTCTCCCTGTCGCCAAATACCGCAGGGTAGCGACGAGCCTCTGCTCCGGAGTGATGGCTTGCCTCATGCAGGTATCCTGCCTGCTAATATAAGGGGTCAGCGAAGCCAACAGACGGTGAAATATGGGGTCCGTCACCCTGAGAAAGTTCCTGAAATCATCAGGATTATTCTCACGGATCTCACGGAGCAAAGGCATATGAGAGAACTGGTCACGCTGAAGCAACCAATTCTTGGTCCATGAACTCCTCCCCACCCTGTTCATGGACTGGACTTGTGTCAAGGTCAGGACCCCGCACAGCACGAACTCTACGAGGAGTACGCATACGCAACATGGCTAGAAAACGGTCGGCTGCTCAGAACGAAGTAACAGAACGCACTGAAGAACAGCAAGGCCTGTGAAGAGCGACCTGAAAAACAGTAACGAACGCACAAGAACACAATGACTAAGTCACGTGGAACTTGCTGCACGCACTGAAGAGCAGATACAAACCCACAAGCACAAACTGAACGGCAGAAAACAATCTGAAAACAACGAGTCTGAAAAAGCGCGAATCTTCTCTCACCAAACTTTTACTAACACGAGATTAGCAAAAGGAGCCCAAAGGGTGCCGCGCTTGGTTCTGAACTGGCCTTTTCTAGTCTCGTCGTACGTGCTTGACGTCACAGCGTTGTTGGCGATCGGAAATTCCGACAACTTTGTGCGACCGTGTGTACGCAAAACAAGTTTGAGCCAACATCCGTCGGAAAAAATCCTAGGATTTTGTTGTCGGAATGTCCGAACAAAGTCCGACCGTGTGTACGGGGCATAAGAGTGGGGCCTCACGTCCAAGTCTTGCTTAAAGCCTAGAGCCGTCTCCGTATATATCATTCATCAGCAGATAGATGCTCTTCTATCCCTCCTTCCGCCTCTATCCCTGCCTTGGGTACCAATTAGAAAACTTCCGTAAAAGACTGATCTACCCCTCTTATTATCACCACTTGGGATCACTTAATAAACACTACAGCCATTTCAACATATGTAGGCCCAATTAATTTTGGGTAATCCAGATTTCCCACCAGGACTACTCAGACAGGAACTACTTAAATGGACCCCCCTCTCTAGCTCTCCGATATCTAATGCTCTCTCAGGGAATAAATTAAAACAATTAAGGGAATTGATCAGGTGCAGGGAAACTGGCTGGTGTACTTCCAGCTTAGATATTTTTATACAAACCTTTTAAAGAAGGATCCCATACATCAACCTTTTTACAGATTTTTGACTCATGCCCAGATCTGCCCAATTTCAACAATTTTTTTTTTTTTTTTTAAGTTAAAGATGTACAAAAGATGACAATGGCAAGCGGTTGGTCTGCCAGAAAACAATACAGTCAAGAAGGCTGGCATGTGAAGTGAACAGGGGCGGCCTGTCCATTAAGGGTGCACGGGCGCTGCCCCCTCTCTCCAGCCACCCCTCTATGTAGAATGGATAGAGTCCTGCATTGCATAAATCTATCCATGGCTGCCGTCGCCACCCCCTATTCAGGCGTCCGGCCCCTTTTAGGATGCCAGGCACCTGAATTCCAGTGGGTGTTTTTTTTTTTTGAAGCACCTGATTAGAGCCATAGGCTCTAATAGGCTTCAAAAAAGGTGGACTCGGAGCGCAGAGCATTGCGCTTGGAGTCCACCCAGATGTGTTAGAAAAGCAAATATTCCATTACTCACCATCCTTTTGTTCTATGGTAAAAAAGCCATACTACTCAAATGGAAAAACATAAATGCCCCAGATATTAGCTTTTGGAAGAGGTTGATTAACTCCATGTTGCCGTACTATAAATCGGCATACAGGGCTAGGGGATGTGGAAAAAAAATTGATAAAGTATGGAGGGCCTGGTATGAATCTGACAATAGTGGGTTAAGAGGTAAACGTCCCAAGGTCTTTTAACATAACAGTGTGACACCGGGGGGGCAGGACCCGAGAAAATGTAAAAATCCTTTGGCAATACATATTCTGATTGGTTAAGATGCGAAGAATGGAACCAAATAAATAAAGGGAGAAATACTCTGTAATGGCCATAAGATGGTAAGGCAATCATGAATGGGAAAGCTATTACATGTGAAATATATCAGGTCGCATCCATGTTTTTGAGCTGTGACAAGGGGGGGAGGGGGAGGGGGGACAGGAAGTTGGGGAATGCTTAAGAGCCAGAAGACTGTTAGTCAGGAATGGTATGTTGGGACCTGCGCGGCCGTTGTTTTCGGGTGAATGTCATGTTGACATAACCCAGACGTTGTATGTTTTATACAAACATGAATAATTAATAAACAGAAATTTAAAAAAAAAAAAAAAAGGAAAGCAAATATTCATTTGCTTTTCAAACACTGAACCGCCTCTCCGCCAATCAGGTAGCGTGGGTCAGATATCCATCACCTGGTTGGCTAAAAGGACAGGCGCTGCTATTGGACGCCTAGCAGGAAGCAAGAAGAGACACACGGAGGACACAGCTCGCCGCTGCCTGACCTGGCACCAAGATGGGGTAAGTGTCTGTCAGACAGCGGGCGGGGGTCACAGTAGCTTCATTTGATTGGGCACAATAGCGGCCTTTGATGGGCACAGTGGTTGCATTTGATGGGCACAGTGGCTGCATTTGGTGTGTTTTTTTTTTTTTTTTTTTTTTTTTTTTTAAGTATTTTTTAATTTGTTTGTGCCCCCCCCAAAAAATTTTAAGCACCAGCTGCCACTGGAAGTGAATAATGACTACAAGATATCTGACAAAATAGGATCTAACAATGACTAAATCTGCACCAAGTCGTAGCAATGTGCATCAACCTTTTTTTTAATCTTAAAAGAGTTGTAAAAGGAAGGAGAGGTATGAATGGGGGGGGGGGGGGGGGGGGGAGTAGCGGGGAAGAGGGAAAAAAAAAGGGGGGGATCGAAGATGGACGTAAAATGGTTCATAGGTACTGAGGATATTTTTATGAGAAATTAAACTGGTCCCAGTAAAATCATCTGGTTTTATGTTCTTCCAGTTTGCCCCAGGGAGCAGAGGTCAGATGCTCCATGTTTTCTATATCATTCACTTTGGTGAACTATTGAGTCAGGGTAGGAGGAGATTGTTGTTTCCACAAGGCAGGGATACAGGCTCTAACTGCACTAAGTAAGTGCAGGGGCGGATTGACCATTCGGGCACTCGGCCACTGCCTGAGGGCCCCATGCCACTAAGGGGCCCCATCAGGGTTTCCAGCCTCAATAAAACCCAGGGACAGTATGTAAAAATCTGTGTTTTATAAAAAAAATCCCAAGATTATAGCTGTCCCCTGCCTCTCCAGTACCTTTTCTGTGTGTGTGTACTGTGTGGCCCCATAATCTATTGCTTGGGGGCCCCATAATCTCTTATTGCCCGGGGGCCCCATAATCTTCTCCTATTGCCCGGGAGCCCCATAATCTCCTATTGCCCGGGGGCCCCATGAGTTGTCAGTCCACCCCTGAGTAAGTGTTTAACCCCTTGCCGACCAGCCGCCATCATTATACAGCGGCAGGTCGGCTCTTTCCTGCGAGTCGCCATACCGATACGTCGGCTCCTTTAAGAGCTGTAGCAGGCATGCATGCGCTGCCAGAGGCGCCCGCACACGCGCCCGCTGCATGGCGGGGGAGCCGATGCGCGAGGCCAGCAGCCGTGATGTCTGCCAGCCACCCGTGATTGCTCCACAGAGAGCCAGAACTGGGATCTGTCAATGTAAATAAACAGATCCCCGTTCTGACAGGGGGGTACATAGTGATCGTCTGTTCCTAGTGATCAGGGACAGCGATCTCTCTGTACTCCCTGTCAGTACACTCCCCCCCCCCCCCCCCCCCCCAGTTTGAAACGCCTCCATAGGGAACACTTAACCCTTTGATCACCCCCTAGTGTTAACATCTTCCCCGCCAGTGTCATTTATACATTAATCAGTGTATTTTTATAGCACTGATCGCTGTATAAATGTCACTGGTTCCAATAAAAAGTTTCCGCTCTATCCGACGCAATGTCGCAGTCCTGCTAAAAATCGCTGATCACCGCCATTATCAGTAAAAAAAAAAGAATAATAAAAATGTCATAAATATATCCCCTATCATGTGGTCGCTATAACTTTTGCGCAAACCAATCAATATACGCTTATTGCGTTTTTGTTTTTTGTTTTTTTAACAAAATATGTAGAAGAACACATATTGGCCTAAACTGAATGTGCAAAAGTGTGCCAGTATTGATTATCCAATTGCGCAAATAGTTTGGCCAGTACAGATGGGGTTCCGTACCGTTCTATTTTCTGATATTTGCTGCATAACAAAGATTTATGGGCAAAAAAGAGAATGAAAAGACCTGAAGGTCTTTTTTTCCATTTGGCAGATGACAAAGAATTTCATATCGGCCCATCCCCCAAACATCCCCCAAACAGAGCTCTTCACACGAGCTGAGGTGCCTCTGGAAAAGGTGTGGCTTGGGTAGTGCTCTCAAGAAATGTGACAATTGGAGGGCTCGCCAGTGGTCTAGGAAGGGGGACCCAGAGCCTATAAGTAGGGTTCTGCTCGGGATCCAGACATTTGTGCAAAGGAAATAAGAGGCACATAAGAGCCTCTGGGGCGAATGCATGCTAAATGCTGGGTCCAACAGTCCTGGACTGAATGTGGGATGACCTATTATCAGTGTCATAGGAGAAGGAAAACTGTTGAGAGTAATGTTTTTATAAAACCTTTCAGTTTCAGTCAAAGTGGGTCCAATTAAGGGGTGGTGGGAAAGGTGAGAGGTATATAGTTTACCTGCCCAGGGTAGGCCTGGAATCGGTGCTTGTGCCAATCTTAACCATTTATGTTATGTTGTTGTCTTCTATATTGGAGAGTTTAATATCACAAGAAGATGTTACCAAAGCATTTGAGTCTACGGCCAGTAGAATACAAGAAAAGGATTTTAAATTATTAGCAAGATGGTACCAATACCCGGTAAGACTGCACAGAATATTCCCTCAAAAGTAACATAAATATTGGAGATGTAAGACACACCTGGGCACACTATTCCACCTTTGGTGGTGATGTCCCAGGATTGTACCTTTTTTGGTTAGCTGTACTTGACGTATACGGAGCTATAATGAATACAGAAATTACTCGAACTCTGCAGATAGCATTGCTGTCCATTGTTCCAGGCTCTGTTAAGGAGATCAAGGAGGGTCTCTTACGTTTTTCCTAATGACCGCAAAGGCTGTCATACCAAAATATTGGAAATCTTTTGACTCGCTAAAAATAGTACAATGGGTAGAGGAAATGCAATACCTGAAGAAAATGGAAGAATTGACTGCAATGTTAAGTGATAATTGTGAGAAATTTCTTGCAGTGTGGTCCCCATGGATATATTTCCTCGCATCCGTATTCACTTCCCACCCGGCCTATAGCAGAATGACAGCCGGGCGGTGGTTTCATTATCCTGACTGGGCGTCATATGGCGTCCAGCAGGATAAGCTGTGATCGCGTGCAGATCGGTGGTGCTGTGCGTCGCTCTGACACACCGCATCTCCAATCATGGTAAGGAGCCTCTGACGGAGGCTCCTTACCACGTTATCAGCTGTGACCAATCACAGCTGATCACAGCCTGAACCAGCAAGTGCCGGTAAACGGCTTTTCTTGGTTCACGCTGACAGGGAGAGCCGATCGGCGGCCCTCCCTGTCGGGGGGGGGGGGTCTCCGCTGATAATCAGCACATTGATTATCAGCACAGCCCCCATCAGATGTGCCACAACGATGCAAATCAGTGCCCATCAGCTGCCAGTCAGTGCCCACCACAGTGCCAATCAGGGCCCATCAGTAACACCTGTCAGTACCTCATCATCAGTGCTGCCCATCAGTGCCATATATTAGTGTTCATCAGTGCCATCTGTCAGTGCCAATAACTGTCACCTATCAGTGCCCATCAGTGTAGCCTGTAAGTGCCCATTAGTGCCCATCAGTGCTCATCAATTCTACATATCAGTGCCTCCTCATCAGTGAAAACTCATCAGTGCCAGTCAGTGAAGGAGAAAACAAAATTGTATAACAAATGAAGAAAAAAAAGTTTCAAAAATTTTGTGTTTTTTTTTTTTTTTTTTTTTTTTTTTTTTTTTTTAGTTTGTTTAGCAAAAAATAACCCCAGTAGTGATCAAATACCACCAAAAGAAAGCTCTATTTGTGGGAAGAAAATTTATAAAAATTTAGTTTGGGTACAGTGTTGCATGACCGTACAATTGTCATTCAAAGTGCGACAGCGCTGAAAGCTGAAAATTGTCCTGGGCAGGAAGGGGGAAAGTGCCCAGTATTGAAGTGGTTAAAGAGATAATTTACTGAGGTGGGATATATTGTAAAAAAATGTAAAGTGGATTAGGGGACAGGGTGGGGTATGTCCCCCGTGGTGGGGGATGGAATATTGGCCGGGAGGGGGGCGAGGATTATACCGCCCTTCTTCTTTCTCCTTTTCTCCTTTAGTACTTTTTCAATGCTTTAATAGGAAGTAACTTGAAGAAGTAGCAGGAAAGAGGTAGAAGAAGAGTTGCAGGGAGGTTCAAATACCTTTTTCTTTAACACACTAAGGAATTTGAAATCTCGGGGACGAATATACCTTTAGTCCAAGATTAAATCTTTGCTCACCCGGATAGGTTTCTCTCACTGACCTAGCAGCCGGAGTGTAGCATGAACAAAAAGTCTCTGCCACAGACTTGAGAAGAACAATTTAACTGTACGATCCTCTGCCACAGAACATAGTAGTTTTAGATGAACAGCAACACAGTATCAGAACCTTTAAGCCAACCCGGCAGTACTTGTGCGATAGATTAGATTAAGATGCATCCTCCAATTGAGTCACCAGGCCCCTCTTGAGACAGCATTCCGCACGGTCCTCTCCAAAGACGGGTCCTCCCCTGGATCTTCTCAATTGTCCGGCTTCTTCCAGCAGGACAGACAGCACAGGACCATCCCCGCAGCAATAGGCCCCAGACAGGCTTCTGGGCCTACTACATGGCTGCAGCATTGCATCCCTCCGGCCTGGAGAACTCCCCGTCACATACTTTTAGGCCAGGAGGGCCAGCAGGTGAAAGAGAAAGAAAAATGGCGTCTGCCCCTTAAGTACCCTCTCCCAGAGTGCACAGCAGCAGACCACCTCTGCCGAGTTGCCTCCGAGAAAGAAGAGCACTCAATATACTTCAGCTTGTTGCTTTCCAACACTGACCTATGGTGACAACGACACCTACAGGCAACAGTGTGAAACTGCACACAACACAGCCAACGCTGGAACAGAGGCTAATTTAGCCATAGATTAAATTTGAACTATGTACAGCACAGATGACCCACTAAATTTACATATAAACGGTAGATTAGAAACTTACCAGCGCTACACCTGTATAATGAAAATAGTGGGACTTGCCCTTATAAGATTATGTGAACAATGTGTTCATTTCTGTGTAAAATGTAATAAAAATTATACCTTGGAAAACCTAACATATACCGTATTTATCGGCGTATAACACGCGCCGGAGTATAACACGCACCCCAAGTTTAGGAGAGAATTTTAAGGAAAAAAACTTTTAGGAGGCAAGTTTAAGGAAAAGAAACTTACATTAAAATGCCCATCAATGCAGCCTCATCAGTGTTCATCTGCAGCCTTGTTAGTGTCAGTGCAGCTTTGCCCCAGTGCAGCCTTGTCAGTGCAGCCTTGTCCCCAGTGCAGCCTTGTCAGTGCAGCCTTGTCCCCAGTGCAGCCTTGTCAATGCAGCCTTGTCCCCAGTGCAGCCTTGTCAATGCAGCCTTGTCCCCAGTGCAGTGTAAATGCCTCCTGCCACCGCCGCCGCCGCCGCCATACACATGGTAGTAGTTTTAAATATGGCGCCGCGGAGTTCGGAGGGACTCGGCGCCGGCGGAAGTGAACGAACGCCGCCGAGATACACATAGCCGAGGGTTCTCGGCTCTTTCCGGCGCTGCTCACAGTCCCGCCCTATGATGGACATAACACAGGTCCAATGGCGGGACTGGGCGTGACTGTGAGCGGCGCCGGAAAGAGCCGAATACACCCAACTATGTGTATCTCGGCTCTCCGAACTCCGCGGCGCCATATTTGAAACTACTCGCTATGTGAATGTCGGCGGCGATCGCCGACATTCACATAGCGATAGCGGGGATCGGCGTATAACACGCACCCACGACTTTCCCCTGATTTTAAGGGGAAAAAAGTGCGTGTTATACGCCGATAAATACGGTAGTTTAAAGAGTAATAAAGCTGACATTTTAGAATCTAGTTGGAAAGATATGCAGAAAATGCAGTATAAGTGCATCAGTTTCCGCATTCTTTTTTAAGTTATCCTCCCACAAAAGATATTTAGATTAAGGTTTAGAAGGTTTCACTCTTTCTACTTTTATGTACTCGCAAAAACATTATAAGAGCATGCTCACACTAGAATGCTGTGCGGGAAACACATCTTGAGTGCACTGCCCTTGTGATCTGCAGTGGGTGTCAGTGCAAAATGAATGACACCTCAAACGCTGGTCGCAAATGCAGTGCATTACATTTTAACATGTATGTGCATGCACTACATTTGGTGTGGTGTGTTTTCAGCCTATTTACAGTATCTCACAAAGTGAGTACACCCCTTACATTTGTGTAAATACTTTATTATATCTTCTCATGTAAAAGGAAGAGGTGCATAAAAAAATGCCTAGGAAAGGTACCTGCTCAGCACCAGATCAATCCCACAAACTGTTAGCAGAAATGAGTATAATCCTTGAACTATAACTATCCTAATATTTCCAAGGTACTGAGCAGCTGTTAAAAAAAGCAGGAAAATACCGAACAGTAGTATAAAAATAAGCAGTGCAAACACTAGATTATTAAAATACTAAAACAGTGCTAGAATTAAACGTGATAAAAAAGCAATATAACTGCATGTGGTCTTTCCCACACATAAGTCTATACGCAGTAGATGGTAAAACAGAAAATCCAAAAAAAGTTTTGATTGTAGAATGTAAGTAGTCAAAACGTGCACCTTTCAACAGAAAACGTGAGCAAATTTCACCTTGTGCAGCACACTCCCCCAGGGGGGCAAACTCACCAGAATCTCAATTATAAGTCAACGTTATGGTAGAATAAACAGCCACTCAGATTCTAAGTCCACATCACCATCCAGATCCACCAGTACAGGGGCTCCAGAGTTGTGTCATAAAATATAAGAAAGTTGGCACAGCGTAATGTCGTTTATTTTTAGACAAAACCCCCCCATATACAAGCGGACCCCTTAGTAAAACTGCGTACATCAAGTTTAAAAATCGCAAGCAAAAGAAAGTATGTGACCCAGAGGGCGCTATCACCGTTATCAGCCATCCAGGATGGACTGAGCGTTTCCTTGCAGATAGCTGCAAACACTTCCCGGTAGGCGGTGGAGGACGAAAGGTGGAATTTGTTCACGTTTTCTGGTGAAAGGTGCACGTTTTGACCACTTACATTCTACAATCAAAACCTTTTTTGGACTGACTGTTTTACCATCTACTGCCTATAGACTTTTATGTGTGGGGAAGACCACATGCTGTGATATTGCTTTTTTTTATCACGTTTAATTCTAGCGCTGTTTTAGTATTTTAATAATCTAGTGTTTGAACTGCTTATTTTTATACTACTGTTCGATATCTTCTCATGTGACAACACTGAAGAAATGACACTTCGCTACAATGTAAAGTAGTGAGTGTACAGCTTGTATAACAGTGTAAATTTGCTGTCCCCTCAAAATAACTCAACACACAGCCATTAATGTCTAAACCGCTGGCAACAAAAGTGAGTACACCCCTAAGTGAAAATGTCCAAATTGGGCCCAATTAGCTATTTTCCCTCCCCGGTGTCATGTGACTCGTTAGTGTTACAAGGTCTCAGGTGTGAATGGGGAGCACCTGTGTTAAATTTGGTGTTATTGCTCTCACTCGAAGTTCAACATGGCACCTCATGGCAAAGAACTCTGAGGATCTGAAAAAAAAGAATTGTTGCTCTACATAAAGATGGCCTAGGCCAGTGATGGCGAACCTTGGCACCCCAGATGTTTTGGAACTTCATTTCCCATGATGCTCAACTACACTGCGGAGTGCATGAGGATCATGGGAAATGTAGTTCCAAAACATCTGGGGTGCCAAGGTTCACCATCACTGGCCTAGGCTATAAGAAGATTACCAAGTCCCTGAAACTGTGCTGCAGCACGGTGGCCAAGACCATACAGCAGTTTAACAGGAGAATTTCCACTCAGAACAGGCCTCGCCATGGTCGACCAAAGAAGTTGAGGGCACGTGCTCAGCATCATATCCAGAGGTTGTCTTTGGGAAATAGACGTATGAGTGCTGCCAGCATTGCTGCAGAGTTTGAAGGGGTATGGGTCAGCCTGTCAGTGCTCAGACCATACATCGCACACTGCATCAAATTGGTCTACATGGCTGTCGTCCCTGAAGGAAGCCTCTTCTAAAGATGATGCAAAAGAAAGCCCGCAAACAGTTTGAAGACAAGCAGACTAAGGACATGGATTACTGGTACCATGTCCTGTGGTCTGATGAGATCAAGATAAACATATTTGGTTCAGATGGTGTTAAGAGTGTGTGGCAGCAACCAGGTGAGGAGTACAAAGACAAGTGTGTCTTGCCTACAGTCAACCATGGTGGTGGGAGTCATGGTCTGGGGTTGCATGAGTGCTGCTGGACTGGCGAGCTACAATTCATTGAGGTATACCAACGTGTACTGTGACATACTGAAGCAGAGCATGATCCCCTCCCTTCGGAGACTGGGCCGCAGGGCAGTATTTCAACATAATGACCCCAAACACACCTCCAAGACGACCACTGCCTTGCTAAAGAAGCTGAGGGTAAAGGTGATGGACTGGCCTAGCATGTCTCCAGACCTAAACCCTATTGAGCATCTGTGGGGCATCCTCAAATGAAAGGTGGAGGAGCGCAAGGTCTCTAACATCCACCAGCTCTGTGATGTCATCATGGAGGAGTGGAAGAGGACTCCAGTGGCGACCTGTGAAGCTCTGGTGAACTCCATGCCCAAGAGGGTTAAGGCAGTGCTGGAAAATAATGGTGGCCAAAATATTGACACTTTGGGCCTAATTTGGATATTTTTCACTTAGGGGTGTACTTTTGTTGCCAGCAGTTTGGACATTAATGGCTATTTGCTGAGCTATTTTTAGGGGACAGCAATTTTTCACTGTTATACAAGCTATACACTCACTACTTTAGATTTTAGCAAAGTGTCATTTCTTCAGTGTTGTCACATGAAAAGTTATAATATATTTACAAAATGTGAGGGGTGTACTCACTTTTGTGAGATACTGTAAATGTTCTGTAATTGAACTGCACAGAACTGCATGTGAATCACACAGGAACATGCAGCATGATCCTGTGTGATTCACATGCAGTTCTTATTGCCAATGGACGCTTATACACCTGCCCTATTGTGGTGCATTGCAGTTCCTCTCATTGTGATTGGCTTTCTAATCAACTGTGTAGTACCTGACATTGCACAAAGCATAATGGTCATGCCACATGTTGTGCTACAACATAGTGGAAGAAGGGTAATATGCAGTACACGTTATTGTTCGACACCATTCTCGTTAACACACATGCATTGACATAACACAATGGACCGCATATGAATTCGCTGTTAATCTCATTATAACAGTAATCACACATATGTACACCTATCTCATGGCAACTTGTTTGCTAAAGCAATGAATATTATAAACTATTGGCTTTTTTTTTTTTATTTATTTTTTTACAAAATGCCATTTCCAGTTTTTTTTTTTTTTTTGTTTCAAATCGTTTTTATTGGTTTTAAATGTGAGGATACAAAGAAAAAAGGACAGTACAGATGAAGATTGCAACATTATATAAGAGAAACAATGTTCCTAAGGCTGGCCATACACAGACTTTTTTTTTTTTTTTTTTTATCCGGTCACCCAGGTGGATGGAGGTATCCTGCTGTCAGAATACAATAGTACAGATGGGAGAGGGGGGGAGAATTTCTCTATTCGCCTCTCTTGCCATACTCTTACCAGTGCTGCAGTCGATTGGCTGCAGAAAGCAATCAAATTAAAGTTTTATAATAGTCCCATTTGGGAGAAGTCAATCATTGGATCAAGGTCTGTTGAGTGGGAACGGCCATAGATGAATCTAAATTCATCCAGTCACTGCTGAATCGGCTGACTTTCGATACATGTATGGCCAGGTTTAGGATAACATTGCTAGCTGTATACAATTGCCTGTCTTGCATGCCTGAGGATAACAAACATATATGGCTATTGATACGAAGCTCTATATAAGTATCTTCCTGGTAATAGTATATGGGTGCTCAAGCTGTGAAAGGATGTGATATGGAAAAGGGAGTCATGAGGCAGTCAGGGAGTGGATCTGAGCATGATGAATTGGACTTTTCTGTGTGGGGTAATTTAGGAGTTAGTGGTGGAAGAAAGGGTAGGAATTTAGGTGTGTGGGGGGAATGGGGGGGAAACAAGGGTAGGAGGAAGCAGGATATTCAGGGAGGTTTCACAGGGAGCTTCTTTAGGGCATGGGGTAATATGCTTATTGGTCCAGTAGATAAGTATAAAACATTGGCATTTGTAAGATGGGTGAAGAGCTTCAGGCTTAAATTTTCTACTCATGCGGGAGGAGCCAAGGTTGATGTGGAGCTCATAATTTGTGTATAGTTCATTTGAAGAACCACCTTCTCCATGTTTTATTGTACAGTGCCATGTTATCATTGCTGATGTGTATCGATTCCTCATTTTTGCCACATGATCTATCCCTCTTTCACGTCGTCTGGCACGTTCAGACATCTCAAGTCTCCCGGAAGGTGCGGGAGACTCCCGCATTTCTGTGGCGGCTCTCGCACACCCACAAGCGCCTCCTGATCTCCCGGGAATGATCGGTGCGGCGGGGATCACCTGTGATCACCGATCTCCTTTGTATAGATTTTTAGCTGACAGACGCTTCTACTTCTCTCCCTCCCACGGCTGTCAGCTAAAAAGCTATACAAAGGAGATCGGTGATCACAGGTGTCCCTCCAGCCGCACTGATCATCCCCAGCTGCTCTGGGTGCTCCTCCCGGGCCCCCTCCATGTCCTTCTCCGCACCCCCTTGTTCTCCGGCCCCCCTCATCCCCCGCAGCCAGCTCTCCCCCTCTCCTCTCCTGCCGGCTTTGGGGGGGAACTAGTTAATGGACACAGTGAGGGAGATTGCTTCTATGTCCTGTGATTACTGAGCAGAGTAAACTGTTTTATCTCCTGTTCTTTCATCTTTTAATGCTGAGAAAGGAACTGGGGAATGTGTGTCCTCAGTCCCTTTGTCTGTCTCAAAGGGGAGATGTCAGGGGTCTGTTTAGATCCCTGATATCTCACTAAAGCCCCCCAAAAAATATTTAAAACAATTGTAAACAATTTCTAAAAAAATGAAAAAGTGTAAAAAAATAAAATTAAAAAACTACTGACACCACTCTCCCCTGCCCTACCAACGCTGTCCACTGCCCCAACCCCCTCCCCCCAAAAAGCAATGTGAAAAAAAATTAAAAACAAATTAAATTGTAAAAAAAAATCGATTATTAAAAATGTAAAAAAAAACTACTGACACCGTCCACATACCACCCACCCCCACCCCCTTCCCCAGAAACTGCGAAAAAATATTGAAAAAGTGATTTAAATAATATTTTGCCGCGGGGGGTGGGGGGTGGTGGCGTTTGCGGGTGCGAAGCTCCCTCCCTGAAACGAGTTTCTGCTGGTTGGGATGTCTGCATGTTAGACAATTCTTTGTAAGATTTTCAACTTTTTTATTCTTTTTCCCATCTCAATGCAGCTGATCTCCTACAACTTCTTTTTGGAATTTCCTGACTACATGCATCAGCATTGGCTGTATGCCATTTACACTGGACTTCATGTTGGTGACAACAGGGGACCATGTCTGCACAATGTGTGTCAGCACAGTTGCTCATATACTCTCCACCAGGGGAGCATGTTGTGACAACATTTGTCACCCTATAACAGGAAGTGTCTCAACAAGTAACTTTACGGCAGAATGACCAGGTATTATTTTATTAAAAGCTGCCAATTTATTTATGTATTGTTTTTTAAAGATTATATGAGGTTTTAGTGACTGGGTTTACATTTACTTTAAATAATGTGGTGAGTGAAACATGAAGCCTGCTATTCTTGACCTTCTAGTGGATGTGTATATGTCTAGCTATCATAGCAGTCCTCCTGTTTCAGTAGCTTCTGTCTGGGTTCACACTTGTCCGCATTGCTGTGCTGATCACATGCGATGTCTGTGTGATACCAATGCAGCCATACAAACTGTACAATGCAGCCATACAAAATCACATTGCAGGACCCTTTCTTTAGTCCGTGCTGGAATCGGATCGCATGGGTGTTTACACATATGCGATTCGATTCCTGCACCACTTGACAGTTTGCACTACGATCTGTGAACCGATCTGGGGGTGTCATTAACTTTGCATTGACCCCCACAGCCGTTCGTAGATGTCAGTGCAAAGCGCTGGCAAGTGACATGTGAACCTGCACTGGAATCGCGCTGGTTCCTGCATCGTATATGTGTGAATCGGGACTCCGGATCACTAATCTGGAAAAAACTATGAAGATCAGTAGCTCTTGTACACTCAGCTTTTGTGTTGTGGGACAGATGCAACAGATACAATGTTTAGTTGCTGACATACACTCTGATCAGTATTAGAAGTGGCGATTCATGTTAGAAAACTTTTCCATGCAAAAAACTACCCAGCGTACCTATCTACATACAATATGTTTCTGTCAGATCACTACAATTGGCATTACTAAGGTTTAGTGATAGTTAGTTATTTTTCATTTCTAAAACCGGTCATACAAAACAGGGAATGGTTACAAATATCTGCTTTGTTCTTTATATGGTTACATCAAAGCATACGGTGTGTGTAGCAGTCCACCCAGGATTTATGTTAATATTCATCATGAAAAGGATATTTTGGATGGTCCTCCCACCTACAAGAACAAAACACAATCATACTGTAAACTCGTTTTTTATTTTCTATTAAATAAGGTATATAATGAATGAAAACCCTAACTGTGAATATTTTGGTTTGTTAAAAATTCCATGAAAACATTTTGTTATCTCTGTTTAATAAATGGTAAAAAATACCTTTTTGAGCATGTAAGAAATCATATGACCTGTGAACAGTCAGCAGAGCCAGAGAGCACCGGAAGTTATCAGTTACATTGTTCTCAGTTCTCCCTGAGGACAAACAGAACTCCTCACCCCTATATTCTAAAGGGGAAAGTGTTCTGCAGTCCTGTTCTAGGGTGACAATGCAGCTCATCCATAGAAAACGTACAGTAAGTGAGAGGTGTCACCCTGAGAGGGGAGGTGTTACTGCCAAGATCGCAAGATTAAAATATAGGGGGGGGGGGGGCACGAAATACTTGTAAGCTGCAATATTTTCCAGTTATGTATTTAGGTTTAGATACAATAAAAACAACAAAAAAGCTGTCATTGCTTACTTTCTCCAGAAAAATTATATTTGCCTGGCTATCTTTACACCAACATTTTTGAGTCATTCATCCAGGGCAAGCCAGAGTGAAATCAGAATGTCTACTGTTCATATTTCAGGTCAACGAATAAAAAAGTATTAAAGCCAGAGGATGGATATGTCAGCCAGACAGCTAGCATTTTCAGGAAAGGTTAGATAGGGCAGCCTAAAGTACAAGTTTCCTTTACAGAACTTTATATAATACCGATGGTCTATGAGCTGACAATATATATCATATAACATTAATAACAAAAACTTTGTTATCAATCAACTGTGATCAAAAGTTTACAAACGCAAGTTCTTAATACCATGTATTGCCCCCTTTAACATCAATGACAGCTTGAAGTCTTTTGTGGTATTTGTGGATGAAGCTCTTTATATTCTCAGGTGGTAAAGCTGCCCGTTCCTCTTGGCAAAAAGCCTCCAGTTCCTGTAAATTCTTGGGCTGTCTTGCATGAACTGCACGTTTTGAGATCTCCCCAAGAGTGGCTCAATGATATTGAGGTCAGGAGATTGAGATGGCCACTCCAGAACCTTCACTTTATTCTGCTGTAGCCATGACAGGTCGACTTGGCCTTGTGTTTTGGATCATTGTCATGTTGGAATGTCCAAGTATGTCCCATGCGCAACTTCCTAGTTGATGAATGCAAATGTTCCTCCAGTATTTTTTGATAACATACTGCATTTATCTTGCCATCAATTTTGACCAAGTTTCCTGTGCCTTTTGTAGCTTACACATCCCTAAAACATCAGCAATCCACCTCCGTACCTTTCATGATAGGCCTTGTTGACTCCTCTCCAAATGTAGTGTTTATGGTTGTGGCCAAAAAGCTCAATTTTGTTCTCATCCCTCCAAATGACTTTGTGCCAGAAGGTTTGAGGTTTGTCTCTGTGTTGTTTGGCGTATTGTAAGCGGGATACTTTGTGGCATTTGCATAATAATGGCTTTCTTCTGTCGACTCGACCATGCAGCCCATCTGTCTTCAAGTGCCTCCTTATTGTGCATCTTGAAACAGCCACACCACATGTTTTCAGAGAGTCCTGTATTTCACCTGAAGTTATTTGTGGGTTTTTCTTTCCATCCCGAACAATTTTCCTGGCAGTTGTGGCTGAAATTTTAGTTGGTCTACCTGACCGTGGTTTGGTTTCAACAGAACACCTCATTTTCCACTTCTTGATTAGAGTTTGAACACTGCTGACTGGCATTTTCTATTCCTTGGATATCTTTTTATATCCTGTTATCTTTTTTATAACCTATTTCTTGTTTTATACAGTTCAACTACTTTTCCCCGCAGATCCTTTGACAATCCTTTTGCTTCCCCATGACTGAGAATCCAGAAACGTCAGTGCAGCACTGGATGAAAGATGCAAGGGTCTGTCAGGAATCCAGAAACGCATTGCCCTTTTATACACATACACACTAATTACAAGCAAACAGATCACAGGTAAGGATGGTTACCTTTTAATAGCCATTCAAACCCCTTTGTGTCAACTCGTGTGCATATTATCAGGCCAAAATCATCAGGGTATGTAAACTTTTGATCAGGGTAATTTTGGTAGTTTCTGTTGCCATGAGGATTTAAAAAGAGTAAACACAGTTGATTGATAATAAATGGCTTCAGCCAAACACTAACCACGAGTGAAAAATGTTTTTGTGTTATCGCTCATCTTCTCTGAAAACTATATATATATATATATATATATATATATATATATATATATATATATATACACACACTTTTAAAAACCTACAGCAGCTTAGTGGTTAGCACATCTTCCTTGGAGTACTGGGTTAATTATGTCTAAGATTTCAAGGCACTAAACTGCAAAGCTACCCATAGACCAAGCATGACTATTGCCAAATCTTGGAGTTTTTGATGGCTCAACAATAATTTCATCACTTTGGGAAATCAATCACAATGCTCAGGAGAGAAAATCGATTAGACATTAAGGCAGCTCCGGCGTCTTATTTGATTTCTTCTCCCTCTTCTGCTGGGTCTTCTCTCCCGGCTGTATTCTCGCTCTTCTGCCGAGTCTTCTCCCTCTGTTCTTCTTCCGATGTTGACTCGACGCAATCTCCCGGTGTAATACTGTGACGTCACCACCCAGGACACGATGGGGGCGGTGACGTCACAAGGGGGTGGGGCCCCAGATGGCGTAAGTGGGTGGCCCCGCCCCATGCCAATATAAGTCACGGCACACGACGGACTCAGCATTACACCAGGAGATCGTGTCGAGTCAACATCGAAAGAAGAACAGAGGGAGAAGACCCGGCAGAAGGGCGGGAACACAGCAGAGAAAGGAGACCCAGGAGAAGAGGGAGAAGACCGTGGAGGGAGAAGACATGGCCGGAGGAGAGAGAAGAGTGGGAAGAAGAAATCGGAAGACACGCCGGAGCTGCCTTAATAAAATACTTTAAAAACCTGTCTACTGTGTTTATTTTTGACACTTTTTTGGGTGAATGGGTAGGGGTACATTGTACCCCATACTCATTCACATAGGGTGGGGCCGGTATCTGGGGGCCCCCTTGTCAAAGGGGGCTTCCAGATTCTGATAAGCCCCCGCCCGCAGACCCCGACAACCACCAGCCAGGGTTGTCGGCCAGGGTTGTTGGGAAGAGGCCCTTGTCCTCATCAACACGTGGATAAGGTGCTTTGGGGTGGGGGGCACTCACTCGTTCCCCCTTACCTGACCTGCCAGGCTGCGTGCTCGGATAAGAATCAGGTATGGATTTTGAAGGGGACCCCACACCATTTGTTTTTGCATGGGGGTTCCCCTTAAAATCCATACCAGACCAAAGGATCTGGTATCTCTTGGGGGGAACCTCACGCCAAATTTTTTCATTTTGCTGGGGGGGGGGGTTCTCCTTCAAGATCCTCAGCACGCAAGTCGCACTGCAAGTCGGATCATCATGATCTGACTTCTGGTGCGACTTTCTATTCAAATCAATGGGCTCCCATAGGGAACCATTGATTTTTGAATAGAGGCAGAGAAACGCCTGTATACAGCGTTAAACTGCGTTTAACAGCGTCTGGCATTTTTACAGCTATAGCACTGGAGCCTTAGAATGTGCTGGTCCTGTTTTTTTGTTTTTTTTTTTTTGTTTTTTTTGGAGCTTAAAAACACCTATGCCACTTACAGCTCCTTAACATCTCTGTGGGCATGAGGCCATAGAATAACATGGAGAGGCGTTTTTAAGCTGTAAAAAATGCTCGTAAAAGCGGCTGTAAAAACGCCCGTGGGCAAGGGGCCTTAGAAGTTTGCTTGCTGTTTGGTGCTTGTTAGATGATTTAATATGCATTGTATTTGAGTTGTTATGGTTTGCCCTTCAGTTGCTCAAGGAGTTTCTTTGAGCTGCTTCTGTGTTGCACTGATCTGCTTAGGCATTCACATTCACAACAAGCAGCTCAGATTCAAATAAAAGTCCATGTTAAAGAGCTCTAAGGGTGACTGCAAACAGGCGTATTCATTGCAGGCATTTATACACGCAACAACAATGATAGCAACGCTTTACATACGTTGCATTGGCACCTATCACTGCCCTTTAAAGCTTAAAATTTCCTATCTCACATTGCCTACATACCCATACTAGGGCCACTTTAGACAGAAGCCAATTAACCCCCCTAGCGGTATTCCCGAGTCTGGCTCGGGGTGGATTTTCAATACCAAAAGCGGTATCCCCGAGGCAGACTCGGGATTGCATTGCAGGATCCTTTTAGAGGTTACTTACCTTGTCCCCTGGATCCTGCGATGTCTCCCCGCTGTGATCTGCCTCACTCGGTTCACAGTGCCGAGCGTTGCGACGCACGGGGACGGAGTTCGGTGCCAAATTCAAAAAGTAAAACACACAGTACAGATACAGTATACTGTAATCTTACAGACGAGCTATCCCTGAGCAAGACTGGGGATTGCATCGCAGGATCCTTGTAGAGGTTACTTACCTTGTCCCCTGGATCCTGCGATGTCTCCCCGCTGTGATCTGCGAGCCGCCGTGTCTCGCTCGGTTCACAGTGCCGAGCTTCGTTCCCTGCGAGCGTTGCGACGCACGGAGACGGAGTTCGGCACCAAATTCAAAAAGTAAAACACACAGTACAGATACGGTGTACTGTAATCTTACAGATTACAGTACTGTATCAAATAATTGCACATCCCTTTTGTCCCTAGTGGTCTGTCCAGTGTCCTGCATGCAGTTTTATATTATAAAAACTGTTCTTTCTGCCTGGAAACTGGAGATTGTCCATAGCAACCAAAATGGTCCCTTTACATCAAAAATGGTTTTATACCAGCTAGAAAACAGCGATAATAAATTAGAATCACTTGCAGAATTGAGTGATAGTGATTTGTGGGGAAATCCGTCATCAAACACTAAAAGTAACGAAAGCAACATTTCTGCAACTGAGCAAATTTCAGTGTTTTTGATTACATTATTGAATAATTGTTATTTATTATATTATTATTTGTTATTATTTATAGTTATTTATTATATTATAATTTTTTTATTTTGTTTTCCAAACTTTATCATACCCGGGATGTCTACTAGACTCTTGTTTGGACAGATTTAAGTGAATTATTCCTAAGAATTACAGGCCTATAATATAAAATGTCAAATTTCTGTGCAAAATAATTGTACCGCTTTTAGTATCAAAAATCTGAAATAATCAAACTGCCAGGGAGGTTAACCACTTGCAGTCAGTAAAACTGCTATAGGGCGGCAGCTCTGCTCCAGATCACATATATATACACCGGTAAGTGATCCAGCACTTTCGGGCGGGGGGCACTCATGCACACTGCCGGCCTGCTTCTGCTGTGATTGCACACAGCAGAAGCCAATCGGCGGGCATCAGGCATTGGATGTCCACAGGCACTCGCTGATCTTCAGGCAGAGACCCAGAACTGAGTTCTACCTATGTAAACAAGGCAGATTTCCGTTGTGACAGAGGGGAATGGATGGATTTTGTGTCCCTGCAAAGCAGGGAATAAAATCCACCACTTCCCCTAGTAAAAGCACCTCACCCAGTACACATAAACACTGGTTAGGCATACAGTTAGTCCTTTGATCGCCCTAGATGTTTAACCCTTTCCCAGCCAGTGTCATTAATACAGTGACTTTGCATATTTTTAGCACTGATCACTATATTAGTGTCACTGGTTCACACAGTGTCAGTTAGTGTCAGAATGCCCGCTAGAAGAAATACATTTTTTCAATATTGCCTTTTTGATTATAGAGCAAAAAATAAACACAGAGGTGATCAAATACCACCAAAAGAAAGCTCTATTTGTGTGAAAAAAAATGATATACATTTTATTTGGGTAAAGCGTTGCATGACCACGCAATTGTCAGTTAAAATAACGCAGTGCCATATTGCAAAAATGGCCTGGTCATGAATGGGGGCAAATCTTCCTGAGGTCAAGTGGTTAACCTACCAGTGTGTCTTTGGAGTGTTGCAGGAAGCCTTAGTAGACAGAGGAAATGCTCACAATCACATAGAGAACATGCAAACTCCATGGAGATAGCATGCTGGCTGGAATTCAAACAGAGGACCCCCAGTGCTGCAATGCAGAACAGCTAACCACTAAGCCCAGGTGCCGTCCAAATACATTTATCTAATGGGGCGTACATACGGTCGGACTTTTCGGCTACAAAAGTCCGACAGCCCGTCCGACAAACTTTCGGTGGACTTTTGGCGGACTTGCGGCGGACTTTCTAACGAACGGACTTGCCTACATACGATCACACAAAAGTCCGGCGGATTCGTACGTGATGACGTACACCGGACTAAAATAAGGCACTTGATAGCCAGTAGCCAATAGCTGCCCTAGCGTCGGTTTTTGTCCGTCGGACTAGCATACAGACGAGCGGATTTCTGGGTCCGGCGGAGTTATGACGTAAAGATTTGAAGCATGTTCCAAATCTAAGGTCCGTCAGATTTGCGACTGGAAAAGTCAGCTGAAAGTCCGGGGAAGCCCACACACGATCGGATTGTCCACCGGATTTGGTCCGTTGGCGTCCGTCGGACTTTTGTAGCCGAAAAGTCCGACCGCGTGTACGCCCCATAAGAACATGAATTGGGGGAACATCTGAGACACGGAATGGCCCCCTCTGAACCCTCTGGGGTTGATTTACTAAAGGGAAATAGACTGTGCACTCTGCAAGTGCAGTTGCTCTAGAGCTTAGTAAATGAGGTAAAGTTTCACTTTGCAAAAAATATTCAATCACATACAAGGAAAGTTTAAAAAAAAAAAACAGCATTTTTGCTTGCACACGATTGGGTAATAGAAGTCAGCAGAGCTTTTGCTCATTTACTAAGCTCTGGAGCAGCTGCTCTTACAGAGTGCAAATGCACAGTCTATTTGCCTTTTAGTAAATCAACCCCTATGTGTCATACAACTCAGCCAGAAGACAGAAGTGGAAGATTTGAGTTGATAAAACACTTTTGTGTGCTTCAGTCAGATAGAGGCTCTCATTATCACCTCATATGGTAGCTCCAAGCAGCTGAATCCTCATTCCCCATCACAAATGGCTGTCAAATCCAGAATAGGCTTTATGAACCTCTAAAATATATAGGCTGACTGGTTCTTACAACATAAAACATGACATTACCATCAGTGGTGTTATACTCACATAGACATTTTACCATAACGCATATTTTTATTCAGGGCGTAAAGAGAATTCATGTCCTCCTCCTCCAGTTGGAAGTCAAATACCTGCAGATGAAAAGAATTGTTATACATTAGTATATATTGTGTGCAACCACTGCTTTCTAAAAGTCTTGTATAATTGGATAGGACCAAACTATATGGATAACATTTCCTACCTCCTAATGACATTTAGGACAGACATCATCATTAGTATGATAGATGATCCATACTAAGGGTGTGTAATATACTCTGTGAAGGAATTTCAATTTGACAAAACTGTCCCTAGCCAAAATCATAAGAGGTATGTACTGTTGGAGGCTCTCACTCCAATCCTCATCAGAGTATTCGTACATCTTGCTGCCAGGCCTGGAATGTCCTTCCTGCACTAGGTGCTCCTTTAAAGCGGTTGTATACCCTTTTTTTTCACTTTGATCTACAGGTAAGCCCTATAATAAGGCTTACCTGTAGGTAAAAAGAACATCTCCTAAACCTGTACGGTTTAGGAGATATTCCCCTTGCATGCAGCTGCTGACTTCAGCGGCGCATGCACTCTGAGTTTCCCTGGTGAAAGAACCGGTAGACGCCAGACCTTGCCAGGAAGAGGTCTCCAGTGCGCATGCGCGGGAGTGACGACATTGCGGCTCCAGCCACTCAAAGCGCCGGAGCCGCGATACCCGGAAGACACGCCGAGGGAAAATGCGGTTCATATTAGCTCATTATGTCTTTTGCCTTACAGGTTTTAAAAAAAAAAAAAAAAAATCTGTGTGTTTACTACCGCTTTAATGTTTAACTGCTTCAGCCCCGAAAGATTTGGCTGCTAAATGACCAGGCCATTTTTTGCGATTCGGCACTGCGTCGTTTTAACTAACAATTGCGCGGTCGTGCGGCACTGCACCCAAACAAAATTGACGTCCTTTTTCCCACAAATAGAGCTTTCTTTTGGTGGTATTTTATCATCTCTGCGGTTTTTATTTTTTGCACTATAAACAAAAAAAACGACAATTTTGAAAAAAAAAAAAAAAAAAAAATATATATATATATATATATATATATATATATATATATATATATATATATATATATATATATATATATATATATATATATATATATATATTGTACTTTTAGCTATAATAAAAAAAAAAGCAAATTTTTTCTCAGTTTAGGCCGATATGTATTCTTCCACATATTTTTGGTAATAAAAATCGCAATAAGCGTATATTGATTGGTTTGCGCAAAAGTTATAGCGTCTACAAAATAGGGGATAGATTTATAGCATTTTTATTATTTTTTTTTTACTAGTAATGGCGGCGATCTGTGATTTTTTTTTTTTTATTGGGACTGTGACATTATGGCGGACACATAGGACACTTTTGACACATTTTTGGAACCATTGGCATTTATACAGCGATCAGTGCTATAAAAATGATTACTGTAAAATTGTCACTGGTAGAGAGGGGTTAACTGTGTTCTCTCTCTGTGTTCTAACTGAAGGGGGGATGGGATTGTCTATGGGAGATGACAGATCGCTGTTCATACTTTGTATAAGCACACGATCAGTCCCTTCTCCCTTCAGAGAAACCGGAATCTGTGTGTTTACACACACAGATCCCGGTTTTCAGTGTGTCACGAGCGATCGCGGGAGCCCGGCAGTCATCGTGGCCACCGGGCACTCGCATCGGCCCCGGGGGAGAGCAGCGGGAGCACGTGAGTGCCTCCGGCGGCGCGCGCACACCCCTAGTGGCCACAGGGTGAAGCGACGTAACATAACGTTGTTTCGCCCAGCCATGCCATTCTACCGCAGTAAAACTGCGGCGGCTGGTCGGCAAGTGGTTAACTGAAGATTATTTTCACATCCTATCTTCTCCTCTTTTTTTGTTACTGTATTAAATGTAGACATTTTTAGATCAGACTCTGTCGCCTCCCCTGTCAGGTTTTTTGCATCTGTGTCCCACTGGGGAGATTTCCCTTCAATCTTAACTAGTCTCTCTCTTTCAACATTAAAGTGATTGTAAAAGCAGGTTTTTTTATCTTAATACCATAGAATGTATGGTATGGTACATGGTACATTCTATGCATTAAGATAAAAAACCTTCTGTGTACAGCAGCCCCCCCTAATACTTACCTGAGCCTATCTCTATCCAACGATGTTATAGGAATGTCTCGGCTGCCCGGGACTCCCTTCCTCATTGGCTGAGACAGCAGCGTGGCGCCATTATTTCCCGAAGCTGTCAAAGTCAGTCAGCCAATGAGAAGAGAAAGAGGGTGGGCCATGCCACAGCTCTCTGTCTGAATGGATACAGGGAGCTGTGACTCAGCTCGGGTGTCCCCCATAGCAAGCTGCCAGGAGAGCCAAAGAGGGACCTGAGAAAAGGAGGATCAGGGCTGCTCTGTGCAAATCCACTTTAAGGCTCCATTCACACTAGCGCGTTTTTTGATGCATTTTGCATTTTGCAGAAATGCATGGGAATTTTTTAACATGGGTTCCTATGGAACATGTTCACATCAATGCTTTTTTGTATCTCTGCGTTTTTGGAAAGGGTCGGGGACTTTTTTTCATGCAAAAAGCAGCGTTTTACATGTAATGAATTTCAATGGACAAGCATCAAAAACGCAAGTGCACCGTTTTTGCAGCGTTTTTGCAGCGTTTTTGCAGCGTTTTTGCCGTTTTGTGTTTTTTTTTTTTTTTTTTTTTTTTTTTTTTTATTTTTTTTTTTTTGTAATTTTTTTTTAAGACTGTAAAAAAAAATGAAAAAAAAAAAAAAAACCGCAAAACGCAAATCGCGGCAAAAACGCTGCTCAAAAACGTGGCAAGCATGAAAAAAAAACCTCCAAAAACGCTCAAAAGCAACATGCATAGGTGTGAATCCAGCCTAAGGCTGGATTCACACCTATGCATTTTTAGTGCTTTTTGCACTTTGCAGATTTGCACTACAGAACGTGTTCTATAGGAAACCATGTTAAATGGACTGTAGTGCAAATCTGCAAAAAGCACTAAAACTGCATAGGTGTGAATCCAGCCTAAGGCCCCATTCACACTAGCGCGTTTTTTGATGCATTTTGCATTTTGCAGAAATGCACGGGAATTTTTTAACATGGGTTCCTATGGAACATGTTCACATCAATGCTTTTTTGTATCTCTGCGTTTTTGGAAAGTGTCGGGGACTTTTTTTCATGCAAAAAGCAGCGTTTTGCATGTAATGGTTTTCAATGGACAAGCATCAAAAACGCAAGTGCACCGTTTTTGCAGCGTTTTTGATGCGTTTTTGGTGCGTTTTTGCCGTTTTTTTTTTTTTTTTTTTTTAAGACTGTAAAAAAAAAATGAAAAAAAAAAAACGCAAAACGCAAATCGCGGCAAAAACGCGGCAAAAACGCGGCTCAAAAACGTGGCAAGCATGAAAAAAAAACCTCCAAAAACGCTCAAAAGCAACATGCATAGGTGTGAATCGAGCCTAAGGCTCGATTCACACCTATGCATGTTGCTTTTGAGCGTTTTTGGAGGTTTTTTTTTCATGCTTGCCACGTTTTTGAGCCGCGTTTTTGCCGCGATTTGCGTTTTGTGTTTTTTTTTTTTTTTTTTTCATTTTTTTTTACAGTCTTACAAAAAAATTACAAAAAAAAAAAACAAAAAAAAAACGGCAAAAACGCTGCAAAAACGCTGCACTTGCGTTTTTGATGCTTGTCCATTGAAAACCGTTACATGCAAAACGCTGCTTTTTGCATGAAAAAAAGTCCCCGACCCTTTCCAAAAACGCAGAGATACAAAAAAGCATTGATGTGAACATGTTCCATAGGAACCCATGTTAAAAAATTCCCGTGCATTTCTGCAAAATGCATCAAAAAACGCGCTAGTGTGAATGGGGCCTTACAGAGCAGGTAAGTATAACATGTTTTTTATTTTTACCTAAAAAAAAAAAAACGAGACTTTACATCCACTTTAACTAATTTTTAATCCATATGCTACTAGCATTAGTAAATAGACAGGGAGATATATTATATTTTCCTGTTTTAATTTTTTTAAAATTTTTTACATGTCACTTATTTCCTGGTTTCTGCATACATTACAGGAGTACTTTTTTGTCTTCTATCTGGAGGAGGGGAGGAAGGCCTTTCTCAGCTAAGCACACCCTTCTGCATGCATGCCTGGGCTAAGAGCAGATGGATTCCAGGAAGTAAATGCAATACGAATTTGCTGCATGCTCCTTTTAGGTCAGATGTATAGAAGCCAGGAGAATGCCATTTTTAATAAGTTCATCTCTCACACCTTTACACCCACTATAGAACAGACCAATTTCTTCAATTTCTATATTAGGTTCCTTTCACACGGGCGTTCCGTATGTCCGTTTTTCCTCCATCCATTGACAATAAGTGATCATGAAAACTGTAGGTTTACAAGAAAAAAGCCGCTGTCTGATTAAAGCTGTCTGATTATTAAAAGTCAGCAGCTACACTTTTTGTAGCTGCTGACTTTACATTTTTTTTTCTGCGAAACTCCGCTTTACTTTCCGTTTTTCCCCTCATTAAACACTTATAGCTGGTTGCTAAGGAGGGGGTCGGGAAGCCGGCCGCCGCGTCCTTAACAACCGATGAGTCACTTATCCGAGCATGCAGCCTGGCAGGTCAGGAAAGGGAGGGGGATGAGCGAGCGCCCCATACCAGTCCACCTGCTTTCAACATGGGGGGATGGGGTGCTTTGGGGCAGGAGGCTCTGCGCCGCCCACCCCAAAGGACCTTGCCCCCCATGTTGATGGAGACAAGGGCCTCTTCCCGAAAACCCTGGTCGGTGGTTGTCGAGGTCTGCGGGTGGGGGCTTATTGGAATCTGGAAACCCCCTTTAACTGCTTCAGCCCCGGAAGATTTTACCCCCTTCCTGACCAAAGCGTTTTTTGCGATTCGGCACTGCATCGCTTTAACGGACAATTGTGCGGTCGACATGTCTCCCAAACAAACTTGACGTCCTTTTTTCCCCCACAAATAGAGCTTTCTTTTGGTGGTATTTGATCACCTCTGCGATTTTTATTTTTTGCGCTATAAACAAAATAAGAGCAACAATTTTGAAAAAAATGCATTATTTTTTACATTTTGCTATAATAAATATCCCCCAAAAATATATAAAAAAACTTTTTTTTCCCTCAGTTTAGGCCGATCGTATTCTACATATTTTTGGTAAAAAAAAATCGCAATAATCGTTTATTGATTGGCTTGCGCAAAAGTTATAGCGTTTACAAAATAGGGAATAGTTTTATAGCATTTTTAGTAATAATTTTTTTTTTTTTTACTAGTAATGGCGGCGATCAGCGATTTTATTTATTTATTTATTTTTTTATTGTGACTGCGACATTATGGCGGACATGTCGGACATTTTTGACACATTTTTGGGACCATTGTCATTTATACAGCAATCAGTGCTATAAAAATGCATTAATTACTGTGTAAATGACACTGGCAGTGAAGGGGTTAACCACTAGGGGGCGGGGAGGGGTTAAGTGTGTCCTAGGGGAGTGATTACTAACTGTAGGGGGATGGGCTAGCAGTGTCATTACACTGATCACTGCTCCCGATTACAGGGAGCTGTGATCAGTGTCACTAGGCAGAACGGGGGAATGCTGTCTACATCAGCATCTGCCCGTTCGTCCTCTCCGTGAGGCGATCGTGGGTATCCCCGCGGCGATCGAGTCCGCGGGACCCGCGACCCGACTCACAGAGCTCCCGGCTGGCGCGCGCACGCAATGGCACGGCGGGAAATTCAAATACACGTACCTGTAAGTCCATTTGCCCAGCCGTGCCATTCTGCCGTCGTACATCGGCGTGCGCCGGTCGGGAAGGGGTTAAGAAAGGGGCCCCCAGATCTCGGGCTGTACCTCTGCACTGGCTGCTCTCCTAAACTGAATTTGTTTGCTTTGATTTGACTGCACACTGTGAGTTTCTCACAATGTGCATTAGAAGCTGCAGCAAGTCAGATAGTCAGATAGATCCACCTCATGTCCTGGCTCAAGGACATCCAGTATCATCTAACAACCCATCACTTCTTGACCTTTTAGCTCAGAACAAGTGTAGTATCTGTTCTTATCAGTGTCCAGTAGGGGTGCTATGCCGTCATTACAACCTTATGGCACGAATGGTTGGATGTATAGTAACCTGCTGGTATGATGGGGGCTCTGAAGGCTAGTACCGGCTGGAACAGACTCTGGGGTGCCCACGGATAGTTGGGGCACAGGAGTAATTTCACCAGGAAAATGAGATGGCCCAGTTCTCCTGGTTTGAATGGATCTATCTTGTCTGGCCATTGGCTGGGAAGGCAGAGATTCAACTGTGTCTGTGCCCCCTGGCCGCCTGGCTAAGTTTGGGGCAATTTTTGCTACCAGGCCTCAGGGCCTAGCCAGTGCACATTGCACGGCCACTTATTTATGTAATTTATTTTCTCCTCACGTTTGTCACTTTTCACTTTTGTGTGTGTTTTTCTTCACTAGATGGAGGATGTGAGTCCTCTGGCTTGTCCTGAAGTCTAGGGGGTGGATGTGTGGCCCTTAGGTTCCTTTCTCCCCTGAACCTGGAAGGTGTCTCTTCTGGAGAGCCCCTTGATCTAGTGCTCAGTGGTTGGCTTCGGCAGGCCACGAGGAGAGGGGTCCGCCAGGCCTTCTGGCTAGGTGGACCTAATCATACCCTTGTTCCTGGAACCTTGCAACCCGGGGGTTCAGGGAGAGGTCCTACCCCTTTGGGGGTGGATAAAAGCACACCCTTAAATGCACTTTTTAGTGTGTGTTCACATGCACGTTTTTTTTGTACACTTAATGGTTTTTGTTTTCTTTTTTAGCATCACTACGGATTAAAAATCCCCCCAAAAATACGGGTGCTTAACCTGTGACCCTCCAACTATTGTGGAACAACAAGTCCCTTGCGGCATTGTAAGGCTCACTGCTACAAGCATTACTCCCAAAGGTTGAGACATGATGGAACTTGTAGTTCCAGAAGAGCTGGAGGGCCATAGGTCGAGCACCTATGAAATTCTAACCCCTCCCGGGCCAACTGCCAACTGTCCCTGGCCTCAGTGGCCTTTCTGTCACCCAGGGCAAAGGCTCAGTTCAGTGCCCCCCGCCACTCCAAAAGAGGAATTATTTTTACAATATTATGTTGCATCAGTGTCCCCCATACATCAATGCCCCCCCCCCCCCCCCCCTTACATCAGTGTCTCTTGCTTCAGAGTCCCCCATTACTTATTCTTATTCTTCTTATTATTATATCAATGCCCCAGCTAACATTAATATCCCTCTGTACATCAGTGCCCCCCCCTTCCATTAATGCCCCATCTTACATCAGTGTCCCCCTTACATCAGTATCCCACCTTACTTCTAAGCCCCCTTACATCAATCCTCCTTTACATTAGAGTCCTTCTTAATGTTAGTGTTCCCCCTTACTTCAGATCCCCTCCCTTACATTAGTTTCTCCATTTATATCGATGTCCCCTCTTACATCAATTCACCTTACATCAGTGTCCCCTTTTATAATAGTGCCTTACTTGCATCAGAGTCCTCCCTTACATCAGTGCCCCCCTTTATATCAGAATATTTCCTTAAATCAGTGTTTCTCCTTACTTCAGAGTCCCTTCTTAGATTAGTTTCGTCCTTTATATCAATGTCCCCTCTTACATCAATTTACCCCTTACAATAGTGCCTTCCTTGCATCAGAGTCCCTCCTTACATCAGAGTCCCCCCTTACTTTCATCCCCCTTTACATCAGAGTCCTTCCTTACTTCAGTGTCCCTACTTACTTAAGAGCCTCCCTGTACATCAGTTCGCCCCTTTATATCAACGTCCTCACTTACATCAATTCCAACTTACACCAGTGTCCCCTCTATATTCAGAGCCCCCCCCTTACATCAATTCTCCCCTTTATATCAGTTTCCCCCCTTACATCAGTGTCCCCCTTTACTATAGTGCCTTCCTTGCATTAGAACTCCCCCTTACATCTGTGCCCCCCTTACATATGAGTCCCCCCTTACAACAAATTATCCCCCCCTTAGATCAATTCCCCCCCACATCTGCGTGCCCCCCATTTTATATCAGTGTGCCCCCTCCCCCTTACCTCAGTGTGCCCCCCTTTACACCAATGTACCCCCTTACATCAGTGTGCCCCCCTACCTTACCAGCGTCACTGGAGCAGTTGTCCTAGCAACCAAGGACTGGGGGAGGTGTGCAGAGTTTTAGAGCCCTAGGCAGTGCAGTTGTAACAATGAGCAGATCTTTGAGCTGCAGCTGTTCTTGTCACTGTCAGATGCAGCTCAAAGATCGGTGAGTGTGTGTGAGTTCCGTGGTGGGGGGGCGGGCTTGAGGACATGTACTTACAGAGCCCAGGGGGGATCAGCTTTCTTTCAGGCATAGTGCTGCATCCGGTCCTGCTTGCACAGGCTCCTGTACCCACGCTGAACACTTTGGGATCCCCAGGGACCAGTGGTGGCTGGTGGAATTTTTTTTTGGGGGGGCGGAAAATAGTATGCCCCCCCCTCCCCGGTCAGTCAGTAGCACTTACCCCATCACCAGCGGCTTCCCCCTGCTTGGTGGCGGCGGCCTTCCGTTCTCCTACTCTCCATCACCGACGGCTTCCCCTGCTTGGCGGCCTCCCGTTCTCCTGCTCTCCACAGCGGTGGCTTCCCCCCGTTCGGTGGCCTCCCGTTCTCCATGGCGGTGGCTCCCCCCTGTTCGGCAGCCTCCTGTTCTCCTGCTCTCCACGGCGGTGGCTTCCCCCTGCTCGGCGGTCTTCCGTTCTCCTGCTCTCCACGGCGGTGGCTTCCCCCTGCTCGGCGGTCTTCCGTTCTCCTGCTCTCCACGGCGGTGGCTTCCCACTGCTCGGTGGTCTTCCGTTCTCCTGCTCTCCACGGCGGTGGCTTCCCACTGCTCGGCGGCCTCCCGTTCTCCTGCTTTCCACGGCGGTGGCTTCCCCCTGCTCAGCGGCCTCCCGTTCTCCTGCTCTCCCTCCTCCTCGGTGGTCAATCAGGAGTTTTCTCTTTTCGGGGAATCGGAAAACAGGTCTCACACCTGCTTCTGATTGACCGGATTGAGGATTAGTGTTTCAATGGCGAATATTCGTTCGCTGTTGTAACACAGCTGGGTGTGTCTGCGACCCAAGCCCACCCTATTTTGAAATCTATTAGAACGTCTGGTTCTAATCGGATGCTTCAAAAAAAATCCCCTGCCACTGTAATTCATGCACCCGGTGCCCTGAAAGGGGCCGGAGCCCGGACGCATGAATAGGGGGTGACGGCAGCGGCCATGGATAGATTCATGCTACGCATGAATCTATCCATTATGCATATAGGTGAGTGGCATTAAAGAGGAGGTGGTGCCCCAACAGACAGGCCACCACTGCCAGGGACAGACCATCGGCGCTCCCTGACATCCTGCAGAGCCGACACAAGTAGCGGGGCCAGGGCGCACATGTCCTCCTGATCACAGCATAGCATGTGGCATCTCCCTTTCCTGCATCAGGCTCTCAAACCCCTCTGCCTCTCCAGAGCTCTTTAGATCAGGTCGCTGGTGCAGCAACAGGAGCTAATAGGAGAAGGAGGGGGGCACATGTTCTCCTGCATACTCTGTACCGACCCCACTCTCCTACCGCTCTGCTCCCTCACTGAGCACCTTCTGACATTCAGGCGCCCTGCACCCCCACTGCTGTCCTCCCTTGGGCTCCCATTGATCCCTGGCGCATGGGGATCCCGGCCACCACCACAGCTAAAAAACAAAGGGAGGCAAGAGAAACAGCCAGGGGGAGAGAACACCTGCTCTTCAGTAACAATTGTTTCTGTGTAAACAGGAGTGCTGCACTGACAGGAGGGGGAGAGAGAACACAGCCGGCGCCTTCTCACAACTCTCTCCTCCTGCCTCCCAGCGCTGGGCTGACAGGAGTAGTGATGTTGCTCTCTCTACTCCTGTCAGCCATGACGCCCCTCTCAGTGTGACGCCGGTGCAGGTGTTCTCCCCCTGCCCCCCCTTAGTTTCGTCCCTGCCTGGCCTGCCCCTTTCATTTATTGGATTTCAGTTCTTTCAACCATGGAGGCTTGGTATCACATGCGAGTGTTACTTAAAATATTTTGCATGCAAATGTAATCAGTTTTGAAGGTTCTTGAGAGGAATACTGAAGCCGGCTGCAAGACGCTATGTACAGCACCCTGCCAGCATCCATGATCTGCCTGCATAGCATAGAGATGCATAGAAACCCAGTGAAGTATCACTGGGTCTAAAAGAAGGTATGACATGAAAACGGAATGATTTTGTTTAACCACTTGTCAAGCGCCCATAGCCGGAAAACGGCTGCAGGGCAGTCGGATAACTCTGGGAGGGTGTACTATAACGTCCTCCCAGAATTGGCTGTGCACCCGGGAATATCCGTGACTGCTGGGTGGATCACGGTAATGACAGCGGGCCTTTACCACGTGATCGCTCCGTCAAATGACGGAGCGATCGGTTGTAAACATGCCGGCGCATGCCCGGTTCATCTCTCCCCTCTCTGTACACATCGGTACAGTGTGAGAGGGGGAGAGATCAGTTGCAGCAGTGCTGTGGGCTGGATCTGTAGTGCCCACAGTGCTGCTCTGTGCCAATTCCTGCCTCATTGATCCATGCTCAGCCATCCTCATTCACGGCTCATCCATCCACATCTGCGGCTCATCCATCTCCATCCACGCCACATCAATTCTCATCTGTGCACATCCATGCCACTACAGTGCCCCTCAGTGCCACACAAAAGTGTAATAGGTAGTCAAATTAGATTTTAAATGTATGCCCCTAGAACACCTGATGGTGCATCCTGCATGTTGGGCCTCTGTATGTGGCCAGGCTGTGTAAAATTCTCACACAAAGTGGTATCGTAATACTTGGGATTAGCAGAATATATTTTGGGGTGTAATTTGTGGTAGGCATATGCTGTGTGTGAGAAATAACATGTTAATATGACAATTATGTGGGGAAAAAAAATCAATCCTCATTTTGCAAACAATTGTGGAAAAAAAATTACAACTTCAAAAAAACTCACTATGCCTCTTATTAAATACGTTGGAATGTCTACTTTCCAAAAAGGGGTCATTTAGGGGGTATTTGTACTTTTCTTGGCTTGTTAGAGTCGGTTCACACTGAGGCAGCACGACTTGCAGCGCGACTGCCTCAGGCGACTTGAACACAACAGCAGCGGCGACTTGCAAAACGACTTCTACATAGAAGTCAATGCAAGTCGCCTCAAGTCGCCCCCAAAGTAGTACAGGAACATCTTCCTAAGTCGGAGCGACGCAAGTCGCTCCGATTAGAACGGTTCCATTGTACAGAACGGGACGAGACCTGTCAGGCGGCTAAGTCGCCTGACAAGTCGTCCCAGTGTGAACCAGCTCTAAGGGTTTCAAGAAATGAGATCAGTGCATATGGTGTGACCAATTTTCAACGATTGGCATCATAGATTGTAGACTCTATAACTTTCACAAAGACCTAATAATATACACGGATTTAACTTATTTTTACCAAAGATATAAGCAGTATAAATTTTGGCCAAAATTTATGAAGAAAAATAAATCTGCTAAATTTTATAACAGAAACAAGAAAAATGCTTTTTTTTTTTTTACAGAATTTTTGGTCTTTTTCCATTTATAGCGCAAAAATAACAAACCCAGTGGCGATTAAATACCACCAAAAGAAAGCATTATTTGTGTGAAAAAAATTAACATAAATGTCACATGGGTACAGTGTTGCATTAAAAATTCAAAATGTGAGAGCACCGAAAGCTGAAAATTGGTCTGGTTAGGAAGGGGGTTTAAGTGCCCAGTGGTTAAAAATGTCATTAACATGTTGACGGGGATGGGAAGTACCAGGGAAGGCAAAATATAATCAGATTAAAGTGGTTGTAAACCCACATTTGTAAGTTTTACCTATAGGTAAGTCTATAATAAGGCTTACCTGTAGATAGAGGAAATATCTCCTAGAGGTGCGCTGTTTAGGAGATATTTCCTGTACACAGCGCCGATGGTGTAATAGGTGCATGTGCTATAAAGAAACGGACCTCCATGCTGCTTCTTCACTCATATGTGCCGTGACTGACAGCTCCCATGCGCATTCGCGGGATTGACGTTGCGCAGCTCTGGCCAGTCAGAGAGCTGGAGTCCGGAAGGAAGAGGGCAGAAGATGGATGCGGCCACCAGCAGGCTTTTTTGCAGATAAGTGGCACATAATGGGTTAGTATGCGATTCATACAAACCCATTATGCTTTTACTTTGCAGGGGAACAAAGAGGAAGTAAAACCCATCAGGGTTTACTTCATCTTTAAACTTCAGCTTTTTCCATTCCCTTCCATTTTATCCAAAACATAAAAAATAGTTGTGGCAGAGTTTGTACCTGCAGGTTCTCTTTGATTCTGTGTTCAGTGTAGCTTTTTGCAAGAACGACAATCCCTCTCTGCAGGAGATATCGAAGCGCCACCTGAGCCGGGGTCCGTCCGATCCTCTGTGCTATACCATTCAGGACTGGGTCCTCAAGGAGTACAGGGCAACCTACAGCAACCCTGTATGGAAGCAAACAGACAAAGCTCATACCAGATAATAAAATAGGCTCACCACCAGCAGGGCCGAGCACACAGGAGGGGGGATTAGTGGCCGACAATAATTGTCTCTTTTCCTCCAGCAGATGAAAGACATTTTTAATAAAAGACTCGCCAAAAGCAGTCTACTGTATTTTTTCACACTACACTACTTTTTTTTGGTGAATGGGTAGGGCTTCCAGATTCTGATAAGCCCCCCCCCCCCCCGCCAGCAGACCCCGACAACCACTGGCCAGGGTTGTCAGGAAGAGGCCCTTGTTCCCATCATGCGGTCTGGTATGGTTCAGGAGCTGGGGGGGGGGCGCTCACTTGCTCGTCCCCTCAAGGGCCTGGTATGGACCTGGGGGGGGGACCCCATGGTGTTTTTTTTTTTTTTTTCACAATATTTTTTTTGCCGGCAATTCTTTTTTTTTTTTTTACATTTAGCTGTTAGTGGGGAAGCCCGCTGACAGCTGATGACCCATCGGTTATTAAGGACGCGGCGGACGGCTTCCTGGCCCCCTGCTTAGCAACCAGTTATATATAGTCAATGTACAGCTAAAAAAAAAAACACAAATCGCAAATCGTGGCAAAATCACAGTAAAAATGCTGCTCTTGCATTTTTGGATGCGGGTTCATTGAAGTCTATTTCATGCAAAATGCTGCATTTTGCAGGAAAAAAAGTCCTCGACCCTTTCCAAAAACGCAGAGGCACAAAATGCATTGATGTGAACGTGTTCCGTAGGAACTCATGTTAAAAAAATTCCCTGCATTTCTGCAAAACAGGCGGTCCGTTTTCATCCGATCCCACATAGAGGACAGCGGGGCTCTGACAGGTCCGTCCCTGCACAGTGAGCGGAGACGGACCTGTCATCCGTCGGCTCAGCGGGGATCAACAGATCAATCCTTGCTGAGCAAGCAGAGTCCATGAAAACGGACAATCGGGTATGATAGAGCCCTTAGGCTCCCTGTACTCTGGCTTAAAATTCACTGCTACTACAGGAGTTTTGTGCCTGTAAAAGCAGCTCAGTGTTATCCTATCTGTCCATGCACATTAAGACGATTACAGGCGTATTTTGTATATTTAGCAGGAATTTTGTGAGTTATGTTGTATTTGTGTCTGCTAATAATGATTTTATTATATTTTTAGCAAAATATAGCTTTAATATTTTCTTGGAGGGGTCCTGTCAGGTAGTCTGTACGGGGCCCCGCAATTTCTATCAGCAGCCCTGCCACCAAGCACATCAGGCAGTGATAGAATTAGTGTTGCACCATTGGCACATTGTTATTCTCCAATTTGTCCATCCTATCTGTCCATGCACATTAAGACGATTACAGGCGTATTTTGAGCTCAGCATTTAGGCTGCATTCACACCTAAGCATTTTCAGCTCGTAAAACGCTCACCTCAAAAGTTCCAAAACGCCCAACAAGCAAAATCCCATTCATTTAAATGGCCCCTGTTCACATCTGAGCATTCTGTTGCCTGAAGCAAGACGCCATAAGCTCAAAAAAGTATATGAGTTTCTTTTTTAGGCAGATTACAGGCGTTTTCTGCTTTTTACATTGGTGACCTTTTGACCTGTACAAAATCGCAGCAGAAAATCACAGTAAAAAAATCGCACCAAAATTGCGAGACTTTCTGCTTGAAAACAATACGCTCAGGTGTGAATGCAGTCTTAGGCCCCTTTCACACTTGTACGACCTGAAAGTCGCGCGATTTTGCAGCGATTTTAAGCAATGCCTGTGTAAACATGAGGTCTATGGACCTCAAATCGCATGAAAGTTGGACCAAAGTAGTGCAGGGACTACTTTGAAGTCGCTGAGACTTGAAGTCGCACAGATATGAATGGTACTCATTGGAAAACATGGGAAACACCTTGTCATGCAACTTTGCAGTACCAAGTCGCAGGACAAGTCGCACAAGTGTGAAAGGGGCCTTAGTTAGAGGAAGGAAAAACCCATCTGGTTTGCGTCTCTGATTGGAGCTTACTGGCAGAAAAAAACGTAAAACTCTGCTAAACTTGTATAAACTTTGTACAAAAAATGTTCTATAGGAGCGTTTTTTTCTGCTAGGTGAATTAGCAGAATTGGCAGCAGCCCTGCCACCAAGCACATCAGGCAGTGATAGAATTAGTGTTGCACCATTGGCACATTGTTGTTCTCCAATTTGTCTGACAGACAGAAGTGCTGAATGTGCAGTAAGGATGTCAATTTATTCTTTACGGAAAAAAGATCAACCACAGACAGAGAGAGAAAGACCTAATGTGTTTTGTTTTTATTTTAACAGACTTCAGCATGTTGGAAGATCTCTGAGTGTGACATGACATGTGTTATGCTGTATAGGTCAAAAATTTAGGTAAGGTGCTATTCTCATGTGCAAAATTTAGTGTAAAATGTACCATGTACTCTATACAGTAAAACCTTGGATTGCGAGCATAATTAGTTACGGAAACATGCTTGTAATCCAAAGCACTTGTTTATCAAAGCAAATTTCCCCATAAGAAATAATGGAAACTCAGATTATTGGTTCAACAACCATTTATTCATAGGTCCTTTAGTTTATAGTCCATATAAAAAGATTATAGCACATAAAAGGTCCACACATAAAATGAACATAAAATGTCCATCCACAAGGGGATTAGAAGCAAAATCCAGCAGGAGCTACAGAGTATAAAAGAGAAGAGAGGTGCCTCTAAGTGTAGCAATATGTTGCAAAATGTTGTACCTTCATTAAATGTAACCATATTGCTACACTTAGAGGCACTTCTCTTCTCTTTTATACTCAGTGGTGACAAGACGCTACTCTTATATCAAGACAAAATTTATTTAAAAATTTTGCTTGTCTTGCAAAACGCTCTCAAACCAAGTTACTCTCAAACCAAGGTTTTACTGTAGTTGTATTAAACCCCTCATTTAAACCTTGATCACAATATCAATATTAGTAGTAACATGTGACCATTACAATCAAAAATGTAATTCATGTACAGAACAACAGAAAAACAAAATCATATAAAACTGCACTTTGCAAAGTGTACTGCAAACAATGCAAAAGAATAAATGTGTATAATATCCTAAATGTATACAGTTCAAGAAAATAGTCCAATGTGACGTTCAATCAATCTTAAGAACCCATCCACAATACTGATGTAGCAATGTGAACTACAATTGCAAAACACAGTGATCCTCTGATGTTTCTACGCTTCACATGACCCTCTAGTGCCCAGTGTTATCAACTGACGTCATGTTTGTGAGCCAAACTAAAGGGATTGTGGGATGAGTAGTTCCTCAGACTGATAATGGTTTTGCATGACTATGCCCTTGGACTACATATCCCAGAGATCTTTGCTACTATCAGAGAGATTGCTGGGAGGGGCTATAAAACAAGCCAAAGTCCCACCCTGGGTTTCTTCCGCCTGGGCCTGATGCGAGACGGACCTCTCCGTGCACGGAGAGAGAGGTCGCGGTCTTCCACGCGGTGTACAACATTCCAACCCGGATGAGAGGGGCCTGCTTGTTGTACGTCAATCATCCATCCAGCACCACTTCGGTCGCCTGCCAACCTGTGTTCTGAGCTTCGCATTGGGAGATCGACACGGCGGATCCGCTGCATGTGTGTTGCTACAGGAGCTGCTGTCCAGAAGGCCTTAAATCGGCCTAGTCGTTGGTGAGAGAGCAATCGCCCACCTTTACAAATCCTTTCATACGGCTTATCTGAGACACTTTGCACAGACATCTTTACCTTGGGAATATTTTACTGAACCTGTATGAATATGAACCAGTATGAATATTAGAAGGGCATTTCTGAACCTACAGACCCCGTCAGACAATGAGGGAGCCAGAGCTGTATTGTCACTGGATGTGACTAAAGCCTTTGACAGCCTGGAATGGGCATACATCTGGCGGGTTCTGGGGGAATTTGGGTTTGGGCCTCCTTTTTATAGGCTAAAAATGTTATATAATAATCTGAGTGCTAAAATTAAGATTAATAATGAATACTCAGAAAAGATTAAATTAAAGAGAGGGACTAGACAGGGCTGCCCATTGTCTCCCCTGATTTTTGCTCTTGTAATGGAACCATTGGCGATAGCAATAAGATCAAGCCCTGAGATAAAAGGATTCCTGAGGAGGACAGGGAGGAAAGAATAGTGTTGTATGCGGACGATGTTCTTCTTTTCTTGGGAGACACCGGGCAGTCTCTAAGAAAAGCTATGAACATTGTGGAGGAATTCAGAACTTTTTCTGGATTAGTGATAAATTGGGAGAAGTCGGAGCTTCTTCCGGTGGACCCTATGAGTAATCCAATTATCTCCGGAATGCCCCAATTAGTGGTAGTAGATACACTGAAATACCTGGAGATACTGCTGACGAGAGATCCTAATCAATATATTAGTAATAATATAATACCAATACTGACGAAACTTAAACAAAAAATAAAAATTTGGAAGCGGCTCCCCCTGTCAGTAGCAGGTCGATGCAGTCTGATAATAATGATATGGATGCCACAACTAATGTATGTGTTACATAATTCCCCAGTGTGGCTATGTAAAAAATGGTTTAAGAAATTAAAATCGCTTTTCAGAGAATTGATCTGGAAAGGAGGACAAGCTTGAATTCGGTTGCGAACGTTGCAGCTCCCGACCGGGAAAGGGGGCTTGGCGGTACCACACCCTGAGAGTTAATACCTGGCTGCACAGATGCAACAGTTAATAGGGGGTGAAAATATGGGAGGAGGAGGGACAATGGAGGAATAATGTTATCAGGAGCATTGCATAATACATTAGTGGAAGCGTTGGAGGCGGAATCTTTTTATTATAAGAATGCAACAATAAAAACGATAATAAAAGTATGGAAAACAACTAAGAAATTGATGGGATACTCAGGGATACTTTAATATACCCCCCTCTGGAATAATACGAATCTACAGGAATTGTTGCCAATAGGAAAGGTTAAAAAGTGGGAAATGAAGGAATAAATAGAGTCAGTTATATGAAGGGTATGCTTTAAAAACTTTCTTGGAATTAAGACGGGAATATAATATACCTCATCACTCATTTTATAAATATTTACAGATTAGGCATGCTTTAGAAGCCCAATTTAAGACCCAAGTATTAATATGGAGTAAAACCCCACTTTTTCAAAAGATATTTAAGACAGGGACAACCAAGGAGCTTATCTCCGAAATATATGGACAGTTGCGTAAAGGAAATACACCCAGGTTGGATCTCCGTTATAATAATAGGGAGAGATGGGAAGTGGATACTGGAGAAATTACGAATGAACAGTGGAAGAGAATATTGGAGATGGGTCCTAGAATATCGGTATCCCCCTCACAGAAAGTGTCTAACCTGATGCTGATACACAGAGCTTATTACATTCCTAAGAAGCAGGTAGTAGGAGATCTGATGCAAAATGCCCCAGATGTCAGGAGAGTGGGGGCTTCATACATATGATGTGGAGATGCCCAAAGCTGTTTCGCTACTGAGAGGGGGTTTTGAATACTATAAATGAGATTCATAAGACATCTCTGAAGTTGGAGGTTAAGCTCTGTGTATTGGGATATAAGGAGAAGTCAGGGGAGGGTCAGAGTGTGACAGTTGCAATATTAAAGTGGAGTTCCACCCACTTTTACAACTCTTCAGCATCCCCCTCTAAACTGTGCACTGTAAACAAATTGGATATTTTTTTTTTTTTTTTCTCAGCACCTACTGTATATCTGCTTCATTTTTCACTTCCTCCTCCCTGGACGCGGCCCATCGCATCATTTCCTGTTTGCAATGTCTTCTGGGAAGGGGCGGCAACTTCCTCTGACACTGCCGTTGCTATGGAATCCTGACCTGAAACCTATTACACTGCTTGTGCTGCACTGAGCATGTGCGAGATCTGCAAGGATGAGATCCAGGAAGAAATACAGTCTGGCTTCAGATGCCCACACTTAAGATGGCCACGGCCTGCTGTAAGTTTATAAAATAACAAATTACTGCTATAAACTAATAAAACAGACCTTAGTTTACAGACTAACTTTACTAGAATACATTAAGCTTGTGTATTATAGGGGTATTTTTATTTAAAAAGTATAATTTCGGCCGGAACGCCACTTTAAGATGCCTATTCCAGGCAAGAAAATTGATTGCGTTGAGATGGCAGTCGAGAAAACCCCCAGCAGTAAGCGCATGGATTAATACAATAAATGAAACTAAATGGAAAGAATAAGTAACCTACATAAAGAGAGGAAATCTTAGGGAATTTGAAAAGATGTGGAGAGCGTGGATGGTGAGAATGGGCTTCCCCCCTTAGAGGGCTAAACCTAGAGCAAGAGCTACGAATTATCAAAGAGGGTTAAGCTTGAAAGGTATTTTTAGGATAAATTAATATTAGCACGAGGGAGCACGGCATTATAGCACAGTCCAAAATTAAGACAAGAGTCAGTGTAATATTGTAGTGAAATATAGATAAAGCTAGAAACCCAGCATGGCTGTATATAGACAGTGAATATTTCTCTAATGAGGAGGGGCGGGGGGGTGGGATAAGCTAGCTGGATAATACATCAATGCTGGGGACAGAGAATATGTTGGATAAATACCTTGTCTGGAATATCTGAATTGTTTTTAAGACATTTTTTATTGGAAGAAAATAATGAATAAAGAATAAATAATTAGGTGGTGCAAAGATGTCTGAACCTAGAGTGTAAGTGGGTTGGAATGTTCATCAGGTCATGGCAATACAGATCAGCAGGTAAATACAAGCAGTCCCTTAGGGGCCGTGCTACACTGTGTATGAGAAAACCTTGAAAGAGTGTACAGGCTCTCCTCACTTAATGACCAGGTTCCGTTTCAGCAATCAGGTTGTTAAACGAATTGGTCGTTAAACGGGGAGCCACAAGTAATCAATATTTTAAGCATTTTTAACTACTGTACTGTACTGTATCCTGAAACAAAATGTCTACACACAAAACTCCAATTCAAGAACATTGTTTTATTTAGCATAAGTACAGAACACAAAAATAGAAACAACAAAAATTCTGTACTGTACTGTACAATACAATAATCAGGTCAGGAGAGCTGGTAGTAAGTCAGATTGGTCGTTAAACAGGTAAGTCGTTAAACGAGGAGTATATGTATATTGCTCTTCTTCCCAACAAACCAGTGCTGCACCATGTGTGACAATGTAGATTCACTCACCAGAGCCACAAGGTCTCAGCCTTTTGTTGAACCAATATGATCAGATGTAGTGGTCAGATTTTCTTCAAACAACTTCCAAGCACTTCTCCAATGGTAATATTCTCCCATCAAATGGTTAACACCAAATGCCAAAAAATGAATAAATGGCAGGATGATCATGTAATACCTTCTAATAAAATAAATTCCTAAAAGTATCTCTACATATAATGCGCTTACATTAAAAAGTGCCCAGACTGGCACCAGCTCGATCAGCCTACAAATCTCAGCTGGCATTCAAAGATCCCGTTACGGGGAACCGTTCGCCCCGCTGTCACCTACTGGAGCATGGCGTGCATTCCCCCAAGACCGGATGTGACGTCACTGGTTATCCTCGGCAATAGACAGCAACCCAATCTCTATGCATTTCGCTGAATAGGCATCATCAGGAAGTCCGGTTGCTGCCATTTTCCTGGAGACCTAAATACCCGCTGCTACCTGCTGCCATTTTTCTATTGGTGGACTAATATTAATTTAGGGAGAGGACTTGGCGGAATGCACGCCAGGCTCCAGTAGGTAACGGCGGGGCGAACGGTTCCCCATAGAGGGATCTTTGAATGCCAGCAGAGATTGTACAGGCTATATCTAATCATATTGGTGTAACAAAAGGCTTTATTGGTCCCTGAGACCTTGTGGTTCTGGTGAGTGCATCTACATTGTCACACATGGTGGAGCACCGGTTTGTTGGGGAGAGGAGCAAAATACATCCTTTGAAAATGTTCTCATACACAGTATAGTGGATGGGTTCTAAAGATTGATTGAACGTCACATTGGATTTTATTTTTGAACTGTATACATTTGGATATTATACACATTTATTCTTGTGCATTGTTTGTGGTGCATTGTTTTTCTGTTGTTCTATACATGAATTTAATTTTTGAATGTAACGGTCACATGTTACCACTAGTATTGAGATTTTGAGCAAGGTTTGAATGAGGGGTTTAATACAACTATAGAATACATGGTACAGTTTACACTAAATTTTGCACATGAGAAGAGCGCCTTACTTTAATTTTTGACCTATATATTTTAGTGTGATTCACACTTAAAAGGGCAGCTGTCACATGTAAGCACAGAGTCATATATGGTTGGTGTCCTTTACAATAAGACCTTAGTTATGTGTTATACTGTATTCTAGGAACCATGGCTTCACTTTTCTGCAGCATGGGCAAATTGACAAACTGACAAGACAACCAATAATTGAATAATAATGGAGTAAATAATTGTCATATAAGTAGTCAGTTAGCAGAAAACTACAGGAGGAAAGGGGGGGGGGGGTGACAAGACCAGTCACCCTGCACAAGGAGAGAGAGCAGCAGTGACCGTTCTTTACTACAGGAAGCTCCTACACAGAGGAAAAGTTTCACAAAATAACACATGGCTCTTGTATTTAGACAATATTTGGTGATCCTGGATTTTTTTGTTTAACCACTTCAGCTCCGGAAGATTTTACCCCCTTCCTGACCAGAGCATTTTTTACAATTTGGCACTGCGTCACTTTAACTGACAATTACGCAGTCGTGCAACGCTGTACCCAAACTAAATTTGCGTCCTTTTTTCCCACAAATAGAGCGAAAATTTTGAAAAAAAACAATATTTTTTACTATAATAAATATCCCCCAAATTTTTTTTAAAAAACAAATTTCTTCATCAGTTTAGGCCAATATATATTCTTCTACATATTTTTGGTTAAAAAAAACAAATCGCAATAAGAGTATTTTGATTGGTTTGCGTAAAAGTGTCTACAAACTATGGGAAAGATTTATGGCATTTTTAGAATTTTTTTTTTTTTTTTTTTTTTTTTTTTTTACTAGTAATGACGGCGATCTATGACTTTTAGTGGTACTGCAACATTGCGACGGACAGATCGGACACTTTTGACACATTTTTGGGACCACTGACATTTATACTGCGATCAGTGCTATAAATATGCACCGATTACTATGTAAATGTAACTGGTAGGAAAGGGGTTAACACTAGGGGGCGATCAAGGGGTTAAACCTGTGTTCCCTCAGTGTGTTCTAACTGTATGGGGATAGGACTGACTGGGGGGAGGAGACATATTGTTTGTTCCTACTAAGTAGGAACAATGATATGTCTCCTCTTCCCGGACAGAACAGGGATTTGTGTGTTTACACACACAAATCCCTGTGCTGGCTCTCATGCACATGATCGCGCATGGCTGGCGGCAATCACGACCGCCAGCCACGTGCATTGGTTCCAACCCCTCGTGCAGCGAGCCGGTACGCGCGCGCCCTCTGGCGGCTCTTAAAGGGAATCCCGTACCCGTACGGTGTTTTGCGCAGCAGTGCCATTGTGCCGCAGTAAAAGTATGTGAGCCGGTCGGGAACTGGTTAAGAGGCAAACTGTTTCTATTCAGACTGTATATGTAAGACTAAGTACAGCTGAGATTCAAATAGTACATAACAGGGTTCTTCTTTAACATCTTACACAAACTTTTGTATTTACCCGAATGTCACATCCCGGCTGGAGCCCAGGACACTATACGCAACCAGCACAATGTCATTCTCCTTGCAGAATTTCAGCAGTTTCTCTTGGTTCAGATACACATGGCATTCTACCTGCACAAACAAGAAATACATTAAAGGGTAAGTTCCCCTTTGTACACTTTTTTTTTGTTTTTTCTAAATTCCAGCTTCCCTATGCACCAATATAGCATTCATGTTCTTTGTTTGCAAAAATATCAAAGCTTTCCATTAAATCTACAGTCACTTACTTTTCTTGTGCTCATCCATGTATCCAGACGTTTCCATTTGTAATGTCTGTCTTCCTGATCAGACTAGAGGTCATGACACAGGAAGGAGTTGACCCGCTGACCTCATTAGCACACACCCTGCATCATCAAGTTTTTTAAATGAATTGCAATCAGTCAGTGATCACCCTTCTCACTAAATACACAGATTGCATAGTGTATGGCCAACTTTATACAAGTACATAGAAGGGAGTGGACAGAAACACACAGCTGTCACGCCCCATTCACAAATCTGCATAGCGGGAACTCGCATTCCCACATGAGTTTTTTTGGGGTTTTTTTAGCGGGGTGGGGAGGTGTATTGGAGCATTTTTACACATCACACATAGGGCAGCCCATCCACCTGAATGGGCTGCCCTACACACAGCAATCACCCCAAAGAAGCTTCAGAACTTTTTTTTAGAGTGGAGCTTGGTGCATTTTTTACGGCAATTTTTGGTGAAGACCCGAGCGACCAGCCGGTACGTCCGGAAGCGGCTTCGATTGGGTCTCCAATGTAGTAACCCTGAAGCGAAGTCACAACGTCACTTCCGGTTTACTCAGCTGGAAACGGCGCTGATTTAAAAAAATCTAAGGTATTCAAAAACGCAGATTTTGGTCTTTTGAATACTTTGAAGTGCAGAGGAGGGGTTTGGGGTCTTTTGGACCCCCAGGTCCTTCCATAAAGAGTGCCTGTCACTGCCTATTACTGTCACAAGGGGTGTTTACCGTGTGACATAAAATATTGCAAAGACCACCATGTTATTCTCTAGGGTTTTTGCTAAAAAAAATGATATATAATATTTTGGGGTTCTAAGTGATCATTTAGCAAAAAATACTGATTTTAACTTGTAAACAACAAGTGCCAGAAATAGGCTTGGTTTTGAAGTGGTTAATGGACACAGCAAGTGTGTAGACCTGGGATCTCAGCCAAAGATTGGAGGAACACTCATGATGGCCACAATAGGAGTGCACACCTAGGAACTCAGTACAGAGATAGTGGGAACCCCTCATAAACGGTACAGGGGGTGTGGGAATCCCTCACAATGGGCAAAGCAAATATACAGACCTGTGCTCTTAGCACAGGAATTTCATTGATAGAGTCCCCGAAGAATATCAAATGGTTTAACTCTCTAGTATCTATCAAATACTGAGGGTACCAGTATCAGAAACCTTTAAAGCGGTTGTAAGGGATCATTTTTTTAAATTAAAATAATAAACATGTAACAACGGTATTGCACAGAGCAGCCCTGAAACCTACTCTTCTTGGGTCACCCACCAGCACTCTTGGCCAGTGTTGGGACAAGGTCATCTAGAGCCCAGGGCGAACATGCCAAACTGCGCCCCCTACAATATGTATAAGCAAAAATCCCCCCTTCCCCCCCAAAAAATGGAGCACTCATCTGCATGCTTATCCCCTAAGCATATGTAGCACCCTGGTGTTAAGGCAGGGTTGCTAATGAATTTAGTTTGCCAGGTGGTAATTTTGCCTGGCCAATTGATAGAGATCAATTGATTCCCCTCTAACTCTGGAATTGCTGCAACTTTTCTCTTCTGTCACTAGGTGGCACTGTGGCTGGTGACATTAGAATGACAGGGGGCTTTGCAAGGTCAGAGTATGAATGGATGGGGTGTCTCAGCCAATTGGCAGGGGTTTCTTTAGTCCCTTGGCCTGCTGGGAGAACCTTTTTTTTTGGTTGGAGTCAGGTGATCGGGGTTCTGTGCCACCTAGACGGCTGTCTGGGTGGACGTGTGTTATGCCTCCCCGGGCTGCTAGGCCGAAAGCCTAAGGCCTATCCCGGGGACAACTGGCTGCTAGGCTGCCTGAGGCCTATCCAGGAGCAGGAGAAGCAGCGTAGGGTTGGGATTGCAGGATTGGAGAACAACCAACTTGAGAAGGTTCAGCCGGGGGGGAACCAGTTGTGGTCAGAGGTAGAAGGGAAGCTGTCGCCACTAAGGGACCACCCATCTTACTACCAGAGACTACAGTGAGTAAGCTTGTGCAAGTACCAGAGCAGTCTTCTCACCAACCGGGGACGGTGAAGAAGTGGGAAAGCTTCAGCAAGTCCCAAGCCAGGGACCCAGCAGGATAGCGGGGGTGACGCTTGAGGAGTATACAGCGGGATAGCTGTGGAAGAGCTCAGGGGATCAAGTGACGACTGGGATCTGGAAGTCTAGTGAGAGACTGGGAGCTCATTGAGTGTCAGGGCTTTGCTCAGCTCTTCCTTCTCAAAGCTGGCCGCTCAGCTGTCGGCTAATTGCCAGCTCTTTTCTCGCCACAGTAACTCACCTGTTGATGATATCTTGCTCGTCAGTCCTGCCTGCTTAAGCCATCCAGCCCAGATGATCTCTGCCTTCGCCTTGGTCTCATCTCTAGAGACGCTCTCCGGTGTTCCTGTTAAAGACTTGCTTGGCTGACATTCTTTCTGGCTCCAGATCCTACTTGCTGTTCTACTACGCTCATCACTGGCTCCCTGACATTTTGACTTGTCTGACTATCCGTTCCGGTTCCTGAACTCTGACTATGTTTTGACTACGTTTACTCTGTTTACCTTTTTATTATTATTAAACAAGTTTGATTTAACTTTACTTCTGTCTCAGTCTGACTCATGGCTTCTGGCAGTAGGCGAAGGCCATTATTCAGAAGATGTAGTCAATCCACTTGTTGGTAATATTTTTTTCCAGATTGGACGAGCAGGATCACCACATGGATCAGTTTGCCCTGGCATTACAAATGCTCCTGAGTTGCACGGCTCACCTGGAATCTGTCACTGTGGCTGCTCCGGTACAACCTGTGTTGCAGGCCGTCCCTGCTGCTGCTCCAGTCTCTGTGCAGGCACCCGCCTCGAGTATTACCTCTATAAGAGGTATGTCTGGTTCCGCTCTGCTCCCCCAGCGATTTGGGGGCAATCCAGTCCAATTCAGAGGGTTTCTCAACCAGGTTGAGATATACTTTGAGATGATGCCCCAGGCATTTCCCACAGACAGAAGCAAAGTAGGTTTCTTGATATCTTTGCTTTCTGAGAGAGCCTTGGCCTGGGCAAACCCTCTATTGGAGACGCAAAAACCTGTTGTCTTGAGTTACCCAGAGTTTGTGGCTTCTTTTAAAAGGGTATTTAACGTTCCCGCATGCTCCACTTCTGATGGCAAGTGCCTCATGTCCATCAAACGAAGTACGAGAACTGTTGCCGATTACGCCATTGAATTCCGTACTCTGGCAGCAGAGGTTGCTTGGAACAATGGGGCCCTCGTGGCTGATTTTTCTCATGGTCTCTCGGATACCATCAAGGATGAGATAGCAGCCTGAGATATACCCACTGAGCTGGAGAAGTTGATCACGTTTGCCATCCTCATTGACTCCAGACTTAGAGAAAGACTTCCTTTTAAGGAGCGCTTGTGGAAGCCTCCTGTACATTTGTCTCCGAACTTTGCAGTCCTACCCTTTCCTTCCTCACCTCCCATGCCTCCTGGTATCGAGTCGGTCTGTGAAGATGAACCCATGCACTCGGGCTCCATGCGTCTCTCTGTGAATGAGAGAACCCTTAGGAGGACGGAGAGATTGAGCCTTTATTGTGGCCAGGCAGGTCACTTTTTGAAGTATTGTCCTACTCGTCCAGGGAACGCCCGAACCTTGAGGTCCTGTCATGGACAGACATTAGGTGGCGTTGTTTCGTCCCCAATTATCCAGAAGGATAAGCCCCTGGTTTCGGTTACCCTTTCTTGGGCTGAGTCATCCGTCGAGATACAGGCTTTAATCAACTCTGGGGCTGCAGGCCTGTTCTTTGATGCTGCCTTTGTATCGAAGCACTCGATTATGCTGCAGCTGCGTGACACTCCACTTGCCATTGAGGCTCTCGATGGGAGACCTCTACAGCCTGCCCATGTGACTCATGAGACTGTTCCGTTGTCCATGGCAATAGGGGCTCTTCACCATGAGATAATCCAATTCCAAGTTATTTCCTCACCTAAGTTTCCGATGGTTATTGGTTATCCTTGGCTACAGAGGCACAACCCCTCTTTTGATTGGCTCCATGCTGAGGTTCTCTAGTGGTTGCCACAATGCACTAAGTCATGCTTCCAGAAGGTAGCTAAGGTCCTGTGCACCTTTTCACTCTCCTCCCTGCTGGAGGAGTACCACGATTTTAGCGATGTCTTTGACAAAGCTCAAGCCAGTAATTTGCCTCCACACCGGCCGTATGATTGCGCAATTGACCTTCAACCTGGTGCTATACCCCCTCGTGACCGGGTTTACCCTTTGTCGGTCTTGGAGGATAGGGCCATGGAGGAGTATGTTGCAGATGCACTTTTTCGAGGTTTCATTCACAAATCCTCGTCTCCTGCAGAAGAGTGGTGAACTGAGACCTTGTATTGATTATATGGGTCTCAATTGTTTCACGATTAAGAATGCCTATCCGATTCCATTGATTACGGAGTTATTTGACCGCCTCAAGGGAGCAACGGTTTTCACAAAGCTTGATTTGAGAGGGGCATACAATCTCTCATGAGGATTAAGGAGGGCAACGAGTGGAAAACTGCGTTTAATACCAGAACAGGCCATTATGAGTACCTTGTAATTCCTTTTGACCTTTGTAACGCCCCAGCAGTTTTCCAGGAATTTATTAACAATGTCCTCTGAGATTTGTTGCAGTTATGTGTGGTGGTTTATCTCGACAATATCCTCATATTTTCCAAGTCCCTGGAGAGCCACCACACAGATGTCTGTCGTGTGCTTCAGAAACTAAGAGAGAACAATCTCTATTGTAAATTTGAGAAGTGCGAATTCCATCGTGAACAGGTTAAATTCCACTGCTGGTTTTTTCGATAGACCCAGAGAAACTTTCAGCAGTCCTACAGTGGCCTGACCCGTTGGTTTACGTCCTCTGCAGCGTTTTTTTGGCTTTGCCAACTATTATCAGAAGTTTATTTGTAACTTCTTGTCTCTGGTCAAGCCCCTGACTGATATGACCAGAGAGGACGGTAACCCACAGAGTTGGTCTCCGGAGTCCATGAAGGCCTTTGAGAGTCTCTAGGCTGCCTTTGTTTCTGCTCCTGTGTTGGCACATCCTGATCCTACGTTACCCTTTATCCTTGAGGTTGATGCTTCTGAGACTGGAGTTGGCGCCCTTCTGTCTCAACGTCCTACCTCTGAGAGCGCTATGCATCCTTGTAGCTACTTTTCCAAGAAATTGTCACCTGCGGAGTGCAATTACTAGATTGGTGACAGAGAGCTGTTAGCAATCATTTTAGCCCTGAAAGAATGGAGACATCTCCTCGAAGGTACCACTGTGCCGGTTCTCATTCTTACTGACCATAAGAATCTCACATTCTTGTCTGAGGCTAAACGCCTCTCTCCCAGAAGGGCGCGATGGGTTCTTTTCTTGTCTAGTTTCAATTACATTGTCTCATTCTTACCCGGTACTAAGAATGTAAGGGCTGATGCTTTGTCATGACAATTTTCCTCCACTCCCAAGATGGAGTCGGTTCCGGTTCCTGTGATTCTTCTTGATCATATTATGGCTACGGTTCGCACCAGTCACTTCTCCTTTGGGTGACAAAATTCTTGCCGCTCAGGTCCATGCTCCTCCTGAGAAACCTTGTGACCGCTGCTTTGTCCCAGAGAATCTCCGTACTGCCATGCTCCAGACTTACCTTTCTCCCAAGGCTGCAGGTCACCCTGGGAAGAATCAACTCTTTTGGGCCATTTCCCAACAATTCTGGTGGCCTAGTCTACGTGCTGATATAACCGCCTTCGTAGCTGCCTGTTCCGTGTGTGCTTAGAGCAGTGTTTCTCAACTCCAGTCCTCAAGGCGCCCCAACAGGTCATGTTTTCAGGATTTCCCTCAGATGAAACGGCTGTGGTAATTACTAAGGAAGTGAAAGTGATCAAATCACCTGTGCAAAATAATGGAAATCCTGAAAACATGACCTGTTGGGGCGCCTTGAGGACTGGAGTTGAGAAACACTGGCTTAGAGTAAGACTCCAGGACACCTTCCAGTGGGCCTCCTACAACCCATACCCAATGGAGAGAGGCCCTGGACCCACCTGTCTATGGATTTCATTGTGGAGTTACCCAACTCCCAGGGCAACACAGTTATCCTTATGTTGGTTGACCGGTTCTCGAAAATGTCCCATTGTATTCCACTTAAGAATTTGCCCACTTCTAAGGAACTGGCTTACATTTTTGCTCTGGGGGGATCTTTCGCTTACATGGGCTACCCAAGGTGATTGTCTCAGACGGGGTAGTCAGTTTGTGTACCAGTTATGGCGAGCCTTTTGTGCACAGTTGGGAATTCAGCTTGCAGAATGAGCCAATCAGTCCTTAGAGCAATTCCTACGTTGCTATATTTCTGACCATCATAACAACTGGTCAGACCTCTTACCGTGGGCGGAGTTTGCTCACAATAGTGCCTTGAATTCTGCTTCCCGATTGTCCCTGTTTATGGCGAACTATGGTTTCCAACCTTCCATGCTGCCTGACTCGTTTGTTCTGCAGAGTTTTCCTGCGTTAGAGGAGCATCTCCGTGGTTTTCGTTCCACTTGGGCACAAGTCCAGGAGGCTTTGCGACATGCTAATGATAGATACAGACTCCATGCTGACCGCAGACGCCTGCCTGCGCCTTCCTACCAAGTTGGGGACAGGGTCTGGCTGTCATCTCGCAACCACTGACTTCGTGATCCCTCTCTGAAGTTAGCACTTTGTTTTATTGGGCCTTTCCATAATCTTCGCAGGATTAACCCAGTGGCATACGCTTTAGACCTACCTTCTAATATGGGTATCTCGAATGTATTTCATGTCTCCTTATTAAAACCTTTGGTCTGCAACCGCTTTACCACCTCTGTGCCTCGTCTTCACCCTGAGAACCATGAGGAGTATGAAGTACAGTCCATTGTTGACTAACGTAGGTTCCGTGGGCGCATACAGTACCTGGTGCATTGGAAATGGTACGGTTCAGAGGAACGCTCTTGGGTCTCATCCTCGGACATACATGCCCCTGTCCTCCTCCATGATTTCCATAGATGTTTTCCCCTCAAGTCTGGTGGTCCTCTGAGGGGGAGGGGTCATTGAGGAGGGGGTACTGTCAAGGCTGGGCTCAGCCCTTCCTTCTCAAAGCTGGCCACTCAGCTGTCAGCTAATTACCAGCTCCTTTCTCTCCACAGTTACTCACCTGTTGATGACATCCTGTTCATCAGTCCTGCCTACTTAAGCCGTCCAGCCCAGATGATCTCTGCCTTCACCTTGGTCACATCTCTAGAGACTCTCTCCTGTGTTCCTGTTAAAGACTTTCTTGGCTGACATTCCTTTTGGCTCCAGATCCTGCTTGCTGTTCTACTACGCTGATCTCTGGCTTCCTGACATTTTGGCTTGTCTGACTATCCGTTCCGGATCCTGAACTCTGGCTATGTTTTGACTATGTTTACCTTTTTATTATTATTATTATTATTATTATTATTATTATTAAACAAGTGTGATTTAACTGTACTTCTGTCTCAGTCTGATTTCATGGTTTCTGACAGTGAGTGAAGATCTACAGTGAGATACTGTGAGATAAGAAACAGACTGTTCTGTGTTACCAAGAGTTGCAAGATTAATTGCCATAGGAGACAGCGGTCCTACCTATACAGAAGTGTTACCCGGCTGAAGGCCTTCCACTGTATAGCTGTCTACCTATAGAAGTCTCAGAGTCTGCCAATTAGTATTGCATCTACTCAAGGGTGTCCTGGCCCTAACCCTCTCTCCCACAGTTCTGGTAAGAGACAATAAATCTCTTGTTCGCATTCAAAAAAGTGACTGGCACCCAGCATTTCTTCTTGCATCACACCCACCATGCCTGGTAACCCACTTTACAAAGAAGAATGTCAGCTCTCCCTGACTCTGGAGGTCACCATTAGGCCTCTAGGGGTCAGAGCCCTTGCTACACATAAATTTCCCCCTCCTCCCAGTACAAGCCCACCCCCTTGCTGAAATACCCCCTGCCAGCACAAATCTTTGCCCCTCCATCCCCCAAATCCCCATCAGCAGAAATGTCCCCCCAAAACAACAAGCACAAATCTTCTATCCCTCAAATTTCCACTCTAAGTAAATATCCTCTCCCCCACTCCAAATCCCCAATCCCCCAATATCCCTTCCTAGCACAATCCCCCCCCCCACCCCCCAGCAAACATAGCCCTGAAACCATCCCTACTAGTACAATCCCCACACCCCAAAAAAAATTAAAAAATCTCTCCTAGCACAAATTTCCTCACTCCTCTACCCTATCATCTTCCCTCATCCCCCCTCCTAACACAAGTCCCCCCCCCCCCCAATTTTCTCCTTCACACCTGCAGGCTTGCTTCTGAGCTGGGCTGTGTGCACAGCTCAGCCCTGCCCCTTGCTCACTTCTTGCAGGATTTGATTGACAGCAGCAGGAGCCAATGGCTCCTGATGCTGCCTCTGTGTCCTGGGAGGAGAGGAACAGAGACCAGTGCTGCTGCAGATGGGCACAGCGCTGGATCAAGATGAGACTCAGATAAGTATAAGAGAGATGAGGGGGGCGATACAACTAGTGGGATATGTTTTACCTTAATGCAGGGAATGAAGTCTTGGTTTAGAACCACTTTAACCGCTTCCTGACTGCCACACGCCAATGTATGTTGGCACAATGGCACGGGTGCGCAAAAGGGCGTACCCGTACGTCCCTTTCGTAATCCTCACCGTGGGAGCGTGCCCGCGGGTTCCGCGAACTCGATGTCTGCCGGTGGCCCGCGATCACGGTGAGGAGAGGCAGAACGGGGAACTGCTTATGTAAACATTGGGAACAGTGATCTCTGTCATGTCAGTGGCAGCCCATCCTCCCTACAGTTAGAACACGCTGAGGCAACACATTTAACCCCTTGATCGCCCCCTAGTGTTTAAGCCCTTCCCTCAAGTGACATTTATATAGTAATCAGTGGCTATTTTTAGCACTGATCGCTGTATAAGTGTCAATGGTCCCAAAATAGTGTCAAAAGTGTCCGATTTGTCCGCCGCAATGTCACAGTCCCAATAAAAATCACAGCTCACCGCTATAACTAATTTAAAAAAATAATGATAAATCATAAATCTATCCCCTATTTTGTAAATGCTATTACTTTTGCGCAAATCAATCAATATACACTTGTGATTTTTTTTTTACCAAAAATATGTAGAAGAATACCTATCAGCCTAAACTGAGGAAGAAATTAGTTTTTTTATATATTTTTTAGGGATATTTATTATAGCAAAAAATTCAAAATATTGCTTTTTTTTTCAAAATTGTCAGTCTTTTTTGTTTTATAGCGCAAAAAATAAAAAACGCAGAGGTGATCAAATACCACCAAAAGAAAGCTCTATGTGTTTGGGTACAACGTCACACGACTGTGCAATTGTCAGTTAAAGCGACACAGTGCCGAATCGCAAAAAATGCTCTGGTCATTAAGGGGGTAAAATCTTCCAGGGCTGAAGTGGTTAATATACAGTAAAAAAATACATATCATCAAAATCGAAAATATCTATTATATGCAAAGAAATGGACCGGAATGGTGCCAGGAGATCTCACTACCCAAATTCCTATGAAGAATAAAAAGTCAGTAGATGTAAACTGTCACACAAATCTCATATACTGTAAACTTTACCATAATGATGACATTTAAAAAGTTATTTTTTCTTTAGGCTTTCTTTTAAATAATCCCTTGTGATCCTGCCATGGTGGTACAGACATACAGTTTCCACATGTACCCATTGTGAAGACTATAAACATCTGTGCCATAACATATTGTGCAAAAATGGTCAACCGTTGTCACCATTAGAGAGCCAGTCGAGAATAAAGATGAGCTTGGGCACCCTCTAAACTCATCTTTACCCCAACTTCGCACTCACACTTTTTTTACTCCCACCCCACAGCCCGCCTCTTTGTTTACGTGAGTTGCGGTCGAGACTGCAGCTCATTGGAGTAAAAAGAGTGCAAGTTCAGATTTTGGAGGATAATAAATAAATAATTTCTTGGCAAGTACTCAAAAGTGTAAAAGACTTTTAAACTAAACTAAAAAAAAAATCATGTACCGAGCTAAGAAATATCTAAAACAAAATTTGACAGATTGCCAAGAAATCAGCAGTTACGAATCAAAATAAAATGTATACACCAATCACCATAAATATTACTCAATATGAACTGTCTTGTGATAATAATAAAGTGCAAGCTCAATAATGTAAAGCTCAGAGCCAAATACATAAAATAATGATAAAGAGCAATAATTACATGGTCTACACTCATCAGCACTGACAGCTATAGCCGGCAGCACTGATCGAGTGAAAATTTTCCAGCAGTCTGGTTGTGCAGAAATCGATCAAGAGATCAACTTCTGTACAACTAGTCTGTCCATAGATGGACAGATGCTAAACCGGCTGAATTTCAATCCATCAATGGCTGGCTCAAATCTTACCTCCTGTGTTGGAGCTTAAAACCATAAAAGGTCAAAACAGGTAGGTTCCCCTTTAATTAGCCAGGATCAGCTATACTGACGGTTCCAATCTCTAATGACCAGGGTTCACACAAGCAGAAAGTATTAAATCAGCAGCCATAAAAATATATAAAAACAAACAGTGTTCACTGAGTCAGAAAAAAATATTTAAAATGCATTAAAAACCGCACCCACAATTTAAACAGAAGAATTTAAGATCTCAGAGCGGGCAGCTGCTGGGGCTCACCACACAGACTGATCTGGCTGACAGCTCCACATACTGTGTTACGTACTGTGTGGAAGAATCTGACTTTGTAGAAGGAGACCTCTCTTACAGCCCTGGCTCAGGAGCCACTGGAGTGGGAACAGTAGACTTGAGAGCGCAGTGAGGTAGGAGTGTCTGTTTGTGGTGTAGGCACGGATGGACAGATGATGAGCCACCAGACAGATCGGGATGCAGATGTCAGCGGAGGCAGGTGCAGGTCAATGACCTGAAGCTGGCAGGTACAGACTGGAGCAGAGTGAGACAAGCCGGGTCAAACACAGGTAGTCAATAGTATGGATCAGTAGGCAGGAGCAAGGTGAGACAAGCCGGATCAAACACAGGTAGTCAGGCAGGTTAGGGCTGTAGCTGGAGTGGAGTCAGATGAACAGTCAGAGGTCGGCAATGGGGTATCAGCAAGGAAGTCCTTATAGCAGGGTCAAGGTAAGTCAAGGTCAGCGTTGGAGAGATCGGGTAAGTCAAGCAGAGCCGGGTCAATACAGATGCAGGGTTACAGGAATCAGTAGCTGCAGATCAAACAGCACTGCACTTGCGCAGCTGCTGTCCTTTTAAAGGTCTATTGGCGCTAAACAGCGTCTAATGCGTGCGTACACGCATCTGGCACGTGCTCCCGCGCGGACTCAGGCGCGTTCGGCGTACGCTATCGCACGCACGCCGCTGCCTGACTGGTTCCTGTGTGCGCATTTGCGCATGCACGCACCTCCGTCTTGTCACAGCAGATCCCCGACATACTGTATGTCATACAAAGCCAGCCACTAAGACAACACAAATGACCAACTGACTGTGAAGACACTAAGTGTACAGCGCTCCACCCTACACGTTACATCTAAATTACTACTTCAGTTTAGTTTACTTTAGTTCAGATTGTACACACACACACATTATGTGTACCACTCAAAAATGCATCCTCATACGGTTGTAGCCCTCAGAGATCTGCTGAACTGTGGGTGTGGCATAGCACCAAAGCTTGGGGGGTGGAGACCTAACATCACACTATTCCCCTCCCACCTAATCACAGAGTCTCTCTAAGTATTCTCTGATGTCTCTCAGAATGTATGCTCCGCTGACTCAGTGAGCTTTGTACCTGTATCTCTGAAGGAGAGGAGAGAGGAATATGAAAGTAAACTTGGCTCTGTCAATCAAAGTAGAGGGGGAATGGCACTACCATTTTTTCATGGTGTCTGTTTTTTTTAATCAAAAGAGGGGGTAGGGTTACAGATGACAGGAAGTTCTTTTAGCCGACATACTATGCGCAAATGATTTGTGCCCTTATTCTTTATTAATGTAGCATTATGTTTGTATTTGACTTTCCTGGTTTACTTGAATTCTGATCTTAATACAGAATTGAGAATGCATTACCTGATTGCAGACGGGCTTGTATTTTAATCCTGGCTTTTTGAGGATCAGCTCCAGCTGCCGACGATTGAAGTTAGACACTCCAATAGATTTGACCAGACCAGCATCTTTACACTGCTCCATAGCCTGAAAAATATTTGTAGGACATTACAATATCTGCTTGTACAGCGATCCCCAGCAGCCTACACATTCCCCCCCCCCCCCCCCCCCCCCCCCAAGGAAGCCAGAAACAAAATGAGAAAAAGTTACCCTTTTTTATAAATTTTGAGGCTTGATGCTGTTCCCCTTATTCTAGGCATGGCTTACAGGTAAATTTTGGTAAATACAACCCCAATTATGTGTGGCCATGGTTTTTTTATCTCCTAATGCAGACAGAGGTTTACTTTAGCCATAACATTCTCACCTCCCAAGTCTCTCGGATGTCTGTGTTGCTGTACAGATAATTCCCATCTTTATCCACTGGCAACAGATCTTCACTTGGCTTGAAAAAAAAGAGATTATAGATAAGACAACACTGTCTGTTATGGGAGCAAACTAGATGCCCGCCATGGATGTTTTTTTTTTAAGCTGAAGTTTAAACTGCATACATTTTGCCTTAACTCCTCCCATCAACATGCTAATGAAATGTCACCTTTTCATGTTCATGTAGCACTACCCCCATAGGGACCACTGGTAACAGATGGATCTTCCCTAACTGTATAGAGGCTGCCAGCCACCCACATGCGAGTTAATCACTCCAGCTGTAATGAATCAGTCTAGGGGGTCTTTGGTAATTTATTAAAGAACTTTAACAGGAGAGGGGATCAGGGCATGGGATACTCCAAAATGCTCAGCACTTGATAATTAAAGGAATAGCTTTTCCTTGAGCAATAGGGGCCTCACAGCTGAAGACCATGGGGCACGTCTTTTAGCCATCTAGTTACCTTGCGCTGATGCATGACTGCTGGTACCCAGTGCAGTTCCCAGAACAATGCACAGCCACAGAGATCAGTTTAGGGTCTTTACTCACAAGTCCCCAGGACAGCTACCACCTTCTAGCTTACTCTGGACATAGCCCGGTGAGTGAGATGGCACCTCTCCAGACCAGATCCTTTGTGGTGAGGTTTTGCAATCAGCTTCTAGCCAAGTCCATCGAGGCACTCAGCCCTGACACTGCTGAGGCCTTTAGAGCAGCTTCACAGTCCATTGGATGCCTGAGGGCAGCAGCCCCTCTAGCTCTGGATCCCTCCTTGGGAGAAGGAACCCCTGCTCTCTAGTATTTATCACCATTTCGGAAACTGATAATTATTCAGACTGGTCATTTTGAATCTTCCACCCTAAACTATGGAAGTTTCTTCCAGAGGCAGGAGGAAGCAATCAAACTCCCAGCCTGTGAAACCCTGAACAGACCCACCAAACAACTGCTGCTGTTTTGATTACAGAAGGAGCCAACAACTAAATTGTGCCTAGCATTCTATGCTAGGAGGGTGCTACATTCATCACACATCTATTTTAGAATCAGTGATGTCATTGCTTCTCTGAAATGTAGGCAGATCATGGCTGGTATAAGGAGCTGGCAGGGTTCTGTGCATAGCTTCCTGAAAACATCAGAGCACCCTGCCTCACTACTTTTTTCAAGAGCGCTCGACCCCAATGCAAGCAGTGGGCTGGCCCTTGGTAGGAATTATGTAAATATCAAAATGCCTTGATGGATGATTTTAATGCAGACCTTCCTAGGTAACCGCCAGATATGATGCTGAGCCTCCCTGCTTGAAAGAACTGAAATCCAATGAATGAAAGGGGTGGGCCAAAGACAGTCAGGCCGGGGAGGAAAAAGACAGACGATTCTAATGGTTCTTCAGCCAGGAAATTAGTCAGGCTCTGTCTGTCTGATTTGCTGCAGCTTCTAATGCACATTGTGAGAAGCTCACAGTGTGCAGCGAAATTAGAGTATCAATTAAGCAATTTCAGTACAGGAGAGGAGGCTGTGCAGCTGTGCAAGACTGAAGGGAAGGTTCAACTTTAAACCAACAATGCCCCATCCTAGAAAATCTGCTTACCTGAAATTCTACAGGCACGTGAATGAGAAAGAGATCCAAGTATTTCATATTAAGAGCTTCCAGGGATCTCTGCAGACCTTTCTGAACCAAGTTAGGCCTGTGGAAAGTGCACCAGAGCTTTAAAAAAAGAAAACAACAAAAAAAAAATCATTAGTTGGATATTCCAACAAGCTAGAGAGGTCAGAAGGTCTTACTATCAGAAGTTCATATTTTTGGGGAGCCAAATTGCTTGAGATTTAGCAGCACCAAGATAATCGAGGGACTGGATGAGGGAATTGTGGAGCGATTTTTTTTTTTTTCAACCAGTGCTGAAAAGACATGTTAAACATTAGGGGAAATCCAATAAAGTTGCTGTGCCATTTTTGCTCTATTTTTTGCTCCATTTTTGCGCATAATTCAAAATAAAATGCCAATAGTTCTTATCTTATGTAAGTGGAGCTAATTGGGACCAGCTTTCTTTTAGTATACAGAAAGTGATTTTGCAAAAGTGTCTAACATGCATTCTAAAAGCACGCGCCAAGTACAAGTTCTAGACAGATACATGAATTTGTCTCATGCTGCGCCACTTTTAGAACGCATGCAAGACACTTTCCCAAAATCTGTCTGTGCCAGGCTTTATGAATTCCAGTGATTATCTTCTATTGTGATCACAATTGTGCTTTTCTCCAGTTTCTATCACAGTAAAAATGCACTCATCTATTCGTCTTTGTAGGGTGAGCGCTTGTAGACAGACAAAGATTGTAAAAAAAAAAAAAAAAAAGATGGTAAAAAAATAATAAAAAAACAAAAATAAAAAAACTACTGACACCAGTGGCGGAACTACCAGGGGTCACAAAGGTTGCATTTGCGACCGGGCTCTAGCAATCTGTCACCAGGCGTAGAGGGAAGGGCCCGGCTGGGGGTCAGGGGGCCCTTCATAGTTTCTTGCACCGGGGGCCTTGAAGGTTCTAGTTACACCACTAGCTCTTGCTACAACCTCCCCCTAAAAAGAACCTACCTTGCCAGTAAGGAACAAGTCTTCTCTCCTTATGGTTCCATCTGCGATCTTCTTGTGGATGGCCCGACCAACTTCAGCCTCATTGCTGTACATATATGCCCCATCAATATGGCGGTACCCGACTTTTATGGCCAGTTCTGTGGCCTCTTCCGCTTTGCTCTTGGGGTACTGAAAAAAGCCAATGTGATTTATATATATATAAATACCTCAGAATTCATAGAAAAATATTCATTCATTGACACAGTTGGCTCCAGTCCATTCTCAAACCAATCATTTATCAATTAATTTTGTTTTTCAACATTATTCTCAGCGTCATTTGTTATATAAATTTACTACTGTCTTATCATTTAGTTTTTTATTGATGTAGAGGTACATTTCAACTAACCTTTTCTTGACCATAGGTCACTGATGTGTAGATGCCTAGAACAAATTAAGCAGCTAAAATGTTTTGTTGTTTCACTAGTAAAGTGTATGTTACCCTACCTGTGTTACCCTATATTTGTTCACATACAATATGTGTATTTTTTAAATCACAGTCTCTAACATTTTCCTGTACTTCTGCCATCTGGTTAACTGGTTGGTCTGTTCAGAAACCTTTCTTCCTTACAGAAGCTGGTCTATGTTTGAGTGGTCAGTTTGCATCCTTAGGCTGGCCATTTAATGGTACAGGACGCTGTACAGACACACAGCTTGCCCCAATATTTAGCAGTTTGTTCACCCAGATCAGTCACTGGCAGCCTCTTGAATACGCCCCCTGCTCAAGTACAGCCCACATCTTGCCTCAGGCTGAACAGACTAGAAAAGAGTGTCTGTGCAGTGTCCTGTAATCACCTCCCCCCCCCCCCTATCAGGAAGAAGAGATGCATGGTCACATGACGAAACCTTTTTTTTTTTTTTTTTCAATTTTTTTTTAATTCAATTCTTTGTACAATGCGTGATCCTACAAAGCCCACAGCAGTACAAAACCATACCTCTCAACTTTTTGAGATGGGAACGAGGTACACCTATGAGCAAAAGTATGTAGACACAGGACACACCCCCTTAAAAGGAGAATTAAAAAAAAAAAATAATAATAGTTAAACTCACAAGTGCTTTTTTACCACTACTATTACTTTATACTGTTTTTTGAAATTTACAAATGCAGCAATTTAGAAACTGTATGAAAGGTTTAGCACTGGGAAACACTATTTAAAAGATAAATAGTGCTTTTATATACTATATAAATCAGACCAAAACGAGGAACAAATGAGGAGGAAAGAGGGACAGAGGGGCTTTGTTCCAAATCAGGGACAGTCCCTCGAAATCAGGGACAGTTGGGAGATATGCAAAACCTTCAAAAGATGAATAGATATATGATGGTCAACAAGAAACCACCCATTTGGACAAAGATCAAAAAACATTTGAAGGTCCAGGATATAGAGTTATAAAAGTACAAGTAGTATAGAACAGTGATCAGGCTGTCAAATATTGTAGGACAGCGTTTCCAACTTAAAATTACAGTCCATGCAGAGTATCAATGACTAATAACAAGGACTAGTGGAAGGTACTCAATCAGTTATCCTTGAAAACAGGGTTAAGATTGCACACTATTTTCCATTTAAAGAGAAGTGGGAGTGACTATACGAAGAAGGGAAAACAGGCCTTACAAGAATGGGGAGGAAAAAACAGAGGGGAGGGGAATGGTGGGTATATAGGAGATATGGAGTGGAATAAAAGGTGAGGTAGGAAATGGGTAGCGGAAGAAGGAATGTAAGTGCGTGGGCAGGGCCTACTTGCCCGTGCACACAGTGGCCTCTCTCCCTTTGGGTTGTGCACTCATGAATACCAGAAACCAGGTGGGACCACATTCATGTGTTTTCAACATTAAGATGGCACCCTGGATCAGAAGTGAGCCATACACCCGGTGCATCTGTATCATACCCTGAGGCTTCGCTGCACATGCCACACTGTGTCATGATACGTACACCTGTGCTTGGAATATGATATTTTGAAGAAGACACCACAGAGCAATGTCCCATTTCACCAGTCCAGCTCTCCTATCACCTCACTTCCAGTGATAGCATACAGGTTCCACCATGACACCACTCGAACCTCCTGCGTGCATGAAAATCTCGGATTATTGGGACATGATCAGATTTGGCATACAACCAATCCGGTTCCCCTGATGAAGACACGTGGTGTGTCGCAATGCATAGGGATTGATCGGAAGCTGTGAAAACCGAAAGTTATGTAAGAGGCGCCTGTAACGCCGTTAAAATTACAGATCTGCCGCTTTTTCATTTTATTGCTGTGAGTGCCCTTTTGGCGTTTTTAATTAATAAATCAGTGAGTTCATACAATACTGCGCTATGGGAGATTCTTCTTTATGCTTTACATAAATCTGCTGTGTGTGAACATCCACGCTGATAAACTGGAAGGTGCCATTGTTAATACAGGACCAGGAGAGGCATCATTCGCCACCATTGGATTCCGGGAGGTTCCGCAGCCATACTAACCTGTATAAGCCATATACCATCTTTATTGAGGCAAGAATTCAGAGAGCACTAAGTGGTATACACAAAGATTCCACACTGGAGGCTGTTTATTGAAGAGTTGGTTTAAAGCACTATTAGCACTTTTTTCCTCATCCCCTTCATTGGTGGAACATTTGATCAACGTTTGTTCACTCAGACAACTTGATTTAATTGAATTGAATTACTTGAATTAACTAGAACTGGATTTATTTACACTTACATTTATTTATTTTATTTTATTCATATTAATCACGTAGTACTTGATACATTTATTGATATGTGAATAGGAAATTGTTACATTGTTTACATTGTTTATTTTGCACTATCTTTATATATTTATTTTAGTACGTTTGCACATTATTGCACAGGCACTTTATTATAAGTATTATGTGCACACTGGTTTTACGCATTCACATGTTACCACCATACCTGATTCCCCCCTCCCCCTGTGTCACCACCATACCTGCACCCCCCTCTCCCCCCCGTGTCACCACCATACCTGCACCCCCCTCTCCCCCCGTGTTACCACCATACCTGCTTCCCCCATCCCCCCGTGTCACCACCATACCTGCTTCCCCCTTCCCCCCCGTGTCACCACCATACCTGCTTCCCCCATCCCCCCGTGTCACCACCATACCCGCTTCTCCCCTCCCCCCACCATACCTGCTTCCCCCTCCCCCGTGTCACCACCATAACCTGCAGCCCCCTCCCCCCCATATCACCACCATAACCTGCAGCCCCCTCCCCCCATATCACCACCATAACCTGCAGCCCCCTCCCCCCATATCACCACCATACCTGCCCCCCCCCCATGTCATCACCATACCTGTTCCCCCCATGTCGCCACTATACCTGCCCCCCCTCCCCCATGTCATCACCATACCTGTTCCCCCCATGTCGCCACTATACCTGCACCCCCTCCCCCCATATCACCACCATACCTGCAGCCCCCTCCCCCCATGTCACCACTATACCTGCCTCCCTCCCCCATGTCATGACCATACCTGTTCCTCCCCATGTCAACACCATGCCTGCACCCACCTCCCCCCCATGACAACACCATGCCTGCATCCCCCTCCCTCCATGTCTGCACCCCCTCCGGCCTAGTCACCACCATTCCTGCACCCACCCCCCCCCATGACAACACCATGCCTGCATCCCCCTCCCACCATGCCTGCACCCCCTCCAGCCTAGTCACCACCATGCCTGCACCCCCTCCGGCCTAGTCACCACTATGCCTGCACCCCCCAGGTCACCATCATGCCTGCACCCCCAAATCACCACCCTGTCTCCACCCTTCCCCAAGTCAGCCTGTAACACCCCAAGTCACCATGCCTCCACCCACACACCTCTCTCCCCTTGTCACCACTCTTGAGCTAGACTGTAGCCAACACTCCATCTGCAGCCAACACTCCGCTGGGGGCACTGATTTGAGGCACTCCGCTGGGGACACCTGATGTAAGAGGTACTGTACTGGGGACACATGATGTAAGGAGGCACTCCGCTGGGAATGCCTGATGGAAGGAGGCACTCTGCTGGGGCACCTGATGTAAGGATGAACTCTGCTGGGGACACCTGATGTAAGGACAGACTCTGCTGGGGGAACCTAATGGCATCTGGTGGCAGGCGACGTAGCAGGTGACACGCTCAGTGGTCCCACTGATTCTGCATTATGGTGAGTTGAATGATTTCATTTTATATTACAATGTAGTAATAGAAATAATGCGCTTCAATCATCCTGACACCATAACAACCATGGTGCCGGGATGATTGAAGCGCCAACACCAGGTGTTTGGAGTATCTTTATCTGCTGATGGTTAAACTCTGGAATACACATTGCTATTGTAGTGTAGGATCTGGGTCTGCTGTCCCTCCATCCCTCTCACCCCCTTTCCCCCTTTCCCTCTGCATCCCTCATTTATCTCAGACTCTAACCACACCCCATTTTAGCCACGCCCATGTAGGCCATGCCCACTATTTCACGTATACCACGCCCATTTTTTTGCGTGGCGTGCTTCATTTTTCCTTTTTCCTATGCCATGCCTACTAACGCATGCCCCGCCCCCTAATTATAGGCTAACTCCGCCTACAGCCAAAAAAGTGTCCCGAACATTTGTTTTCCAATGTTGGCAACTATGCTACTTTAAAGAGAAGTAAAGGATTTTTTTTTTGCAGTTTTATACATACCTAGGTGGATGCAGCATCGGTCCAATGCTGCATCTGTCCCCCAGCGCCTCAGCATTGAGAACCGAGCGAACACCACAGATCGATCTGTTTTCAGAGCTCCGTGAACAGAGAGCTGTAGACTGTCAGTCACAGCTCTCTGCTCTGCCCCCTCCTCGCTCATTGGAGTGTTGGGCTGTGGAGGGGGCGGGGGCGGCCAACGGCCAGCTCAGGCTCTCAGCGGCTCGCTGAGAGGCTGAGCTGGGTGTCAGTCCAGGCACCTGGTGGATCCAGACTTTGTCGGGATGACGGGATGCCTGGACTAACATCTGTGACGTCAGCAGACAGCAGACTTCAGCCCCCTCTCTGCTGATAACGGGTCACAGGAGTGCAAAAACAAACTGCACTCCTGTGATCTATAGAAGTACACAGTGGCGGCTGGTGCTCAAAATTTTTGGGGGGCGCAAACAAACTGAAAATTCTGGAAAAAAACCCCATCAATTGCAGCCTCACTGTACCATCAATTGCCACCACTGTGCCAACAAATGCAGCCACTGTGCCCATCAATTGCTGCCACTGTGCCATCAAACGCAGCCACTGTGCCCATCAGTTGCCGCTACTGTACCATCAAACGCAGCCACTGTGCCATCAAACGCAGCCACTGTGCCCATTAATCCAATTCTTGTCCCTTCACCCCTCAGATCAGTCCCAATTCCTGCCCCATCAGACCTCAAACCCTGGTATATAGCATTTCTCACAAATCCTGGTACATAGGATGTCTCACAATCCTGATTCCTGATACATAGTATTTCTCACAAATCCTGGTATATAGCATGTCTCATAATCCTGGTATATAGCATGTCTCACAAAGCCTGGTATATAGCATGTCTCACAAAGCCTTTTATATAGCATTTCTCACAAAGCCTGGTAAATAGCATTTCTCACAAAGCCTGGTATATAGCATTTCTCACAAAGCCTGCTATATAGCATTTCTCACAAAGCCTGCTATATAACATAACATGTCTCACAAATCCTGCACAATTACCCCCCCCCCCCCCCCAGTCTGCACAATTATCCCCCCATTTTTATTTTATTTTATTATTTTTTTATATTTTTTATTATTATTTTTATCTTATTTTGTTTTATTTTAATTTATTTATTTCATTTTCATTTTTATTTTCACTTTTATTTTTACTTTTATTTTTACTTTTATATTTACTTTTATTTTTACTTTTATTTTTATTTTCATTTTTCATTTTTGTTTTCATTTTTCACTTTTATCCTAATGTTCATTTTCTATTTTCATTTCATTACTTAAATATTTAATTGATTACTGACTTTAGTTACACAAATTCTTTTCCCTTGTCCTTGACACAATTTTTCTCTTTTTTGTGACACCCAGATTAACAGGGACTTCTGGCAGTTCTACTGCTTCCTCTCTCTCCCCCCCCCCCCCTCCTTCAGGTCCACACCACCCTACAATCCTATTTCAACATCTTAAAGGAGAACACACATACCATCAACTACCACATAGGTAGGTGTGTTTACACATCAAGTCACCAGTCCGTCATCTCCCTACTCACATCTTTCACTTACCTATATGTGTATAGGTAAAAAAAACACTTTTTGGTCATATATATATATATATATATATATATATATATATATATATATATATATTTTATATTTTATTTTTTGTCTATTACTTCATGGTCTACCAATGATCACTCAATTATGGTTCTTATAGACACCGAATTCCCTATCAAATTTCGATAGACATTGTACCTCTCATCAATTCTTTGTACATATATGTGATTCCCGTCTATCACATTCATTCTATTGTTTTATGCATTTTTACTCATCATTTGTTTCTTGTGTTGCATATTCTTGCCATGTGCTCCATACTGTATTTCTAGCTGAAATTCTGTCTATATATTTTATACTGTTTATACATGTGTGTGTATGTGTGTATATATATATATATATATATATATATATATATATATATATATATATATATATCTTCTGATCTCTGTTCCGCCTAGAACGCTTGAACATGGACTGGTATGGAACACAGAAAAACGTATTTCCCATCTCAGGCCACACTCTCCAACTAGCCATTATGTTTATGTACATATGTTGGCCTACTGGCCCATAGAGACTGCGCCCAGGTTCCCAAAGGCTCTGATGAAGAGGTTATCCTCGAAACGCGTCATCCGACTCTAAACACCCGCCTCAACATTTTTGTAAAATGTTGCTAAAGATGAACTTATACTTTAGATTATTAAAGAAGCAAGCATTTGGGATGCCTTAGATCCCTTTCTACAAGCTTTAAAAAAGCCTGGGATCCTATGGGATCGAAGGCACGTGGTAAACTTGTTTTTTTTAATAACTTAGATTAGCCAACAAAGGACACAACCTAAACTTAAAAAATTTAAATGAATCGATGGCTAACATGGTACAGTGGGTTGAGGGAAACTTTAAAGCCCAAAACCAGCTACATCTTCTTTTTCTCTCTTTTGTATTGAGCAGAGAAAGGTTTCTAACAGTACTGACTGGCATATTCAAGGCTTTGGATATCTTTTTATAACCTTTTCCATCTTTGTAAAGTTTCATTACCTTGTTACGCAGGTCTATTGACTGTTCTTTTCTGCTTCCCATGGCTTAGTATCTAGCCTGCTTAGTGCATCCATGTGAGAGCTAACAAACTGATTGACTATACACAGACACTAATTGCTATTTAAAATGCCACAAATGTGGGAAATTAACCCTTTAATAGCCATTTTAACCTGTGTGTGCCACCTTTTGTGTCTGTACCAAGGCCAAACATTCCAGGGTATGTAAACTTTTTATCAGGGCCATTTGGGTGATTTCTGTTATCATTATGATTTTAAAATGAGCCAAAAAACTATGTGATAATAAATGGCTTCTTGTGATCACTATCCTTGAATAAAATACAGTTTTTAGGCATGATTAGTCATATTTTCAATATAAATGACAACATTTCACAATTTCTGCCAGGGTGTGCAAACTTTTGAGCACAACTGTATACTTGAAAACTGATCAATCCTGATGTACTGGCAGCCTATCTCATTTCTTAAAATTCCAGGATAGTAAAAAATACCCCCTAAATGACCCCTTTTTGTAAAGTAGACAGTCCAAGGTATTCAGTAAGAGTAGGGTGAGTTTTTTCAAGTTGTACATTTTTGTTACTTTTTTTGCAAAATGAAGAATGAAGAAATGAAATATGTTTTTTTTCCTTTTTTTTTTTCTACACACGGTCACCGGTGCAATACAGTGTGTTCATATGACTGGTGTGGCAGTGATCAGTTATACTGACTGGTGACAGTATGTTAAAAAAATAATAATAATAATATTTGTTTTTATAGTGACACTGTAATAGCATTGATTACTAGTGATCTGTGATTGGCTACAGCTAATCACATGGTACAGGGTGCTGTGACTGGCCCAGTACCATGTGATAGCTGTGGGCCAATCACAGCATCACTATAGAAGTTACAGCTGTTGTAAATGAAATTCAGTCATAACAGCTTTGATGACAATATGAACATATCGATCACATGATACCCGACCGCCAAAAGCGGGCAGGTACCAGGATCTACAATCTGCTATTTCCACCGTTGCAGGAGCAGCGTGCTGCACGACCCTAACTCGGAACAGGCTGGATTACGTACATGTACGTAATCCAGCCTGCCCATGATGCCTACCTGTAGTAAAAGTACTGTGGGCGGTCTTAAAGTGGTAAAGACAGATTTACCCTTACTTTCTATTGCAACAACAACGGTGTCAGATACCGTTCAGTGTTTTACTGCGGCAGAATGGCACGGCTGGGCGAAAAGATGTTATGTTACGTTGCTTCGCCCTGTGGCCACTAGGGGCAATGGTCCCAAAAATCTGTAAAAATTGTCCGATGTTACCGCCATAATGTTGCAGTCCCAATAAAAATTGGAAAAAATGGGGATATTTATTATAGCAAAAAGTACAAAATATTGTGTTTTTTTTCAAAATTCTCTCTCTTTTTTTGTTTATAGCGCAAACAATAAAAACCGCAGAGATGATGAAATACCACCAAAAGAAAGCTCTATTTGTGGGGAAAAAGGACATTAATTTTGTTGGGTGCAGCGTCGCACGACGCGCAATTGTCAGTTAAAGCGATGCAGTGCCGGATCGCAAAAAATGGCCTGGTCATTCAGCAGCCAAATCTTCCGTGGTTAAAGAAGAAGAGAATATTAAAGAAGAAGAGAATGTGCACTGCGTTTCGAGATTTCATAATTTGCCACATCATGAATGTTAATTCTCCATTACGAACGCTAGTTTACAAGACCGAACGCTTCTGGCTCGTCCTGGCTTCCGAGCATGCGTGTTTGTACTTTGGACTTTTGTTCGACGTACTTGTGTACACACGCCGTTGTCCGTGGAAAATTTATAAACTTGCCATCCAACATATGTCCACGGAAAGTTGGCCAATAATTGTCTGATGGAGCGTACAGTCGGATTTTCCGCCAACAGCCTGTCATCACACAATTCACGTCGGAAAATCCGATCATGTGTACTAGGCTTAAGTGTCAGTGTGTTTTAGGTAGGATAGAAAAAAAATAAAATAAAGCAAAAAGTGCACTGTTTCTGGGCCCTACTATGGGTGCAAACAACAAATAATATACACATATATGGTATCACTGCGATCATCGGTAGCAGGAGAATTTGTTTTGGGTTGTAAGTTTGGAGCTCTGAGGATTCAGTATTTTCAATAATTGCAGCAAAATGCACAACACATCTGGTATGACTGAGCCCTGCACAGACATTACATGCTACACCCTTGTTGAAGGCCAATTTATTGTATGATGAATCTTGAAAAGCCCAAAATTGTCTCCCTTACCGTTTCGGGGGCGTACGTCCCAAATCCAATAACTGGGATACTGTTCCCATCGTTCAGGCTGGCATGTGAACTCACAGACATGTCAGCGTCTCTGTTAGCTCCCAAACAGCCTCAGATTCCTTTATGCATCTGCAAACATGAAATTTGACCCCAGAGCGAGGATGACAAACAAATACAGCCGCCTCTTTCATACAGAGCACACAGAGTTGTGCTTTCAGAGAGAAGACCCTACTGTGCTGAGCCACATTTTGCTTCTGCAGCCTCAGATAATTTGAGTTTATTACTAATTGCTTTCTAGTACTTTTATTTTTCACTCAAGGGTCCTCAATGTACAGGAGTATAATCAGAATTTTTCTATATTTTTGCCTTTTTTATTATTACCCAAAGCTATTCCCCATCCCCAGTATTTTACTGCTTTTGGTCATCCATCCCAACTGTGTTTCTTTTGAAGGAACAGTCCTTTTTTAAAAAAAAACAAATTCCCTTGTCTCTCGTTTAGGTGTAACACTCAACTTGTTAGGCTGGTAGGATGTTAGGTATAATTTGTTTTGGCTCCTCTGTCGCCAGTGATGCATTGTTGATTGCTTTTGTCTGTTATGGTTTTCACAGGCTGCCGATTTGATTGCTCTTTTCTGCTTTCTAAAAAACTGTGGGATGTTCTGGAGCATAGGTGTGGAGCAAGGCAAATGGTCAACATGAGTATTTATACTGTTCCAGCCAATCCCTAGGAGACATGGCCCAGATGGTGAATGGGAAGGGGTATATATAGTCTGAATTGCAGAACAGCATTGTCTTCCCTGTAAAGGATCACCACCCGTTCAGGTGAGGAGTGGCTACCTCTCACCTCCACCTGCTCTGCTGATTCAAATTGTCGCTGTTCAGGTTCCCAGCTAGGACTAGCTGGGGAGTCTACTTTCAAGTTCTTTTGTGGAGTCACTTTGGATCTCTGCTCAGTCATCCCATCAGAGGAGTTCTGGAGAGTTGTTATGATTCTGGTTAACCTCTCCCTCACGGGAATATGTCTGTGGTACTGGAAGGAGGCATCCAATTACTTAAGGCCCGCTTCACACTTGTGCGATGTCAGACATCACATGTAATTCGCAGCGCACTGCTGTTCGCATTACATGCAATGTCTGTGCGGTGCGATATCAGCCATACAGATAGTATGGCTGATATCGCACCGCAGTCGGTCCAAACACGCACAGGACCCTTTTTTCTGTTCGGACCAGAATCAGATCGCATGTGTGTTCACACATATGTGATCCGATTCATGTCCGAATTGTCAGTTCGCAATGCGATATGCAAGCTGAACTGGGGGTGTCGTTAACAATGTATTGACACTCCCCAGCGATTCACATATGGCAGTGTGAACTGACATGTGAGTCGGTGCAACGTGGGAACCCGCAGTGGATTCGCAGTGTTCTCGCATCGCACAAGTGAGAACCGGGCCTAAAGGACATTTGTGAGCACTGATCTGATCTGGGGATTTTGTGCCTGTTAGCAGATAAATGTTCCTTAGTAAAGCCTCTTGCACACAGCACTGATACTTGAGCATCAGCATTTGTGGACATAATTTCAGTGTCTTTGTCAGTTTTTGTTGCACATATTCACTCGTATGATACATTCCATAGGCAAAATCTGTGAATGTTCAAAACAATTATGCTCATATGCACGTATTTGCGCATATTTGCATGTACTGAAGCAAACTGCTGATTGGGAACACAGATTGTTTTTTTGTTTGTTTTTTACTCAAGAATACGCAGAGCATGTTTACACACCTGTATGTACAGGCACATTGTAAACAACGGGCTGCATTTTAGATCAGTAAAAAAAAAACAAACCCTGTACTGAGCTTTTTTGACCAGTTTCCGCTTGGGCTATAGCAAAACGATGGGTGAGTGGACTTTTGTCGATTCTGGGTGGACGTCATATGACATCCTCCCAAACTGCTCCCCGTGTGAGGGCATGCTATGGTACGATCTGTCACCGGCTGTGTCCATCGGACACAGCTGATCACTGATCAGTGTACCGCCTCGCTGCCAGTACCATGTGACTGCTGTGACCAATCACAGCATATAACATGGCAGTTGTAAACAGTGGCTGCCATCCATTGTATAGAATTGTGTTGCTAGCTGTGATTGGTCAATGGAATCACATGGTACAGACAGGGCCAATCACAGCTAATCACAACAAAACAAACTGCTTCCAGCTGTCTCTGAATGTCAGGTCGCTGTATAAAAGCACCGGCGTGCGTTCCACCATATGGATGTTCTAGGAAGTGTCCCATCAAAGGTAGTATTTGCTGCGACACTTCCTAGAACATCTGTATGGTGGAACGCACGCCGATGCTTTTGTACAGCGACCTGCCAGTGAAAGACAGCTTGAAGCTGCACATGTTGAGCGCGCGATTCTACTATAACATTGTGAGTGCATTTATTTTATTCTGTTATGAGCTTTTACTACAATAAAACATACTACACTATATATTATCCTCTTGTGGTCCCTCCTGGAACATTTTATTATAGTGTTGCAAAGTGGGATTGAGGAGAACTGGAATCTGTTCCTATGAGAAGTGGATCTGTTTACTTTCTGCTTGATGGTCATTTGGCGCCTGAAATGTTCTGTTGACTGAGCGCATATACATAAATGTTTTCATTTGGTGGAGCACAGTAATTGAGAGATTTGAGCACTATAATTCCTGAAGGAGCAAGGTGTTTGGCTGTCCTTAGGGATATATGGACTTTTTATGCTATGGGTTATTTGCTCTGACACTTTATTGCATTTTTCGTATTATTTTATTTCTGCATTGTTATTGACACAGGTTTTTATAGATGTATAAGCTTACACATTTTAGGTTGATTTAAAGGGGCAGCGCCTTTTTTCAATTTTATTTTATAGCTTGATTATCATTATAGTGTGGTTGACACTATTAAAGGGATAGCAGTCTTATATTGATCTATATAGGTTTAGGCACCAATTTACTTATGTGGCACCTTTATATATTTAATTTTTTTTGCATCTAAATTTATGAAGAACAATTATTTTTTTGCAAAGTTTTATAACAGAAACAAAGAAAAAAAATTTTTTTTTTAATTTTTTTTTTTTGTCTTTTTTGGTTTATTTAGCAAAAACTAAAAAACCCAGTGGTGAGTAAATATCACCAAACGCAAGCTCTATTTGTGTGAAACAAAATGATACAAATTTAATTTGGGTACAGTGTTGCACGACTGTGCAATTGTCATTCAAAGTGCGACAGGGCTGAACGGTGAAAATTGGCCTGGGCAGGAAGAGGGTAAAAGTGCCTGGTATTGAAATGGTTAAGCTGCAGCGTGCAAGAGGCCTTGAGAAGCCAGTAGTTGTTCTAAGTGGAGACTACTCTCATAGAGTTTCATCCCTGGCTTAACTGTTTTGGTTCCGGGACTGTGCACTATTGGAATTGCTGGGATCTGTAGTTCCTCTCCTGAGGGGTACATACCAACCAGTGCCCTCTAGTTTGTGAATGACTGTTTGCTAAATCTGGGCTGAGTAGCTTTTATACTGAGAGATTCATACAGTCAATGCTTTTCAGTGTCATTGTGGAAGAACTGTTCTTTCACAGTGTTCCTCTCCTGAGGGGTACATACACCTGGCCTCTACTAATCTTCCTCGGTGGATTTTATTTTGGCTGGAAGAAGATTTGTTTTCTGAAGTTCAGCTATAGTGAAGAGTGTGCTCCTACATTATTTTTTGGAGCATCTCATACTATTCCCTATCCAAGTTGCCCAAAAATTAAATAAAACAAAAAAAAGATACCCCTGGACTGTTCAGTGAACCAATTGGAGTGAGTGTTGCTGTGTGCCTGGCTGCCTCTGGCTGTGCCTGGCTGCCTGGCAATATTCCAGTGGCTCCTTCAGGGATCAGGTACATGTCAGGTACTTGAGGATTCATGTAAACTGTGACTGTTAAGGCTTAGTTGCCCTTCGGCCGCTGTAATTATTCCACACTCCTGTGTGTATAGAATACCTACTCATGCCACATGCCAAAAGATTGTACAATACAAGCCAGCGGGAGGAACCAAAGCATGTGGCAGGGGAAAAACGTATTGAACCCAGTGGCCAAGAGCAGTGTAGGTTGGGGAAAGGTAAGTATTTCACTCCTCTATTTTTGGGGCATTGTTGATAAAAAAAGTGAAAAGAAATCCAAAATGTTACAATTATCTCCAGAACACAAGGTGGGAGGAAATCTTCCAATGGGGATACATGTTACTGGGACAACTGTCTAAAGCTAGCCATAGATCGATTGAAATTTGGCCAGGTTAGCAGAGACCAGTTGAATTTCAATCCATCTATGGCCATTTTCATTCCAGAGAAGTTGATCTAATGAACACTTGTTCTCAAACTAGTTTGCTGGAAAATTTTCCTTCGATCAGTGCTGCAGCTGATCAGTGTATTCTGACAGTAGAAGAGTCTCCACTGTTATAATACAATATTACAGCAGTGAGGATTTCTCCATCCACCTTGCTTGTCTGGATGGGAGAATCCATTTTCAGTTTCCCTTTGGCTGATCATAAAGCTTATCCATGTACGATCAGCCTTTGAGGATTATTACATTAACATTCGCTTGGGAGATTTCCTCTAATTTCCTGTTGCATCTCTGATACAGGAAACAAAGTGGACAACTGTCTAAGGCAGGCCATACATTATGCAATTTTTGTTCCTTCAACCATGGGCTGAAAGAAAGAAAATTGCTTGATTCCCCCATCAACACAGTTATGCCCTGTACACACGGTCGGATTTTCCGATGGAAAATGTGTGATAGGACCTTGTTGTTAGAAATTCCGACCGTGTGTGGGCTCCATCACACATTTTCCATAGGAATTTCCGACACACAAAGTTTGAGAGCTTGCTATAAAATTTTCCGACAACAAAATCCGTTGTCAGAAATTCAGATCGTGTGTACACAAATCCGACGCACAAAGTGCCACGCATGCTCAGAATAAATTAAGAGACGAAAGCTATTGGCTACTGCCCCGTTTATAGTCCCGACGTACGTGTTTTACGTCACCGCGTTCAGAACGATCGGATTTTCCGACAACTTTGTGCGACCGTGTGTATGCAAGACAAGTTTGAGCCAACATCCGTCAGAAAAAATCCTAGGATTTTGTTGTCGGAATGTCCGATCAATGTCCGACCGTGTGTACGGGGCAATAGTGTTGCTCGGGGAATCTCTCCTGCTGCACTATTGTATTCCGACAGCAGGAGGTTTCTCAGACTTCAGAATACAATGACCACTTATTGCTATAGCTGCCAGCAGTGATTGAATAAAAAAAAAAACTGATAGGCTGATTATAATGAAATCAATTGATAGATCAACTTCAATACAACCAACCTGCCCACAGATGTATGGACAGGAACCAGACGCATTTTGATCCATCTGTGGGCAGGCTGGTTGTCTATGGTTGGCTTAAGAGGGTAATTCCTGTCACTTTGAGAGATTCTGCCTCTGGGACAGGAAGTGAGGGAACATTTCTCCAATGGTGCATAGAGATCAAAAGATTAATCTGGCAGGGATTTTAGCCCTTCTCTATCCAAAACTAAAAAAAAAAAAAAAATAATGTCTGTGCTATACATACACTTTAACCTTCTCACTGCAAGGGGGCAAAGGGAACATACCGCAAAAGCAGCAGATATCAAAATATTAAAAATGGCTTTTTAACCTCTTCCCGCCCCCTCTATAGCCGGAAGATGACTACAGCAGTAGGGCGTCTATGGACACAGCTGATCACAGATCGGGGTAAAGGGCCAATCACAGAGGCTCTTTACCACATGATCGACTGTGTCCAATGACAGCTGATCACAATGTAAACAAAAGCCTGTTATCAGCATTCCTTTCCTCACACTGACAGCGTGAGAGGAGAGTCGATAACCGGCTTGTGTGAAAGGGACATCTACACTGATAATCAGGGCACTGATTATCAATGTCATGATTATCAGTGCAGTCCCAACAGTGCCCACCAATGCTGCCTATCAGTCAGTGGCGTGGCGTGGCGTAGCGTGGGGGGTGCGGAGGGGGCCGTGGCCCTGGGCGCAAAATTAGGGGGGCGCAGTGTAGCATCCGGTGCGAGTGTCACTCCGTCCTAATGTGTATGGACGGTGTCACTCACTGCGCTCCAGCCGTCATGTTCCAGTTAAGAGATGGGCAGTGGCTGCCCGGTGATTGGACGAACGGGGTCATGTGCGGTGGCAGAGGCTGGGTTGCTCTGGGAGTCCCGCCTTTGCCTCGCCGTGTGAGCCGCCGCCATAGTCTTCTCCTCCTCCGCGCCTGCTCTATCCCACAGGCACATGTAATGAAATTACATTGCTGGGGATCTTCCAAGTGAACTGTGGTGTGCGACATGATCGATGTACAGTACAGTCACACAGTGTACACTAGTCACTACACACATGCACAGAGCATCACCATCTCCTCCACTGATCTCCAATGTTCCCAAAATGTCCCTTCTGTCTCCCCACTGTCCCTCCTGTCCCCCCAATTGTCCCTGATGTCCCTCCTGTCTCCCCACTGTCCCTCCTGTCCCCCCAATTATCCCCAATGTCCCTCCTGTCTCCTTACTGTCCCCCCAATTATCCCCAATGTCCCTCCTGTCTCCCCACTGTGCCTCCTGTCCCCCCGATTATCCCCAATGTTCCTCCTGTCTCCCCACTGTCCCTCCCAATTATCCGCACACTGTGCCTTCTGTACCCCCGATTATCCCCAATGTCCCTCCTGTCTCCCCACTGTCCCTCCAATTATCCCCAATGTCCCTCCTGCCCCCCCAATTATCCCCAATGTCCCTCCTGTCTCCTCACTGTCCCTCCTGTCCCCCCAATTATCCCCAATGTCCCTCCTGTCTCCTCACTGTCCCTCCTGTCCCCCCTAATTATCCCCAATGTCCCTCCTGTCCCCCCAATTATCCCCAATGTCCCTCCTGTCCCCAATGTCCCTCCTGCCTCCCCACTGTCGCTCCTGTCCCCCCAATTATCCCCAATGTCCCTCCTGTCTCCCCACTGTCCCTCCTGTCTCCACAATTATCCCCAATGTCCCTCCTGTCTCCCCATTGTCCCTCCTGTCCCCCCAATTATCCCCAATGTCCCTCCTATCTCCTCACTGTCCTTCCTGTCCCCCCAATTATCCCCAATGTCCTTCCTGTCTCCCCACTGTGCCTCCTGTTTCCCCGATTATCCCCAATGTCCCTCCTGTCTCCCCACTGTCCCTCCAATTATCCACAATGTCCCACCACTGTCCCCCCAATTATCCCCAATGTCCCTCCTGTATCCCCACTGTCCCTCCTGTCCCCCCCAATTATTCCCAATGTCCCTCCTGTCTCCCCACTGTCTCCACAATTATCCCCAATGTCCCTCCTATCTCCCCCAAAGTCCCTCCTGTCCCCACAATTATCTCCAATGTCCCTCCTGTCTCATCACTGTCCCCCCAATTATCCCCAATGCCACTCCTGTCTCCCCACTGTCCCTCCTGTCTTCACAATTATCCCCAATGTCCCTCCTGTCTCCCCATTGTCCCTCCTGTCCCCCCAATTATCCCCAATGTCCATCCTATCTCCTCACTGTCCCTCCTGTCCCCCCAATTATCCCCAATGTCCCTCCTGTCTCCCCACTGTCCCTCCAATTATCCCCAATGTCCCACCACTGTCCCCCCAATTATCCCCAATGTCCCTCCTGTATCCCCACTGTCCCTCCTGTCCCCCCCAATTATTCCCAATGTCCCTCCTGTCTCCCCACTGTCTCCACAATTATCCCCAATGTCCCTCCTATCTCCCCCAAAGTCCCTCCTGTCCCCACAATTATCTCCAATGTCCCTCCTGTCTCATCACTGTCCCCCCAATTATCCCCAATGCCACTCCTGTCTCCCCACTGTCCCTCCTGTCTCCACAATTATCCCCAATGTCCCTCCTGTCTCCCCATTGTCCCTCCTGTCCCCCCAATTATCCCCAATGTCCATCCTATCTCCTCACTGTCCCTCCTGTCCCCCCAATTATCCCCAATGTCCCTCCTGTCTAGCCACTGTGCCTCCTGTCCCCCCAATTATCCCCAATGTCCCTCCTGTCTCCCCAATGTCCCTCCTGTCCCCCCAATTATCCCCAATGTCCCTCCTGTCTCCCCAAATGTCCCTCCTGTCCCGCCAATTATCCCCAATGTCCCTCCTCTCTCACCACTGTCCCTCCAATTATCCCCAATGTCCCTCCTGTCTCCCCACTGTCCCTCCTGCCCCCCCAATTATCCTCAATATCCCTCCTGTCTCCCCACTGTCCCTCCTGTCCACCTAATTGTCCCCAATGTCCCTCCTGTCTCCCACAATGTCCCTGCTGTCCCCACAATTATCCCCAATATCTCTCCTGTCTCCCCACTGTTCCCCAAATTATCCCCAATGTCCCTCCTGTCTTTCCAATGTCCCTCCTGTCCCCCCACTTATCCCCAATGTCCCTCCTGTCCCCCCACTTATCCCCAATGTCCCTCCTGGGCCCCCAATGTTCCGCCTGTCTTCCCACCTATCCCCAATGTCCCTCCCGTCCTCCCATTGTTCCTCCTGTCCTCCCACTTATCATCAAAGTTCCTCCTGTCCCCCCCACTTATCCCCATTATCCTAAATGTCCCCCCTCTCCCCCCACTTATCCTAAATGTCCCTCCTCCCCTCCCACTTATCCCCAATGCCCCTCCTCTACTCCCACTTATCCCAAATGTCCCCCCCCCCACTTATCCCCAATGTCCCTCCTGTCCTGCCACTTATCCTAAAGGTCCCTCCCTCTACTCCCACTTATCCCAAATATTTCTCATATCCTCCCATGTATCTCTAATATCCCCCACTTATCCCAAGGTGTGCCCCTTCCCCCCACTTATCCCAAACATCCCCCCACTTAGCACCAATGCCCCCTCCCCCCACTTAGCACCAATGTTCCAACTCACCCCCAAGTTAGAAATTAGCACATTGCCAACCCCCCCCCTTTTAGCACCAATGCCCCATTAACTTGGCACCAATATCATCGCCTATACCCCCTCTGCACTAATACCCCCTCTCCCCACCTAACATTGCACTCCTACTGTAAGTTGTAGCTGCTCTTCTGTAGCAGCCCCTCTCTCTGATACTTTATAGGTGGGGAAGAGAGGATTTCGGGGTGAGAGGAGAGCCCTTACTGGAAAGGAGGTTATAAACTGTCCTGTGAGACATGCATTCCTGAGCCCTGCAATCTGTACGTAGCACACTCATGAACTCTGCAGTGCACTTCAGAACTCTACTCACTCTGCGTAGCACACTCCTGAACTCTGTGCAATCTTGAGCTCCTCACTCTGTATATAGTGCACTCCTGAACCCTGCACTCTGTACCTAGCGCTCTCCTGAACTTTACACTCTGTACGTAGCGCACTTCTGAAGTCTGCACGGTGTACGCAGTGCACTCTGAACTCTGTACCTAGCACTCTCCCAACCTTTACACTCTGTACGTAAGGTACTCCTGATTTTTGCACTCGGTATGTAGCATAATCTTCATCTTTGCACTTTGTATATAGCACACTCCTGATATTTGAACTCTGTACGCAGTACACTCATGAACGCTGCACTCTGTGCAGAATGCACCACTAGTATTTAACAATGCCCCATTAAGACTCTCCCACTGTTAAGCGGTGGTGGTGTGGTTAAGGTCCTGCACTTATTCTCTGAGAAAAAAACGCCCTGCCTGGTCAGAGACTGTCTGCAGTCTCTGACCTTTTCCTGTTCTATGTCTGCAGTCTATGACCATTTCCTGTACTATGTCTGCAGTCTCTGACAATCTCCTGTACAATGTCTGCAGTCTGACGATGTCCTGTACTATGTCTGCAGTCTCTGACCATCTCCTGTAGTATGTCTAGCACTAAATAATATGCACTATCCCGTATGCCTGGGTTAATATTGGCTGCCTGCTCTGCTGTATATAGCTGTTCCTTGTTATTTGCAACCTAAGCCTCTGCCTGCAGCCTTTTATTAATGGTTGATACTGAGAAGATATCTCTTTGACTACTGTAATCAAATAGATATATCAGCTCTAACCAATAATAAAAGGCTGCAGGCAGCCAGAGGCTCAGGCTGTGAGTGGAGGAACCTGGGCCCCCATTCTTGGGTGCTAAAACTCCACAGGTTAGGGGGGCGCAAATTACTTGCCTTGCCCCGGGTGCTGACAACTCACGCTACGCCACTGCTATCAGTGCCCACCAGTGCTGCCAATCAGTGCCCACCAGTGCTGCCAATCAGTGTATACTCATCAGTGCCACCTATGCATGCCCATCAGTGCTGCCTATCAGTGCCACCTCATTAGCAAACATCAGTGAAGTTGAGAAATTACCTGTTTGCAAAATTTTATATAAAACTATGAAAAACTTTTTTTTTTTTTTTCAAATTTTCAGTCTTTTTTCATTTGTTTAGCAAAAAAAAGAAAAAAACAGTGGTGATTGAATACCACCAAAAGAAAGCTCTATTTGTGTGAAAAAAAATGATAAAAATTTTATATGGGTATAGTGTAGCATGACCGTGCAATTTTTATTCAAAGCATGAGAGCGCTAAAAGCTAAAAATTGGCCTGGGCAGGAAGGGGTTTAACCACTAGAGATCCGCGCTATAGCCGAATGACGGCTACAGCGTGGACCTGCTTTGCCGGGACGACGTCAATGGAACGTCAGCGGCGCGCTCTGTGATCATGAGTCTACGATCCCGACCCCTTACCACATGATCAGCTGTCAGCCAATGACAGCTGATCATGTGACATCAACAGAGCCGGTAATCGGCTATTTTTTCTCCTTGCGCTGACAGTGTGAGGAGAAAAAAAAAGATGATCACCGGCAGCCATGAGAGGGACATCAGTCCTGATCACGGCAAGCGCCACCAGATCTACTAGTGCCCACCAGCGCCACCCATCAGTTCCCACAGTGCCACCCATCAGTGCCCACAGTGCCACCTATCAGTGGCCACAGTGCCACCTATCAGTGCCCACAATCAGTGCATCAACAGTGCTGCACATCAGTGCCACCTATCAGTGCCCATCAGTGTCACCTACCGCCGCCCATCAGTGCCGCCCATCAGTGCCACCTATCAGTGCCACCTATCAGTGCCCATCAGTGCCACCCATCCGTGCCACCGATCAGTGCCACCCATCAGGGCCCATCAGTGGCCATCTGTGCCACCTTATCTGTGCCCATCTTTTAGACCCCCGATCCCTCCATAAAGAGTACCTGTCACCACCTATTACTGTCACAAGGGATGTTTACATTCCTTGTGACAGCAATAAAAGTAAAAAAAAATAATTTTTTTTAAAACACAATTTATAAAGTAAAAAAATAAATAAAATAAAAAAAAATTTTTTAAAGTGCCCCTGTCCCCGCGAGCTCGTGCAACGAAGAAAACGCATACGGAAGTCGCGCCCGCATATGTAAACGGTGTTCAAATCACACATGTGAGGTATCGTCGCGATCGTCAGAGCGAGAGCAATAATTCTAGCCCTAGACCTCCTCTGTAACTCAAACCTGGTAACCGTAAAAAAAATGTAAAGCGTCGCCTATGGAAATTCATAGGTACCGTAGTTTGTCGCCATTCCACGAGTGCGTGCAATTATAAAGGGTGACATGTTTGGTATCTATTTACTCGGCGTAACATCATCTTTCACATTATACAAAAAAATTGGGGTAACTTTACTGTTTGGATTTTTTAAAATTCATGAAAGTGTCCCTTTTCCAAAAATTTGCGTTTAAAACACCGCTGCACAAATACCGTGTGATAAAAAATATTGCAACAATCGCCATTTTATTCTCTAGATTCTCTGCTAAAAAAATATATATAATGTTTGGGAACTCTATGTAATTTTCTAGCAAAAAATACGGATTTTAACTTGTAAACACCAAATTTCAAAAATAGGCTTAGTCATGAAAGGGTTAAATGTGCCTATCCGTGCCCATCAGTGCAGCCTATCAGTGCCCACCAGTCCTGCCTCATCAGCGCATATCAATGAAGGAGAAAAATTACCTGTTTGCAAAATTTTATAACAAACTATGAAACATGATTTTTTTTTTTTTTTTTTAATTTTCCATCTTTTTTTGTTTGTTTAGCAAAAAATAAAAATCCCAGCTGTGAATAAATACCACCAAAAGAAAGCTCTTTTTGTGGGAAAAAATGATAAACATTTCATTTGGGTACAGTGTTGTATGACCACGCAATTGTCATTCAAAGTGCGTCAGCGCTGAAAGCTGAAAATTGGTCTGGGCAGGAGGGGGGTTTAAGTGCCCAGTAAGCAAGTGGTTAACCACTAAGCCACCGCCCACCGTCATATTCTGGGAGGACGTCATATGACGTCCTCGCCTTCCCGAGCCACTAGGGGGCGCGCGCGCGCGCGCCCGCCGTGTCACTCGGGACCCGGTGCGCGTGCCCGGCGGCCGCGATGTCCGCCGGGCACCCGCGATTGCCGGGTAACACAGCAGGAGCGTGGATCTGTGCATGTAAACACAGATCCACGTCCTGTCAAAGAGGAGAGGAGACCGATGGCGTGTCCCTTGTACATAGGGACAGCGATCGGTCACCTCCCCCAGTCAGTCCCCTCCCCCCACAGTTAGAATCACCTCCTTAGGTAATACATTAACCCCTCGAGCGCCCCCTAGTGTTAACCCCTTCCCTGCCAGTCACATTTACACAGTAATCAATGCAATTTTATAGCATTGATCGCTGTATAAATGTGAATGGTCCCAAAAATGTGTCAAAAGTGTCCGATGTGTCCGCCGCAATATCGCAGTCACAATAAAAATTGCAGATCGCCGCCATTACTAGTAAAAAATAAATAAATAATAAAAATGCTATAAATCTATCCCGTATTTTGTAGACGCTATAACTTTTGCGCAAACCAATCAATATACGCTTATCGCAATTTTTTTTTACCAAAAATATGTAGAAGAATACGTATCGGCCTAAACTGAGGAAAAAATTTGTTAAAAAAAAAAAAAAAAATTGGATATTTATTATAGCAAAAAGTAAAAAATATTGTGTTTTTTCAAAATTGTCCCTCTTCTTTTGTTTATAGCGCAAGAAATAAAAACCGCAGAGGTGATCAAATACCACCAAAAGAAAGCTCTATTTGTGGGAAAAAAATGATAAAAATTTAATTAAGGTGCAGTGTAACACGACCGCGCAATTGTCATTCAAAGTGCGACAGCGCTGAAAACTGAAAAATGGCTTGGGCAGGAAGGGGGTGTACGTGCCCTGTATTGAGGTGGTTAAAGTGCCCAGTAGGCAAGTGGTTAAATAACATGAATATATTAAAGCTCATACAGTATGAGATTTTGACAATTAGTTTTATATATGGTTTAATTATCCAAGTATGATACCTTGAAGAAAATTATAGTTTTGTAGGGCTGTAAAATGTCACGTAACTTTATTTGCACCAGAAAATGCAGTAGCTGTGTGGGACTTACAACACGTGTGATCAGCGTTCCTTGGTATGCTCCAACAGAAAGACATTCCAGCAGGACTCAATTTCAGCTCTCTGCAAAGCCTCATGTTTGCTTTGCTCAGCTCCTTTCGTTGCAAAGATGGCCCCCGTTCATTTTATTCTATATCCGCATAAAGAAGCAGTTAACCAACCTGATCACAAAGGAAACACAGGTCAGCAGCGACATCTTCTTTCTCACAAGATGCAAAAAGAGGAATCTCATACCACAAGGTCTGCGGATTAAAAATCCTTGTGCAAATACACTGAACTCTCCTTACAATTTTCTCTGTCACAATTGCACTAATACGGCTACAATCACCTCAAGTAATTCTGGGACTTGACAGAAATCCCCAAACCTCCCCCCTCCTCCTCCTCGGTCCCTTGTTCTGGCCCCATTTTCATATTGTAGTTCTTCTGATATTCCCATGGAATTTACTGAGGCAGCTGTTTACAGGAAGAAGGAGTTAGAGTAATCAAGAATCGTATTATTTTCATCTCCGATTAGTTAGAGAGGTGGGGCAGAGTTCAAATCAAGGGGACATTCTTTGTGTGCTACTTCACAAGACATTTAAAGCTGAACTCTAGGGAAATAAACCACTTAAGGATCGGAAGGATTTGCTCCCTTAATGACCAGGCCATTTTTTTGCGATACTGCACTGTGTCGCTTTAACTGACAATTGTGCAGTCGTGCGACGCTGGACCCAAACAATTTATGTCCTTTTTTTTCCCCTACAAATAGAGCTTTCTTTTGGTGGTATTTGATCACTTCTATGGTTTTAATTTTTTGCTCTATAAACAAAAAAGGAGCCACCGAGGGACCCCAGAAATGGATGTTCGGGCCGCTCTGTGCAAAATAAGCTGCACAGTGGAGGCAAGCATGACATGTTTGTTATTTAAAAAAAAAAAAAAGTATTTAGTATCACTTTAAAGCTTATGAGATTTTACTGAGCCTAGAACCAATTACCAAATTTTCCAGCTTACCTTCCAGGTATCCTGGATATCAGAGTTGTGAAAAATTACTTTTCCATTTTCATCTTTGGGACATATATCATCTCCAGGCTGGGAAGAAAGAGGGAGAGAGAGACACAATGTTCACCTGGTTTATATTGGATGATCAGTCAAAGATAGATATTTAGTCAAGTGTGAACAAGCCCCAATGCTTAAAACACTCCTAAAGCATTAGTATGGGCATTGAACGGGCATCAGTGAGCTGTAGTATGGGCCTTGGACTGGCGTTTTTACAAGCAATAATGAAGAGTTAATTAGCCCTAATGCACGTTAAAACTGCTCCAAAAACACCTATTCCAATACAGGAAATAAACTAATCTTAGCGCCCCGCAAACGCCTGCCAGATCGTTTGCGAAGCGTTACCATAGACTTAAATGGGAGGCGTTCAATGTGTCAAACGCCTGGTTAGGGATGAGCCCGCGGTTCTGATCGAACGTAACAAACATTGGGTGTTAGTTTGTTCTAAAACGAACCGAACATATGAGGCGTTCGCGGAAAAATAGAGCGCTGCGAGATCGCAGTGCATTGCTGTATAATGATTGGCCAAAGCATGCACCTGACCTGCATGTTTTGGCCAATAATGGCTCAGGAGGACGAAGTCCACGCCCCACACTATATAAGGCTGCTTACAGAGCAGCCGTATAGTGATGTTGGCGTGAACAGAGAGATAGCTTGAGTTAGATTAAGCAAGCAGGTTATTTGAGAAATATAAATATCTCTCAGACAATAAATATATATATATATTTATATATATATATATATATATATATATATATATATATCTCATCCAGTGTAACCTATATCTACAGTGCATTCCGTGGTGTACTGTTTCTGATACACTTCAGGCTGTGTGCACAGTGTCTAATACAGTTTCTACTACACTTCTGGTGGTGTACAGTATACAATACAGTAGGGATGAGCCGAACACCCCGCGGTTCGGTTCGCACCAGAACCTGTGAACGGACCGAAAGTTCGCACGAACTTTAGAACCCCATTAAAGTCTATGGGACATGTATCAATGATATATAAAAGGATAACAATCAGTGCAAACAAATGAATACAATCACAAATAAAATATGCAAGCTGAATACTACAGGTAATCACATATGCCTGGAATGTATACAAAATTGAAGGGTAAGTGCAGCGCAATAAGTAAAAATTAAATAAATGATCAAAAGATGAATGGATAGATATCGAAAATGTCCATTAGGACGAATCCATATTATGTAAAATTCCAATGACATGAATCGGTCTTGTATAACATCTTCACCCAAATACTCAAATGCGCTTACCAGATTCAGTGGACCTCTGCAGAGCAGGGGTCAAACTCACATGTATCCCCACAGGGATGATGGGAATTCCTGGTGATGTCTCTGGAAAATATCACTGAGGCCTAAAGATCCAGTCATCCAAGGGGAGTAGACCAGCCATCCAGCAGGGAGATGTCAGAGATATAAGCCGCCAGGTCAATGGAAATGTGGGGAAGACCGCTCCAAAGTGACAATGAAAAAAACTGAAGATACCATCTAAGAGTACGCCATGTAGTTTATTAAAGAAAAAATTCACTAACAAACAGTAAAAAGCAAGCGCTCATGGGCGCAATGTTAAAATTGATCGGACTACAGCACAGTGTAATGCCGACAAACACAGTGTGGCAGCGGGTGACGTCCGCAACAAAGCTTCTCCCCCCATACGCGGCGTTACGTCCTGATTGGACTTCGTCAGCGAGACATGTATCAATGCAAAAAAAAGTTTTAAAAACGGCCGTTTTTCGGGAGCAGTGATTTTAATGATGCTTAATGTGAAAAAAAAAAGTGAAATATTCCTTTAAATATCGTACCTGGGGAGTGTCTATAGTATGCCTGTAAAGTGGCGCATGTTTCCCGTGCCTAGAACAGTCCCTGCACAAAATGACATTTTTAAAGGAATAAAAGTCATTTAAAACTGCTTGCGCCTTTAACGTAATGTCGGGTCCTGGCAATATGGATGAAAATAAGTGAGACAAACAGCATGGGTACCCCCCCACCCCCCAGTCCATTACCAGGCCCTTTGGGTCTTGTATGGATATTAAGGGGAACCCCACACCCAAAATAGAAAAAGGAAAGGCGTGGGGCCCCCAGGCCCTATATACTCTGAACAGCAGTATACAGGCGGTAGAAACAAGACAGGGACTGTAGGTTTGTTGTTAAGTAGAATCTGTTTGTAATTTTGAACTGGTACATTTTTAAAGTGTAGCTCCAGCCAAAAAATCTATTTTTAAGCTTTTTGGAAATTATAGGGAAGGGTTATCACCCCTGTAACATTTGTTTTGCTGTCTGTGCACCTCTTCAGAAGATTTCACCTCACTTTCTGTCCCAATGACAAATGTTTTTTTGAAAATCTGGGATCTTTAGTGAAACAAGGATTGGTGATAAAGCATCAGTGAAGAGGACACACATTTTTCCCCATATTAACTCTTACAGGAGAGAATTTCCCTTCCTAGGGGTAGATTTCATCTCACTTCCTGTTGTCTCCTTCCGTTTGCAAATAGGAGTCCTTTGTAAATGAGATGTTTGAAAGTAGGGGCCTGCCCTATATACTGTGGTGGTGGTGGTGGTGCTGGTGCCACAACACTGTAAGCCCGCCCCTCACAGTTACTCTTGGTGGGCGCAGGAATGGGCCCTGCTGTGAAATATTAGATCAGGAATTGTAGATACATGTCCCTGTTGAACAGGGGCAGAAAAATTGGGCCTTAGGCACTGGTGCCACAACACCGCAACCCCTCACAGATGCTATAGTTGGAGCACAGGAATGAGCCCTGTTGCAAATTATTGTATCAAAATTTGTAATTACACACCCCTGTTAAACAGGGGCAGAAAAATTGGGCCTTGGCCACTGGTGGCGGTGCCCAGAACCAAAAATGTTCTTACAAGCTATCAGCATGAAAATTGAGGAGGAAGAGGATTGTGACTCAGCATAACAGGATAGTCATTCAGCATCAGCATAGGCAGTCTTGAAGGGATCTCACATTTTTATGAAGGTCAGACGATCGACCGATTCGGTGGACAGGCGCACCCTGTGATCGGTTACAAAGCCTCCAGCAGCACTGAATGTGCGTTCTGAAAGAACGCTGGATGCAGGACAGGCCAGTAGCTCAATTGTATACTGTGCAAGCTCTGGCCAGTGATCCATCCTCAAGACCCAGTAACCCAGAGGATTTTCGGTCGGAAAGGTGTCCAAGTCTGATCTTTCCCCTAGGTAATCCTGCACCATGTGAATCAGACGCTGGCGATGGTTGCTGGAACCGATCAGACCTTGGGGCTGCGGACTAAAAAAATTGTCTGAATACATCGGTCAGATGGCCACCTTCTCCACCGCTGCTCCTGTGACTGACCGAAGCCTCAGCAACACGTTGTCCAGGAGGACCAGGAAATTGTAACCTCCCAGGCTCTGGAAACGTGTTGCACAAACCTTTCTGCAAGGCCTCCCGAAGATGTTTCATCCTCTGCTCCCTCTGCGACGGCAAGATAAAGTCCGCAACCTTACCCTTGTAACGTGGATCAAGGAGGGTTGCCAGCCAGTAATCATCCCTCCCCTTGATACCACGAATACGAGGATCCTTCCGCAGGCTTTGCAGAATCAGGGAGGCCATGCAGCGTAGGCTTGCTGAGGCATTCGGTCCAGAGTCCTCTGGGTCACTAAGGACGACATGATCCGCAGCCACCTCCTCCCAGCCACGTACAAGTCCATGGATTTCTTCGGACTGTAAATGATCCCTTGATCCAGGCTCCACTTCCATGCTGACACAATCCTCCTCGTCCTCTTCCTATGTGATCGGTGGGCACGCAGTAACACTGTCTGGATAAAGGGGGCCTTGAGAGGTAAGGAAGTCCTCCTCTTCCTCCCTTTGTTCTGCCTCAAGTGCCCTGTCTATTATTCCATGCAGCGTGTGCTCCAACAGGTGGACAAGAGGGACAGTGTCACTGATGCATGCACTGTCACTGCTCACCATCCTCGTGGCCTCCTCTAATGGTGACAGGACAGTGCTTGCATTCCTGATCATAGCCCACTGGCGTGGGGAAAAAAAAACAAGGTTCCCTGACCCTGTCCTGGTGCCATAGTCACATAGGTACTCATTGATGGCCCTCTGCTGCATTTGTAGCTGCTGTTGCATGGCCAACGTTGAGTTCCACTTGGTGGGCATGTCACAGATTAGGCAGTTCTTGGGCAGGTTAAATTCTTTTTGGAGGTCAGCCAGCCGAGCACTGGCATTATATGACCTGCGGAAATGCACACAGACTTTCCTGGCCTGCCTCAGGACATCCTGTAAGCCCGGGTACCTGCCCAAGAACCGCTGCACCACCAAGTTAAGAACATGAGTCAAACAGGACACATGGGTTAGTTGTCCCTGTCGGAGGGTGGAGAGGAGGTTGGTGCCATTGTCGCAAACCACCATACCTGCCTTAAGCTGGCGTGGCCTCAACCACCTCTGAACCTGCCCCTGCAAAGCTGACAGAATCTCTGCCCCAGTGTGGCTCCTGTCCCCCAAGCACACCAACTCAAGCACCGCATGGCATCTTTTTGCCTGTGTGCTTGCGTAGCCCTTTGAACGCCTACGGAGCACCGCTGGTTCCATGGCCATGGAGGAAGAAGAAGAGGAGGGGGTGGAGGAGAGAGGTGTGGCAGAATCACCACTAGTAGAATTTTGGAGGCGTGGTGGCGGAACAACCTCCAATACTACTGCACCCTGTCCTGCATCCTTCCCAGCTGCCAGAAGAGTCACCCAGTGCGCGGTGAAAGATAGGTAACGTCCCTGTCCATGCCTGCTGGACCATGAGTCAGCGGTAATATGCACCTTACCGCTGACCGCCCTGTCCAGCGAGGCCAAGACATTGCCTTCCACATGCCGGTAGACAGCCGGAATCGCCTTCCGTGAGAAAAAGTGGCGTTTGGGAACCTGCCACTGAGGAACCGCACATTCCACAAACTCACGGAAGGGGGCAGAGAGTACCAACTGAAAAGGCAGCAGGTGAAGTGCTAGCAATTTAGCCAAGCTAGTAGTCAACCGCTGGGCATGTGGATGGCTGAGAGCAAACTTCTTTCGGTGGTGCAGCAGCTGGAGCAGGGAAATTTGCCTGGTACAATCTGACGTCGGTTTACCGATAGCAGATTGCCCACAAGTACTTGGCTGTGACACACCTAATTCTACACCTTCATTCCTCTCGGTGCAGATTTCAGAGAGGACTAAAGGTATAGTGAGGTTGGAGATCCCAGCTGATGAGAAGCAAGGAGAGGTCCGCTTTGTTCTTTGGTGTGGATCTTTTAGGTACGCTTGCCAACAAACTGCGTGGCAGGTCGACATATGTCTGGTCAAGCATGTGGTGCCCAAGCAGGTGATGTTTTGGCCATGCGAGATACGCTTGAGACATATGTTGCAAATAGCAGCGGTGGGATCTGATGCACTCGTCACTAAAAAAAGGCCCACACCAAAGAACTTTTGGAATAACGCGCAGAGACAGCAGCGCCTTGCACATGCGGAGCTCTGCGGTGTGATGCAGTCGGTGTGCTGCCCTTAAGCTGGCCCCTGGAGGGCATCCTGCCTCGTTGGAGATGTGCCTCCTCCTCCTCTCTCCTATCAGGCACCCACGTGGCGTCAGTGACCTCATCATCCCCTCCTTCCTCATCACTGGAGCAAACCTGGCAGTATGCTGCAGCTGGGGGAACATGACTGCCAGATTTCTGTCCTTCTTGGGCACCCCTTCTCTCTGGGCTCACGTTATTGCCTTCCTCTAGCTGGGTACCATAATCGGAGCCTTCAAAATGCTGGACATCCTCCTGGAGCATGTACCCAACACTGTGGGCAAACAGTTTGGGGGACTCCTCAGGAGGACATGGTGGGGCTAGGGAAGGAGTGACTGATGCCATTGAGCCGAGGAAAGAGGCCGCATTGGCAGCTGCTTTGCCAGACAAAGTACCCTGAGCCTGGGTGAGAGAGGATGAGGACGGAGGATGGGGACGGCTTGGTCATCCACTCTACCAAGTCTTCGGCATGTTGCGGCTCAACACAGCCAGCTGCCGAAAAAAAGGACAGTGCTGGTCACGGAGACGGTGCATCCTCATCAGCACGGGCACATGCTGATGAGGATGCACCGTCTCTGCGACCAGCACTGTTGGATCTAGACACAGAGCCTGCTTGCCCTCTTTTATTGGCTTGTGACTCTCTGCCTCTTCTTGTTGGCCTTCCAGACATACTAATGGCCTGCAGTGAGATGTAGCTGCACAAAGCTGGGATGTATTATATATATATATATATATATATATATATATATATATATATATATATATATACTGACACTGCAGCTAGCAGAATCAACTGCCTGCCTGTGGTATTAATAGGATCAGAACAACAGCAATTGTCTTCAGGTAGCTTTAGGTGCACACTGTGCAGAGGACGCACTACACTAACTGTAAATACTGCAGCTGCCTGCCTGTGGTACTAATAGGATCAAAAGAACACCAACAATTTTCTTCAGGTAGCTGTAAATACTGTAAAAACACCTGCCTGTCCGTAGCAAGAGAACAACAGGAACGGATCCAGCTAAACTGAATACAGTATATATATATATATATATATATATATACATATACATACACAGTCAGGTCCATAAATATTGGGACATCGACACAATTCCAATCTTTTTGGCTCTATACACCACCACAATGGATTTGAAATGAACAAGATGTGCTTTAACTGCAGACTTTCAGCTTTAATTTGAGAGTATTTACATCCAAATCAGGTGAACGGTGAAGGAATTACAACAGTTTGTATATGTGCCTCCCACTTTTTAAGGGACCAAAGGTAATGGGACAGATTAACAATCATCCATCAAACTTTCACTTTTTAATACTTGGTTGCAAATCCTTTGCAGTCAATTACAGCCTGAAGTCTGGAACGCATAGACATCACCAGACACTGGGTTTCATCCCTGGTGATGCTCTGCCAGGCCTCTACTGCAACTGTCTTCAGTTCCTGCTTGTTCTTGGGGCATTTTCCCTTCAGTTTTGTCTTCAGCAAGTGAAATGCATGATCAATCGGATTCAGGTCAGGTGATTGACTTGGCCATTGCATAACATTCCACTTCTTTTCCTTAAAAAACTCTTTGGTTGCTTTCGCAGTATGCTTCGGGTCATTGTCCATCTGCACTGTGAAGCGCCGTCCAATGAGTTCTGAAGCATTTTGCTGAATATGAGCAGATAATATTGCCCGAAACACTTCAGAATTCATCCTGCTGCTTTTGTCAGCAGTCACATTGTCAATAAATACAAGAGGACCAGTTCCATTGGCAGCCATACATGCCCACGCCATGACACTACCACCACCATGCTTCACTGATGAGGTGGTATGCTTTGGATCATGAGCAGTTCCTTTCCCTTCTCCATACTCTTCTCTTCCCATCACTCTGGTAGTTGATCTTGGTCTCATCTGTCCATAGGATGTTGTTCCAGAACTGTTAAGGCTTTTTTAGATGTTGTTTGGCAAACTCTAATCTGCCCTTCCTGTTTTTGAGGCTCACCAATGGTTTACATCTTGTGGTGAACTCTCTGTATTCACTCTGATGAAGTCTTCTCTTGATTGTTGACTTTGACACACATACACCTACCTCCTGAAAAGTGTTCTTGATCTGGCCAACTGTTGTGAAGGGTGTTTTCTTCACCAGGGAAAGAATTCTTCAGTCATCCACCACAGTTGTTTTCCGTGGTCTTCCGGGTCTTTTGGTGTTGCTGAGCTCACCGGTGCGTTCTTTCTTTTTAAGGATGTTCCAAACAGTTGATTTGGCCACACCTAATGTTTTTGCTATCTCTCTGATGGGTTTGTTTTGTTTTTTTTCAGCCTAATGATGGCTTGCTTCACTGATAGTGACAGCTCTTTGGATCTCATATTGAGAGTTGACAGCAACAGATTCCAAATGCAAATAGCACACTTGAAATGAACTCTGGACCTTTTATCTGCTCCTTGTAAATGGGATAATGAGGGAATAACACACACCTGGCCATGGAACAGCTGAGCAGCCAATTGTCCCATTACTTTTGGTCACTTAAAAAGTGGGGGGCACATATACAAACTGTTGTAATTCCTACACCGTTCACTTGATTTGGATGTAAATACCCTTGAATTAAAGATGAAAGTCTGCAGTTAAAGCACCTCTTGTTCATTTAATTTGAAATCCATTGTGGTGGTGTATAGAGCTAAAAAGATTAGAATTGTGTTGATGTCCCAATATTTATGGACCTGACTGTGTATAATATATATATATATATATATATATATATATATATACACACACACACACACACACACACACAACACCTAGGATGCATATATATATACACAATACACTGTAAGTGTAATATATATATATATATATATATATATATATATATGGCTTTGGGCAATTATGGCTCCCTGTACAGACGGCACTGTGATTGGCCAAGCATGCGGGTCATAGTGCATGCTTGGCCAATCATCAGCCAGCAATGCACTGCGATGCCACAGTGAATTATGAGCCGTGATGCGCCACTCCAATTTGGCGCGAATGGCCCATAACATTCGCAATTCGACGAACATGGGTTCGACTCGAACTCGAAGCTCATCCCTACAATACAGTGCAGCTGTTGTATAGTTGCTAATACAGTGCAGGCAGTGTACACAGTAGCCAATATAGTGTGTACAGTTGCTCATACACTTCAGGTGGTGTACACAGTATCTAATACAGTGTAGTGTTGCAAAACAAAAAATACATCATGTTCGGAAGGCTACCTAGGAGAGTCAGACGCTCCTTGTCCACAGTCACTCCTTCCATAGCCCCATCATGCACGGAAGAGTCCCCAAAAATATTCGACCACAGTGTCGGTTATATATTGCTGCAGGCTTTGCAGCCACTTGAAGGCTCCGATGTTGGTTCCCAGGTTGAGAACGGGAGTAACGTGAGCCTAGAGAGATGGTGTCACAGTAGGACAAGAAAATGGCAGTCAAGTGTCACAGCAGGGCCTGTTCCTGCACCCAAAAAGAGTATCTGCGAGGGGTTACATAGTGTTGTGGCACCACCACCCATGGCCCAATTTTTCTGCCCCTGTTTAACAGGGGCATGCAATTACAATTTTTTGATATAATATTTCACAGCGGGGCCTGTTCCTGTGCCCAACAAGAGTAACTGAGGGCTTACAGTGTTCTGGTACCACCAACACCTAAGGCCCAATTTTCTGCAGAGTATATAGGGTAGACCGTATAATATATACTGTTGTTCAGAGTATATAGTGCCTGGGGGACCCCCACACCATTTTTTTTGGTATTTTTATCTATATTGCTGGGATCAGACACTACATTACAGTTGCGAGAAGTTTCAAATGACTTTCTATTAGAAATGCTATTTTGCTGTGGTGTTCTAAACTGGGAAAAATGTGATACTTCACAGGCATACTAAGGACACCCCAGGCACAATATTTAAAAGGAATTTTTCATTTTTTCACTTTAAGCATTATTAAAATCACTGCTCCTGAAAAAACGTCCGTTTTTAAAAAAAATTTGCATTGATCCATGTCCCCTGGGGCAGGACCCGGGTCCCCATACACTTTTTATGGCAATAACTTGCATATAAGCCTTTAAAATGAGCACTTTTGATTTTTCAAATTCGTGTCCCATAGACTTTAACCACTTGCCGCCCGCCGTATAGCAGAATGACGGCGGCAAAGTGGTTTCAATACCCTGACTGGGCGTCATATGACATCCGCAGGATATTGAGCCGCTGCGCGCCCCCGGGGGCGCGCATTGCGGCGATCGTTGTTGTGGGGTGTCAGTATGACACCCCGCAACTTCGATCTAGGTAAAAAGTCTCTTATGGAGAAGACTCTTTATAACGTGATCAGCCGTGTCCAATCACGGCTGATCACGATGTAAATAGGAAGAGCCGGTGATCGGCTTTTCCTCACTCACGTCTGGCAGACGCGAGTAGAGGAGAGCCGATCGGCTGCTCTCCTGACAGGGGGGGTCTGTGCCGATTGTTTATCAGCACAGCCCCTCTTCGGATCCTACCCAGGACCACCAGGGAAGCCGCCCAGGACCACCAGGGAAACCAGCCACACTGGACCACCAGGTATGCCCCCTAGACCCCCAGGTATGCCCCCCTAGACCCCCAGGGAAATACTAATCAGTGCAAAGGCAGCTGCTAATCAATGCCCAGGCAGCTGCCAATCAGTGCCCACTCCAATGCCTATCACTGCCAGTGCCACCAGGGATGCACACACACAGTGCCCATCAGTGCCACGTATCAGTGCCCATCAGTGCCGCCTATCAGTGCCCATCAGTGCCCAGCAGTGCCGCCTATCAGTGCCCATCAGTGACACCCATAAGAACCCATCTTTGCAGCCTTTCAGTGCCCATCAGTGTCGCCTATCAGTGCCCACCAGTGCCACCCAATGCCACCCATGAGTGCCCATCAGTGCCGCCTATCAATGCCCATCAGTGCTGCATATCAGTGCCACCCATCAGTGCCGCATATCATTGCCCATCATCAGTGCCCGTCAGTGCCCGCTCATTGGTGCCACCTCATTGCTGCCACCTTATCAGTGCCTGTCAGTGCCGCCTTATCAGTGCCCATCAGTGAAAGAGAAAACTTACTTATTTACAAAATTTTTAAACGGAAACAAAAGCAAAACTTTTATTTTTTTCAAAATTTTCAGTCTTTATTTGTTTCGCAAAAAATAAAAACTGCAGAGGTGGTCAAATACCACCAAAAGAAAGCTCTATTTGTGGGAACAAAATGATAAAAATTTAGTTTGGGTACAGTGTAGCATGACCGCGCAATTGTCATTCAAACTGTGACAGCACTGAAAGCTGAAAATTGGTCTGGGCAGGAAGGTGTCTAAGTGCCCGGTATTGAAGTGGTTAATGGTGTTCGCACAAATTTTTTGCCTGTTCGCATGTTCTGGTGCGAACCGAACCAGGGGGGTGTTCAGCTCATCCCTACTCCTGACTTGACATGAGGCCTAAATTTTGAAGAGACACTAACTCATGTTTTTATAGTGCGAGCAGCACTGTGTACTGTCCATTGTATCATTTGCATAGGTGTTTGAGGGGCATTTTTAACACCCCCTCAAATACCTGCTTTTAATGCCAGTGTGAACACAAACAGTCTAAGGGGGGCATTTAAAAAGGCAACAGCATAGCTGTACCATATGCAACATAAGCCAATCTCATCTTACCTCAATCACAATACTGAATTAAAAGTAGAATGAGAAAAATCTGTGTGTTTTTTTTTTTTTTTAGACAAGAAAAGCAAAAATAAAATTACCAAACTTCGGAGACCGAAAAGGGGTTAATTTACTAAAACTGAAGCATGCAAAATCTAGTGCTTCTCTGCAAAAAAAAAAAAAAATAATAAAAAAAAAAGCTTCCAGGTTTTTGCCGCGTTCACATCGACGTGATTTTATATGTCAAATTGCCAGCGACAGCACTGTCCCAATCGGCGCGGCGCCACACCGATTTCCAAGAGTAGTTCCTGCACTACTTTTGGCGACTTCAGGGGGCAATTTCAATATGCATGAACCCGCACATGTGTCTTTCGAATCGCCCCCGAACTCAAATCATGCGAGTTCAGCTGAACTTGCACGATTTCAAACCTGCGTTCAGTGTGAATGTCGTCAAAGCTTAATTAACCACCTCAATACTGGGCACTTTCACCCCCTTCCTGCCCAGGTAATTTTTAAGCCTTGAGCACTGTCGCAATTTGAATAACAATTGCGTGGTCATGCAACACTGTACTGAAATTAATTTTTGTATCTTTCTTCACACAAATAGAGATGTATTTTGGTGGCATTTAATCACTGCTGTTTTTTTTTTTGTAAAAAAGTTTTTTCTGTAAGTAAATTTTGTAAATAAGTAATTCCCCTTCACTGATGTGCGCTGATGAGGCGGTACTGATATGCGACACTGGCATCGCTGGCAATTTCGAGAGAGAGATTGAGAGAGATCAAAGCTTGAGCTATTGAAGTTTATAAATACTCAATTTGATTAGCCTAGTGAACATGCAGTATGAAGACGAGGCAAAAGCCCCAGTGACTGACTTGAGTTTGTAAATCTGAAATAATCATTTCATTTTTTATAATTATCTAGCACAAAAATTGGGGTTTTATTTGTTTTTATTCTTTAGTCAGGAATATTAAATAAATGTTGAATATCACAAAGTAATGTTTGTGCGATGACTCGGATTCTTTGTCCCACAGCCCCTCCTCCTTACATTACAGTTTCCCCCTTTACACCACAGAACCCCCCTTTACATAACACCCCCTTCAAAATACAGCCCCCCACTTCCTTGTACCCCAGTCCCCTTTACAACTTTCCCCTTTCTTGTATCCCAGTACCCTTCACAGCCTGACCCCCCCCCCTTACGTGAATGTCTCTTGCCTTACATCACATTTTTCCCCCTGTCAATCACAATCTCCTTTTCAAGCTTACCTTACACAGCATTTATCCTTGCCTGCAGATAGAAGGCATGTTTGGGCAGAGGGCGGGAGCTGCCCAACTTTTCATGTCAACAGGCAGGTAAATACTGATTCCCCGATCACTGGCAGCAGCGCTGAGATGGAAGGAAAGGCAGCAGGCAGGCACGGTGTGGCACCTCTGCTGTGCAGCCTATACTAACCTGTACATAGAGCTGGAGGTTGGGCCGCCTGTGTGGAGGCATCGCCCCAGCACCGTACAGATGAGGAGATCTGATCACCTGTCACCTCACCTATGAGATTAGCAGCTGTCCTTAGACCTAGCGCCCCCTCTTCACAGCCTGGACCTTCAGGAGGCGCATATATGAGGCCACGGTCTTGAATTTGTTGGTGGAGCACCATGGGAAATCATGTTTGGAAAAAAAAACAAAACACCCCAAAAAACCCTAAGTGATGAACAATGCTAAGCCTAAACGGTATTGCACCATGTTGTTTACCTTTTAATTTTCATGCCTGGTGATTGGAGTTCATCCCAGTGGGGTAATCACACGCGAAGGGCTGCATCCTTTTATCCATTTCTATGGGCCACTTACCCTCCCTTGTGTCACGGTATTACAGTGATCTGGATCTCTGGCTTCATGTATTGTACACAAAGCGTATCAGACCACTCTTATTTAACGGGGGGTCACACTTATGGTGAGTGCGCAGTGTGATATCACTGGCTGCTGACACCTGCTATTACACTTCAATGGCATGTGGGACTTCTCATCTATAATTTTCATTAAGTAATTAGTGCTGCACTATTGGTTTTATGTTTTTTTGGGGGTCTGGACATTGTGCACAGCTGCTGTTTATCAATTGTTTTCACTTTTGCACAGATTTATATAGGTTTTTAACAGGCAGGTGATTGGTTGCTAGGACTGCCCTGCATCCTAGCACCAAATCACTGCCTTGCTAACTAGAAAAGTTGGGCAGCTCCTGCCCTCTGCACGAACATGCCTTCTATGCGCAGGAAAGAATGAATGCTGTGCCAGTAGTGGGAGAAGGATACTGCTTGGGAGAGCACACCCAGGCTGCTAAATGCTGGAGCTACGGTCCAGATAGGACTGTCATTCAGTCCATCATTTAGTGACAGCCGCTATAAAGGGATGATGTGTGAACATACCTTAAACTTCACAGGGTTGTGGATTATGAACAGATCCATGTAATCTAGTCCAAGATCCTTTAGAGAGTTCTCCAGAGCGGGACAAACCCTTTCTGGGGCCTGCTTATTACTCTAAAGCTTGAAATAAAAAGTGGAAAAGAGAATTTGTTCAGCAAAGGTGATTTAAGGTAGTATAAAAGACCTGTAACAAATACTGTCCTGACAGAATATCTGTGTAGAAGCAGCAGTGTCTCTGCAGAGGTTTGACACACCCCTGCTAAGTCACAGCTAGAGTGGGAGCATAAGCTTTGTTAATTGCAGAGCAATTGTATTAGGTCAGACTCAGCAGGGGTTTTGTTGGACAACTGCAAAGAAACTACTGCTTTCACACAGAGAGCAAGAGTCTTCTTCAGTTCCACATAGATGCTTTCTAAATAAAACCAGCAGTAAGACTTTGCACATCTTTTGCTTTGATACACCCAAGCATTCAGCGGATTTAAACTAAAAGTTCAATTAAGCTTTAAAAATCTAGTTGTGGGTTCCAATGGAAAGATGGTGCTCCATACAGTCAACCTGTCAGTCACATACAGCTAAGGCCACCTGTGGCTCTACGGTCCCTGTTTTCTTTTCTCTATCCAGTCTGCATCCACTGGTCGTGTGTACTTAAAGTACCGGTAGTAGAACTATAGGCAAAACTTTTTTCTTCATTTTGGATAGCGGGAGGGTTATAACCCGTGTCAGATTTTTCTTCGCCATCTGAGTCCCATTGTGGAGATTTCCCTTCACTACCTGTCCAATAACCAGACAGGAAGTGAGAGGAAAACCCTGCAAATTAAGGGAATTTCTTGGGGACCCCCAGGTCACTAGAACTAACGTCCCCATTGGAAGATTTCCCCTCGTACTTTTCTGGGGACAACCCAAAATTTGGGATTCTCTCACTTGCAATGATAATGGTAAACAGGACAAATAGAGAAGGTGAATCTCCCCAACGGGGGCACAGACAGCAATAAAAATGAATAGGTTTACTAATCACTCTCCACTCTAGCCAAAGCAACAAAAAAAAAGTTTTGCCTTTTAGTTATACTTTACTCTTAGATCAATGATGCCTTTACATGTGCTGTTAATTATGGTTTTCTGAATTTCAGCTAGTAGATGGAGGGCCCTGCAGTTGCTTTCAAAAGGTTTTCCAGATTGTTCCAATTTCACATATCTTGATATATTTTTCTGGCCTTTTACCAAGCGAAGTTGCATGATTTTATTAAATAATGGCATGGGTAGCTAAGCACTGCCATAAAGGACATGTACAAATGCAAAAAATACTGTTCAGTGGGAAGAGACTTGGCTTGGCTTAAAAGGTCAACATTCAAAAATACACTAACCAATTAAATCGAGAACTTGGGGGATGTCTTAAAGCTGCATGTAAAGTTAGGGAGCAATAAAATGTAACCCTTAAGTGACTGGTTTGTTTACAAACTGCGGGTGGATGTGTCTCTTTACTGCAGCTAACTGGCGATCCCTGTCGGTGTCTGCTTATAAACAAACCAGCAATAGATCTGTAATTTTGCGGTGGTAGTACTACTGTGGCTAAATGATAGATCCCTGGCCAGGGATCCCGTGTGACATTGACCAAGTATGGTTGGCCTGGGAATTTGTTTTTTGTGATGTGTCGCACCCTCTACTGTGCTATCAGTAAGTGCAGGAAAATGTATGTTTTGGCTCATGCTTAACCGCTTGCCGACCGCCTCACGCAGATATACTGTGGCAGAAGGGCACCTACAGGCAGAATCACGTACCTGTACAGTGCCCTTTAAGAGGCGGCCTGCAGGCACGTGCCCGCAGCAAGCTCCGTGAGTGGGGTCGTGATCTGTGATCGGGAGCAGAGATCAGTGACGTGCCACACACAGCCCCTCCCCCCCCCACAGTTAGAAACACTCCCCAGGACACACTTAACCCCTACACTGCCACCTAGTGCATAACCCCTTCACTGCCAGTGTCATTTACACAGGAATCAGTGCATTTGTATAGCACTGATTGCTGTATAAATGACAATGGTCCCAAAAATGTGTCAAAAGTGTCCGATGTGTCCGCCATAATGTCTCAGTCACAATAAAAATCTCTGATCGCCGCCATTACTAGTAAAAAAAAAATTTTTAATAAAAATGCCATAAAAATATCCCCTATTTTGTAAACGCTATAACTTTTGCGCAAACCAATCATTAAACTCTTATTGCAATTTTTTTTACCAAAAATATGTAGAAGAATACATATCGGTCTAAACTGAGGAAAAAATATATATATATTTTTGGGGGATATTTATTATAGCAAAATGTAAAAAATAATGCTTTTTTTTCAAAATTGTCGCTCTTTTTTTGTTTATAGCGCAAAAAAGAACCACAGCAGGGGTGATCAAATACCACCAAAAGAAAGCTCTATTTGTGGGAAAAAAAGGACGTCAATTTTGTTTGGGAGCCACATCGCACGACCACACAATTGTCAGTTAAAGCGACGCAGTGCCGAATCGCAAAAAGTGGTCAGGAAGGGGGTAAATTCTTCCGGAGCTGAAGTGGTTAAAGTGAATTTTTTTTTTTTCTTATAAATATAACAGACTTTACAAATGTATTATACTTACCTGCTCTGTTGCAGTGGATTTGCACAGAACATCCCAGGTCCTCCTCTTGGGTCCCTCTTCACTGCTCCTTGCTATGGGGCACCCAAGCCACAGCTCCCCGTGTCCATTCAGACACAGAGCTCTCTCTCCCCTGATTGGCCAGCTGACTTTGATTAACAGTAGCTGCAGCCAATTAGGAGGGAGAATCTGACAGCTGAGACGCTCGTGAACATCAAGAGACCTCAGGTAAGTGTTAGCGGGGCTGCTGCACACAGAAAGCTTTTTAGCTTAATGCATTAAGATAAAAAAACCTTCTGCCTTTACAACCACTTTAACTTGTGAGTCTTAATTGGGTCATGGGTTTACTTTAGGTCAGGGCTGAATGACTTATACAGGTAGGTCTCTGGTGCCTCCCCCTGGTTCTGGAAGTTTAGAGAAACTTCTAGAAGCTGGAGGGAAGAGGCCAGGAGGGTTGATCTGCATACTTAAGGAAGCCCAGCCAATCCCCAGACAGTAGGGCTGGCATGGGGTCTGAGCCAGCCATTAAATATGGATGAGTCATGCTGGCTGGGGAGTCGGGTGGAAGATGGAGTGATCAGGAGACAGTCAGACCCCAATTTCAGCAAAGAGCCGTGGCTCTTTGGCAGTGTCCAACCACTTGTAAGCAAGGGAGTGATGTTTATTCGCTCTCCTCACACTGACAGAGGTGCCCCGATTACAACACAGGCCCAGCAGTGCCCATTAGTGATGCTAGTCTGTGCCCAGTTATGCCAATCAGTGCAGAAAAAATTACAAAGTTGACAAAACTATAAAAAAAATTCTGCAAATTTTTTGGTATGTTTTCTAGCAAATAAAAAAAAACCCAGCAGTGAATTCCACCAAATAAAAAATTAATTTGGGTACAGTGTTGCATGACTGCAATTGTCATTCAAAGTGAGACATCGCTGAAAGCTAAAAATTGGCCTGGGCAGGAAGGGGGTGAAAGTGCCCTATAGTGAAGTGGTTAATACATTAACCTTGCCCTGGGAGATATCAAAAGCAGTCAGACAGGTGGGTGAAGAGGCAATCAGGTGGGCTGGCATTTCCTGCAGTTAACTGGGATCAGTGTCTACAAAAGGAGTTGGAGGTACTCCGGAATGCAGTCTACAAAACTTTATGCTACTTTCTAAAGGACCGAGTTCCTAGTCATTAAGGGGCTTTTGCATCTTTTCAGACAGTCAGTGGTCAAGAGTGAGACAAATCTGGAGTTGTACATAGGGAGGAAGTTGTCCTTGGTTTTGTTGATATTAATTTGGGCATCCCATAATTCCTATTCCCCATCCAAGTTATTACCCCTAACAAAAACCAAGCTCAAAAGTTGCTGTGCAGGAGTGGGGAACCCACTTGTGATGTGAGTAACATCAGGTGGCAGGTCATCCTGAATGATGAGTATCTAAATTGCTTGGCGTTGGATTTTTTATTTTTTATTTTTAAACCAAGGACCTTTCCAAGATGTGGGCATCTTTATATACTTTCCACAGTTTCATAGGTATGAGTAACATGGGGCACTAATGTATACCATGCTCAATTCCCTATGGCAGGGGATAGATATCTGGGGCCAGTTGACAGCATGGATACGGGATTGACACTGGAGCATATCCATGTGACCGGGAAATGGCTGAAAGTCTGTAGAACCAAGATAAAAAAAAATAAAACTATAATGGTAGAGTGCTTTAGCAAACTAACGGTCACCCATTTAGGTTTTAGATCTTGATTAAGCTGCTAGTCAACCATGTATGCCCTGGGGATTAACTGAAAATTTTAAAATAAAGCCTACAGGCCCAACTACACAGGATTAATTTAATCATCAGGTATACACAATAGCTGTATTGTACAACTGCGTGGCATACCAAAGTAGAAATAATTTATGTAGTTTACCGATTTCAAAGGCTCAAAGCTGGAGATCACCTTTGTAACACTTCCCACCCATTATCTTACTGTTGCATTAGATTCTTCAAAATTTAATTTTTAATCTTTCCCCCACCCTCACAATCTTACAAATCCGCGATATGTTTTTCAAATTCTGTGGCTTGCCCTGGTCTAATTTCTTTAATTGTTTCAGTATGATTAGCATCATGCCTTAGGCTCGATTCACACCTATGCATGTTGCTTTTGAGCGTTTTTGGAGGTTTTTTTTTCATGCTTGGCACGTTTTTGAGCAGCGTTTTTGTAGCGTTTTTGCCGCGTTTTTGCCGCGTTTTTGCCGCGATTTGCGTTTTGCGGTTTTTTTTTTTTTTTTTCATTTTTTTTTACAGTCTTAAAAAAAAATTACAAAAAAAAAAAAAAAACGGCAAAAACGCACCAAAAACGCTGCAAAAACGCTGCAAAAACGGTGCACTTGCGTTTTTGATGCTTGTCCATTGAAATCCATTACATGCAAAACGCTGCTTTTTGAATGAAAAAAAGTCCCCGACCCTTTCCAAAAACGCAGAGATACAAAAAAGCATTGATGTGAACATGTTCCATAGGAACCCATGTTAAAAAATTCCCATGCATTTCTGCAAAATGCAAAATGCATCAAAAAACGCGCTAGTGTGAATGGAGCCTTACTGAATACAATTATGTGAATCTGTTGAAGTTTCTTACTTGGTGGTTTGCTAGCAAAACCACTTCCTATTGCACGCTGCCAACACTTAGCCACTGCGTTGCAAGTAGCAGCAAAGTTGTCAGCCTGCCACGTGAGCTCTTTCAGTGGGCCATTGGGCACCTATAATGCAGCGTACACACGACCGGACTTTCTGGGAAACTAGGTCCGACGGTCTTCCCGACGGACTTCCGACGGACTTTCTGAACGGACACACTTGCCTACACACGACCGGACTAGGTCTGCCGGCCTTCCCGACGGACTTCCGATGGAGTTACGGCGGACTTTCCGAATGAAGGGACTTGCCCACACACGGACAAGTCCGTTCATTTTGAACGTGACTCGGGTACGACGGGACTAGAAAGGAAGTCAATCTCGCCGCTTTTATCGGGGGGCATACCAGGCCCTTAGGTCTGGTATGGATTTTAAGGGGAACCCCCTACGCCAAAAAAACGGCGTGGGGTCCCCCCCAAAATTCCATACCAGACCCCTATGCGAGTACGCAGCCCGGCCGGTCAGGAAAGGGGGTGGGGACGAGCGAGCGTCCCCCCCCCTCTTGAGCTGTACCAGGCCACATGCCCTCAACATGGGGGGGTGAGTGCTTTGGGGGAGGGGGGCCCTGTGGCCCCCCTCCCCCAATGCACCTTGTCCCCATGTTGATGAGAACAAGGGCCTCTTCCCGACAACCCTGGCCGTTGGTTGTCGGGGTCTGCGGGCGGGGGGCTTATTGGAATCCGGGAGCCTCCTTTAAAAGGGGACCCCCAGATCCCAGCCCCCCCACCTGGGGGGTACTCCTACCCATTCACCTAGGGAAAAAGTGTCAATAAAAAAAACACACTAGACAGGTTTTTAAAGTAATTTATTAGACAGCTCCGGGGGTCTTCTTCCGACTTCGGGGGTCTTCTTCCCACTTCGGGGGTCTCTTCTGCCTCTTCTCCTGGCGTCCGGTTCTTCTGCCGGCTCCTCCGTTATCTTCTGCCGCTCTTTTGCTAGCGGTGGCCTGGACTTCTGCCTTCTTGTCTTCTTCCCTCTTCTCTTCTTCCGATGTTGACACAACACTCTCCCCGGCTGTAATGCTCTCTGAGCACTCCGCTATGACTTATATAGGCGGTGACCCTGCCCCCTTAAGACGTCACAGTCCCTGGGCATGCTGGGACTATGATGTTTTAGGGGGCGTGGTCAACATCACCAGGTGACCACACCCCCTTAAAACATCATAGTCCCAGCATGCCCAGGGACTGTGACGTCTTAAAGAGGAGTTCCACCCAGGGGGTCGGGTAAAAAAAAAAAGTCAGCAGCTACAAATACTGCAGCTGCTGACTTTTAATTGGACACTTACCTGTCCCAGGGTCCAGCGATGCGGGGGATCGAAGCCCCGCTCGTCTCCCCCTCCGTTCAGCGGCGCCGGCATTGCAACTGTGGGCGCCAGGCTGTGGCTTCACAGCCTGGCACCCACTGCGCATGCGTGAGCGGCGCCGTGCGCCATGATTGGCCGCTGAGTCACCTGGGACCTGTAATGGGTCCCAGATGATTGACAGCGGCGAGGGAGCAGAGCGGAGCCCTTCCTGTGCCAAGGGGGAAGTGATGTCGCCAGCCCAGGCACTGGAAGGGGCAGACTACGAGGGACCCCCTAGCAACAGGCATTTAGAGGTAAGTTATCCAAATTTTTTGGGGGGGTTTTTTTGGGGATTTTTCAAGTATTTTTGTTTTTTTGGGTGGAACCCCACTTTAAGGTGGCGGGGTCACTGCCTATATAAGTCATAGCGGAGCGCCCAGAGAGCATTACAGCCGGAGAGAGCGTCGTGTCAACATCGGAAGAAGAGAAGAGGGAAGAAGACAAGAAGGCAGAAGTCCGGGCCACCGCTAGCAAAAGAGCGGCAGAAGATAGCGGAGGAGCCGGCAGAAGAACCGGACGCCGGGAGAAGAGGCCGAAGAGACCCCCGAAGTCGGAAGAAGACCCCCGAAGTCGGAAGAAGACCCCCAGAGCTGTCTAATAAATTACTTTAAAAACCTGACTAGTGTGTTTTTTTTTATTGACACTTTTTCCCTAGGTGAATGGGTAGGGGTACCATGTACCCCATACTCATTCACATAGGGTGGGAGGCCGGGATCTGGGGACCCCCTTATTAAAGGGGCCTCCCAGATTCCGATAAGCCCCCCGACCGCAGACCCCGACAACCAACGGCCAGGGTTGTCAGGAAGAGGCCCTTGTCCTCATCAACATGGGGACAAGGTGCTTTGGGGGAGGGGGGGCGCAGGGCCCCCCCTCCCCCAAAGCATTCACCCCCCCTTGTTGAGGGCATGCGGCCTGGTACGGCTCAGGAGGGGGGGCGCTCGCTCGTCCCCACCCCCTTTTCTGACCGGCCGGGCTGCGTGCTCGGATAGGGGTCTGGTATGGAATTTTGGGGGGGACTCCACGACGTTTTTTCAGCGTAGGGGGTTCCCCTTAAAATCTATACCAGACCTAAGGGCCTGTTATGCCCCGCGCTCGCCGCAATAGGAAAATTTGTTTTTCCTATTGCAGCGAGCGCGAGATGCAGTACCCTGCCCTTGCGTCGTATCTGGTCCGTCGGACCAGCATACAGACGAACGGGCTTTCCGTCAGGAACTGAGTCCGGCGGAGTTACGATGTAAAGATTTGAAGCAAGTTTCAAATCTAAGTCCGCCAGATTTCCGACCGAAACGGTCCGTCGGAAGTCCAATGCAGCCCACACATGGATTGTCCGCCGGATTCGGTTCGTCGGACCAGTCCGGTTGGAAAGTCCGCCCGTGTCCGGACTTTACGGCATACTTTGTCCTGCAGACTTTTCGACGGACTTTCCGGACTTGCCTACACACGATCAACCAAAGTCTGACGGATTCGTACGTGATGACGTACGACCGGACTAAAACAAAGAAGTTCATAGCCAGTAGCCAATATCTGCTTTAGCGCCGGTTTTTGTCCGTCAGATTAGCATACAGACGAGCGGACTTTTCAACCGGACTCGAGTCCATCAAAAAGATTTGAAACATGTTTCATTTCTAGGTCCGTCAAACTTTTGGGGAAAAAAAGTCCGCTGGAGCCCACACACGATCGAATCGCCTGACGGACTCCGGTCCGCCGAACAAAGTATACCATAAAGTCCGGTCGTGTGTACGCGGCATAAAGGTCTTTTATATAGGAAGCTGAACAGCCAACTGAAAAGATGAGCATGGCAGGCTGGAAGCACTACTGCTGTTTGCAAGGCAGTGGCTTAGCAGTGTCAACCTCAAACAGAAAGGGCTGATTCTGGTAGAATCTTTAGGTAAGAAACTTTGCAATGAAATCATTTTTTGTGAATCTATTAAGAAAACTGTATAGTGTATACTGTGAGGCATGCCACATTAGGATTTACATATGTTCTACCAAAGTGCAGGTCACAAACACCAGGAGAGACATTGCGTGCAGGGACATTTAGCTATGAATCAACTTTATTTATATAGTTTTATTTTGTAATACGAGCAGGGCTTTTTTTCTCAAACAATAGGTGCTGGAACTTAACCACGGCCCCACAAAACCCCTCCCCCTACACACACCCTCCAGATCACATCAAATAGTGGGTGTGTTCAGTCAAATTTCACGAAAACAGTAAGAGGGTCTTAAAGGGGCATTAAATACCAGGATTGCATTACATACAGAGTGCAGAGCTGTCACTTGTAAACACAGAAACCAGACTTCTGTGTTTACAAGTGATTATGGTGAGCAGGCACCAAAGGGTCTGAGCCAGAGGTGGTGGAACTGAGTTCCACCAAGTTCCCCCTGAAAAAAAGCCCTGAATACGAGTATACAAACACAAAAAATAAATAGCAGTGCAAGTCCCAAACCCCCAAAAAGGAATAATGGAGTATCTCACAAGAGTGAGTACACCCCTAAGTGAAAATGTTCAAATTGGGACCAATTAGCCATTTTCCCTCCCCGGTGTCAAGTGACTTGTTAGGAGTTACAAGGTTTCAGGTGTGAATGGCAGGTGTGTTAAATTTGGTGTTATCGCTCACACTGGTCAATGGTAGTTCAACATGGCAAAGAACGCTGAGGATCTGAAAAAAGAAAAAAAAGAGAGTTTGCTCTACATAAAGATGGCCTAGGCTATAAGAAGATTGCCAGGACCCTGAAACTGAGCTGCAAGCACAGCGACCAAGGCCATTCAGCGGTTTAACAGGATAGGTTCCAGCAGGGCTGATCCTAGGGTCACAGGCGTCTGGGAGCAGAAATATTTCCGGTGCCCCCACATGGCATCTTACTAACTCCTCCCCTTTGGTGGGGGGTCACAATGGCACTATTTGATGGGCACAGTGGCTGCGTTTGATGGGCACAACATACATAGTGAGCTCAAGGATTATTTTCGAGCCTCCAGAACAGTGTCAGGCAGTGGCAGGTGCTATACTGGTGGAGCTCAGCTGAGCTCAGTCACTCACAGCAAGGCAGGCTCAGGCAGCTCTCTTCAGATGTTCTCCACTCCCCTCTCTCTGAGCCACTCTGTCTGAAGAAGAACATGGCAGAGGTGGGTGGAGCTAGTTTACTAGCCGTGGAGGCAGCGCGCTCTGAATGTTGGGACGGCTGTGGCGGGTTCCGACGTCACTGGTTGCTAGACGCTGGGCCATTCTAGCAACCAGTGCAGCGCACAGCAGAGGCGGTCGGCAAGTCAAGCGAGTTCCACAGCTTCGGCGTCCCTCCTCTGCAGCAGCTCCAGGGCGCTGTGCACCTGCCCAGGATCAGCCCTGGGTTCCACTCAGAATAGGCATCGCCATGGTCGACCAAAGACGTTTTGAGTGCACATGCTCAGCGTCATATCCAGAGGTTGTCTTTGGGAAATAGACATATGAGTGCTGCCAGCATTGCTGCAGAGGTTGTGGGGGAATGACAGGCTTTCAGTGCTCCGACCATACGCCACACACACTGCCTCAAATTGGTCTGCATGGTTGTCGTGCCAGAAGGAAGCCTCTTCTAAAGATGCACAAGAAAGCCTGCAGTTTGCCAAAGACAAGCAGACTAAGGACATGGATTATTGGAACCATGTCCTGTGGTCTGATGAGACCAAGATAAACTTATTTGATTCAGATGGTGTCAAGCGTGTGTGGCAGCAACCAGGTGAGGAGTACAAAGACAAGTGTGTCTTGCCTACAGTCAAGCATGGTGGTGGGAGTGTCATGGTCTTAGTGCTGCCTGTGTTCTGTCGAGAGGTGCCCCCCCATCGGATAGTGCCCAGGCTGAAGGGCACATGCGCCGTACATAACACCACAGCATCTGATTTTAACATCAGCTGTTGTGATGGAGAGATGGCGCATGCGCACAATAGACAGAATTTTTATTTTCTGTCAGATTGTGCCCCGTGCACCCATGGAGAGTTCGTGCCCATGATGGGCGGATTCCTACACGTTGTGGGCGGAATTAGATGGGCAGTGCTGCAAAAAAATATATATATATAACTTTGCGATGACCTGATATTTACATTTCTTGTGGGCAGAATTATTAGATGGGCAGTGGTGGAAAAAAAAAAAAACAAAAAAAACTTTGTGAAGAAATGTAAAAATCCACCCATCACAAAGTTATTTTTTTCAGCACTGCCCATCTAATTCCACCCACAATGTGTAGAAATCCGCCCATCATGGACATGAACTCGCCACGGGAGCGCAGGGCGCAATCTGACAGAAAATAAAAATTCTGCCGTCTAATGTGCGCCTGCACCGTCACAACAGCTCCAGTCACCTCAACAGAACACCAGCACTGGGGAGCTACAGTTCAAACATGTACTGTGACTAGGGATGAGCTTCGTTTCAACTCGAACATCGTGTGTTCGGTCATTCGCCGAATTACGAACGATATGGGCGTTCTCCCCAAATTCGAGTGGCTGATGATTGGCCAAGCATGCACTATGACCCGCATGCTTGGCCAATCACAGCGCCGTCTGTACAGAGAGCCGTAATTGGCCAAAGCCAGGGTGGCTTTGGCCAATTATGGCTCAGGGGGTTTAGTACACGCCCCACACTATATAAGGCCGCCTGCACAGCGGCCCTGTGTACTGTGTTCCGGCGTTGAGAGAGAGATAGATAGACAGAGAGACAGTGTCATTTGATTTAAGTTAGAGTAGGCAGGCGAGTCAGTTAGCTGCACTTACAGTGTATAGTGTATATATATACATCCTAGGTGTTGTGTGTGTGTATATATATATATATATATATATATATATATATATATATATATACACTGTATTCAGTTTAGCTAGATCCGTTCCTGTTATTCTCTTCCTACTACTGACAGGCAGGCAGGTGTTTTTACAGTATTTACAGCTACCTGAAAAAAATTGCTGGTGTTCTTCTGATCCTATTAGTCCTAGCTGCAGTATTTACAAGTTAGTGTAGTGCGTCCCCTGCACAGTGTGCACCTAAAGCTACCTGAAGCAAATTTGTGGTGTTCTTCTGATCCTATTAATACCACAGGCAGGCAGCTACAGTATTTACAGTTAGTGTAGTGCGTCCTCTGCACAGTGTGCACCTAAAGCTACCTGGAGACAATTGCTGTTGTTCTGCTCCTATTAATACCACAGGCAGGCAGCTACAGTACTTACAGTTAGTGTACTGTGTCCTCTGCACAGTGTGCACCTAAAGCTACCTGAAGAAAATTGGTGGTGTTCTTCTGATCCTATATTAATACCACAGGCAGGCAGCTACAGTATTTACAGTTAGTGTACTGTGTCCTCTGCACAGTGTGCACCTAAAGCTACCTGAAGAAAATTGGTGGTGTTCTTCTGATCCTATATTAATACCACAGGCAGGCAGCTACAGTATTTACAGTTAGTGCACTGTGTCCTCTGCACAGTGTGCACCTAAAGCTACCTGAATAAAATTGGTGGTGTTCTTCTGATCCTATTAATACCACAGGCAGGCAGCTACAGTATTTACAGTTAGTGTACTGCGTCCTCTGCACAGTGTGCACCTAAAGCTACCTGAATAAAATTGGTGGTGTTCTTCTGATCCTATTAATACCACAGGCAGGCAGCTACAGTATTTACAGTTAGTGTACTGCGTCCTCTGCACAGTGTGCACCTAAAGCTACCTGAAGAAAATTGCTGTTTTTCTGCTCCTATTAATACCACAGGCAGGCAGCTACAGTATTTACAGTTAGTGTACTGTGTCCTCTGCACAGTGTGCACCTAAAGCTCCCTGAAGAAAATTGGTGGTGTTCTTCTGATCCTATATTAATACCACAGGCAGGCAGCTACAGTATTTACAGTTAGTGTACTGCGTCCTCTGCACAGTGTGCACCTAAAGCTACCTGAAGAAAATTGGTGGTGTTCCTCTGATCCTATATTAATACCACAGGCAGGCAGCTACAGTATTTACAGTTAGTGTACTGTGTCCTCTGCACAGTTTGCACCTAAAGCTACCTGAAGAAAATTGGTGGTGTTCTTCTGATCCTATATTAATACCACAGGCAGGCAGCTACAGTATTTACAGGTAGTGTACTGCGTCCTCTGCACAGTGTGCACCTAAAGCTACCTGAAGAAAATTGCTGTTGTTCTGCTCCTAATAATACCACAGGTAGGCAGCTACAGTATTTACAGTTATTGTACTGTGTCCTCTGCACAGTTTGCACCTAAAGCTACCTGAAGAAAATTGGTGGTGTTCTTCTGATCCTATATTAATACCACAGGCAGGCAGCTACAGTATTTACAGTTAGTGTACTGCGTCCTCTGCACAGTGTGCACCTAAAGCTACCTGAAGAAAATTGCTGTTGTTCTGATCCTATATTAATACCACAGGCAGGCAGCTACAGTATTTACAGTTAGTGTACTGCGTCCTCTGCACAGTGTGCACCTAAAGCTACCTGAATAAAATTGGTGGTGTTCCTCTGATCCTATATTAATACCACAGGCAGGCAGCTACAGTATTTACAGTTAGTGTACTATGTCCTCTGCACAGTTTGCACCTAAAGCTACCTGAAGAAAATTGGTGGTGTTCTTCTGATCCTATATTAATACCACAGGCAGGCAGCTACAGTATTTACAGTTAGTGTACTGTGTCCTCTGCACAGTGTGCACCTAAAGCTATCTGAATAAAATTGGTGGTGTTCTTCTGATCCTATATTAATACCACAGGCAGGCAGCTACAATATTTACAGTTAGTGCACTGTGTCCTCTGCACAGTGTGCACCTAAAGCTACCTGAATAAAATTGGTGGTGTTCTTCTGATCCTATTAATACCACAGGCAGGCAGCTACAGTATTTACAGTTAGTGTACTATGTCCTCTGCACAGTGTGCACCTAAAGCTACCTGAATAAAATTGGTGGTGTTCTTCTGATCCTATTAATACCACAGGCAGGCAGCTACAGTATTTACAGTTAGTGTACTGCGTCCTCTGCACAGTGTGCACCTAAAGCTACCTGAATAAAATTGGTGGTGTTCTTCTGATCCTATTAATACCACAGGCAGGCAGCTACAGTATTTACAGTTAGTGTACTGCGTCCTCTGCACAGTGTGCACCTAAAGCTACCTGAAGAAAATTGCTGTTTTTCTGCTCCTATTAATACCACAGGCAGGCAGCTACAGTATTTACAGTTAGTGTACTGTGTCCTCTGCACAGTGTGCACCTAAAGCTCCCTGAAGAAAATTGGTGGTGTTCTTCTGATCCTATATTAATACCACAGGCAGGCAGCTACAGTATTTACAGTTAGTGTACTGCGTCCTCTGCACAGTGTGCACCTAAAGCTACCTGAAGAAAATTGGTGGTGTTCCTCTGATCCTATATTAATACAACAGGCAGGCAGCTACAGTATTTATAGTTAGTGTACTGCGTCCTCTGCACAGTGTGCACCTAAAGCTACCTGAAGAAAATTGCTGTTTTTCTGCTCCTATTAATACCACAGGCAGGCAGCTACAGTATTTGCAGTTAGTGTACTGTGTCCTCTGCACAGTGTGCACCTAAAGCTACCTGAATAAAATTGGTGGTGTTCTTCTGATCCTATTAATTCCACAGGCAGGCAGCTACAGTATTTACAGTTAGTGTACTGCGTCCTCTGCACAGTGTGCACCTAAAGCTACCTGAAGAAAATAGCTGTTTTTCTGCTCCTATTAATACCACAGGCAGGCAGCTACAGTATTTACAGTTAGTGTACTGTGTCCTCTGCACAGTGTGCACCTAAAGTTCCCTGAAGAAAATTGGTGGTGTTCTTCTGATCCTATATTATTACCACAGGCAGGCAGCTACAGTATTTACAGTTAGTGTACTGCGTCCTCTGCACAGTGTGCACCTAAAGCTACCTGAAGAAAATTGGTGGTGTTCCTCTGATCCTATATTAACACAACAGGCAGGCAGCTACAGTATTTACAGTTAGTGTACTGTGTCCTCTACACAGTTTGCACCTAAAGCTACCTGAAGAAATATGGTGGTGTTCTTCTGATCCTATATTAATACCACAGGCAGGCAGCTACAGTATTTACAGTTAGTGTACTGCGTCCTCTGCACAGTGTGCACCTAAAGCTACCTGAAGAAAATTGCTGTTGTTCTGCTTCTAATAATACCACAGGCAGGCAGTTACAGTATTTACAGTTAGTGTACTGTGTCCTCTGCACAGTTTGCACCTAAAGCTACCTGAAGAAAATTGGTGGTGTTCTTCTGATTCTATATTAATACCACAGGCAGGCAGCTACAGTATTTACAGTTAGTGTACTGCGTCCTCTGCACAGTGTGCACCTAAAGCTACCTGAAGAAAATTGCTGTTGTTCTGATCCTATATTAATACCACAGGCAGGCAGCTACAGTATTTACAGTTAGTGTACTGCGTCCTCTGCACAGTGTGCACCTAAAGCTACCTGAAGAAAATTGGTGGTGTTTTTCTGATCCTAAATTAATACCACAGGCAGGCAGCTACAGTATTTACAGTTAGTGTACTGCGTCCTCTGCACAGTGTGCACCTAAAGCTACCTGAAGACAATTGCTGGTGTTCTCATACTAATAATACTACAGGCAGGCAGGTAATTCTGCTAGCTGCAGTATCAGTATATATATACATCCCAGCTTTGTGCAGCTACATCTCACTGCAGGCCATTAGTATGTCTGGAAGGCCAACAAGGAGAGACAGACAGTCACAAGCCAATAAAAGAGGGCAAGCAGGCTCTGTGTCTAGAGGCAACAGTGCTGGTCGTGGAGACGGTGCATCCTCATCAGCACGTGGCCGTGGGACACGCTTGTCCTTTTTTTCGGCAGCTGGCCGTGTTGAGCCGCAACATGCGGAAGACTTGGTAGGGTGGATGACCAAGCTGTCCTCATCCTCCTCATCCTCTCTCACCCAGGCTAAGGGTACTTTGTCTGGCAAAGCAGCTGCCAACGCGGCCTCTTCCCTCGGCTCAATGGCATCAGTCACTCCTTCCCTAGCCCCATGTCCTCCTGAGAAATCCCCATAACTGTTAGATCCACAGTGTTAGGTACATGCTCCAGGAGGATGTCCAGCGTTTTGAAGGCTCCGATGATGGTACCCAGCTAGAGGAAGGCAGTAACGTGAGCCCAGAGAGAAGGGGTGCCCAAGAAGGACAGAAATCTGGCAGTCATGTTCCCCCAGCTGCGCATACTGCCAGCTTTACTCCAGTGATGAGGAGGGAGGGGATGATGAGATCACTGACTCCACATGGGTGCCTGATAGGAGAGAGGAGGAGGAGGCACATCACCAACGAGGCAGGATGCCCTCCAGGGGCCAGCTTAAGGGCAGCACACTGACTGAATCACACCGCAGAGCTCCGCATGTGCAGGGCGCTGCTGTCTCTGCACGTTAATTCCAAAAATTCTTTGGTGTGGGCCTTTTTTGAGATGAGTGCATCAGATCCCACTGCTATTTGCAACATATGTCTCAAGCGTATCTCGCGTGGCCAAAACATCTCCCGCTTGGGCACCACATGCTTGACCAGACATATGTTGACCTGCCATGCAGTTCGTTGGCAAGCATACCTAAAAGACCCATAGAACAAAGAGGACCTCTCCTTGCTCCTCATCAGCTGGGATCTCCAATCCCATTATACCTTCAGTCCTCTCTGAGACCTGCACTGAGAGGAATGAAGGTGTAGAATTAGGTGTGTCACAGCCAAGTACTTGGGGGCAATCTGCTATCGGTACACTGATGTCAGATTGTACCAGGCAAATTTCCCTGCCCCAGCTGCTGCACCGCTGAAAGAAGTTCGCTCCCAGCCATCCACATGCCCAGCGGTTGAATGCTAGCTTGGCTAAATTGCTAGCACTTCAACTGCTGCCTTTTCAGTTGCTAGACTCTGCCCCCTTCCATGAGTTTGTGAAATGTGTGGTTCCTCAGTGGCAGGTTCCCAAACGCCACTTTTTCTCATGGAAGGCAATTCCGGCTCTCTACCGGCATGTGGAAGGCAATGTCTTGGCCTCGCTGGACAGAGCGGTCAGCGGTAAGGTGCATATTACCGCTGACTTATGGTCCAGCAGGCATGGACAAGGACGTTACCTATCTTTCACTGCGCACCGGGTGACTCTTCTGGCAGCTGGGAAGGATGCAGGACAGGGTGCAGTAGTGTTGGAGGTTGTTCCGCCACCACGCCTCCAAAATACTACTAGTGGTGATTCTGCCACACCTCTCTCCTCCACCCCCTCCTCTTCTTCTTCCTCCATGGCCTCTTAGTGTGCTGATTTGTCTTCTGAACCAGCGGTGCTCCGTAGGCGTTCAAGGGGCTACGCAAGCACGCAGGCCAAAAGATGCCACGCGGTGCTTGAGCTGGTGTGCTTGGGGGACAGGAAGCACACTTTGGCAGATATTCTGTCAGCTCTGCAGGAGCAGGTTCAGAGGTGGTTGATGCCACACCAGCTTAAGGCAGGTATGGTGGTTTGCGACAATGGCACCAACCTCCTCTCCGCCCTCCGACAGGGACAACTGACCCATGTGCCCTGTTTGGCTCACGTCCTTAACTTGGTGGTGCAGCGGTTCTTGGACAGGGCCCCGGGCTTACAGGATGTCCTGAGGCAGGCCAGGAAAGTCTGTGTGCATTTCCGCAGGTCATATAATGCCAGTGCTCGGCTGGCTGACCTCTCAAAGGAATTTAACCTGCCCAAGAACCGCCTAATCTGTGACATGCCCACCAGGTGGAACTCAACGTTGGCCATGCTCAGGGGAGCTTGTTTTTTTTCCCCACTCCATTGGGCCATGATTAGGGATGCATGCATTGTCCTGTCACCATTTGAGGAGGCCGCGAGGATGGTGAGAGTGCATGCATCAGTGACACTGTCCCCCTTGTCCACCTGTTGGAGCACACGCTGCGTGGAATAATAGACAGGGCACTTGAGGCAGAACAGAGGCAGGAAGAGGAGGACTTCCTTAGCTCTCAAGGCCCACTTTATCCAGACAGTGTTCCTGCTTGCCCGCCGATCACACAGGAAGAGGAGGAGGAAGAGGAGGATTGTGTCAGCATGGATGTGGAGCCTGGCACTCAGCATCAGTAGCAGTCTTTAAGGGATCATTTACAGTCCCAAGAAACCCATGGACTTGTACGTGGCTGGGAGGAGGTGGCTGCGGATCATGTCATCCTTAGTGACCCAGAGGACTCCGGACCGAATGCCTCAGCAAACCTACGCTGCATGGCCTCCCTGATCCTGCAAAGCCTGCAGAAGGATCCTCGTATTCGTGGTATCAAGGAGAGGGATCAATACTGGCTGGCAACCCTCCTTGATCCACGTTACAAGGGTAAGGTTGCAGACCTTATCTTGCCGTCGCAGAGGGAGCAAAGGATGAAACATCTTCGGGAGGCCTTGCAGAAAGGTCTGTGCAACGCATTCCCAGAGACTGGGAGGTTACAAACTCTTGTTCACAACGTGTTGCTGAGGCTTCGGTCAGTCAAAGAAGGAGCGGTGGAGAAGGTGGCCGTCTGACCGATGCGTTCAGACAATTTTTTAGTCCGCAGCCCCAAGGTATGATCGGTTCCAGCAACCATCGCCAGCGTCTGTTTTACATGGTGCAGGAATACCTAGGGGCAAGATCTGACTTGGACACCTTTCCCACCGAAAATCCTCTGGGTTACTGGGTCTTGAGGATGGATCACTGGCCAGAGCTTGCACAGTATGCAATTGAGCTACTGGCCTGTCCCGCATCCAGCGTTCTTTCGGAACGCACATTCAGTGCTGCTGGAGGTTTTGTAACCGATCACAGGGTGCGCCTGTCCACCGACTCGGTAGATCGACTGACCTTCATAAAAATGGATCAGTCTTGGATCACCACCAGCTATTAAGCACCTGATGCTGATGTAACTGAATAATTTTTTTTGAAATGTCAGATCCCTTCAAGACTGCCTATGCTGATGCTGAGTGACTATCCTGTTTTGCTGAGTGACTATCCTCTTCCTCCTCAATGATCATGCTGATAGCTTGTAAGAATATTTTTGGTTCTGAGCGCCGCCACCAGTGGCTAAGGCCCAATTTTTCAGCCCCTGTTTAACACGGGCGTGCAATTACAATTTTTGATGCAATATTTTGCCAGGAGGGTTCGTTGCTGCACTCAACTAGAGTATTTGTGAGGGGTTGCAGTGTTGTGGCACCAGCACCAGTGCCTAAGGCCCAATTTTTCAGCCCCTGTTTAACAGTACCTGTCAGGAAAGGTCCCCTCCGCTGGTAATATCGAACATTTGGCGTGCAGTACTGAGGTCCACCAGCAGGTTGGAGCTGTCAGAACCACCAGTGGAGGAATCCTGGCAGTATGGAGCAGGTATTCCCCTCTGCAGACAGGTGTCTACTGACCTTAATTAGCAGCTGCAGTATAAATACCCGGCAAGTGCACACTCATGTTGCCCTGGTATTGTCCTTGAGCCCTGACCTGCAGCTCCTCTGATCCTGAAACCTGATTCCTGAACCTGAACCTGAACCTGAAGCCTGATTCCTGGAACCTGTTGATCCTGTTTCCTGTCTGTTACCTGAACCCTGGACCCTGAGCCTTGTACCTGACCCGTCCCTCCTGTGATCCATCCATCCTCTCTTGTCCTGTTTGTTTCCCTTCCCCAGCTGCTGACCTCCCGTTGACCACCCTGGCCTGGCTCTGTTTATGATCTCGGTATTTCCCTTACTTGTATATATTTGTTCTGTTATTATTATTTGTGGGGTTCTGTTTTGTATTGGTTGTGGTGCACTGAGTGATATTGGAGGTGGTTGTGTTATATTTATTCATTTATCTTTAATAAATCATTTATATTTTCACTTATACACGTCTGGGTTTCCTCTGTTGCAGTCCACACAGTTCTGGTCTTATCTGGTACATGACAGTAGCATGTAATTACAATTTTCGATGCAATACTTTGCAGCAGGGCTTGTTCCTGCGCTCCAACTAGAGTATTTGTGAGGGGTTGCAGTGTTGTAGCACCAGCACCAGTGCGTAAGGCCCAATTTTTCAGCCCCTGTTTAACAGGGGCATGTAATTACAATTTTTGATGCAATACTTTGCAGCAGGGCTTTTTCCTGCGCTCCAACTAGAGTATCTGTGAGGGGTTGCAGTGTTGTGGCACCAGTGCCTAAGGCCCAATTTTTCTGCCCCTGTTCAACAGAGACATGTAATTACAATTCTTGATCTAAAATTTCACAGCAGGGCCCGTTCCAGCTCCCACCAAGAGTAACTGTGATGACTTACAGTGTTGTGGCAACACCACCACCACCACCAAAGGCCCAATTTTTCTGCCCCTGTTCAACAGGTGCATGTAATTACAATTCTTGATCTAATATTTCACAGCAGGGCCTATTTCTGGGCCCACCAAGAGTAACTGTGAGGACTTACAGTGTTATGGCACCAGCACCACCACCACCAAAGGCCCAATTTTTCTGACCCTGTTCAACAGGGGCATGTAATTACAATTCTTGATCTAATATTTCACAGCAACACCAACACCTAAGGCCCCAATTTCTACAGAGTATATAAGGCAAGCCCCTACTTTCAAACATCCAACTTACAAAAGACCCCTACTTGCAAACGAAAGGAGACAACAGGAAGTGAGATGAAATCTACCCCTAGGAAGGGAAATTCTCTCCTGTAAGAGTTAATATGGGAAAAACGAGTCTCCTCTCCACTGATGCTTTATCACCAATCCTTGTTTCACTAAAAACCACAAATTGTCAAAAAACATTTGTCATTGGGACAGAAAGTGAGGTAAAATCTTCTGAAGAGGTGCACAGAGAGCAAAACAAATGTCACGGGGGTGATAACCCTTCCCTATGTTTTCCAAAAAGCTTAAAAATAGATTTTTTGGCTGGAGCTACATTTTAAAAATGTACCAGTTCAAAATTACAAACAGATTCTACTTAACAACAAACCTACAGTCCCTGTCTTGTTTGCACCGCCTGTATACTGCAGTTCAGAGGGCCTGGGGGAGGGGGGTACCCATACCGGGACGCTATACTACTAAGGAAGGCGTATGGTGCGTGCGTGGGTGTTAGCAGTACTGGCACTGATCTGATGCTGCCTGGGGCGAAGCAGACCCTATCTGACGCTAAAACCTAACTTTGATCACCCGCCGGGTGATCAGGGGGTTAAACCTTTATTGGGTTTAGCGGGTGCACTCACGCTATAAAAAAATCTAGCTAAACTGCGTCACCCGTGACACTTATACTGTGATCACAGGTGACAGGGGGTAATCAAGGGGTTAAACCTTCATTGCGGGGTTACGGGGGGTACCTAGACCTATCTGGGCCTAATACTAATTACCGTAACATTGATTAGTGTCACTAATGACACTAGTACAGCGATAAAAAAAAAAAAATCTGAACGCTGGCACTGGGTAACACAGTGACAAGCGGTGAAGGGGTCAACTGGGGGGGTGATCGGGGGTGAATTGTGTGCCTACGTGACCTGGTGTCAGTGTAGTGTTGTGCAACTCACTGTTTGATGCTTTCTCCTCTCGGTCTGGAACAAAAAGACTGACACGAGGAGAGATGACATCACTTCCCCTGTCAGTTTTACAGATACACAGACAGGGGAAGGATATCATTCGTCAGGAGCGATCACCAGGTTCAGGCCAGATTTCATTGGTCTGGGCCTGGAGATTGATCGATTCCTGATCGAATCCGATAGCCGGGGCCGGCAAGGGGGCGTGCCCGACGTAGCATAACGCCGATTCACCTGCCTGTGCCATTCTACCGCAGTTCAACTGCGGCGGATGGTCGGCAAGCGGTTAACCACTTCAATACAGGGCACTTTCACCCCCTTCCTGCCCAGGCCAATTTTCAGCTTTCAGTGCTGTTGCAGAGAATATGAATGATAACACAAAATCATTTTTTTTACTCATGGTTAGTGTTTGGCTGAAGCCATTTATTATCAATCAACTGTGTTTACTTTTTTAAATCATAATGGCAACGCAAACTACCCAAATGACCCTGATCAAAAGTTTACATACCCTGGTGATTTTGGCCTGATAACATGCACACAAGTTGACACAAAGGGGTTTGAATGCCTAGTAAAGGTAACCATCCTCACCTGTGATCTGTTTGCTTGTAATTAATGTGTGTGTATAAAAGGTCAATGAGTTTCTGGACTCCTGACAGACCCTTGCATCTTTCATCCAGTGCTGCACAGACGTTTCTGGATTCTGAGTCATGGGGAAAGCAAAAGAATTGTCAAAGAATCTGCGGGAAGAGGTAGTTGAACTGTATAAAACAGGAAAGGGATATAAAAAGATATCCAAGGAATTGAGAATGCCAATCAGCAGTGTTCAAACTCTAATCAAGAAGTGGAAAATGAGGGGTTCTGTTGAAACCAAACCACAGTCAGGTAGACCAACTAGAATTTCAGCCTCAACTGCCAGGAAAATTGTTCGGGATGCAAAGAAAAACCCACAAATAACTTCAGGTGAAATACAGGACTCTGAAAACATGTGGTGTGGCTGTTTCAAGATGCACAATGGATTCAAGGAGGCACTTGAAGAAAGATGGGCTGCATGGTCGAGTCGCCAGAAGAAAGCCATTACTACGCAAATGCCATAAAGTATCCTGCTTACAATATGCCAAACAGCACAGAGACAAGCCTCAAACCTTCTGGCACAAAGTCATTTGGAGTGATAAGGCCAAAATTGAGCTTTTTGGCCACAACCATAAACGCTACATTTGGAGAGGCGTCAACAAGGCCTATTATGAAAGGTACACCATTCCTACTGTGAAACACAGAGGCACAGAAAATTTGGTCAAAATTGATGACAAGATGAATGCAGTATGTTATCAAAAAATACTGGAGGAACATTTGCATTAATCAGCCAGGAAGCTGCGCATGGGACGTACTTGGACATTCCAACATGACAATGATCCAAAACACAAGGCCAAGTCGACCTGTCATTGGCTAGAGCAGAATAAAGTGAAGGTTCTGGAGTGATCATCTCAGTCTCCTGACCTTAATATCTTAATATCATTGAACCACTCTGGGGAGATCTCAAACGTGCAGTTCATGCAAGACAGCCCAAGAATTTACAAGAATTGGAGGCTTTTTGCCAAGAGAAATGGGCAGCTTTACCACCTGTCATTGACGGTATTAAGAACTGGGGTATGTAAACTTTTGATCAGGGTCATTTGGGTAGTTTCTGTTGTCATTATGATTTAAAAAGAGTAAACACAGTTGATTGATAATAAATGGCTTCAGCCAAACACTAACCATGAGTGAAAGAAATGTTTTTGTGTTATCATTCACATTCTCTGAAAAATGGCCAAGAAATCATAAATTCTGCCAGGGTATGTAAACTTATGAGCACAACTGTATATGTATGTGTGTATATATATATATATATATATATATATATATATATATATATATACTATATATTAATTTCAGGTTGACGCTTGGACCACTAATGTGTCATATTGCACAGTCACAGTTTTCTGTTTCAGTCCTGAAAGCAGTTTTCAACCCAAAAACAAACATTTGTTATATTGCAGCTTAGTAAATCGTGATGGATGTATTCTTTTTCTTTTTTCTTCTTCTATTTTCATGTTATAATCCAGCCAATAAGTCTGGTGTTTTTCAAAAGAACTTCAGCAGAAAGTGAGGCCCGGAATGATGGAAAGAAGAGGAATAGTGCAGGGCCGGCATGACAGTGTGTCTAGTGACACACATAGGGTTAAACTTTCAAGGAAAGGTGGGGAGGAGACAACAGGAAAGGAGGGGGGAGTGGCCATACAAAAACGAGGAGGCAGAATTTCTCTGCTCCTCAGCTACAATGGCCGACGTGCAGGCGATTTTGTCGTGTTTGCGGCAGGCGGCGGCGGCGCATGGATCCGACTGGCTTCACAGCCAGGTCGCAGCGATGCTCGGTGGGGAAGCAAGCAATGTGGAGAGGGCAGGGGAGCCGACTGCGCGTGCGCGGAGATCGCGGCCTCCAGCGCGTTACTCGCCGGGGTCAGAGCACGGAACAGGCCCCTGGCACGGAGCCCGAGGGGGGAGCAATCAACTCCGCCGGCGAAACGAAGACACCCAACGGACACAGCGGGGCCCGGAAGGTTACACGCCGCGGTCAGGGCTCAGTGGGCGGGGCCACGGGCCAACATGGCGCCGCTTCCCTGAACGCTGGGCCAGGAAGGGGGGATCAGACTAGCTCCCCAGCAGCTCTACACGAGCGGAGGGGGGTGGACAGAAGGGGGGGATCAGTTCCTGGAGCTGCCTCATCAGGGAGTCGGGGATCGAGCTACGCCGCGGGTGGGAGGTTTCCCAAGACGGAGCAGTGAACAGGCTGGCCCAGTTGCAGGAAATTCAGGGCAGCGGGGTTCGTCATCGGCTCGCAGAGGATTGCAGGCCCCACCACAGAGGGTGCTTACGGCCTTCAGGAGGGCTTCACCTGGGGGGCTACCTATGACGTCAGTCCCAGCGCACGGGGAACAGTCAGAAGATGAGGTGTCCGAAGATGAGGAGGAGCCACAGCATCCGGAACCGGAGAGGGAGAGCAGCATGGCGGCTGTTGGGAAGACTCCTGGTCACCCGGTAAGTCCAGTGATAACTTATCATTTACTAATGCTTTGCAGGGTTTGTTGGGGGTGGTCGCAACGAATGCAGGGGGGGCAGGGACACCTTCACCGCGAGTGATGGGACAGGCTCCTGACCAACAACTGGCGGGTACGGCGCCCGCCGGTTCGGGGTTCGGGGGACAGCTCCAGGAGCTATTGGAGGGTCTGAGGGTCCTGGTGGGACGCTTTGGCGAGGAACAAGGGCAGGTTCCGCAGGGGGATGCACAAGGGGGGGCGGAGGTGGCTACGGTCACAGGGGTGCCAGCTACCATGACGCAGGAGACAGTGATGAGCAAGGAAACGTCAGGTAAGAAGGGGGCCACAGAAGTTAAGGGAAGGACTGATGTGGTTAGGCTGGCGGATGTGGCAAAATGCGAGATATACGTCTGTTTCGAAGGCCCGCTGGGGGCGCATTTGAAACAGGAAGTTCGAGAAAAAATTTATAAAGGGGAGTACGTGGAAATTTTCTCCTTGTTGCCATTGGAAAAGTTTAACCTGGATAGGGTTAAACACGACGATTCCAAGAAGCAGGATGAGGAGAATAGGAGATATAGATTGATACCGCGGACGCTTGTTAACTGGTTACAGGCGTTCGCTATCATGGCCAGCATCATTGGCAAGAAGAACCCCGAACATTGTTCGGGGTTGTTTTGTTATATCGATGCTATAGGAGAGGCACACAAGGTTTATGGGGGAACTACGTGGCTACGTTACGACGAGCAGTTTCGACAACGCAGAGCGGTTCGTCCAGCTCTGCGTTGGGACCATAAGGATATTAGCCTATGGATGAGACTGATGTCGTCGGCTAGGGCCCCGCCTCAGTTATTTCAGTGGGGGGCCGGGGGTACTCACTCCTCAGGACTACTGGCCGGCAGAAAATGGGGGGTGTGCTGGCAGTTTAATGAGGGATCCTGTAAGTTCGGGGAATCGTGCAAATTCAAGCACGAGTGTTCAGGGTGTGGGGGAGCCCACACCCTGGCTCGGTGCTTCAAAAAAGGAAAGTGTACCGGGGAGTCTGCTCACAAGAGGGATGACGCCGGTGAAGGTGGAAAGGATGCAGTCTTTCCTAAGTAAGTATCCGGATAGGAAAGCAGCGTTACTGATTACCGAGGGGTTTCGGGAGGGGTTCAAAATACTGTGTTCATTGGAGGTGGTTCCTCCAGTAGCGTGGAATTTAAAATCTGCGTTGCAACACCGGGGGTGGTGGGGGATAGATTGGCAAAGGAAGTGGCTTTGGGACGTATGGGCGGGCCGTTTGGGTCAAAACCATTAAAGGACTTGGTGGTGTCTCCACTGGGTGTGGTGCCAAAGAAAGAGCCGAATAAGTTTTGGTTGATTCACCACTTATCATTTCCGAAAGGGGGCTCGGTTAATGATTTCATTGACCCAGACGCATGTACCGTGTCATACACTTCATTTGATGCGGCAGTTAGGTGGGTCAGGCGATATGGAAAGGGGGCACTGATGGCAAAATCTGATATAGAGGCGGCGTTTAGGCTACTTCTAGTGCACCTGGATAGCTTTTGGCTGTTGGGATGACATTGGCAGGAACAATTTTATATGGACAAATGCTTGCCCATGGGTTGCTCCATTTCCTGCACCATGTTTGAAGTTTTCAGTTCCTTTTTGGAGTGGGTGGTAAGGGAGGTGTCGAGGCTTGAATCTATGATACACTATTTGGATGGCTTCCTATGCATAGGCCCCCCTTCTTCAAGTGTGTCTGCGATTTTATTGTCAACGTTGCAACACATTGCAGAACGGTTTGGAGTGCCCCTGGCAGCTGAAAAAACAGAGGGCCCCACAACAGAAATTAGTTTCTTGGGCATTGTTATTGATTCAATGGCAATGGAATGTAGGTTACCGCAGGAAAAGTTAGTGGACTTGCAGAATGAAATACGGCGGATCCACGGGATGAAGAAAATACAACTGCGGGACCTTCAATCCTTGCTGGGTAAGTTGAATTTTGCTTGCAGGATCATACCCATGGGTAGGGTTTTTTGCCGACGGCTGTCGGCAGCTACAGCTGTGATAAAAGCACCGGCCCATTTCATTAGGCTTAAAAAGGAGCATCGGGAGGACCTAAAGGTATGGTAACATTTTCTGACTGAGTACAACGGGAAGTCGGTGTGGATGTCGGGTCCGGCAAGTAATTTCGATGTGGAGTTGGTTACAGACGCGGCGGGATCTACTGGATATGGGGTGTTTTTTCAGGGGCAATGGAGTGCGGAACCGTGGCCACAATCTTGGGTGGAAGCTGGTTTCCTTCGTAACTTGGTACTACAGGAATTGTTTCCAGTAGTACTGACTATGGAGTTGTGGGGACGGTCTTGTCAGAATTTAAAGTTGAGATTGAACTGCGACAATATGGGAGTGGTGCAGGTAGTCAATCGCATGTCAGCATCTTCCCAACCTGTCATAAGGCTACTGCGACAGTTAGTACTGCGGTGCTTGCAATTGAATATTTTCATATACGCTGTACATATACCAGGGATTGATAACACACTGGCTGATTCGCTGTCTCGCTTTCAGTGGGACAAGTTCAGGGAATTAGCTCCGGCTGCAGAGAACGAAGGAATTCCTTGCCCGGGTTGGATCTGGGAGCTGGCCTTGGAGTCGCCGCAGGATGGATACAACAGTCTGTGAGTGAGTCCACATGGGCGGTCTATGTGAAGGTATGGAAAGAATGGTTGGGACTTGTCCGGGAAGCTGGGGCGGGGGAAGATGGCGGGGAGGCGAGATTATTGGTCCTTTATTTTGTGTGCAGAAACATGGAAAACGGGGTGGCGGTATCGTCTATTGGTAAGAAGTTGGCGGTGTTGTCATTTCTGTTTAAGTTAAAGGGGAGGGAGGATTGGACAAAGGACTTTTGGGTGAGGCAGGTCTTAAAAGGGTACCGGAGAGGACACAAGAAAAAGGATAACCGAAGGCCTGTCACTTTCGCTAACCTGTCGGCAATCTGTGAACAGCTGGGGTCTGTGTGTAACTCAGGTTATGAGTGCTTACTGTTTACAGCGGCTTTTTCGCTGGCGTTTTTTGGGGCTTTTCGGGTAGGGGAGTTGGTTAGCCCGTCCAGAAAAGACGCGGGGGGTATTTTGGTACAGGATGTGCGGTCATACACGGATAGGGTGTGTTTACGGCTGAGGAGGTCAAAAACGGATCAATTAGGAAAAGGCATAGATGTGTGGTTGTTTGCCCTGCCAGGATCAGCGGTGTGTCCGGTAAGGACAGTTGGTGATTTGGGGAAGATTAGACCGGTAGGTGAGGGACCATTTTTATGTCATGAGGATGGCTCTTACTTATCAAGGTTTCAATTTGTGCCAGTGTTTCGGAAATGCTTATCTGGGATAGGTTTGGATGGGAAGGCATACGCCTCACACTCCTTCCGCATTGGGGCGGCTACAGAAGCTGCCAGATGCGGGTTGGATGAGGCAGCTGTGCGGAGGATTGGTAGGTGGGAATCAAAGAGATTCCGGACATACATTCGCCCTCAATTGGTAGTGGAATAAATAAATAAATAGAATTTTGGTTGTTTGCACACATGTAGCGGGGGTTGGTTGTTTTGTGATGTCACCCTACCTTGTGTCTTTTCGTTTCAGATGGAGTGTCTCCACGCCTCATCTGGATACTGGGACACTCCTACGTTTGTTGAGGGGCAAGGAGAGGTGATGCGAGACCAGACGGGCGGCAGTTAGGCATATCGAGGAGTGAGGCTTATATCAGGTGGCTAGGGAGACCAGGAATGATGTGGGGTAGAGTGGTTACAGAGGTAGAACGATATGCGTGGTTAGACAGACCATCGGATGTGTTGGTCATTCACGCTGGAGGTAACGACTTGGGAGTGCGTACGGTCAGGGAATTTATATCAGATGTAAAAGCTGATCTGTTGCACATACATACTATTTTTCCTAATACATTGCTGTTATGGTCTGATATTGTGGCACGAACATCGTGGCGCAATGCAAGGTCTGTGGTGCGAATCAACAAGGCTCGTACACGAGTCAATAAAGTGCTGGGGAGGTTTTTGGTTCAACAAGGGGGCATGGTAATTCGGCATAGAGAGTTGGAGATAAATGTAGGCCTCTATTTGCGAAGGGATGGGGTTCACCTCACGGATGTGGGGACTGATCTATGGACCATGGGGTTGCAGGAAGGAATACAACGGGCCTTGAGGGTATGGAGGGGCCCTTAAGGATAAGGTTTCATCCCTTCGGGCTGTGGCTGGTTTTTTGCTGTTGGTCGGTGACGGTAGCGGTAAATAAAATGTGGAAAAAGGGGTGGGGGGTCATCAATAGTATGGCCCCTCCTGTGTATTCCCGAAAAGGAATACCGGTATGTTGCACTGCGGGAGGGGGTTGTCTCCGAGCGGCACAGCTGGAGGCCTTATCAGTTTGAAACATGGTTCCTGCAGTGTACTGGTTTTGATATGTGGTGAAAAAGGGGGTAGCTCCGTCATTGACCAACAGATTGGGTTAAAACATGTTGTTTTCTCTGAAGTTATATGTTATTTATATATTTAAGTTGATATTGGAGGTTCTTATACAGTTGTTTAATAAAAGAGGCTGTTATGGCCATTTATACTCCAGAAGCAAAGGTGTGGTCTCATTATTTGGAAGGTAAAAAGGGGTTGGAGTATTGGTGGTTAACAGTAAGGGATAAGAGGGGGTACATCTGGACTACACTAGTCATGTATTAGTTGCAGAGATGAGACATGCCATTTAGCACTGACAGAGCTTTTCTTTATTCCCGCAAAACCTTTATCCCACAATTAAAAAAAACTGATTGCTGTAACTGTTTATAAAGCGTGAGCTAGAGTTTGTCTTCAATTTGTTAGTGTATTTAAACCTGCTAGTACATTTAACACTCCCCTCCCCGCTAGACTGACAGTGCTGCTGTCAAAAGCTGCCCTCTCTGCTCCTTCATTCAGAGTGTGGGCACTCTCATACAGGAGGTGTGTTACTGGCTAGATCATGAGAAGAAAACAGAGGGGAAAAAAAAGAAAACTGATGCAGCCACCACATCTAATGATTTATAAGCTGCAATATATTACATTTTTGGGTTTCATCAGTGGCGGCCCGTAAAGGCGCATCCATATGTCCGGCCCCCTAATCTACATGCCAGGCGCTGGACGCATGGACTCCAGTGGGTTTTTTTTTTTTTTTTAAGCATGTGATTAGAGCCAGAGGCTCTAATAGGCTTCAAAAAAGGGTGGGCTCCAAGCCCAGTTGTGTGACAATTGCGAATGAATATTCGCAATTGTCACATTGATTCCTCCCAGCCAATCAGGAAACGGGTCCTGAGACCTGTTTCCCGATTGGCCAAATGGAGCAGCGATCCTTTTGGCCAAGGAGGAGGGAGAAGACACACAGCCACCGTGAGGCCGAGGGGTGCAGGTGCATTGTTTGCCACCCCCTACCCCCCCCCCCCCCCCCCCAAAATAAAAATATACCACCAGCCGCACCTGGGTGCTTGAAGGAAGTAGACTTAATCAACTGACTGCATAAAATTCAGTACACAATATTTACTGTATACTCAAAAACTGATTTTATAGATGTATATCTGTGCTATCTTTATTCAATGTGTTCATAAAACTTTGAAATATTTAATATGAAATACATTTGTTTCCTCAAGGCTATCCTGTCCCCCTGTTCTTTATGTTGTAATTCTGTTCATGTGTTGGATGATGGCATTTCAGGAACTTGAGCAAATTTAAACAAGCAGATTGTAACCCCCACAGAAATTACGGTAAGAGAAAGAAAGGAAAAGAGTCCATATCTGCAGTGAAAGATCTGAATAAATAGAAGATTCCATTTTAAATAATAAAAAAAAAGAGATAACACTCCAATTCCCAGAAGTCGTACAGCCATCATTACCAAAAACACTCAAACACAGACAAGAGGAAAATTAACTTCACTATAAATATATTTTAAAGAGTAATAAATTAAGTTGACATTTTAGAACCTAGTGTGAAAGATGCTCGGAAAACATAAGTGCATCCCTTTCCGCATTCTTTTTTAAGTTATAAGTTATCCTCCCACAAAAGATATTTGGATTAGGATTTAGAAGGGGATTGTGTACATAAAAGAAGATATTATTTCACTCTTTCTATTTTTCATGTACTCACAAAAACATTTAGAGTCCATTTGGACCTGTACTATAGTGGTGCAATGCAGTGACTTTCTTTGTGAATGGCAGCCCAATGAACTGTACAGTAGCTGCCAATAGACAAAGCACCAAAGCGCACCATTATGGACATGTGGTACAATGCAGTGGAAAAAGGGTCATGTGTAATACACATTAATGCAGAACATCATGATGGTTAACACACATGCGTTGGCACACCGCAATGGATTGCATAAGTGTGAATCCGCACTTAAAGTGATTCTCAAGGTTAGATTTAAAAAAATTAAAAATAAATATGTCATACCTGCTCTGTACAAAGATTTTGCACAGAGTAGCCCCCCCAATCCTCCTCTTCTGAGGTCCCCCACCGGTGCTCCTGGCTCTTCTTCTTCTTTGGCAACCAGAGCCACGCTGCCTGTGTCCATAGACACAAACAGCATGGCTCGGCCAAGTCCCCCCTATCACAGGATTTGATTGACAGCAGCGGGAGCCACTTTGTCCTGTGAGAAGAGAGAGCATAGAGAGACACAGCTCCCAGGAACAGCATTGGATAGAGATCAGGCCCAGGTAAGTATAGGGGCGGGGGGGTTCTAATAGCAAAAGATTTTGTACCTTAATGCAGATAATGCGTTAAGGTGAAAAGCCTTTAGGACAGGGATCTCAAACTTGTGGCCCTCCAGCTATTGCAAAACTACAAGTCCCGTGAGGCATTGCAAGGCTGACAGTTGCAAGCATGACTCCTTCAGGCAGAGGCATGATGGGACTTGTAGTTCCACAACAGCTGGAGGGCCACCAGTTTAAGATCCCTGCTTTAGGACCACTTTAATCTCATTAACACATGTTGGAAATCACACAGATATATAGGTCCCTACACGTGTACTGTGACAGTGTGAGGCCCTGCCACTGTGTAAGGTTAGAAAATAGTTGGAAAAAGATCACTGGGTTTGCGAGTTCATTGTATGTGGGAATCTGGAGTATATGATATGGGCAGAGAAAACTGTTTTTACAGCTTTCTCTGGATTTTTGTAGTCTTGGGAGGGAAGAAACCTCCAACCCAGTGCCCAGGTTTTGTGGAAAACCAGCAGGGTGTGTGTCCAGGTGGACACAGGCCTTATAATGATGGTCTTGTGAGGGGGACTTCTTGTCCAACGGACTGGAAAAGTCAGGACAGCTATGTGGGTTTGGAGGACCAAGAATAGATCTGGGAGACTTAGAAAGCTGAGGCAGCTAGTGTGTCTAGGGGGCTAGAGAAAGTCTGGAAGTTTCTGGAGGAAGTCTGGATATCTCTGAAAAAGTGAGTAAACTCAGGGGGGCTGGAGAAATCTGTTTGGAGGCCAGGAGTGCAGTGAGGTACTGCAACCAAGGCTGAGTGAGCCTTAAAGTGTTTGTTACCCCAGCATTTCATATTCCTGATATGTGCTTGCTTTACCATATAATTGTATGAAAAAGTATCATGTTCTCTTTGTATTGCTTCCTTTGCGTGCAATTCCTGGTGTTCCTGCCAGTTTCTCTGCTCTCCTATTAAAAACTGACCACACTAAGCAGGAGAGCACACCTCTAGCTATGCTGGGAACTCAGCTGTCTCTCCTCCAATGATCAGACTTCTCACAGCCTCTCACTGGGAAGCTCAGTGTGCTGTTGCTTCTCCTCCCCCTAGCTATTATGCAGCTGAGAACAGAGGGAATGTGATCATTTATAAAAAAGGGAAAAATAGGTATTTATAATGTGTAGCACCCTGGTGTTTAGGCAGGGTTGCTCCTAAATTTGCGTGCTGGGTATAGCTACCTTAGCTAATTGTGAGGATCAATTGATTTCACTCTATTGCCGCGTAAACACGGTCGGAATTTCCGGCAACAAATGTTCGATGGGAGCTTGTTGTCGGAAATTCCGACCGTGTGTAGGCACCATCGGACATTTTCCGTCGGAATTTCCGACAAACAAAATTTGAGATCTGGATCTCAAATTTACCGACAACAAAATCCGTTGTTGGAAATTCCGATCGTGTGTTCACATTTTCTCTGCTCGTCGTACGTCACCGCGTTCTTGATGTTCGGAAGATTTGTGTGACCGCGTGTATGCAAGACAGGTTTGAGCCAACATCCGTCGGAAAAAAAAACATGGATTTTGTTGTCGGAATGTGCGATCGTGTGTACGCGGCATGAATCTGTAATTGCTGCATTTCTCTCTTTTGTCACTAGGTGGTCAGGTACCTGGTGGCATTAGATATGAGAAGGGCAATGCAAGGTCAGATTATGGGTATATGTGGTATCCCAGCCAATGGGCAGGGGTTTTCTTAAATTCCTTGGCCTGCTGGGAGAACCTATATATTTGGGTGGAGTCAGGTGATCGTGTTCTGTGCCACCTGGATGGCTGTCTGGGTGGACGTGTGTTGTATTGCCAGGGCTTCTAGGCCGGAGTTTGGGCCTATCACAGGCACATCTGGCTGCTAGGCTGTCTGAGGGCCTATCCAGAAGCAAGAGAGCAGCATAGGGTTGGTATTGCGGCTTGCAGTCCAACCAAAAGTGTCGGTTCTGACGGCCGGAGAACCTGTCGTGGTCAGAGGTACAAGGGAAGCTGTTGCCACTAAGGGACCAACCACCTTATATCAAGGACCACAGTGAGTAACTAAATCAAGTACCCGAGCCGTATTCTCACAAACCGGGAACGTTAAACAATCTGGAAACTTCAGTGGGCATCAAGCCAGGGACCCAGCCAGCGGAGGTGATTTTTGCAGAGCAGCCTTGTGTGTCAAGTCAGGGACCGAGCAGGCCAGTGGGGTGAAGCTTGAGAAGTATAGGAACCCAGCAGAGAGACGGGGGTGACGCTTGAGGAAGATACTACCGTGAAGATTGGAGGAGCTCAAGGGATTCAGTGGCAGTGAATCATCTAGTCTAGTGAGAGAGACTGGGAGCTCAGTAATCTGAAGAACTACAAGGAGTTATTGTAGTGGAAGTGAAGGAACTGTTACAACTTGAGTTTGAAACTGTTAAAGACTGTTGCCATAGGAGACAGCATTCCTACACATGCAGAAGTGGTGTCTTGCTGGATGCCTTTCCCTGCATGGCTGTTCTCCTGTTGAAGTCTCGGGGTCTGCCAATTAATCTTGCAACTACCAAAGGGTGTCCTGGCCCTAACCCTCTCTCCCACAGTTCTGTTAAGATAAATAAAATCTCTTTTGCATTCAAGAAGTGTCTGGTGCCCAATGAATCGAACACCTTTGCACCAACTATGCCTCACAAGCCACAATATACAGTAGGATGTCAGATACTATCTCTGGTCCTGGAGGTTCTCATTAGACCGAAGGAGAACTGGGACCTTGCTACATTTGGCGCCCAACATGGGGCTAAGGCGTTATCCTTGCAGCAGTCGCCCATAGCAACCGGCTACAGTTCCATCTGGATTTGGTCTAACTCCGTGGGAAGGTGGAAAGTAACATTTATACTTCTTATAGACTGTGTACTACAAATGTGGGGAAGAACCAACAAGTCTCACTGCTCATGGGAGAGGATCAGCCTGGTCTTTTTACACTTCCCTCAAGCGCTGTGAGGGTTAACATAGACTCCAAAATGGACTCCATTACAGTTTTGGCACGCCGCAGCATGAAGATAGCGGGCACCACAGTTCAGAACATTTGCACCAATCTGTTGGCAGGGGGAGGAGTTCCCACTCTGCAGAGGAGGATAAGGAAGTGCTGCAACGTGTGTCTAATTTTGGGTTGGAGAGAAAGATGGCGCAGTTCATAGGAGATATGGCGCATTGGAAAAAGTACGCTCCAAGTGTTTGTTTTAGTTCGAGTGATGCGAAACCTGTCCTGACTGACACCGAAGTGCGGTACACACCGAGGGGTAAGCTTGCCCTGTATACGGATGGAGGTTATGAGGCCTTGGGACTGATCTGCGAGAGATGTTTACAAGTCGATTGGGACAAGAATGTTGCTGTCCCGGCTGGGATTGACATCCAGAGCCCATCAGCTATCACCCGAGTCGTGCAGGAAGCTGCTACCCCTGTATCAATGACTACCCCAGGACCAGTGCACCAGTCGCTCCTCAAGGATGCGGTCAGGCCCAGCTGCTCGCCTTGATGTCCGAGCCACCAGGGAAGAGAGTACTGGAGCCGGGTAAGCCAGCGAGGAGTGAGAGCAGTGTGCCTGTGGGGGAGGTGATGCCGGTGGCCGTTAAAGGGGATAACGTAGTTGTGCCAGTTAAAGCAAGCGCCAAGCGCAACTATATCCCGGCCGAAGAGTGTTCTACCATAACGGGTTCAGTTGTTCCGTCTGATGGGTTACCGTTACTGTTTTCGGACACTTTGTCCTATACGGGGAAGTGGGGTGACAGCGACGAGGAACCAATGAGGGATGTACAAGAAGGCGAAGTTCCCTCTGCTGTTGCTGCTAATGTGGAGATTAAGCTGTCTGCCAACACGGCCCCGCTGGTCAGCATCTCTAGGTCTTTTGAGGAAGATCATTGGGTTAAATGGGTCCCCAAAGCTTGTCAATGCCCAACATTAGGCCTGATCATAAGCCGGATATGGTTGCTGGGTGTTCAGTACAGCTTGCTCCCGACGCACAGGTCCTGCCTGGGTACGGAGACCCTAAGACCCTGCCTCAGCTGTCTAAAATACAGCGGCTTGTGATCAAGAAAGTGGTGGAAGAGTACGGGTATCTGTACCCCTATATACCGGCTCATCTGGAAGAAGAGATTTTTAATAAAGAAGTCCAGTGGGTGGATGAGGTGGTGCTCAGCTTTCTCCAGATCCCTCTTCAGTTGTACTTTCCAAAGTTGTCACCCAAGGTACCTGGAAAATACCTCCCCGTGCTAAATACCTGGGGTTATGGCCGTAAAATTAATCTGGACAGCGTAGTCATCCGCTGACCAGACAAAAGGGACCTCAAACGCTTTATCACTACGGTGAATAAAGAAGGAGAGTCTCTAATTCTGCACGACCTCAGGTACTACTGGTAAATGCCATAAAGATGCTACTATTAGCCATACCATGGATTACAAATGCATAGCTTCCAACTATCCCTGATTTGGAGGGACTGTCCCTGATTTGGGGCAATGTCCCTCTGTCCCTCTTTCCTCCCCATTTGTCCCTCATTTTGGTCTGATCTGTAGAGTTGTACATATAATACACTATTTAGCTTTCAAAAAGTATCTCCCAGTGCTAAACCTTTCATCCAATTTATAAATTGCTGCATCTGTAAAATTCAAAGCCAATAAAAAGGAAAAGTAGTGGTGCAAAAAAAAAAAAAAGCACTTGTAGATGTTAATTAGCTTTTTTTGCGGGGTTAATTCTCCTTAAAGGGGGCATGGCATGGGGTGTGTACTATGCCTACATACTTTTGCTAGTAGGTGTCCCTCAATCCCATCTCAAAAAGTTGGGAGGTATGCAAATGTGTGTTGTGTGATGTCAAGGGCGCTATGCTGAGAGCCACTTCACACTCACATACAAGTTGTTTCTAGTGGAGAACATTCCAGAGAGCTGTACTGCCTGGGCTGTGCTGGACTGAATGCTGCAGGCAGATACTGGGAGTGCCCACCTGAGCCACATTGGCTAAAGTTGAAGTTGTTAGGGTGCTCCACCCTGAAAAGAGACATGTGACCTTCAGCAGGTTGTTGTTTTTCAAGTGACGAATAAAATCTTCTTTGTTCCCGGCTGTCATGTGGACAGGGGGGCAATGCGGGCAAGTGGGACTTTATATGAAGCATGCAGTCTCATGGACAACCAACTATTAATAGTATATATATATATATATATATAAAAAAAATATATGTTTGTTTTGGTACATTAGGACCATAAATAACAGGATAAAAACAATAATTGATAGTGGTAATATAACCCATCAATTTCATCTATATACACATACATGTTGATTAATAACATATCAAAGCAATGACTTCAATAGTTGGAATGATGGAACTGACCCCCAAACTATATAACTATATATACCTCCATAATAACTGAGTTTCCCATAGTAACAATAGGGATAGGGAAGATGTCATATGCTGATAAATGTGACAGAATCCTCATAACAAAGGAATAAGAAGTAGGATATGATGAACACTTAGATTAACGTGTAAGGAACTACAAAGGGAGGGATGTTAAATTAAAACATCAAACAGGTAAAGACCCAAAACAAGTCATAATACTTCAAATTAGGAGCATAGGTGCCAAGGTCCAATGGAATGCAATGTGTGTAAGGGAAACCGACCAGGACACAGGGTCAGCAAGGGGGGGGGCTATATGGGCACATCCAAGGCACACCCCCAACGTCACGTACGTGCATATGGGGAGGGAGGCGCCACTACCTGAGCGTCAAGGGCACCTGGCAGTTGGCGGCAAACCATCCCCTTGGGCTTCACATAGATGGAACAAGACTGCCCACGCAATGGCACCTTAGACGGGAAGCGGCGCGTGTGGAGGAATAGATGTGACGTCGACCTGCTGCGCAAGGCACCCGCCCGCCCCACGTGGGAGAGGAGGGGGATTGACCAGCGGGGCACGTAGCAGTTCACGGGGCAGACAAGGGACCCGGAAGGGCCATCGGTCCAGACCACCTACAAAACACAGCCTAAAGTAGCTGAGCACAAAGTCTGCAAGAAGGAACAGGCTAACACATCCCAAGTGCAATCATACCTCTGATATATATGAGCAGAGAAGGGGGTAAACAAAGAGAAAAAAGATACGAGTTCCATGTAGAAGAATCATCATAGTAAAAAAAAAAACCATCAATAAACATGATATATGTGCTGGTAATAAATAGTTTGACATAATGTGACTGCATGCTTTCATCCCTAAATCACATTGAGAAGAAGACACTTGTTTGGGACTTTATATGAGGTCAAGACCAGATGAGTCATGTACCTCCATTATTATGGAGGCTTTTACATATATATATATAATTTGTTATTTTGTTATTCCTGTCAATGTTTTCACAGCCCTCAACAGACGGTGTTATTTATACCCCCGGCCCTACAAGGGATTCTAAGTCCATGGTTGCCTGTCCACCTTGGGGGAGGCTTTGGTGTGGGTCGCAGTCATTCTACACGCTCCCTCAGTTCCCATGCTTGACATTATCAGTGGGCCTCCGGTTTTCATTGCCGCACCCCAGCCCCTATACACAGCACACCTGTTTGTAAGTACTACTATGGAATTGGTTCCATTCCAATGTGTACATCATTTCCTCTGCTATATGCTAACTATTCATGGACAACTATATATTTTGTTTTAGATCGTCATCACGTGCCCTCTCCTGATGAGTGGTAACGCCAAACCATGAAACGCGTCAAGCTAGTTTAACCACTTGCCGACTGCCTCACGACGATATACGTCAGTAGAATGGCATGGGCAGGTAGAGTAACGTACCCATACGTTACTTCCCTTCCGCGGGCGGAGGGCGCTACCGCACCCCCCTGGTGCCCAAGGCGGTCGGCATCATTGCAGGAGCGATCTGTCCTGAGAGGGAAGCCACTGATTCATGGCCACCCCCTCACAATTGCTCCTGACGAATGGGAAGCTTCCTCTGCTTCTGAAACTGTAAACAGAAGCAGAGGAAGTGATGTCATCTCTCCTCATGTCGGTCTTTTCGTCCGGAGCCCGAGGAGAGAAGACATCACTGTGAGTTTGCACCAACAGCACACTAACACCAGTACACATAGGCACACAAATCACCCCCCAATCACCCCCCCCTGCACCCCCTGTCACCCACTGTCACAGTGACACCAATAGCAGTTTTCATTTTTTTACCGATCACTGCATTGGTGTCATTTTGTGACTGTATAAGTGTTAGGGCAATTAGTGGTAGGCCCCTTTAGGTCTAGGGTACCCCCCTAACCCCCCTAATAAAGCTTTAACCCCTTGATCTCCCTCCAGTTAACCCTTTCACCCCCTGTCCCCAGTGTCACTAATCGATCATTTTTCTGATCGCCGTATTGGTGTCACGGGTGACGCTAGTGATCCCCTGAAGAAGTCACGTGGGCCGTGACGTCACGCGTAGGGACGGGAAAGGCACTCTTTGTTTGTATCTGCATTACGAGCTCGCTGCTCGTCGGATTTTCGCCTGTTTTTTTGTATTTTAAATGTGAGTACCTGTATACTTGAATAAAAATTGAACTTTTATGAGACAATACTATACTATTTGTGGATCTTCCTTTCTGGTTTATCTCGGTGACCCCGGGACACTACTTGGAGAGACGCAAGTCCATAAAGGTGACAAGCCAGGATAGGAGTAGGACCACCACCGCCCCCACTGTCTGCTTATCTCATGATTTTGACAACAAAAGGCTGCCATTCCTATATACTGGCTAAATGCGAGTACCCCATTACCTTAAGGTAAGGGGCCATTGCCCACCAGTGTGTGCCGTGCTGCATGAAGAGATTTATCACCTGTGTCACGTTTATGTTTGCACTGAGTGGACCACATGCTCTGGACTTTGTCTAAATTATTTTTAATTACTTTTAGTATAAACAAGTTTTTTTTGCACTTTATGAGAGGACTGCATATCAGGATTTGGTATAAGTGCACAATTCATGTCACACGCACCTGGTGATGTATTGAGAAATACCAGGTGCACACTTGTTTGGTCAGCAGATTGTTATAAATTGTTTTTGCTGTTCATATATATATAATTTATATTAATTTTTATTTGTATATTGACTCAATATCACTTGCGCGAGCACCGATTACACTTAATTTTTGTGTATATACATCTGCTTAAATTGTTAGTTGACTTTTTCAGCATACTCTCAATAAAGGGTTTATTATATATGGTTTTTATGTTATATACACAGATTTAGGCACCCCCACATAGAGGTATATATTTTCACGGTATTACAGAGTCACAAATGGCCGATCGCAAGAGATCTGCACTTTAGAGACACCCACCACTATTGTGTTACCACATTCAATTCAGAACATTTTATATTTTTTGTCACAGTTAAGGATCAGCGCAACACCACACTTCTATTTATTTATCTCAGCAAGGGGCAGGCTGTACCCTATCCGGTGTTAGCTGCTTTTCCATACTGCAGCAATATATATATTTTTTACTCTGTATTACCTATCTCCATGTCCCCATTAGTACGATAGCGCAGGAATATCTTTTATTTCTTTGACTAGTTAGCCTGTTAGTTATTTAACCACTTGCCGACCGCCGCACGACTATATACGTCGGCAGAATGGCACGGGCAGGCAAAAGGACTTACAGGTACGTCCTTGCCTGCCCGCGGGTGGGGGGTCCGATCGGACCCCCCCCCGGTGCCTGCAGATGTCGGCAAATCTCCCACGGCGATCGGTGGTGAGGGGGAGGCCATCCATTCGTGGCCCCCCCCTCGCGATCGCTCCCAGCCAATGGGATCATTTCCCTGCCTCTGTATTGTACACAGAGGCAGAGGAAATGATGTCATCTCTCCTCGGCTCGGTATTTTCCGTTCCGGGCCGAGGAGAGAAGACTGCAATGTGAGTGCACCAACACACTACACACACAGTAGAACATGCCAGGCACACTAAACACCCCGATCCCCCCCCCGATCGCCCCCCGATCCCCCCCCCAATCACCCCCCCCCCCCTGTCACAAACTGACACCAAGCTGTTTTTTTTTTTTTTTTTCTGATTACTGTATTGGTGTCAGTTTGTGACAGTTACAGTGTTAGGGCAGTGAGTGTTATGCCCCCTTTAGGTCTAGGATACCCCCCTAACCCCCCCTAATAAAGTTTTAACCCCTTGATCACCCCCTGTCACCAGTGTCGCTAAGCGATCATTTTTCTGATCGCTGTATTAGTGTCGCTGGTGACGCTAGTTAGTGAGGTAAATATTTAGGTTCGCCGTCAGCGTTTTATAGCGACAGGGACCCCCATATACTACCGAATAAATGTTTTAACCCCTTGATTGCCCCCTAGTTAACCCTTTCACCACTGATCACTGTATAACCGTTACGGGTGACGCTGGTTAGTTTGTTTATTTTTTATAGTGTCAGGGCACCCGCCGTTTATTACCGAATAAAGATTTAGCCCCCTGATCGCCCGGCGGTGATATGCGTCGCCCCAGGCAGCGTCAGATTAGCGCCAGTACCGCTAACACCCACGCACGCAGCATACGCCTCCCTTAGTGGTATAGTATCTGAACGGATCAATATCTGATCCGATCAGATCTATACCTGATCCCTGCGATCGCTAACAGTTTTTTTGGTAGCGTTTTGGTGAAATGGCAAGCACCAGCCCCAGGCAGCGTCAGGTTAGTGCCAGTAGCGCTAACACCCACGCACGCACCGTACACCTCCCTTAGTGGTATAGTATCTGAACGCATCAATATCTGATCCAATCAGATCTATACTAGCGTCCCCAGCAGTTTAGGATTCCCAAAAACGCAGTGTTAGCGGGATCAGCCCAGATACCTGCTAGCACCTGCGTTTTGCCCCTCCGCCCGGCCCAGCCCAGCCCACCCAAGTGCAGTATCGATCGATCACTGTCACTTACAAAACACTAAACGCATAACTGCAGCGTTCGCAGAGTCAGGCCTGATCTCTGCAATCGCTAACAGTTTTTTTGGTAGCGTTTTGGTGAACTGGCAAGCACCAGCCCCAGGCAGCGTCAGGTTAGTGCCAGTAGCGCTAACACCCACGCACGCACCGTACACCTCCCTTAGTGGTATAGTATCTGAACTGATCAATATCTGATCTGATCCGATCAGATCTATACTGGCGTCCCCAGCAGTTTAGGGTTCCCAAAAACGCAGTGTTAGTGGGATCAGCCCAGATACCTGCTAGCACCTGCGTTTTGCCCCTCCGCCCGGCCCAGCCCAGCCCACCCAAGTGCAGTATCGATCGATCACTGTCACTTACAAAACACTAAACGCATAACTGCAGCGTTCGCAGAGTCAGGCCTGATCCCTGCGATCGTTAACAGTTTTTTTGGTAGCGTTTTGGTGAACTGGCAAGCGCCAGCGGCCTAGTACACCCCGGTCGTAGTCAAACCAGCACTGCAGTAACACTTGGTGACGTGGCGAGTCCCATAAGTGCAGTTCAAGCTGGTGAGGTGGCAAGCACAAATAGTGTCCCGCTGCCACCAAGAAGACAAACACAGGCCCGTCGTGCCCATAATGCCCTTCCTGCTGCATTCGCCAATCCTAATTGGGAACCCACCACTTCTGCAGCGCCCGTACTTCCCCCATTCACATCCCCAACCAAATGCAGTCGGCTGCATGAGAGGCATTTTTATGTCCTCCCGAGTACCCCTACCCAACGAACCCCCCCAAAAAAGATGTTGTGTCTGCAGCAAACGCGGATATAGGCGTGACACCCGCTATTATTGTCCCTCCTGTCCTGACAATCCTGGTCTTTGCATTGGTGAATGTTTTGAACGCTACCATTCACTAGTTGAGTATTAGCGTAGGGTACAGCATTGCACAGACTAGGCACACTTTCACAGGGTCTCCCAAGATGCCATCGCATTTTGAGAGACCCGAACCTGGAACCGGTTACAGTTATAAAAGTTACAGTTACAAAAAAAGTGTAAAAAAAAAAAAAAAACACAAACAAAAATATAAAATAAAAAATAATAGTTGTCGTTTTATTGTTCTCTCTCTATTCTCTCTCTCTCTATTCTTCTGCTCTTTTTTACTGTATTCTATTCTGCAATGTTTTATTGTTATTATGTTTTATCATGTTTGCTTTTCAGGTATGCAATTTTTTATACTTTACCGTTTACTGTGCTTTATTGTTAACCATTTTTTTGTCTTCAGGTACAGCATTCACGACTTTGAGTGGTTATACCAGAATGATGCTTGCAGGTTTAGGTATCATCTTGGTATCATTCTTTTCAGCCAGCGGTCGGCTTTCATGTAAAAGCAATCCTAGCGGCTAATTAGCCTCTAGACTGCTTTTACAAGCAGTGGGAGAGAATGCCCCCCCCCCCCCACCGTCTTCCGTGTTTTTCTCTGGCTCTCCTGTCTCAACAGGGAACCTGAGAATGCAGCCGGTGATTCAGCCAGCTGACCATAGAGCTGATCAGAGACCAGAGTGGCTCCAAACATCTCTATGGCCTAAGAAACCGGAAGCTACGAGCATTTTATGACTTAGATTTTGCCGGATGTAAATAGCGCCATTGGGAAATTGGGGAAGCATTTTATCACACCGATCTTGGTGTGGTCAGATGCTTTGAGGGCAGAGGAGAAATCTAGGGTCTAATAGACCCCAATTTTTTCAAAAAAGAGTACCTGTCACTACCTATTGCTATCATAGGGGATATTTACATTCCCTGAGATAACAATAAAAATGATTAAAAAAAAAAAAAAAATGAAAGGAACAGTTTTAAAATAAGATAAAAAAGCAAAAAAATAATAAAGAAAAAAAAAAAAAAAAAAAAAAGCACCCCTGTCCCCCCTGCTCTCGCGCTAAGGCGAACGCAAGCGTCGGTCTGGCGTCAAATGTAAACAGCAATTGCACCATGCATGTGAGGTATCACCGTGACGGTCAGATCGAGGGCAGTAATTTTAGCAGTAGACCTCCTCTGTAAATCTAAAGTGGTAACCTGTAAAGGCTTTTAAAGGCTTTTAAAAATGTATTTATTTTGGTGCCACTGCACGTTTGTGCGCAATTGTAAAGCATGTCATGTTTGGTATCCATGTACTCGGCCTAAGATCATCTTTTTTATTTCATCAAACATTTGGGCAATATAGTGTGTTTTAGTGCATTAAAATGTAAAAAAGTGTGTTTTTTCCCCAAAAAATGCGTTTGAAAAATCGCTGCGCAAATACTGTGTGAAAAAAAAAAATTAAACACCCACCATTTTAATCTGTAGGGCATTTGCTTTAAAAATATATATAATGTGTGGGGGTTCAAAGTAATTTTATTGCAAAAAAAAATAATTTTTTCATGTAATCAAAAAGTGTCAGAAAGGGCTTTGTCTTCAAGTGGTTAGAAGAGTGGGTGATGTGTAACATAAGCTTCTAAATGTTGTGCATAAAATGCCAGGACAGTTCAAACCCCCCCCAAATGACCCCATTTTGGAAAGTAGACACCCCAAGCTATTTGCTGAGAGGCATGTCGAGTCCATGGAATATTTTATATTGTGACACAAGTTGCGGGAAAGATACAAATTTTTTTTTTTTTTTGCACAAAGTTGTCACTAAATGATATATTGCTCAAACATGCCATTGGAATATGTGAAATTACACCCCAAAATACATTCTGTTGCTTCTCCTGAGTACGGGGATACCACATGTGTGAGACTTTTTGGGAGCCTAGCCGCGTATGGGACCCCGAAAACCAAGCACCGCCTTCAGGCTTTCTAAGGGCGTAAATTTTTGATTTCACTCTTCACTGCCTATCACAGTCTCGGAGGCCATGGAATGCCCAGGTGGCACAAAACCCCCCCAAATGACCCCATTTTGGAAAGTAGACACCCAAAGCTATTTGCTGAGCGGTATAGTGAGTATTTTGCAGACCTCACTTTTTGTCACAAAGTTTTGAAAATTAAAAAAAGAAAAAAAAAATTTTTTTTTTTGTCTTTCTTCATTTTCAAAAACAAATGAGAGCTGCAAAATACTCACCATGCCTCTCAGCAAATAGCTTGGGGTGTCTACTTTCCAAAATGGGGTCATTTGGGGGGGGGGTTTGTGCCACCTGGGCATTCCATGACCTCCGAAACTGTGATAGGCAGTGAAGAGTGAAATCAAAAATGTACACCCTTAGAAATCCTGAAGGCGGTGATTGGTTTTCGGGGTCCCGTACGCGGCTAGGCTCCTAAAAAGTCCCACACATGTGGTATCCCCGTACTCAAGAGAAGCAGCAGAATGTATTTTGGGGTGCAATTCCACATATGCCCATTAGGGATGAGCTTCGAGTTCGAGTCGAACTCATGTTCGACTCGAACATTGGCTGTTCGCAAGTTCACCGAACAGCGAACAATTTGGGGTGTTCGCGGCAAATTCGAATGCCGCGGAACACCCTTTAAAAGTCTATGGGAGAAATCAAAAGTGCTAATTTTAAAGGCTAATATGCAAGTTATTGTCATAAAAAGTGTTTGGGGACCTGGGTCCTGCCCCAGGGGACATGGATCAATGCAAAAAAAAGTTTTAAAAACGGCCGTTTTTTCAGGAGCAGTGATTTTAATAATGCTTAAAGTCAATCAATAAAAGTGTAATATCCCTTTAAATTTCGTACCTGGGGGGTGTCTATAGTGTGCCTGTAAAGGGGCGCATGTTTCCTGTGTTTAGAACAGTCTGACAGCAAAATGACATTTTGAAGGAAAAAACTCATTTAAAACTACCCGCGGCTATTGCATTGCCGACAATACACATAGAAGTTCATTGATAAAAATGGCATGGGAATTCCCCAAAGGGGAACCCCGAACCAAAATTAAAAAAAAAAAATGACGTGGGGGTCCCCCTAAATTCCATACCAGGCCCTTCAGGTCTGGTATGGATATTAAGGGGAACCCCGGCCAAAATTTAAAAAAAAAAATGACGTGGGGTTCCCCCTAAATTCCATACCAGACCCTTCAGGTCTGGTATGGATTTTAAGGGGAACCCCGCGCCAAAAAAAAAAAAAAAAACGGCGTGGGGTCCCCCCAAAAATCCATACCAGACCCTTATCCGAGCACGCAACCTGGCAGGCCGCAGGAAAAGAGGGGGGGACGAGAGTGCGGCCCCCCCTCCCTCCTGAACCGTACCAGGCCACATGCCCTCAACATTGGGAGGGTGCTTTGGGGTAGCCCCCCAAAACACCTTGTCCCCATGTTGATGAGGACAAGGGCCTCATCCCCACAACCCTGGCCGGTGGTTGTGGGGGTCTGCGGGCGGGGGGCTTATCGGAATCTGGAAGCCCCCTTTAACAAGGTGACCCCCAGATCCCGGCCCCCCCCCCTGTGTGAAATGGTAAGGGGGTACATAAGTACCCCTACCATTTCACGAAAAAAGTGTCAAAAATGTTAAAAATGACAAGAGACAGTTTTTGACAATTCCTTTATTTAAATGCTTCTTCTATCTTCCTTCATCTTCTGGTTCTTCTGGCTCTTCTGGATTTGATAAAGTCACGTGGTGTGACGCAACGCGTCAGGGTAGGAGGAGCCAGGTGCCGACGCTTCCAGGGGACGGCCGTACCCGGAAGCTTGTACTGTTTCTGCTGTTACTGCTGCTGACAGTTTCGTTTTTACATGTAAGTTACTATGTTTTTATAATAAACTTGGATTTGAATTACTTCACTATGGAAGCATCTCCTTCTTCATTATCATTTTGGGGTCGGTGTGAGCGCTGGTGACTAGTTAGTGAGTGTCTGACCCACGTACATCCTTGGAAGAAGGGGACGGCTGCTGGATCATCATCCCTTACAGTTAAATATTAACTATCTGCCTGACTTGGCCCATTGGGGCCGCTGATTAAGGTGAGAGGCTGGGGGAAACACCTGTGTGCTGCACCAGTTTCTTCAAGTGAATGAATCCAGCACCAAGTCACGTTATTGGCATGTTAATATTAACCATCTGTATGGACATTTCAAACCACATTGCATGAAGCAATACATTTTTTGGACTTGATCACAGTTTATGCCACAGTTTTTTATGAGAAGTATGTTCAGGTGGAAGAGGTGTTACATATATATTTTGGAGTGCACTTTAGAGTCGTAATTTTAGATATATGCACGGCTCTGCACCTATGCTACTTTTATGCACTTGATCACTTTTTGTTTATTTTATGTGATATTGAACTGCACCTTCACATTCATTATTGCATGCTGCTTTGATAGTATTTACCCATCAGCAATATTTATTTTTTATTTTTGTATGTTGAAGAAATTATGCACGTTTTATGACACAGTTTTAGGAACCGTTGTTTAATTTTCATCATTACCACTGTGTTTTATAAGTATTTTATGGTCACATTTTTTATTTGGTTTGATTGAGGGACACATCAGTATTGGATGATTTAATTTGATGATTTATTAGGGATGTCTTTTAGTATTTAACACTGTGGTTGATTCAGCTGCCCCCTAATGGGAGAAGTTATTATTGTCTATTGTGTATTAAGGAAACATTGAGAATTCTTTGGAGATTTATGATGAGCGGCATATGTAGACTAGCGCCACATATCTTTAACTGTTACTAGTACACCCTGGTCATACATCCAGCACTGCAGTATCACGTGGTGACGTGGCGAGTCCCATAAGTGCAGTTCAAGCTGGCGAGGTGGCAAGCACAAGTAGTGTCCTGCTGCCACCAAGAAGACAAAGACAGGCCTGTCGTGCCCATAGTGTCCTTCTTGCAGAATTTGCCAATCCTAATTGGGAGCCCACCACTTCTGCAGCACCCGTACTGTACTTCCCCCATTCACTGGCTAACCCAGAATTCAGGTGGAAACAGTTGATTTTAAGTCACTTGATTTTTATGCACTGTTTTTCATGGAAGATCTCTATAGATCTATTGTGGACCAAAGTCATTTGTATGCTGGTCAATTCATCGCCGCTAATCCCCAGTCCTCCCTTGCCAGAGATTGGGAACCAATTACAGTTTCCGAATTTAAGACCTTTCTGGGCCTATCCCTCGACATAGGCACAGTTAAAATGAATATGTTGTGGTCATATTGGTCCACTGACCCAATTTACCATATGCCCAAGTTTTCTGCCTCCATGGCCAGGGCACGATATGAGCAGATCTTGCAGTTCATGCACTTCAACGACAATGAACTCTGTCGTCCTCGTGGAGATTTTAGATATGATCAGCTCTACAAAATTCAGCCCCTCGTAAACCACTTTAACCAACGTTTTGCAGCCTTGTTTCCTCCCCATCAAGTTGTCTGCATTGATGAGTCCCTGATTAGGTTTTCTGGCCGCTTGTCTTTCAAACAGTATCTTCCCAGCAAGCGTGTCAGATACGGGGTCAAGATGTATAAGCTCTGTGACAGGGCCACAGGCTGTACATATAGTTTTATGGTTTACGAGGGAAGAGATAGTCACGTAGAGCCGCTGAACTGCCCAGATTACATACGGAGCCCTGGCAAGATTGTGTGGGACTTGGTGTCACCCTTATTCGGAAAGGGGTACCATTTGTATGTGGACAATTATTACACAAGCATGCCACTTTTTAGTCACTTGTTTGATCATCAGATTGGCGCATGTGGCACTGTGCGATCTAATCGCCGGGGCTTACCCCAGAGGCTTGTAGATTCCCGTCTTAGGCTGGGGGAGAGAGCCTGGGAGTGTAATAATTTGCTCGCTGTGAAGTGGAGGGATAATAAGAATGTTTTCGTTTTGTCCTCCCTTCATGCAGACACGATGGCCCAAATTCCTACAGTGACTGGTGTTGTGGAGAAACCCCTCTGTGTCCACGAATATAACCAAAATATGGGAGGGGTGGACCTCAACGACCAGTTGTTGGCGCCGTACCTAGTTGCCCGTAAGGCCAGACTCTGGCACAAAAAAGTGTCTGTATACTTATTTCAATTGGCTTTGCTGAACGCTCATGTGCTATACAGAGCTTCAGGATGGACTGGATCCTTCCTTAAATTCCAGGAAGAGATCATTGGAGCCCTTCTGTTTCCAGACGGTGCTTCACCTCACCTTCCCAATCCAAATGCAGTAAGCCGGCTGCATGAGAGGCATTTTCCGTATGTCCTCCCTAGTACCCCTACCCAACAAGCCCCCCAGCAAGCGCGGATATAAGCTATTATTGTCCCTCCTGTCCTGACAACCCTGGTCTTTGCATTGGTGAATGTTTTGAACGCTTCCATACACTACTGGAGTTTTAGCGTAGGGTACAGCACTGCACAGACTAGGACACACTTTCACAGGGTCTCCCAAGATGCCATCGCATTTTGAGAGACCTGAACCTGGAACCGAATCGTTACAGTAATGTCCCGTACACACGGTCGGACATTGATCGGACATTCCGACAACAAAATCCTAGGATTTTTTCCGACGGATGTTGGCTCAAACTTGTCTTGCATACACACGGTCACACAAAGTTGTCGGAAAATCCGATCATTCTCAACGCGGTGACATAAAACACGTACGTCGGGACTATAAACGGGGCAGTAGCCAATAGCTTTCATCTCTTTATTTATTCTGAGCATGCGTGGCACTTTGTGCGTCGGATTTGTGTACACACGATCGGAAATTCCGACAGCAGATTTTGTTGTCGGAAAATTTTATAGCCTGCTCTCAAACTTTGTGTGTCGGAAAATCCGATGGAAAATGTGTGATGGAGACTACACACGGTCGGACTTTCCGACAACAAGGTCCTATCACACATTTTCCGTCGGAAAATCCGACTGTGTGTACGGGGCATTACAGTTACAAATAAAAGTGTACAAAAAAAAAAACACAAAAAAATATATATGAAATAATAAAAAAAAGCAGTTGTTGTTTTATTGTTCTGCTCTTTTTTACTGTATTCTATTCTGCAATGTTTTATTGTTATTATGTTTTATCATGTTTGCTTTTCAGGTATGTAATTTTTTTATACTTTACTGTTTGATGTGTTTTATTGTTAACCAGTTTTTTGTTTTCAGGTACGCCATTCAGCTGCAGCGCGGATTTATTTATCTTGACAGCAACAGCGTTTGCTCCCACGATACATAAAGCCATGACTCCAGCGCTGTAGGAGGTGATTTCACCACCACAGTTAAAAACAAAATGGTGCATGTATGCCCATCATTAAAAGTGGGTGGATGAAGGGAGGTATTCTAACAGTGGGCATACCACCGATCAATCTCTTTTTTTCGTTCAGCCCACAGGCTGCATGAAAAAAAAGATTACAATATATGCCCAACAAGGACCAGCAACGTACTGGTATGTTGCTGGAATTTGAGTGGTTATACCAGAATGATGCCTGCAGGTTTAGTTATCATCTTGGTATCATTCTTTTCAGCCAGCTGTCAGCTTTCATGTAAAAGCAATCCTAGTGGCTAATTAGCCTCTAGACTACTTTTACAAGCAGTGCGAGGGAATGTCCCCCCATCCCACCCTCTTTCCATTCATTGGAAAAGCATTTTATCACAACGATCTTGGTGTGGTCAGATGCTTTGAGGGCAGAGGAAAGATCTAGGATCTAATAGACCCCAATTTTTTCAAAAAAAGAGTACCTGTCACTACCTATTGCTATCATAGGGGATATTTACATTCCCTGAGATAACAAAAAAATGAAAGGAACAGTTTAAAAATAAAATAAAAAAAGCAAAATAAATAATTAAAAAAAAAAAAAAAGCACCTCTGCCCGCCCCCCGCCCCCCGCCCCCCCCGCTCTCGCGTAAAGGCGAATGCAAGCGTCGGTCTGGCATGATATGTAAACAGCAATTGCACCATGCATGTGAGGTATCACCGCAAAGGTCAGATTGAGGGCAGTCATTTTAGCAGTAGACCTCCACTGTAAATCTGAAGTGGTAATCTGTAATGGCTTTTAAAGGCTTTTAAAAATGTATGTAGTTTGTCGCCGCTGCACGTTTTTGCGCAATTTTAAAGCATGTCGTGTTTGGTATCCATGTACTCGGCCTAAGATCATCTTTTTTATTTCATCAAACATTTGGGCAATATAGTGTGTTTTAGTGCATTAAAATTTTAAAAAGTGTGTTTTTTTGCATTTGAAAAATAGCTGCGCAAATACTGTGTGAAAAAAAAAATGAAACACTATTTTAATCTGTAGGGCCTTTGCTTTAAAAAAATATATAATGTTTGGGGGTTCAAAGTAATTTTCTTGCAAAAAAAAAAAAATGTTTTCATGTAAACAAAAAGTGTCAGAAAGGGCTTTGTATTCAAGTGGTTAGAAGAGTGGGTGATGTGTGACATAAGCTTCTAAATGTTGCGCATAAAATGCCAGGACAGTTCAAAACCCCCCCAATTTTGGAAATTAGACACCCCAAGCTATTTGCTGAGAGGCATGTCGAGTCCATGGAATATTTTATATTTTGACACAAGTTGCAGGAAAAAGACAATTTTTTTTCTTTTTTGCACAAAGTTGTCACTAAATGATATATTGCTCAAACATGCCATGGGCATATGTGAAATTACACCCCAAAATACATTCTGTTGCTTCTCCTGAGTACGGGGATACCACATGTATAGGTAGTGATAGGCAGTGAGGAGTGAAATCAAAAATTTACACTCTTATGCTGGCCATACACTATACGAAAAATCGGCCAAACCCATTTTCGAAAAACTAACGTTCCACCATGACCGCAAACAAACGTGCCATCATGTAATGACCGATAAATCATTCGGTGGACATAAATAAATAATTTTTTTGTTTGTTTTTTTACATATACCTAGTGCATACAGTTCGGACGGGAAACACATTAACCTTTAAATTTATCGTTCGTTCGGCATAAAATTTCCAACCTTGTCCTTAGTTTTTTCGGCTCAAAAACGTCCCAACGATTATCGATTTTGTGCCCATTAACTGGCCGAAAAAACGAACGAATGGTCTAAATGACCTATTTTGGGCCGATTTTTCGTATAGTGTATGGCCAGCATTAGAAATCCTGAAGGCAAGGCTTGGTTTCCGGGGCCCCGTACGCAGCTAGGCTCCCAAAAAGTCCCACACATGTCATATCCCCGTACTCAGGAGAAACAACTAAATGTATTTTGAGGTGCAATTCCACATATAACCATGGCATGTGTGAGCAATATATCATTTAGTGACAACTTTTTGTAAACATTTTTTTTTTTTTTGTCATTATTCAATCACTTGGGACAAAAAAATTAAATATTCAATGGGCTCAACATGCCTCTCAGCAATTTCCTTGGGGTGTCTACTTTCCAAAATGGGGTCATTTGCAGGGTGGGGGTTGTACTGCCCTGCCATTTTAGCACCTCAAAAAATGAGTCATAAACTGAAAGCTGTGTAAATTACAGAAAATGTACCCTAGTTTATAGACGCTATAACTTTTGCGCAAACCGATAAATATACGCTTGTTGACATTTTTTTACCAAAGTCATGTGGCTGAATACATTTTGGCCTAAATGTATGACTACAATTGAGTTTATTGGATTTTTCTTATAACAAAAAGTAGAAAATATCATTTTTTTTCAAAATTTTCGGTCTTTTTCCATTTATATTGCAAAAAATAAAAATCGCAGAGGCAATCAAATACCATCAAAAGATATATGTGGGAAAAAAAGGATGCAAATTTTGTTTGGGTACAAACATTGCATGTCCGCGCAATTACCAGTTAAAGCAGCGCAGTGCTAAATTGTAAAAAGTCCTCTGGTCTTTAGGCAGCCAAATGGTCCAGGCTTAAGTGGTTAAAGCCGCGTTTGTACCTACATATTATTTTTAATGATCATGTTATAATCTATACATATCTTGGGGTTTAGGATTGAGACACTACTTACCCAGGGTCTCTTTCCTAATAATACACCTATGCAGATCAAAAAGTCTGGGGGTCAATTCTACTATTCCAACTATTGTAGTCATTGCGTTGATATGTTATTAATCAACATGTATGTGTATATAGATTACATTTATGGGTTATATTACCACTGTCAATTACTGTTTTTCTCCTGTTATTTATGGTCCTAATGTACCAAAATAAACATATTTATTTATATATATATATACTATTGATAGTTGGTTATCCCTGAGACTGCATGCTTCATATAAAGTCCCACTTGACCCCATTGCCCCCCTTCCCCCGCAATTCTCAATAGATAGGGATGGAGGTACATGACTCATCTGGTCTTGACCTCATATAAAGTCCCAAACAAGTGTCTTCTTCTCAATGTCACTGGGACAGACTGAGGATACCTATGCAAGGGGACCTATGTCCCGAAGTGCGGTCTCTTTCATTATGGCCTGGCTGCTTTTTGCCTGAGATGCAGCTGTGCCTTCTTGTCCCCGGCATTGTCCCTAAAGAAGAAGGGTTTGCTAAAGCAATGTGTAATATAAACATTTTTTTAAAACAAAATGCTCTTTCTACTTTTTTTGTTTCAGATTGTTTTTATTGGTTTTCAAATGGAGGTTACAAAGAAAAAGGACAATGTAACAATACAGATGAAGATTACATTAATACATTACAGCATTATATGAGAAGTAGCCGTATACTGTATAGTTGCTTGGTTTGCTTGCCGGAGGGCAACATTCATTTGTGGCTAGAGATAAGGAGTAGTAAGTCTATATGGGTATCTTCCTGGTGGTAGTGCTCGAGCTGCCTTAGGTGTGAATGTGTATGATATGGAAAAGAGAGTCTTAAAGTTGTTGTAAACCCACAAACAAGAAGAAAAAAAACCTGCAAGACAAAGGCATAATGAGCTAGTATGCATAGCATTGGCCAGATCCGCGATGACTTCACTCCCGCGCATGTGCGTGGGAGCCGCTAGTGATGGCACACTCACTGAAGCGACGGCACGATTACTTTGGCACATGCAGATACAGGGGATGTCTCCTAAACCATGCAAGTTTAGGAGATATGCAGGGTAGCTGTAGGTAAGCCTTATTATAGGCTTACCTGTAGCAAAAAGTGGTTGTGAAGGGTTTACAACCACTTTAAGGCAGTTGGGGAGTGGATTTGGGAATGGTTAAACAGAACTTGAGTGTTGAGGAGTGGATGTTTTTGTCTGAAGTGTTTTGGGAGTTAGCGGTAGAAGAAAGAGTAGGTATTTAGGTGTGTGGGGGACAAGGGGTGGTTTTGTGTAGCGCTTAGCCATTATGGGTTCTGTGTACTGCAATAACTCTTTAAGCTGCTCAGTCCCTGCTGACACACCTAGTATCCTACTACTCTATGATAATGCACAGAAAATAGGCCACAAGCAACTGGATGGTAGACTGAAAGACAGTATTACGGCAATGCAGTTAAACAATGCAAAAATAAAAAAATAGGCAATTGAACTTGATTGAAATTGATTTAAAGATGTTTTACTAGATAAACTGAACACTTAGCTATAATATGGCAATCAACTGAGCTGTCGTAATGCTAAAACAAATTCTAACGGATGCAAACAGGTTTAGGAGTATTGGCAGTGGTGCAGCACCTCTGCTAGACAGTACAGCGGTGGGGGGGTCAAAAAAGGAGAGCAGGCGCAGGGAGCAGGCGCTTTAGCTGCAGCAGCAAATGGTGGCTATAGGGGGAAGGTTAATTATGGGTAGAGGGGGAGAGAGACCACGGAGAGGTTCTTTAGGGCATGGGGTCTGAGTAAGTAATATGCTTACATGCCCTGTAGGTGTGTAAAAACATTCACATTTGTTAGGTGGATGAAGGACTTCAGGCCTAGGTTTGCCATTCACGTTGGAGGAGCTGAGGTTCACATGGAGCTCATAATTTGTTTATATCTGTCAGAAAAACATTCACCCTGCCCATGTTTTATTGTACAGTGTTAGTGTTGCTTTGTGTATTAATTCCTCATTTCTGCCACATGATCTATCCATCGGAACTAGTCCTTCGTGTCCAGCAAGTTTAATGCTTTCCAGAATTTTTGTATGGTTTCCACCTTATTTCTTCCTTTTTCCCCCATCTCAGTGCTGCTAAACACCTCCAACCTATTTTAGCTTTTTCCTGGCTACATACATCAGCATTAGCTGTACGCCATGACTCTGTACTGGCTTCATAATGGGGACAACAGTGGACCATGTCTGAACAATGTGTATCAGCATGACTGCTCATAGTCTCTTCACCAAGAGACAGAAACAGAAACAGAGCACACGGGCTCTGGTGCTGTAACCTTTGATAAAATAGAATAAAAACAATAACAATTGCACTGTGGAATTACTAAGTTGTGTAGTCCTTCCGACTGCCCTGTGGATGTGGTACAAGCTGGCAGTATGTAAGATCCCAACTGGAAAGCCATGTTCCAGACCTGCTGACAGCTACTTGGCTCCTGTGTTAAAGCGGAAGTAAACCCATCGATTTAACAGTTTAAAAACACAATTATGTTTCCGACATGTGCCGTGAATGTAACTGTCATGTTGGTTGTGCTCTCAACCAATTTGTCAAACCATTCAATGGCTGATGTCCTAACTGATCTCATGTGCAGCATTATGACCCCTTTCACATTGAGCTGCCCCGGGCGTCAGGACCTTATGGATGGCCTCATACAAGCAACTGTGTGTGAGCGCAATTTTTATTGTTTTTAATCCATTTTATCAAAGGTTACTGCACTAGAGCCTGTGTGCTCTCTCTTTGTGTTTCTGTCTACAGTTTCTGGTACCCACTGGTATAGAGCGAAGCAAGGCATTAGTGATCGATGTTTTAATCCTTCCATGACTGTACCTTTTTGAACTGTGGACTCAATTCAGCAGACTACTTCTGGTGCTAGCGTAAGTACTAGCTTCTTGTGTATACATCTCTACCAGGGGAGCATGTGACAGAATGACAATGCAGGAGCATAATTAGCACACAGTTGTCATGCCATAACATGAAGTGCCTAAACAAGGATCTTTATGACAGGATCACAAGGTATTATTTTAATAAAAGTTGCCAATTTATTTTTTAAATGCTTTCAAGATTATATTAGGTTTTAGTGATTGGTTTTACATCTGCTTTAAATTATGTACTGAGAGAAATACTGAACCTTAGCATTAGTAAAAATTTTATGTTAGCTATTATAATGTTAGCTATTATAATTACATAAAATGTAACTAAAGGCAAAAACTTTTTTTTGTTTTGGTGTAAGGGAGGATTATAGCCCCTGTCAGTTTTTTTGCCATGTGCAGGGCTGCTGTTAGAGATTTTAAAACCATATTTTCACCAAAAAATACACTACAATCATTATTAGTGGATACAAACAAAACATAACTTACAGCTAAGTTATGGAGTAAGTAAGTGGAGCTACAGAAGTTACAGGAGCTACAGATTCTGCCCTAAAATGGTTTACATCCTTTTTAGAGAATCACTCTCAGACAGTGAAACTAGGAACATTCACCTCGGAATCTCGGGCAGTCTCCTGTGGAGTCCCTCAGGGCTCACCCCTGTCACCAGTGCTATTTAACATCTACATCCGCCCACTTCTCAATATCATCAGAAAAAACGACCTCTGCTTCCACTCATACGCAGATGACACCCAACTCTACCTTCGCATCAACGGACAAAAAGATCATCATCAGCAATTACAGAAATGCCTCACTTTAATAGATGACTGGATGACCACTAGCTCCCTCAAACTCAACGGATCAAAAACAGAACTTCTTCTCCTGCAAGCCAACAAAAATTCCAAAATTATGACCCCGTGGACACCACCCTCCATCCTTGGACAGACCATCTCCCCCAGCACCAAAGCCAAGAGTCTCGGAGTCATCTTTGACTCAGGAATGACAATGGATGCACAAATAGGATCAGTGGTGAGCGGATCCCACCATCTCCTCCGCCTGCTTCGCAGACTCATCCCCTTCATCCCAGAAGAGGACAAAGCAGCAATTGTGGGAGCAATCATCAATTCCCGACTCGACTACACAAATTCGCTCTACGTAGGACTACCCCAATATCAGCTTGCGCGCTTGCAACTCATCCAAAACACGGCGGCAAGACTGTTAACAGGAAAAAAGCCCTGGGAATCCATCTCCCCATCCCTAAAAAGCCTACATTGGCTAACTGTGAAGAATCGGATCACATTCAAGACCCTCTGCCTCACCCACAAATGCATACAAGGAAACGCTCCGCTATATCTCCGGGAAAAAATAAAACACTACACACCGAATCGTAGTCTTCGATCAGCTAACCAAAACCTCCTCATCATTCCCAAATACCGCTACAAAGCAAAGGGAGAAGGAAGATTTGCAGTCCAAGGACCTCGACTATGGAATGCTCTCCCAACCAACATCCGCATGGAAGAAAACCACCAGGCCTTCAGAAAAAAACTAAAGACCTTCCTTTTCTAGAAGCTGACTACAGAGAATACATCTAGTGCCTTGAGGCGATTCGGTTCGCATTTGCAGCGCTTTACAAATCATTCATTCATTCATTCATTCATAACTTACATAATTCCTGCTAAATCCAAAAGATAAAGCTGTTGCTGTGTGCAGGCAGCCTATGTTATGATATGAGGATGCAGCAGCTGTACGAACACAGCCACAGGTCCTAATTTGACAGGTGTGTGGGTTCAGGTGTACGCAGATGTGTAACTAGAAACTTCAGGGCCCCAAGAAATCATGAAGGGCCCCCCCATCAGTGGCAGCGGTGGTGTTGAGGAGGGGTGTGGCAGTGGTGGTGTTGAGGGGGGTGGTAGCTGTAGTGTTGAGGGGGGTGGCAGCGGTGGTGTTGAGGGGGGTGGTAGCGGTGGTGTTGAGGGGGGTGGTAGCGGTGGTGTTGAGAGGGGTGGCAGCGGTAGTGTTGAGAGGGGATGGCAGCGGTGGTGTTGAGGGGGGTGGCAGCGGTAGTGTTGAGAGGGGATGGCAGCGGTGGTGTTGAGGGGGGTGGCAGCGGTAGTGTTGAGGGGGGTGGCAGCGGTGGTGTGGAGGGGGGTGGTAGCGGTAGTGTTGAGGGGAGTGGCAGCGGTAGTGTTGGGGGGGTGGCAGTGGTGGTGTGGAGGGGGGTGGCAGCGGTAGTGTTGAGGGGGGGGTGGTAGCCGTGGTGTTGAGGGGGGTGGCAGTGGTGGTGTTGAGGGGGGGTGACAGCAGTGGTGGGGGGTGGGATCAGTAAGAGGCAGAGGTGGTGGTGGTTGGGATCGATTGCACTGGCAATTTGTCACTTACTTGGGTCAAGCAATCGATTCCTTCTCAGAATTCCGTGACATGGTGCCTGCAGCCAAGGGATGCTTTTACCTCATGGGGACTCCTGGCAGTCGCAGAGAGCTCCTCCCACTTCAGTCGATTGGTGTCAGCTCCGCGGCAGAGTGAACTGGAAGATGGGCAGACCCCTCACACTGGCGGGCGGGTGGGGGGGCCCGTGAGCCCCCCTGAAGTGGTGGAACTGCAGGGCCCAGTCGCAAGTGCGACTGCTGCGACCCTGATTCCGCCACCGTGTATGGCTTCAAACACAAAGAGAGTAGGGCCCGGAGCGAGGGGAATAAAATGGAAAGGATAGTGACAGGCCGGCATGACAGGGTGATAAGGGTTAGCAACTATGGGGTTAAGGAAGTGTAAGTGGCGAAGGGAAGAGCTTGTATTGGCCAGGATCAACAGGATGGGGAGGGGCAGGATAGTGGATTTAAGGGGGAGGTGGGGTCTCCCAGGCATCAGTGGAGGGACAGGTGACAAGGCAGGCAGTGATCGGGTGGCGGTGGTTGGTCTTTTGACGGTGTAAGAAAAGACTTTAGAGATGGAAGTGTGGGGGGCTAATCGGTGGTATGTGCCCCTCTGGTGTATTCCAGGTTAACTGGAATATGGTAATGGTTGCACTGCGGGTAGTGGCGGTTGTCTCCGAGGTGGTGTACACAGGGCTGGTGCAAGCATTTTTGACACCCTAGGCGAAACCTCATTTTGCAGCCCCCCCTGGCTCCACCCCAGACTCCACCCCCTTTGCCCTGCCCATGTATGCCCCACCTTTTTAATGAGGCGCCCATCAAATGCAACCCACCAGTGCCCATCAAATGCAGCCTCACCAGCCCCCATCAAATGCAGCCTACCAGCGCCCATTAATGCTGCCTACCAGCACCCATCAATGCAGCCTCACCAGCGCCCATCAATGCAGCCAGGGGCGTAACTACCACCATAGTGACCCATGCGGGTGCTATGGGGCCCGCAGCCAAGTGGGGCCTAGTGAGGATGAGAGCACCGCCGGCACAGTCTCCCAGCCAGGGGAAGAGAGAGGAGAGGAAGAGGCATGCTGTGACCTGTGCCCAATACAGCATGACCTGTGCCCAATACAGCGTTGCCTGTGCCCAATACAGCCTGGTCTGCTTGTGCCCCATACAGCCTCACCTGTGCAGAGGAAGAGGCAAGCCACCCGGATCAGCAGAGAGCTGAATTGCCCGATGTAATAGCTTTCATTAGAACTTCCAGTGTTCCCGGGGCTCACGTCACATAGCTCCACCTCTTGGCCCGGCGCCTTTGATAGACAGAACGCCAATCCAATGCAGGACATGTGACATCATCAAAGGCGTCAGGCCAAGAGGTGGGGTTATGTGACGATGAGCCCCGGGAAGACGGGAAATTCAAATGAAAGCTATTACAGCGGGCAATCCTGCTGATCTGGGTGGCTTGCCTCTTCCTCTGCACAGGTGAGGCTGTATGGGGCACAGGCAGACTAGGCTGTATTGGGCACAGGCAACACTGTATTGGGCACAGGTCACACTGCATTGGGCACAGGTCACGCTGTATGGGGCACAGGTCACTCTGCATTGGGCACAGGTCACGCTGCATGGGGCACAGGTCACGTTGTATGGGGCACAGGTCACGCTGTATAGGGCACAGGTCACGATGCATTGGGCACAGGTCACGCTGTATGGGACACAGGTCACGCTGCATTGGGCACAGGTCACGCTGTATGGGGCACAGGTCACGCTGCATTGAGCACAGGTCACGCTGCATTGGGCACAGGTCACGCTGTATGGGGCACAGGTCATGCTGCATTGGGCACAGGTCACGCTGCATTGGGCACAGGTCACACTGTATGGGGCACAGGTCATGCTGTATGGGGCACAGGTCAAACTGCATTTGGCACAGGTCACGCTGCATTGGGCACAGGTCACGCTGCATTGGGCACAGGTCACGCTGTATGGGGCACAGGTCACGCTGTATGAGGCACAGGTCACGCTGCATTGGGCACAGGTCACGCTGTATGGGGCACAGGTCACGCTGCATTTGGCACAGGTCACGCTGCATTGGGCACAGGTCACGCTGCATTGGGCACAGGTCACGCTGCATTGGGCACAGGTCACGCTGTATGGGGCACAGGTCACGCTGCATTGGGCACAGGTCATGCTGTATGGGGCACAGGTCACGCTGCATTGGGCACAGGTCACGCTGTATGGGGCACAGGTCACGCTGTATGGGGCACAGGTCACGCTGCATTGGGCACAGGTCACGCTGCATTGGGCACAGGTCACGCTGCATTGGGCACAGGTCACGCTGCATTGGGCACAGGTCATGCTGTATGGGGCACAGGTCACGCTGCATTGGGCACAGGTCACGCTGTATGGGGCACAGGTCACGCTGTATGGGGCACAGGTCACGCTGCATTGGGCACAGGTCACGCTGCATTGGGTACAGGTCACGCTGCATTGGGCACAGGTCACGCTGCATTGGGCACAGGTCACGCTGCATTGGGCACAGGTCACGCTGCATGGGGCACAGGTCACGCTGTATGGGGCACAGGTCACGCTGTATGGGGCACAGGTCACGCTGTATGGGGCACAGGTCACGCTGCATTGGGCACAGGTCACGCTGCATTGGGCACAGGTCACGCTGCATTGGGCACAGGTCACGTTGTATGGGGCACAGGTCACGATGCATTGGGCACAGGTCACGCTGTATGGGACACAGGTCACGCTGCATTGGGCACAGGTCACGCTGTATGGGGCACAGGTCACGCTGCATTGAGCACAGGTCACGCTGCATTGGGCACAGGTCACGCTGTATGGGGCACAGGTCATGCTGCATTGGGCACAGGTCACGCTGCATTGGGCACAGGTCACACTGTATGGGGCACAGGTCATGCTGTATGGGGCACAGGTCACGCTGCATTTGGCACAGGTCACGCTGCATTGGGCACAGGTCACGCTGCATTGGGCACAGGTCACGCTGTATGGGGCACAGGTCACGCTGTATGAGGCACAGGTCACGCTGCATTGGGCACAGGTCACGCTGTATGGGGCACAGGTCACGCTGCATTTGGCACAGGTCACGCTGCATTGGGCACAGGTCACGCTGCATTGGGCACAGGTCACGCTGTATGGGGCACAGGTCACGCTGCATTGGGCACAGGTCATGCTGTATGGGGCACAGGTCACGCTGCATTGGGTACAGGTCACGCTGCATTGGGCACAGGTCACGCTGTATGGGGCACAGGTCACGCTGTATGGGGCACAGGTCACGCTGCATTGGGCACAGGTCACGCTGTATGGGGCACAGGTCATGCTGTATGGGGCACAGGTCACGCTGCATTGGGTACAGGTCACGCTGCATTGGGCACAGGTCACGCTGCATTGGGCACAGGTCACGCTGCATGGGGCACAGGTCACGCTGCATGGGGCACAGGTCACGCTGTATGGGGCACAGGTCACGCTGCATTGGGCACAGGTCACGCTGTATGGGGCACAGGTCACGCTGTATGGGGCACAGGTCACGCTGCATTGGGTACAGGTCACGCTGCATTGGGCACAGGTCACGCTGCATGGGGCACAGGTCACGCTGCATGGGGCACAGGTCACGCTGCATGGGGCACAGGTCACGCTGCATGGGGCACAGGTCACGCTGCATGGGGCACAGGTCACGCTGCATGGGGCACAGGTCACGCTGTATGGGGCACAGGTCACGCTGTATGGGGCACAGGTCACGCTGCATTGGGCACAGGTCACGCTGCATTGGGCACAGGTCACGCTGCATTGTGCACAGGTCACACTATATGTGGCACAGGTCACGCTGCATTGACACTAGGGCAGCTGTGGGGGGGCTGTTTGCAGGGGGGCCCCATACAACATTTTGCTATGGGGCCCTGCTATTTCTAGTTACGCCCCTGAATGCAGCCTACCAGCACCCTTCAATGCACCCAACCAGCACCCATCAATGCAGCCTACCAGCACCCATCAAGGCAACCTCACCAGCGCCCATCAAATGCAGCCTACCAGTGCCCATCAATGAATGTTTGCTTGCTTCCATTCATCTGGGAGTTGGGACACAGACACGGTCCTCCGCCGCCACTGCGCCTCTGACACTATGTGCGAATGCAGCAGCAGCTGCCTGCTGATGCTGAGACTTAGTTGCTTGCTGCAGAGAAGAGAGTAGGAACAGCAGTGGCCGGGCACCCTAGGCAGCAGTGCGCCCTGGGCGGCTGCCTAGTTTGCCTAGTGGTAGCACCGGCCCTGGGTGTAGAGGGCTGGAGGCCTATTATGGTAAAAGGGCCCTCAGTGCAGAGGTGGAAGAGTATTGGATTTCTGGGTGCCGTCAAAAGACCAACAGGCTGAAAATTGTTATCTTGTTTCAGATGTTGATATGAAAATAATGTTAATTTTGAAAGCCTGTGTAGATCACGCCCCCAATCCTCGGGTTTGATTTCTCTAATATATACCGCAATAATTAACTCTAAGACAACATCATTGAGACCTTACCAACTCCAATGGGAGGCTGAGTTCGGGAAACAATTAGACCCGGAGGACTGGCATAGTATGACTACTGCGCTATCTAAGTGTTCCAAGAACGTTCTCTTTTTAGAGAATGCTTATAAAGTCTTCTATCCACTTGCTTACTGGGCACTTCAACCCCCCTCCTGCCCAGACCAATTTTGAGCTTTCAGCACTGTCGCACTTTGAATGACAATTGCGCGGTCATACAACACTGTACCCAAGTGAAATTTTTATCATTTTTTTCCCACAAATAGAGCTTTCTTTTGGTGGTATTTGATCACATCTGGGATTTTTATTTTTTGCTAAACAAACAAAAAAAGATGGACATTTTTGAAAAAAAAAAAATCATGTTTAATAGTTTGTTATAAAATTTTGCAAACAGGTAATTTTTCTCCTTCATTGATATGCGCTGATGAGGCAGCACTGGTGGGCACTGATAGGCTGCACTGATGGGCACGAATAGGCACAGATAAGGCGGCACTGATGGGCACAGTTAAGGCGGCACTGATAGGCACAGTTAAGGCGGCACTGATGGGGACAGATAAGGCGGGACTGATGGGGACAGATAAGGCGGCACTGATGGCCACGGATGGGTGGCACGGATGGGTGGCACGGATGGGTGGCACGGATGGGTGGCACGAATGGGTGGCACGGATGGGTGGCACGGATGGGTGGCACGGATAGGTACCACGGATGGGGGGGCACTGATGGGTGGCACTGATGGGCACTTATGGGCACTGGTAGGTGACACTGATGGGCACTGATAGGTTGCACTGATGTGGGTGCTGATGGGTGGCACTGATGTGGGTGCTGATGGGTGGCACTGATGGGTGGTACTGATGGGTGGCACTGTGGGCACTGATGGGTGGCACTGTGGGCACTGATGGGTAGCACTGTGGGCACTGATGGGTAGCACTGTGGGCACTGATGGGTGGCGCTGATTGTTGGCACTGTGGGCACTGATGGGTGACGCTGGTGGGCACTGGTAGGCAGCACTGCTGCCTATTGCCTTGTGTTAGAAGATCGCCATGATCGGGACATTTTTTTTTTCCTCCTCGCGCTGTCAGCGCGAGGAGGAAAAATAGCCGATTACCGGCTCTGTTTACATCACATGATCAGCTGTCATTGGCTGACAGCTGATCATGTGGTAAGGGGTCGGGACCAACCCCTTACTCTGATCTGTGATCAGGCGAGTCTCATAGACTCGCTGATCACGAGCGCGCCCAGCGCGCCCTGCAGGGGGCGCGCAGGCCGCTCATGCACGGGACGACGTCAATAGACGTCGTCCCGGCAATTTAGATCCGCGCTGTTGCCGTCATTTGGCAATGGCCCGGATCTGAAGCTGCTATAGATGGTATTATACTCTGGCTAAATTAGCAAGTTTCATCCCATCTTACTCCCCCCTATGTTTTCGTGGGTGCTCACAGGAAGGCACGATGGCGCATATTTGGTGGACCTGTCCCAGGGTCTGCAGACTATGGGTTAGAGTATATGCACTATTACGTAATCTTTTTAATACTAACATAAAGCGGGATCCTTTTGAAGCCCTTTTATGGAAACCAAATGCAGAACTTCTTCATCCTGAACGACAGCTAGCAGCACAGATCTTCACTGCAACTAAACTTACCATAGCAAGAGCCTGGAAAACCCCGAACCTTAGTTTTGAAGCAGTTAAAAATACCGTGAATGATATCATGGTAAATGAGAAACTTACGGCCATATTGTTGGACAAACACGATAAGTTCCTCAGGATATGGCAACCCTGGGTGACTTACAATCGCCCATCAAGATTTGACCTAACGCTCCTCTCCTTATAATAAGCCTTCGTTCCCCCCACCCCAGGGCCCTTCCTTCCCTTCTCTTCTTTCTACCCCCCTCCTTTTCTACTTTCAATTTCTTTCTCCTTCTCTTTATTCAGGCCCTCGGGCTTAATTCTACAATGATCAGAAAATTTAACATAATAAACAACTTATTGCATTCAGAGGTATTTCATCCTCTCTGAGGTTATTCAATTTAATCTAAATTTATTACTGGTTCTTTATATTTTTATTTTGCTTTTTTTTTAATATATATATTTCTTCATCTAAAGTTGAATTGTATTGCAACAACATTTCGCATTGTAATTTTTAGTTACTCATGTAAAAAAATACAAGGTTGAGGGATCATCCACAGCATTCAGAATTTATAAAGAATGCAATAAGAAATGTAAGGGTGGAATTAGGATGGCTAAGATAGAACATGAAAGACACATAGCGGAGGAGAGCAAAAAAAATCCCAAGAAATTCTTTAAGTATGTAAACAGTAAAAAAGGGAGGACAGACCATATTGGCCCCATAAAGAATGAGGAAGGACATCTGGTTACAAAGGATGGGGAGATGGCAAAGGTATTGAATTTATTCTTCTCCTCAGTCTTCACGAGTGAATCGGGGGGCTTCAGTAACCAAAACTGCAGTGTTTATCCTCATGACACAACACAGGAAGCACCTACATGGTTAACAGAGGACGGAATTAAAATTAGACTTGAGAAACTTAACATTAATAAATCACCGGGACCAGATGGCTTGCATCCGAGGGTACTTAGGGAACTCAGTCAGGTGATTGCCAGACCGTTGTTCCTAATTTTTACAGACAGTCTATTGACTGGAATGGTACCAGCTGATTGGAGAAAAGCCAATGTAGCACCAATATTTAAAAAGGGCCCAAAAAACATCCCTGGGAATTACAGACCAGTTAGCCTAACATCAATAGTATGTAAACTCTTGGAGGGGATGATAAGGGACTATATACAAGATTTTAGTAATAAGAATGATATCATTAGCAGTAATCAGCATGGATTCATGAAGAATCGTTCTTGCCAAACCAATCTATTAACCTTCTATGAGGAGGTGAGTTGCCATCTAGATAAAGGAAGGCCCGTAGACGTGGTGTATCTGGATTTTGCGAAAGCATTTGACACAGTTCCCCATAAACGTTTACTGTACAAAATAAGGTGCGTTGGCATGGACCATAGGGTGAGTACATGGATTGAAAACTGGCTACAAGGGCGTGTTCAGAGGGTGGTGATAAATGGGGAGTACTCAGAATGGTCAGGGGTGGGTAGTGGGGTTCCCCAGGGTTCTGTGCTGGGACCAATCTTATTTAATTTGTTCATAAACGACCTGGAGGATGGGATAAACAGTTCAATCTCTGTATTTGCAGACGATACTAAGCTAAGCAGGGCAATAACTTCTCCGCAGGATGTGGAAATCTTGCTAAAAGACCTGAACAAATTAATGGGGTGGGCGACTACATGGCAAATGAGGTTCAATGTAGAAAAATGTAAAATAATGCATTTGGGTGGCAAAAATATGAATGCAATCTATACACTGGGGGGAGAACCTCTGGGGGAATCTAGGATGGAAAAGGACTTGGGGGTCCTAGTGGATGATAGGCTCAGCAATGGCATGCAATGCCAAGCTGCTGCTAATAAAGCAAACAGAACATTGGCATGCATTAAAAGGGGGATCAACTGCAGAGATAAAACGATAATTCTCCCGCTCTACAAGACTCTGGTCCGCCCGCACCTGGAGTATGCTGTCCAGTTCTGGGCACCTGTCCTCAGGAAGGGTGTACTGGAAATGGAGCGAGTACAAAGAAGGGCAACAAAGCTAATAAAGGGTCTGGAGGATCTTAGTTATGAGGAAAGGTTGCGAGCACTGAACTTATTCTCTCTGGAGAAGAGACGCTTGAGAGGGGATATGATTTCAATTTACAAATACTGTACTGGTGACCCCACAATAGGGATAAAACTTTTTCGCAGAAGAGAGTTTAATAAGACTCGTGGCCACTCATTACAATTAGAAGAAAAGAGGTTTAACCTTAAACTACGTAGAGGGTTCTTTACTGTAAGAGCGGCAAGGATGTGGAATTCCCTTCCACAGGCGGTGGTCTCAGCGGGGAGCATTGATAGCTTCAAGAAACTATTAGATAATCACCTGAATGACCGCAATATACAGGGATATGTAATGTAATACTGACACATAATCACACACATAGGTTGGACTTGATGGACTTGTGTCTTTTTTCAACCTCACCTACTATGTAACTATGTAACTATGTTTGCAATCATATTACTACGTACTGATATCATACCGCTACGCCAGAATATGCAGCATGTAGCTATGCCTTGGTATGCAGTTTGGACTCGGCATTGAATCGCCTGTGTCCAGGCTTAAATCTTTGATCAATAGTTCCACCCGCCGGATGTCGGCAGCCTTATACCAGTTAATTCATGATGTATCCATCACTGTTTTGTATTTTTCTGTTGATATATATTTTCAATAAAATCTTTTGTACAAGAAAATAATGTTAATTTTAATAATTGTATTTGTTAAAAAAGAAGGCTGCTATGGCCATTTGTACTCCATTTTCAGGTGTGGTCTCATTAATTGGAAATAATATTAAAGGGTAGGTTGAGTACTATGGTCGGGCAGGCATAAGAAGATTTGGAAAATCTGATCTACACTGGTCATGTACATTCAGGGCCACTCACCCACACGTGCATACGTATCAAATTGTGTGCAGGCAGCTGACTTCATGCAGTCGCTGCATCCCCATAGAGTAACAGACGGCAGCAAATCTCTCATTCACACTGCATGGGCCAGAGAACATGTGTGAATAAACCCTTAGTTTTTTAATTATTTTTTTTAATTATTAAAAATTATTAAAAAAAAAAAAAAATTAACATTTTTTTATTATTTTTTTAAATTGTTTTCAATGCTGTTTGGTGATATATCAGGGACCTAAACAGACCCCTGACATCTCACTTTTGACAGAGAAATGAATTAAAGACACATTCTTCAATTCCTTTCTCTGCAGCCTCAGCAATGAAGATAAATGAACAGGAGACAGAGGCTCCTGTTGATTCATAAAATGAAGCATAGTAAAAACATTTTACTATGCTGAGTTATCAATGGACACAGGAGCAATTGGTACTGATCACTCACTGTGTCCATTCAGAAAAGGAAGGGGATGGTAAATTACCCCTGCTCTCAGTTCTGACAGCTGACACGTCCCCTGCATGTCTCTCGCTCCAGCAGCTGAATACCAATGAGAGGGAGAGAAACCAGCTTTCAGCTGCTGGAAGGAGAGACAATTAGTGCACAGTCCTTGTAATTGTCCCCCTGCCCCGCCAATTCCTGTTGCTGTCCAGGCTCCCCTGTGTGCCCAGGCCCCCTACAGGAGGACCAGTGACTACCCCCTATTGGTGGCCCTGGCTATGTGTGTCCCATAGGGCAGATTTCCATTCACTTCCTGTCCCATAGCCAAACAAGGAAGTGAGAGAAAATCCCTCCAAAGCAAAGCAGGGTCACCATAACAAGTGGTAGATTTCCCCTCTACTACTGGTCTGTCAACCCAAAATTTGTGATTTTCTTTCACTTTTACTTTCGATGATAACAATAAACAGGACAAATAGAGAAAGTGAATGTCCCTAACAGGGGCACAGACAGCAATAAAAACTGACAGGTGTTTTAATTCGTCTGCACTCTATCCAAAACTAAAAAAAAAAATTGCCTTTTAGTTATACTTCATTTCTAAAACTGGTCATATAAAGCAGGGAATGGTTACAATATTGGTTAGTTCTCTACATGGTTACATCAAAGCATCCAGTGGGTTTAGCAGTCCACCCAGGATTTATGTTAATATTCATCATGAAAAGGGTATTTCGGATGCTCCTCCCACCTACAAGAACAAAACACAATCATTATTGTTAACAAGGTTTTTTTTTTTCTTGTTTTCATTATTTCCTATTACAATTCAGTATAAATTATATGCAAACCCTAACCGTGAATATTTTGGTATGAATAATATACCATGGAAGCATTTTGTTATATCTGTTTGATAAGATCAAAAAATACCCATCATCATATGATAACTTTCTGTGCTGTCTGCCTCTGCTGACTGCTATCTGTTACATTGTTCTCAGATTTCGCAGAGTTCCCAGCAAAAAAATGAAAGTCAGCAGCTACAAATACTGTAGCTGCTGACTTTTTTTATTAGGACACTTACCTGTCCTGGAATCCAGCAATATCGGCACCCCAGCCGATGTTTCCATCGGCTCTCAGGTGCTGCCGCCGCCATTCGTAGTACGTAAACCCAGCAGTGAAGCCTTTCGGCTTCACAGCCAGTTCCCTACTGCTCATGCGCAAAGCACGGTGCGCTGTCTGAATGTCCCGGCGGCGGGGGAAGGAGAAGGGGGGCTGAACTTCCAAGAGATTTCGCGGCGGCGAGTTCTCTCAGAAGTAGGGATGGGTACCTGTCAAAAACAGGTACCCGCTCCCCCCTCTCCCCCTCCCCCCAAAGGTGCCAAATGTGGCACTGGAGGAGGCTGATAAGCAGAGCCTCCACTTTTGAATGAACCTTCCCTCCATTCCTGGCAGCTTGGATCCCCTGCACTTCCTGTTTGGATTCAGCATCCTGTTCAGCTTTCCAACACCATCTGGACGCCGGGATGCACCAGACAGCGGACACTCCTCAAGAAGGACGTTTTTATTACAGATATGCCTATGATTTCTTCAATCCCGTAAGTGCAATACCTTGTGCATTAACAAAAAATTGTAACATACTACACTTAGGTGCGCCTCCCTCCTTTCACATCTAAGGACTCGTAAGCTGAAATATTTTCCAGTTTTGTATTTAGGTTTTTTTTTTTTTTTTACAATCAGAATTGCTTTATTGAAATCATGTGGAGCAGAATACAAGGAACAACTCCGATAAACAAACAGCAACCAAGTGACATGGTATCATAAAAAGGAAAATATACAATGAGTCACATAATAAATCAACATTAGTCAATGCCTGTTCAGTGAGAGATGTGCCAGCAGCATAGGTTGGACTTGATGGACTTGTGTCTTTTTTCAACCTCACCTACTATGTAACTATAGCAAAACCTGCCACAATAAAACATTAAATGAAATCATTGTACAACAGGGGGAAAATGAAGGGTAATGCTGGGGGGGGGGAGTGAACAGTCAATGGCAGTAGAAATATCATGACTCTACAGTCAGTCCATTATGGTACATTCACTCGGAAATCCATGGTTGCCACACCTTATCTTATTTCCAGGGTCATCCATGACTAATAAACTTAAGTTTATAAAGGTAGCGCAGCATCAATCATGGCTTCCCAGGATGACAATGTAGGAGGAATGAGAGAGGAACAGTTACAGAGAATCATCTTTTTGGCATAGAAAAGCAAATAGGAGATCAACAGTTTGCTGTGATGAGATCTCTGAGCATCATCAGGAATGCATAATAGGGTCAACTCTGAAGATACAGAAATCATCATCTGAAGGGTCGAGGGTTGATGAGCCCAAATACCTCAGACCAGAAAACCGTAATCTTAGGACACTCCCAGAACAGATAGAAGAAGGTGACCAGACAGCGGGACAGTGGGGGTCCCTATCAGGGTATATTCTCTGTAATCTGACTGAAGTGAAATAAACTGTGTAAAAATTTTGTCTGGATTATTTTTATCCCTAGAACCTATCACTAATTTAGGACAGTTTTCAAGGCAATCCTCCCTATCCAAAGTGGGGATGTCCTGTTTCCATTTATCCCACAAATGTTCCTTGTCAAAAGATTTTCTTGAATGTACAACAATCAGCAAAACGTACATGTTGAATAATCGCATATGAACAGATAAAGTCTAATTTTGCTATTACATAGGAAAATTAAAGATAAGTAGAAAAAAAAAAACAAGAGAAAACAAATGATATTCAAAGATTACCTTGTACATATAAATGAATTAGTGTGGGGAGTCTAAAGACTGTATGTTATTGCTGAATTAATCAGCCAATCTAAAGCTAAATATTAAAGGTATGCAATGAGAACAATTCATTACATTATAAAGAGTACAATGAACTTAAATAATACCATGTTCACAAGTAGGGATGAGCTTCGAGTTCGAGTCGAACTCATGTTCGACTCGAACATTGGCTGTTCGCAAGTTCGCCGAACAGCGAACAATTTGGGGTGTTCGCGGCAAATTCGAATGCCGCGGAACACCCTTTAAAAGTCTATGGGAGAAACCAAAAGTGCTAATTTTAAAGGCTAATATGCAAGTTATTGTCATAAAAAGTGTTTGGGGACCTGGGTCCTGCCCCAGGGGACATGGATCAATGCAAAAAAAAGTTTTAAAAACGGCCGTTTTTTCAGGAGCAGTGATTTTAATAATGCTTAAAGTCAATCAATAAAAGTGTAATATCCCTTTAAATTTCGTACCTGGGGGGTGTCTATAGTATGCCTGTAAAGGGGCGCATGTTTCCCGTGTTTAGAACAATCTGACAGCAAAATGACATTTCGAAGGAAAAAACTCATTTAAAACTACCCGCGGCTATTGCATTGCCGACAATACACATAGAAGTTCATTGATAAAAACGGCATGGGAATTCCCCAAAGGGGAACCCCGAACCAAAATTAAAAAAAAAAAAATGACGTGGGAGTCCCCCTAAATTCCATACCAGGCCCTTTAGGTCTGATATGGATATTAAGGGGAACCCCGGCCAAAATTTAAAAAAAAAAATGACGTGGGGTTCCCCCTAAATTCCATACCAGACCCTTCAGGTCTGGTATGGATTTTAAGGGGAACCCCGCGCCAAAAAAAAAAAAAAAAAAACGGCGTGGGGTCCCCCCAAAAATCCATACCAGACCCTTATCCGAGCACGCAACCTGGCAGGCCGCAGGAAAAGAGGGGGGGACGAGAGTGCGGCCCCCCCTCCCTCCTGAACCGTACCAGGCCACATGCCCTCAACATTGGGAGGGTGCTTTGGGGTAGCCCCCCAAAACACCTTGTCCCCATGTTGATGAGGACAAGGGCCTCATCCCCACAACCCTGGCCGGTGGTTGTGGGGGTCTGCGGGCGGGGGGCTTATCGGAATCTGGAAGCCCCCTTTAACAAGGTGACCCCCAGATCCCGGCCCCCCCCCTGTGTGAAATGGTAAGGGGGTACTTATACCCCTACCATTTCACGAAAAAAGTGTCAAAAATGTTAAAAATGACAAGAGACAGTTTTTGACAATTCCTTTATTTAAATGCTTCTTCTTTCTTCTATCTTCCTTCATCTTCTGGTTCTTCTGGCTCTTCTGGTTCTTCCTCCGGCGTTCTCGTCCAGCATCTCCTCCGCGGCGTCTTCTATCTTCTTCTCCTCGGGCCGCTCCGCACCCATGGCATGGGGGGGAGGCTCCCGCTCTTCTCTTCTTCTTTTCTTCTCTTCTTCATTTTCTTCTCCGGGCCGCTCCGCAATCCATGCTGGCATGGAGGGAGGCTCCCGCTGTGTGACGGCGCTCCTCGTCTGACAGTTCTTAAATAACGGGGGGCGGGGCCACCCGGTGACCCCTCCCCCCTCTGACGCACGGGACATGACGGGACTTCCCTGTGGCATTCCCCGTGACGTCACAGGGAAGTCCCGTCAAGTCACCGTGCGTCAGAGTGGGGCGGGGTCACCGGGTGGCCCCACCCCCCCGTTATTTAAGAACTGTCAGACGAGGAGCGCCGTCACACAGCGGGAGCCTCCCTCCATGCCAGCATGGATTGCGGAGCGGCCCGGAGAAGAAAATGAAGAAGAGAAGAAGAGAAGAAAAGAAAAAGAGAAGAGCGGGAGCCTCCCCCCCATGCCATGGGTGCGGAGCGGCCCGAGGAGAAGAAGATAGAAGACGCCGCGGAGGAGATGCTAGACGAGAACGCCGGAGGAAGAACCAGAAGAGCCAGAAGAACCAGAAGAACCAGAAGATGAAGGAAGATAGAAGAAAGAAGAAGCATTTAAATAAAGGAATTGTCAAAAACTGTCTCTTGTCATTTTTAACATTTTTGACACTTTTTTCGTGAAATGGTAGGGGTACATACCCTTACCATTTCACACAGGGGGGGGGCCGGGATCTGGGGGTCACCTTGTTAAAGGGGGCTTCCAGATTCCGATAAGCCCCCCGCCCGCAGACCCCCACAACCACCGGCCAGGGTTGTGGGGATGAGGCCCTTGTCCTCATCAACATGGGGACAAGGTGTTTTGGGGGGCTACCCCAAAGCACCCTCCCAATGTTGAGGGCATGTGGCCTGGTACGGTTCAGGAGGGAGGGGGGGCCGCACTCTCGTCCCCCCCTCTTTTCCTGCGGCCTGCCAGGTTGCGTGCTCGGATAAGGGTCTGGTATGGATTTTTGGGGGGACCCCACGCCGTTTTTTTTTTTTTTTTTGGCGCGGGGTTCCCCTTAAAATCCATACCAGACCTGAAGGGTCTGGTATGGAATTTAGGGGGAACCCCACGTCATTTTTTTTTTTTAATTTTGGCCGGGGTTCCCCTTAATATCCATACCAGACCTGAAGGGCCTGGTATGGAATTTAGGAGGACTCCCACGTCATTTTTTTTTTTAAATTTTGGTTTGGGGTTCCCCTTTGGGGAATTCCCATGCTGTTTTTATCAATGAACTTCTATGTGTATTGTCGGCAATGCAATAGCCGCGGGTAGTTTTAAATAAGTTTTTTCCTTCAAAATGTCATTTTGCTGTCAGACTGTTCTAAACACAGGAAACATGCGCCCCTTTACAGGCATACTATAGACACCCCCCAGGTACGAAATTTAAAGGGATATTACACTTTTATTGTTTGACTTTAAGCATTATTAAAATCACTGCTCCTGAAAAAACGGCCGTTTTTAAAACTTTTTTTTGCATTGATCCATGTCCCCTGGGGCAGGACCCAGGTCCCCAAACACTTTTTATGACAATAACTTGCATATTAGCCTTTAAAATTAGCACTTTTGTTTATTCATGTTCGTGTCCCATAGACTTTAACGGTGTTCGCGTGTTCGAACGAACTTTTTTCCTGTTCGCATGTTCTGGTGCGAACCGAACAGGGGGGTGTTCGGCTCATCCCTATTCACAAGCAATAGAGAAAAAGAAAGGTAGGGGACAGAAAAGAAGAGAGTAGAAATAGACAGGAATATAGAAGAGGAGAGGGGGAGAAGGAGTTCACCAGATTGGTCCGAGAGCCATATGGAAATGAGTAAAGACTAAGACCAGTCAATTTTAACCCCTACCATGGCAATAGGACTTTTTCATCCATAGATGATGCGGTGAAAAATTTAATCCATGGGTTCCATAATTTCTAAAATTTTGGTATAAGATTATTTTCTATAGCAGCCATTTTAGAGTGAATCATGAAATTATTCATTCTATTTTTTTGTCTCAGCCACTCCTAGTAAAGGGGATTTCCAGGCTTTCACAATTGTTTGTCTAGCAGCTGTCAGTAATTGGATCAAAAGCTTAAACTGTATACGCGTTAGATATACCGGTTTTGAGTTGAGCAAAGCCATGGTAGGATCAGGGTGAATTTTAAACTTGAACATTTCAGAGACTATGCCAAACATTTTCTTCCAGAAGGTTTGGGCTACCGGGCAGACCCACCAGACATGCAATTGTGTGCCCAGGTCTGGGCATCCATGAAAACAAAGAGTTGAGTAAGTTGGAACATATTTTGCGATTCTGGAAGGTACTAGGTACCAATGAGTCAGAACTTTGTAATTTGTTTCCATCGCTAAAATGTTATCAGTTTTAGTGGCCAGCCAGATATTTGACCATTCCATATCCTCAAGAGTTCGTCCTAGGTCCTCCTCCCATTTCTGAACATAGGATGGTTTATCTAAATTAATATTAGCCAGTAAATTTGAGTAGATAGAGGAAATTTTTTTCTTGGCATGTGGATCTTTTATACAAGTGAATTCAAACTTAGTAAATTGGTGTAGAGGAGTGTCTGTATTTGTGAAAGGTGTGAAAAATTTTTTGATCTGAAGATATCGGAATGTTTCTGATTGAGGTATTATTATTATTATTATACGAGATTTATATAGCGCCAACAGTTTTCGCAGCGCTTTACAATGTATAAGGGGGACAACACAATTACAGTACAGTTCAATACAAAAGGTACAGGAGGGCCCTGCTCGTAGAGCTTACATTCTAAAGGGAGGGGGTGGTAGTACAAAAGGTAATAGCTGCAAAGAATGATTTGATGGGGGTGGCTCAGGGACAGTTATGTGGGTGTGGGATAGGCTTCCCTGAATAAATGAGTTTTCAGGGATCTCCTAAAGGTGGACAGGGTAGGGGCTGATCGGACATACTGGGGCAGGGAAATCCAGAGGATGGGAGAGGCTCTGGAGAAGTCCTGAAGGCGAGCATGGGAGGAGGTAACAAGGGAGCAAGAGAGCAGGAGGTCCTGGGAGGAGCGGAGGGAGCGATTTGGGCGATATCTGCAGATGAGGTTGGTGATGTAGATGGGGGCGATGTTGTGAATGGCCTTGTATGTTATGGTTAGCATTTTGAATTTTACACGGTGGCGTAGGGGAAGCCAGTGAAGGGATTGGCAGAGAGGAGCAGCAGTCACAGATCGATTAGTGAGGTGTATTAGTCTAGCAGCAGCATTCATAATAGACTGAAGGGGGGATAGCCTGCTTAAGGATAGGCCATTAAGGAGAGAGTTGCAGTAGTCGAGGCGGGAAATAATCAAGGAGTGAATAAGTTGCTTTGTGGTGTCATTAGTCAGGAAGGGTCGAATTCTGGAGATGTTGCGGAGGTTAAGGCAGGATTTAGCCAGTGATTGGATATGGGGGCTGAAGGAGAGGTCAGAGTCAAGGATTACACCCAGGACCCTGGCATGTGTGGAGGGACCAATGGTTGTGTTGTTGATATTAATGGTGAAGTCACAGGAGGGGGACCGTGAAGGTATTACAAATGTTTCACATAATTCTGGAAACGGGATAATGTTGGAAGGTGTGACGAATGTATGTAGTCTCGAGATTTCCATGGAGTCCCATATTTTAAACGATTTAGGGGAAACCCATGCTGGGTAAAAGGCTGGGTTTTTGAGGAAGGAGAGGAGAGGGTTATGAGGAGACTGCAACTGATGCTTAGCTTTAAGCTTGTCCCGAAGGGTTATAAAGTGCTTTGTGATGGGGTTGCGTAAACCTAGACGATCCTGGGGGTTAAGCCACAATAAATTTGAGACCGATAGAAGGTCACATTCAGCCGTTTCTATCATTACCCACAGGGGTGTTTCTTGTGTTGTGTGATATTTAAGTAAACTTGCCATATGTGCAGCTTTATAGTATGCTGCAAAGTTGGGGAAGCCAAGGCAACCAGAAGGTTTGGGGAGGTACAATGTATGTATAGAAATTCGTAGTTTTGTGGATCCCCATACCAATTTTATCGTTCTATTTTGAATTAGTTGTAAAAAATAAGCCAGAATTGGAATCGGGAGAACTCTAAACAGATATAATAATTTAGGTAAGATCGACAATTTAATAGTATTCATCCTGCCAAACCAAGATAGTGGAAGGAAGGACCATTGTTTCATCAAATTTGTTATGTGTTTTAGAATGGGTGGATAGTTAGCTGAGAAGAGATCAGAGATGGATGCTGTTAAATGTATGCCCAGATATGGGATTGTTTTCTCTTCCCAAGTGAAAGGGAGTGCTGACCTTGCTATTTCTTTGTCTCTATCAGACAGGGATATATTCAGGGCTAAACATTTTTGGGATTGATTATCGGTCCTGAGATATTGGCAGATTTATTAAGGATAGGTGATAAATTGGGGCCTGATATCTGAGGAGAAGATAAAAATAGTAAAATATCATCTGCGAACAGGCTGAGTTTGTGATTGTAGCCTCCTAATTCTATACCCGTTATTGTTGGGTTTATTTTAATACATTTGGCAAGAGGTTCTATAAGAAGAGCGAATAAAAGGGGGGATAATGGGCATCCCTGACGCGTGCCTCTTTCAATTTTATATGGGTCTGATTTATAACCTGCATATTTTATGTATGCTTGAGGACTATTATAAAGTGCGGCTATCCATTTGGTAAAATGAGGTCCAAAACCCCATTTCTGTAAAGTATGATAAAGATAGGTCCAAGAAACGGAGTCAAAGGCTTTCCTAATATCCAATGAGAGGAAACATGAGGGGATACGTCGGGTCTTGGCAATGTGTGCCAATAGAACTGCTCTGCGTATATTGTCTCCCGCTTGACGATTAGGCATAAAACCTACCTGATCTCTATGGATAAGGTTACCTATAATTTTATTCAGTCGACTTGCCAGGATTTTTGCTAATATTTTTATATCTACGTTTAAGAGAGATATGGGCGATAATTATTATGAGATATGTGATGAGCATTAGGTTTGGGTATCATACAGATAATTGCCATAAGCGATTTTTGTCTAAATGAATTACCTTTTAGTATTGTATTATAAGCTTTGGTAAGTAGCGGGGATAAGATTTCTGCAAATGTGCGGTAATATAATGCTGAAAAGCCATCAGGGCCGGGTCTTTTGTTTAACTTTAGTTCTTTGATTGTGAAACTTACTTCTTCCGATGAAATGGGTTCTTCAAGAAGAGATAGTTGGGCGTGTGTTAACTCTGGGAGTTTTATTTGAGAAAAGAAGGCTTCCGCCTCTACTGGATTAAAATCATTTATTGCCGAGTATAAGGATGCTAAGTGGGATCTAAATTTGTGAACTATTTTAACAAGGTTGCATGTGTAATTATCTTTGGATATTTTGAGTCTTATTGGTTTTGTTTGTTTATATTGGGAGTTAAGGGCTCGTGCTAGAAATGTGTTTTGCTTGTTAGACTTCATATAAAAGGCATGCCTAGATCGGCGCAAAGATTTGTCTGCATTTTCTGTAAGGAATAGGTCATATTCTAGGCATGCTTTTTCTAGACGGGCTTTAGAAGTCAAGGAGGGGTTATCTTGAAAATTTAAAAATGAATTATTATATTACAATTCAAGCTTTCGTGCCAGATTTTTATCCCACAAACTTTCAATATTATGGGAATCAGTAGTACGTAACATCCCGTATAGTGCAGAGAATGGCTTCTCTAAATCTCGCAAAGACAGTCCTAAACCAGATTCAGTTGAAGGAAAATCTGAGTGGGAAACTGGACCCTGGCAGCATGTCTCAACTGGGCATATTGAAAGAGCATCCAAACTGGCAGGCAAAACCGCCGTGCTAGTTGGGTAAAGGTAAGGAGTGTGCCCTCAGGCATAATATTCCGGAGTGTTCGTACCCCATATCTCGCCCACACTTGAGGGTCTGGAAATCGGAGGTGTGCCAACCTGGGGTTACCCTAGAGGAGTTGAACAGGTGACCAGCGTCCCTCCACCATGAACCGCTGTCTAGCAGCCACCCACACCCGCAATGTTGTCTTAGTCGGGTCTGGCACATCAGTGTATGCTCTGGCTCCTCTATAGACTAAATTTTGTCGGTCCAACAAGGAACCCAAATAAGCCACCTCAACACATACCGGCGCATTAGCGTGCGAGCCCTTGAACCACCAGTACGCTGTCACCAATTTGTATTTAGCTTTAGATACAATTTAAAAAAAACCTCATACTTTCAATTTTGTTGGCTGGCAATGCTTATTTCCTTCTGGAAATGCTACTTGCCTGGCAATCTTTAAATTAGATGATTTAATATGTATTGTACTTGAATTGTTATGGTTTGCCCTTCAGTTGCTGAATGAGTTTCTCTGAGTTGCACTGATCTACTAAGGCATTCACATTCACAACAAGCAGCTCAAATGCAAATATACTGTAAGTCCATGTACAAGAGCCCTACTACAGACTGACTTATTTTATTGCAGGCATTTATACAGCACCAATAATTTAAGCACATACTGTACATTGGCACTTGTCTCTGCCCTCAAAGATTATAAGTTCCCTATCTCACATGCATACACACATACTAGGGCCTATTTAGACAGGAGCCAATTAACCTACCAGCATATCTTTGGAGTGTTGGAGGAAGCCATAGCAGACATAGGAAACCCCCCCAAGCACATGGAGAACATGCAAACTTCTGGCTGGGATTCAAACAGAGGACCCCGATGCTGCAATGCAGAAGCACTAACCACTAAGCTCATGTGCTGTCCAAATGTCTTTCCTTAAGAACATGAAGTGGGGAGACATCTGAGACACCATAGGTGTGTGCAGCCTATTGCATTAGGATGTGCAACCCAAAGCTCAAACACACATGCCTTTCCCTGCAGCCTCAGCTGCACTGGACAGTGAAAGAATGGGAAGTGCTCTGTGCTGAGCAGCTTTCTGTTCATTCAAAATGTAATGTATAGTAAACACTTACTTACTTAGTAAGTAAAACACTTTACTATGCTTCAGCTATGAATGAACACAGCGAGTGAGTGTGTTCACTGTGTTAATTTAGAAAAGCAAGGGGCCAGTAAATGACATATTGACTAGCTCCTTCACCTGCTCCCTCCTACCAACAGTTGGGGAGAGAGGAGGGAAGCCAGCAGCACTGCGGGGGGGCACAACACAAGGGTAAGACCGGACAGTAGGAGAAATCGGCACCACAGGCACAACTGGCACACCCCCTGGGCACGCCTATGTGTGACGCAGTATGATCCCCTCTATGTGTCAAATAATTCAGCCAGCAGACAGATGTGGAAGATTCCAATTGAAAAACTCTGTGTGCTTCGACCAGATAGAGGCTCTCATTATCACCTCCTTTGGTAGCTCTAAGCAGATGAATCCTCCCCCCGCATCACATTTTGGGCATCAAATCAAGAGTAGGATTTAGGATCTAAAATATATGGGTTGACTGGTTCTCACCACATAGTGGTGTTATACTCACATAGACCTCTTATCATAACGCATATTTTTATTCAGGGCGTAAAGAGAATTCATGTCCTCCTCCTCCAGTTCGAAGTCAAATACCTGCAGATGAAAAGAATTGTTATACATGTGTGGTTGTTTACTTTGCTCTTTCTTACTAAATAAGGGTGGTTCAGCTGGTTCTTGTAAACACAAAGTTTGTACTGAAATGTATGTAAATCCTGCCAACGAACCTCCTTTTTTGTTCCTCTTGGGTCTGTTAAAGAGGAAGTAAACCCTGTCAAAAAAAAAAACACCCTGCAGGACAAAGGCATAATGAGCTAGTATGCATAGCATACTAGCTCATTATGAATTACTTACCTGAGATCGAAGCCCCCGAAGCGACCCCACGTCCTCTGTCGCTGCCATGATACCCGGAGTGACTCCTGGGTATCGCTGCTCCGGCACTGTGACTGGCCGGAATAGCGTTGACGTCACTCTGGCACATGATCGCCTTCACTAACGGCATGCTCAGTGCGCCTGCGCTGTTGTCTACGGCGCACATGCGCCGTAGACATCGGTGCCCTTTTTCAGGAAAATATCTCCCTAACCGTGTAGGTTAAGGAGATATTTCTTGCACCTACAGGTAAGCCTTAATCTAGGTTTACCTGTAGGTTAAAGTGGTCTGTAAGGGTTTACAACCACTTTAAATACACTCCTGAAAGCATTTTGATATATCTGTGCTAGAAGTGTAAAAAAAATACCAGTTGGTGCCAGAAATGTTGTGAGCTGTTAACTTCCTATGCTTTCTGTCTCTGTTAGCACTGATCCCGGCTATCTCTGATGACTACAGAATGCCTATCTCCTACGTTAGAGAGATGCAGAGAGGAGGAGGAGGTGTTCTATAGGCCTGCCCTAGGGTGACAAAAAAAACAAAAAACTTTGCAGCCATCAAATCTAAGGGCTTTTAAGCAATGTATTACTGTTTGTTCTTTGCTATGTTTGCGCTTTTAAGAGGAGTTGAGAGAAGTTTTCTGGCAGAAAAATTAAAGCTAAACACTCCTAAACGCCTGTACAAAAATGCCCTATAAGTGGATGTTTTTTCTCCCAAAACAACTGGCATTTATTTAAGCCCAGTGTGGTTGGACACTGATCAAATTAGAAAAAAAGTTTGTAGGTCTAACTTGGACCTACAAACATTTTTTTCTAATTTGATCAGTGTTTAGAAAAATATTCTTACTGTAAATAAAAACAATACATTTTATCCTATAATTGTTCTAGTTTATGATACAGAAGGTTTTTTATCTTAATGCATTCTATGCATTAAAATAAAAAAGCCTTCTGTGTACAGCAGCTCCCCTAATACTTACTTGATCTCTATCCAGCGATGTTGCACGAGAGACTTGGCTGTTGGACTCTCCCTCCTGATTGGCTGAGACAGCAGCGAAGCGTCATTGGCTCAAGCTGCTGTCAAAGTCAGTGAGCCAATGCGAAGAGAGGGGGTGGGGCCAGCCGTAGCTCCGTGTCTGAAAGGACACAGGGAGCTGCGGCTCGACTCGGGTGCCCCCATAGCAAGCTGCTTGCTGTGCGGGCACTCAACAGGAGGGAGGGGCCAGGAGCACCAGCAAGGGACACGAGAAGTGGAGGATCCAGGCTGCTCTGTGCAAAACAATTTCACAGAGGAGGTAAGTATAACATGATTGTTATTTTTTAAGAAAAAAAACGAGACTTTAGTATCACTTTAAGGATACAGAAGCTGTTACATAGGGACACTTAGAATGAATTAGGAATGAATCGATGGGAACATTCTCTGATTGCTTTAATTGACATCATACCCAGATTGAAGCTCATCCTTTTGATCTCCGAATTTATAAAGCAGAGTATATACAAATTTGACAATGTTACTTTGTATCTCTGTATTCCACATCTGAGTAATGTTCATAAACAGTGTTTCAGATGGTCTTTTATTTCTATAGCAGCAGCTCCTACAGTTGTTGTACAGCAACTCCCAGCTGTCGTTTGACAAAAGAGGCAGCGGCAGAAGGACATGGAGTAGTACATACACACTGTGCACTTTTTTTCTAGGCTTATGTAGTCAGTTGTGGCTATAGCATGCCCTATAGCCACAACTGGCTAAGATAGCCAGAAATGGAAGCCTATCTATTTCTCAAAAGGTCACCTTACAAACTGCTGTCTATCACAGCTCCTCTCCAGTGCTGCAGACAGTCACTGCCCAGAAATGTTGGCAGTCCTGGAGCAGAGCACATTTCTGCAGTACAATGCACTGTGATGAGACTGAGAGGAAAACAGCATCACTTCCAGATGCCAGGCAATGGTGGCTTCTAATGCTGGAAGAGAGACTTACATAGGGCAGGTATCTGCAAACCTGACAGGTCTCTTTTAAATAATTAAATATGAGTCTTAGATTTGGTTCCTTAAAGTAGTTGTAAAGCCATTGTATCCTAATCATACCATCGCCTCTGTTAGATAAAATTATGTGTCCCAGTGTCTGTGCTTTATAAAAAATATGCAGATTTCTACTTTATTTTATAGCGGCGCTCGGCACTCACGTGACCGGCCGCCTCTCTCTTCTCCCGGGCTGACAACTACAGAGGGAGGGGCAAAGAACTCCCACTGACGTCAGCCAGGAAGAGGGAAGGAGAGAGGTAAGTATTGGGGGGGCTGAGGGGGGCTGCTGCACACAGGCAGCTTTTTATCTTAATGCATAGAATGCATTAAGATAAAAAACCTTCTGCCTTTACAACCACTTTAAGACTGTAGAAGGGTTGGAACCCTGACCTGCCTGCATTGCATTGAGATGCATAGAAACCCACTGAAACATCACTTGGTCTAAAATAAGGTATGACATGAAAACAGAAATATTTCATTTAAAAATGTCATTAGCATGTTGATGGGGGGGAGGGATGGACTAGGGAAGGCAAGATCAAAGCAAATTAAACTACAGCTTTAACCATTCCCTAATTTATCCAAAATGTTAAAAAAAGGTTTTGATACAGTTTGTACCTGCAGGTTCTCTTTGATTCTCTGTTCATTGAAGCTTTTTGCAAGAACGACAATCCCTCTCTGCAGGAGATATCGAAGTGCCACCTGGGCCGGGGTCCGTTTGATCTTCCTCGCTATACCATTTAGGACTGGGTCTTCAAGAAGTACAGGGCAACCTTTACCAATCCTGCATGGAAGCAAGCAGACAAATCTCATTCATAATGAAATAGGCTCACCACCAAGTACATCAGGCAGTGATAGAATTAGAATGTTGCACCATTGGCACACATAGCATTGTTATTCTCCAATCTGTCTGACGGTCAGAAGTGCCGGTCAGGGATCAACCACACAGACAGAAAAACTTGGAGTGTTTTAATTTAATTTGAACAGACTTTGCTGTATGTTGGAAGATGAATGTGACATGCCCTGTGTTATTCTGTGCTCAAAATGCATGGCTTCAACCAATCCGTTTTCTGCCGCATTGAGAAAATGCCAAATTAATAAGACATCTGATAATTGAATCATAATGAAGTAAATAATGATCATATATCCAATCAGTTAGCTGGGTGTTTGAAGCCTCACAAGATTTCAGAGGTTGCAAGGGTAACCTGAGCAAGCTGAACTCCAGGCACACACACCTTTAATTAAATATAATACTTAATAGCCACTGAGAGCAACATTTCACTAAATTCCTTTACAAAGCCAGATATTATCCTGTAAAAGTAGCAGTGACCTCATCGTAGTACTGTACGTTATCTCTTCAGAGAGCAGAGTTGCGGGACTCGGGAGGGACCCAGCAGGCCCTACCTACTACAGGTTGCCTGCAGAAAACTACAGGAGGGGGCAGAGACCAGACCAGTCACCCTTATATGAGGCTTATATAGACTTAATTGAATATATATATTAAATTGTGTTATATGGAGCACTTTGTTCTATTTGATCAATCCATTTTCTAATAACTTCTTTTGTTCCCCCTGTTTTTCCTGTTTTTCTTGGCTTTTGTACTAAAAAATGTATAACTAAAGGATGCAAAAAAAAAAGACCGGGCACTGCTGCTCTCTCTCCTTGTGCAGGGGGACTGGTTACATAGTTGCATAGTAGGCGAGGTTGAAAAAAGACACAAGTCCATCAAGTCCAACCTGTGTGTGTGCTTTTATTTCAATATTACATTGTATACCCCCAGTGGCGGAACTACCGCCATAGCGACACATGCGGGCGCTATGGGGCCCACAGCCGAGTGGGGCCCGGTGAGGACAGGTGGCTCAGCGGGTGAGAGCGGGCGGCTTTGCGGGCCCGCGGGTGAGAGCGGGCGGCTTTGCGGGCCCGCGGTGACAGCGGGCGGCTTTGCAGGCCCGCAGGTGAGAGCGGGCAGCTCCAGGGTCCGCGGTGAGAGCGTGGGCGGCTCCGAGGGCTGTCAGGCGGTGAGACAGCTGGGCGGCTTGTGTGTGAGCGGGCTGGCCAATCAGGGAGCTGGCAGGCGGGGGTGCATAGAGATGACATCATCTCTCACCGCCGGGCGCCCTCCCTGCATCCCTGCAGTGCAGTTCCCCCCTCACTGTGCAGGCAGCCTCGGGAAGCAGAGAGATGACATTATCTCTCTGCTGCCTGACTGATAATCTGCTGCCTGACTCTGGGACACAGCAGGAAAGTGACACAGCAAGTGACAATCCATAATGTGTGACAGGTGAAGTGGCAAGTGACAATCTGGGACGTGGCAAGTGACAATCCGTAATTTGTGGCAGGTGATGTGGCAAGTGACAATCCGTAATGTGTGGCAAGTGACAATCCGGGACGTGGCAAGTGACAATCCGTAATGTGTGGCAGGTGACGTGGCAAGTGACAATCTGGGGCGTGGCAAGTGACAATCCGTAATGTGTGGCAAGTGATAAGCCGGGATGTGGCAAGTGACAATCCGTAATGTGTGGCAGGTGACGTGGCAAGTGACAATCCGTAACACGTGGCAGGCGACGTGGCAAGTGACAATCCGTAATGTATGGCAAATGACAATCTGGGACGTGGCAAGTGACAATCCGTAATGTGTGGCAGGTGACGTGGCAAGTGACAATCTGGGACGTGGCAAGTGACAATCCGTAATGTGTGGCAAGTGACAATCTGGGACGAATGGCTGCGTGTCTGTTTATGTTCCCTTGCGTGGAAAAGTGTTATCCCTAATATGGGGTCACCTGTATGGCATTTGTAGAGGCGGCTCTAGGCTTTGTGAAGCCTTAGGCAAACCTTAGACATGAGGCCCCACTCACCCCCATAATGGGAAAAATAATTCAAGGGATAAAAATGAACTGTATAAATTGCATATATAAAGAGCCTTACCTTAAATCCTGAACTATGAATTTACAGTTTCTAGAACTTTCTCTAACCAATTCTTCTTTAATCAAATATACATACTACATTACAAATATACAGTGGGGACGGAAAGTATTTAGACCCCCTTAAATTTTTCACTCTTTGTTATATTGCAGCCATTTACTAGAATCATTTAAGTTTATTTTTTTTCCTCATTAATGTACACACAGCACCCCATATTGACAGAAAAACACAGAGTTGTTGACATTTTAGCAGATTTATTAAAAAAAAACTGAAATATCACATGGTCCTAAGTATTCAGACCCTTTGCTCAGTATTTAGTAGAAGCACACTTTTGATCTAATACAGCCATGAGTCTTTTTGGGAAAGATGCAACAAGTTTTTCACACCTGGATTTGGGGATCCTCTGCCATTCCTCCTTGCAGATCCTCTCCAGTTCTGTCAGGTTGGATGGTAAACGTTGGTGGACAGCCATATTTAGGTCTCTCCAGAGATGCTCAATTGGGTTTAAGTCAGGGCTCTGGCTGGGCCATTCAAGAACAGTCACGGAGTTGTTGTGAAGCCACTCCTTTGTTATTTTAGCTGTGTGCTTAGGGTCATTGTCTTGTTGGAAGGTAAACCTTTGGCCAAGGCTGAGGTCCTGAGCACTCTGGAGAAGGTTTTTGTCCAGGATATCCCTGTACTTGGCCACATTCATCTTTCCCTCGATTGCAACCAGTCGTCCTGTCCCTGCAGCTGAAAAACACCCCCACAGCATGAGGCTGCCACCACCATGCTTCACTGTTGGGACTGTATTGGACAGGTGATGAGCAGTGCCTGGTTTTCTCCACACATACCGCTTAGAATTAAGGCCAAAAAGTTCTATCTTGGTCTCATCAGACCAAAGAATCTTATTTCTCACCATCTTGGAGTCCTTCAGGTGTTTTTTAGCAAACTCCATGCGGGCTTTCATGTGTCTTGCACTAAGGAGAAGCTTCCGTTGGGCCACTCTGCCATAAAGCCCCGACTGGTGGAGGGCTGCAGTGATGGTTGACTTTCTACAACTTTCTCCCATCTCCCGACTGCATCTCTGGAGCTCAGCCACAGTGATCTTTGGGTTCTTCTTTACCTCTCTCACCAAGGCTCTTCTCCCCCAATAGCTCAGTTTGGCCAGACGGCCAGCTCTAGGAAGGGTTCTGGTCGCCCCAAACGTCTTCCATTTAAGGATTATGGAGGCCACTGTGCTCTTAGGAACCTTAAGTGCAGCAGAAATTTTTTTGTAACGTTGGCTAGATCTGTTCCTTGCCACAATTCTGTCTCTGAGCTCTTCAGGCAGTTCCTTTGACCTCATGATTTTCATTTGCTCTGACATGCTTTGTGAGCTGTAAGGTCTTATAAAGACAGGTGTGTGGCTTTCCTAATCAAGTCCAATCAGTAAATTCAAACACAGCTGGACTCAAATGAAGGTGTAGAACCATCTCAAGGATGATCAGAAGAAATGGACAGCACCTGAGTTAAATATATGAGTGTCACAGCAAAGGGTCTGAATACTTAGGACCATGTGATATTTCAATTTTTCTTTTTTAATAAATCTGCAAAAATGTCAAAAATTCTGTGTTTTTCTGTCAATATGGGGTGCTGTGTGTACATTAACCACTTCAGCCCCGGAAGAATTTACCCCCTTCCTGACCAGAGCACTTTTTGCGATTCGGCACTGCGTCGCTTTAACTGACAACTGCGCAGTCGTGCGACGTGGCTCCCAAACAAAATTGATGTCCTTTTTTTCCCACAAATAGAGCTTTCTTTTGGTGGTATTTGATCACCCCTGCGGTTTTTATTTTTTGCGCAATAAACAAAAAAAGACTCTCCCCTCCCTTTTCCTGTACATTGATATGTAAATAAACCAGTTTGAGGGGTTTTTTTTGAGCTGGGCATGCAATAGGAAGTCCTTCTCAGCATTTTATGTATCCACAGGAAGTTGGTGGGGGGAGCTTGGGGTCCTATCACACAAGCAAATAAGATTTGTGCTTGGAAGGACAATGCGAAAATACTGGCGTTTGAAAGTGTTTTAAATATCTCCCAGCTGTCTTTTTAGTTTTATACTGTAATACAGTTTTCGGTAGAGAGCAAACAGGAGGAATCCATGTTATCGAGGTACAGAGAGAAGTCGCAGTGTTTTGTAAAAGAAGCAGGCAAAAGTGTTCTGTGTAGATTCGTCTGGTGACGCAGTGTACGGTCGTATAGCGCAATGCGCTTGTGTATGCATACACTGTGAGGGGTAGAGACTTAATTCGGGGGTTGATCTGTGGTTGTTGGCCAATCATTTGGCATAGTTAATAGTTGGTTGTTAAAAGAGTGGTACTCTGTAGTTCTGTGCCAAAAGTGTTGGGACAACAAGCGATAGAGTTGATGCCTCGTTTTAGGGTTTCTAGTTGAGTGACCAATAGTGGTAGTAGTCAGAAGGTCTCCAAAATGGGTGCAAGGGTTTCCCTGGACGCAGGGTAAGACGATAAGCCGATTCGAATCGCCATGGGCAATGGCAGTCCATGCAAGGGAAGGAATGCGAGGCTTCCCACAGTCAAACGGATGCACAGAGCATGGAGTCTAGTTCTGAGGAAAAGGCCATTAAACCCCAGAAAGATTGACATAGGTGGTCCAAGGATACTATTTTGGGTATCCCTCTAGAGTTGATGTAGCGCGACTGCGGCTTCAGAAATCTGTAATGTTGAGTGAGTTGATGGATGTGTAGTACACGTTTGTGCGATTAAAAATATACAGGCCTGTTTTTGAACTTTGTGTGGCTGGTCCATGCAAAGATTTCAAAATGCTCTTGTGCTTTTCAAATTGTATACTTTTTCTACCGCTAAAAGAGTGAAGGTAGCATTCCATCTGGTCGTTTTTATTTTTTTTTCATTTTCGAAACTATGAAATATCTCCCCCATATTTGTATCTAAATGTTTGTCTCATTGTTTGTATGTAGTAACATGTTTGAACCTACCGCGACAGCCCTCTTGCGCGTTGCTGCTGTTGTATTTTAGTAAAAACGTGAAAGTAAGATTTACAGAGGGTTTAGTTATTATCGGTTTTGAGGAATGTCAGTGACAATTTACCAATGTACATAAATGTTGTATTGTTTACCATTCTTTGAAGGATAGAGTAATAACTTTTGTTTATAAGTATCTTTTCAGGTCCAAAGAGTTTCTGAAAGTGTGTGTACAGGTGTATAAGAAGGTAAAAGTATCATAGGCTATTTCACTGTTTTGTTCTGCACCATTCTAAACCCTGCATGTCTTCCAGTTTGTAATGAGGAGGGAATGACAATTTTTCAAACCAATAATACTAACCTTTGTAATTCTAACCAAGTTTGTGCCAAGACTGTCTTTGATAGAATTTGAATCAGCAAGCAGCAGTCTGCTGAAGTAGACTCCCATCCCAGATGCTAAGAACCTTTTTGTCACTGGTTCCAGGTATTACACCCCGGATGGTAAGCCACACACAGGTTATGCAGTGACCACAGTCCCGATGTCTGGGTTATTGTCATATGAGGTTTGTTTGGAGGTCATCCAAAAACAGAATTGTACTTTCCCCATTAGCTGTCATCTACATTCTCAGCTGATGGGGTAGGTGCAATCACTGTAACATGAATTTCAAAAGGTCCACCACAGGGTTCACGAGTCCATCCTGGACCCTGACACAATAACCAGTTTACATTCTTTCCAACCAGGTGACTGGGTTATTGTAAAGAAGCTTGAGGGATGAGACCACGCCAGCCACTGCAAGAAGCGGATCAACCACAAAGAGTAGAGGAGTATCTTTGTTTATTTATATTTTTTTATGAAACGCTTGAACAATTTCTCATCCATTGAGGATGGGATGTTTTCATGTAACTGTTGAAGCTACAAGGAAGTTCCCACAGTCCAAGGGAGTTTCTGGGAATTCATAAGTAAAGATTGTTATATCTGGATCGGGGATAGTAGTGACAAAGTTCAGGCCCATATGGATAAGGTTTAGATCCCTACAAGGCAAAGCCAGAGCTATAGCTAGTGAAGGTTGGAATCCTTTTTAAGGGTTTGGGAATCGTTAGGGATTTAATTTTTATTTTGCAGCGAATCATAGTGAAGGAAGTAGGGGTATATATACTCATGTTGTTTTTGTTTCTATTCCTTCTATATGCCATGATGAGGTGCTCCTGTTGCCTGATTGGATGCGTGACCAGAGCCTGAGCAGATGACTACATCTTCCCTGATGAGATGCCCCGAAGCCCGACCCACATACAAGATACAGAGGATCCCAGACCGACCGTCAAGCCATGTTTTACTTTTTATGGACTAAGAAGAAGATCAGGATTCATCGAGGGACACATGGGATCATATGACAAGAGGAGGGACTGTTGTGGAAAATTTTATTAATGTATTGTCATAAGAGTCTCCCAGTGTCTGTTCTCTCGCAGCCCGCTCTAAAGAGCTGACTGGGGCAGACTGACGCTGGTTGAGACCTGTTAGGTACTGGAAAACTTCCTGTTGTTTGGAGAGAGGTGTTTGCAGAGAGAGGACATGTCCGCCAGCAAAGGGCCCCTGTGCCATTATCGGTTTAGCGGTTGTTTGCTCTTGTCACCCCGGTATGCCTAATCAACATATTTGGGGTGCCATGACGTACACCTGCAGATAAGCTCCCATCAGCAGGAACGGTAGTCATTGGTTGTATAAACTCATATCCTTGTTTGGTCATATCCTTGTTTGGTCATATCCTGTGAGGTCATATCCTGTGAGGTCATATCTTGTGAAGGAAGCGATTGGCTGTTGGGGCCAGGGCTTCCTGTTTGTGATTGCTTTTGTTGTCTTTGAATAAAAGAGGCAGACTGAGGGCTGTGGCATTCAGTCTTGCTGGAATGACAATGTAAGAAGGAGCTGATGTCTTTTTGTGGGGAATGGGGCACACACCAGAGGATGGCATACGATCAAAACGTAAGGTGCATTTATATCATTAGACAAAATTGTTATTATTATTAGAAACAGCAGATTTGGATATGTGCTCTGTGTGCAGCCAAATTTCGCTGACAAAACACACACGCTCTGTCAGGTGAGAGGAGAGCGATGGTGTGTTCCCAGTACAGAGGAACACCGATCGGTCTCCTTCTCTTGTGAGTCCCCGCCCCCAAAAGTTAGACTCACTCCCTAGGCAACACAGTTAACCCCTTCACCGCCCCCTACTGTTAACCCCTTTACTGCCAGGGACATTTATACAGTAATCAATGCATTTGCTCGCTGTATAAATGTGAATGGTCCCAAAATGGTGTCAAAAAGCGTCCGATCTGTCCGCTGCAATGTCACAGTCACGATAAAAATAGCAGATCACCACCATTACTAGTAAAAAAAAAAAAAAAACAATAAAAATGCCATAAAACTATCCCCTATTTTGTAGATGCTATAACTTTTGCGCAAACCAATAAATATATGGTTATTGCAATTTTTTTTACCAAAAATATGTAGAAGAATACATATCAGCCTAAACTGAGGGAAAAAAAAACTGGGATATTTATTATAGCAAAAAGTAAAAAATATTGTGTTTTTTTTCAAAATTGTCGCTCTTCTTTTGTTTATAGCGCAAAACATAAAAACCGCAGAGATGATCAAATACCACCAAAAGAAAGCTCTATTTGTGGGGAAAAGAAATGATAAATATGTCATTTGGATACAGTGTAGCACGACCGCGCAATTGTCATTCAAAGTGCGACAGCACTGAAAAGTGAAAATTATCTTGGGGAGGAAGGGTGTGAAAATGCCCTGTATTGAAGTGGTTAAGGACCCTTGGGTGCAAGCCATCTGGTTCTGATGACTTATTAATGTTAAGTTTTTCAAGTCTATTCCTAATTCTGCTTCCTGTGACGTGTCATGAGGATAAACATTGCAGTCTTGTTTACTGAAGCCCCCCGTTTCCCTCGTGAAAATTGAGGAGAAGAATACATTCAAAAGCTTCGCCATCTCTTTATCCTTTGTAACCAGATTCCCGTCATCATTCTTTATGGGGCCAATATGATCTGACCTCCCTCTCTTGCTATTTATATACTTACATACTAAAGAATTTCTTGGGTTTTTTTTTTACTCTCCTCCGCTATGTGCCTTTCATGTTCTATCTTAGCCGCCCTGATTGCACCCTTACATTTCTTATTGCATACTTTGTAAAGTTGGAATGGTGATGATGACCCCTCAGCCTGGTATTTTTTGAATGCCTTCTCCTTTAATTCTATATGAATTTTTATGTTGGAGTTAAGCCACCCAAGGACTTTTATTAGCTCTTTTAAATTTATTTCCCATTGGAATGCACTGGCTAATACCCTTATTTAATATGCTCTTGTAGCACTCTCATTTTTCCTCTGTGTTCTTTGTTCCCAGGATTTTATCCCATTTAATATCTTCTAGCAAAAAGGGCAGTTCAGGGAAGTTGGCTCTTTTGAAATTCAGTGTCTTTGTATTACCCTTATCTTTCCTATTTGATTTATACTGAAACAAATTGACCTGTGATCGCCATTTCCTAAATTGCCCCTTATTTCCACATCTGTGATAAGGTCTGTATTGTTAGTAATCAGTAGGTCTAGTAACGCTTTGTTTCTTGTTGGTGCATTTACATTCTGACCCATGACATTTTCCTGCAAGACATTTAGGAAATGGCGAGCCTTAGAAGAATGTGGAGTTCCTTCCGCCCAGTCTATGTCTGGATAATTAAAATCCCCCATTACAATGACACTTTCCATCCTTGCTGCAATTCCAAACTGTGATAGGAGGTCCGCCTTCCCCTCCTCCCTCTGGTTAGGGGGCCTAAAGCATACTTCCACTATTACTTTCCCCTTGGTTTCCTCCCTCTGTAGCTCTACCCATAAGGATTCCACCTTCTCCCTTGCTCCATTAGTGATGCCGTCCCTCATATTCACTTGTATATCATTTTTGATATACAGGCATATCCCTCCCCCTTTTTTACCCTCCCTATCTCTGCGATATAGGTAATACCCTTGAATCGTTGCCAGCCAATCATGAGAGCTGTTGAACCAAGTCTCTGAAATTCCCACAAAATCTAAATCCTTCTCGTACAATAGCAATTCTAGTTCTCCCATCTTGCCTGCCAGAATCCTGGCATTAGTGAACAAGCCACGTAGTTTTGTCCGGATGTATATTATCTCCTTATTGGGTGTTCTGAGGTTGCAAATAGGACTTGTTACTATACTTACCTCGGGTTTAGGTGCTTTAGTCAACCTACCACTAATGCCCCAATACTACCCTCTGAAATTTGTTCCACGCTGGCTATCTCTACATCTGGACCCTCGCCCTGTCGTCTAGTTTAAAAGCCCCTCTAACTTGTCGGCCATCTTCTCTCCCAGCCGATCTGCACCTTCCCCATTTAGGTGCAGTCTGTCCCTGCTAAAGAGCTTGTAACCGACTGAGAAGTAAGCCTAGTTCTTCAGGAAGCCCTCGTTCTACAACAGCTCCTCAGCCACTTGTTTTTCTCCCTAATCTCCCACTGCCCTTCTGAGGTGGCTCGAGGTACCAGTAGTATTTCTGAGAATACTACCTTGGAGGTCCTAATCTTCAATTTAACTCCCAAGTCCCTAAAAATCTTTTTTTTTTTAGGACACTCCATCTTACTCTGACCTCCCAGTAATCTGTCCACCAGATCCGTGATGTGCCAAACCCAAGTAGACAACATACAGTTCAGTGCTTCAGGTCTTTGTGACAGATTGCCCTCTCTGTCCTTCTAAGAATTGAGTCCCCTACCACCAGAATCTGTCTTTCGTTTCCCTTGGCTTTACCCCCGCCCTCACTGGAGGAGTTATTCCCCTGGCAGCTAGGGGCCTCACTTTGCTCCAGCAATGCTGGTCCCCGACTGGTTTCTGCAATATTACGCAACGGGCGTATTTTTTGGGATGTTCCAGCCCAGGATCGGCCTCCCTGACTCCTTCCCCTCTACCCTAACTGATTGTCACCCATCTACTCTGCTCTGGTGCTTGTAACTCTTTGTCTCCACCTGCCTCTGTGCTGGCCTCTGCTGGCACCTGCCGGGTACAATCCCAACTCTCCTTAAGTATGGAGAGTTTTCTCAGTGTTGACAGTTGCTTCCCTAGATTCAGAGCCTGGGCTTCAAGGGAAACACCGTGCTTACATTTTGCACAGCAGTATTCGCCCTCGATCCAATGATCAAGGAACGCATACATGCCGAAAGATGTACACCAAGTCGCATCTCTATACCCGCCAGTCACCGTACCCACTAATTTAATGGGGATTGGGAATTATGCTCTGTCCAATTAACTAACAACTAGCTTCCTAACACTACTACTCAACAGCACACGGGTTCTCACATCACACGGGTACTCACAGCACTTGGGTACTCACATACACATACACAGGTACAGCACTCGGGTGCTCACAGCAGATGGGTAGTCACAGCACATGGGTAGTCACAGCACACGGGTAGTCACAGCACACGGGTAGTCACAGCACACGGGTAGACACAGCACACGGGTAGTCACAGCACATGGGTAGTCACAGCACATGGGTAGTCACTGGTCTTCTTTTTTTGCATTCTTTATTTATACTTTTTTCAGTACAAAAGCCATTTCTGCACAAAGGGAAAGTTTCACAAAGCACACCAATATTCAAGTAAGAATACACATGCCTCTTGTATTGAATTTCAGATTTAAGAAGCAAACTCTTTCTATTCCCACTGTACAGTGTGTAAATACATTTTAGGTACAAAAAAATAGTGCATAACAGGGTTCTTCTTTAACTACCTACAGAAACCTTTGTATTTACCCCCATGTTGCATCCCGGCTGGAGCCCAGGGCACTGTATGCAACCAGCACAATGCCATTCTCCTTGCAGTATCTCAGAAGTTTCTCTTGGTTCAGGTACAAATGGCACTCTACCTGCACAGACAAGAAAACCATTAAATATGATTTTATGTACAGTATAATCAGGGAGACAAAACCTGGGCTTGCTGGTTCATATCTCTCTCAAATGATTTGTAATATTTTTCAACATTCTAAGAGCCAGAGACGGGCGATGTTTTTAGGATCAGTCCACCCACAAGTGATATTTCTATACTCCATGTAGCACCCTCTTAGTATAGGTGCTAGAATGTAAATAGTTAGGTTAGTGTAATTTTCTCTTAACAGAGGGGCTAGAGGCAAATCTATCTTCAGCAGGTCTGCTTAACAGAAAGCTGCAATTTATTAGTTAGGGCTGCTCATGTGTTCTGGTGTTGTTGAGTTTGCTTGGACTCCTCCCACCTTCTAGAAACTAGTAGAGCTTTCTGGAGCATGGGTGAGAGTAAGGCAACTGGGCAGCACAAGTATGTAGCAGTCTCAGCCAATTACAGGGGAGATGCCCCTGAGCATGCTGGGATTGTCTTATATATTCAGGGAACATGTGATTTCTGGGTCCTTCCCGAATGGTGAAGTGCACCAGCTAGGGGTGAGGCAGGCTTGCCACCCCTGGCACTTGCTGCCATGCGGCCTCAGGTGGGCGACCTGAGGGCCTGAAGCTAAAGTAGAGGAGGGACCCTGGTGCTTCAGAAGAGCTGACTGAAGGGGAGCTGTGTCTGAGAGGATTTGTTTGCGACTCCAGTGAGTACAAACCAAAGATCTTGGGGCCTGTTCTATTTGGCTACCCCCTTGTGCTGGTACAGTCAGCTAAGGGTCCAAATAAAGGGATTACTGGCTAGTGAAAGAGCTTTGTCTACCTGTCCTTCACTACCAGAAACTTTGCTCATGGTCCTTATTTCTGCATTGCTATAAAGGGGAAAGCCTCGTGCACACGGTACGAAAATCAGAAGGGGATTGTCTGTTGACAGACTGTTGTCCGAAATTTGTACCGTTAGTACGCTCCTTTTGAAAATTATTGTTCAATTTTCCGGCAACAAATGTTGGATGACAGGCTAGTAAATATTTGTGAATATTTGTCAAACGACAGCTCCACGTCAGATTTTCGGGAGGTCAGTACACAAATCCGTCACACAAAAGTCGAAAGTACAAACATGCATGCTCGGAATCAATGCTCTCCAAACACAAAATTAGCAGAAGGGGACCAAAGGGTGGCGCTCAAGAGCTGAAATTCCTCGTAGTACGTCACTACGTTCGTGTTTGTGGCACGACAATTTGTATAACATTAGTATGCAAGACAAGATCTTGGCACACGCCCATTTGACAAATATCAGACGCTGGGTTGTCCAACAATCGTACCGTGTGTACGAGGCTTAAGTCTGCCATCTGCTCCCAGCAAGGAACTTCAACTACTGCTCAATTCTAGATCAGCTAGAGTCTTCAAGCTGTGTATAGATTTGTTCTGGAGTACCCTACTATAAATCTCCTACCCTATCCAAGTTCCTCTAAAATAAAACTACAAAACAGCACCCCTAGACTGGTCTTTGACTAACTTGAGCCTAAGTGCGTGTGTGTGTCTGCCTGCAGAAAATACCTTGTGCCTGGCTGCCAGTGAAGAAGTAAGGACTCTCTGGGTAATACTTAAGCGGCTCCTACCGGGGTAGCATGACACGCAAGAATGAGATTTACATGACCTGTTTTTGCCCTGAGGATTTTGGGTGTTCTGCAGAAATGTTGGGAACCATTATCAATGGACACAGTAGCTGTGCAGACCTGGGACCTCAGCGAAGGAAAGGGGGGACCCTCTCATAATAGGCACAATAGAAGTGCAGATCCAGGAACTCAGTACAGAGATGGTGGGAACCTCTCATAACCGGCAGCAGGCAGGCAGGTGTGCAGACCCAGAAACACTGATTACATTGATGGAGACCCCAAGAAATAGGAGAGACTATCACACAGTTTAACAACAATTTAAGATTAAAAAAAATGTATAATATGAAAATGTGAAAGATCTACTTATCTACACTTTTACACAAATTATTTGCACAGATGCCCCATATACTGCTTATTTGGAGGCCAATGGGAACACATGTTGACAGGAATGGTAGCAGGAAGATCTTAGGCCTGCAGCTCACTGGAGTGAAAAAAAAGAGTGCAAATTCAGATTTTGGGTACAGAGGAGTTCAGAGGATGTTCCCCCGGGTCATCTCTAGTCCAGAATAATGATGTGCAACTGATTCTGGAGCAAGTGCATGCAGACAGGAAACGACTGAAAAAGCCTGCAGGAGATCAGCAGCACTGATCTTCACTATTTTCTGTAAACGAAATGACAACTGTTCATAATACACAGTGTTCAATCAAACTAAACATCTACATCTACTTTAATTCTGATTCTAATGCCCTGTACACACGGTCGGACTTTCCGACGGAATATGTGCGATTGGAGCTTGTTGTCGGAAATTCTGACCGTGTGTGGGCTCCATCAGACTTTTTCCATCGGAATTTCCGACACACAAAGTTTGAGAGCTGGCTATAAAATTTTCCGACAACAAAATCAGTTTGCGTAAATTCCGACCGTGTGTGGACAATTCCGATGCACAAAGTGCCATGCATGCTCAGAATAAATTAAGAGACGAAAGCTATTGGCTACTGCCCCGTTTATAGTCCCGAACGTACGTGTTTTACGTCACCGCGTTCAGAACGATCGGATTTTCCGACAACTTTGTGCGACCGTGTGTATGCAAGACAAGTTTGAGCCAACATCCGTCGGAAAAAATCCATGGGTTTTGTTGTCGAAATGTCCAATCAATGTCCGACCGTGTGTACAGGGCATAAGACTTGCATTACCTGATTGCAGACGGGCTTGTATTTTAATCCTGGCTTTTTGAGGATCAGCTCCAGCTGCCGGCGATTGAAGTTGGACACTCCAATAGATTTGACCAGACCGGCATCTTTACACCGCTCCATAGCCTGAAAATGATTTGAAGGAAATCATAATATCTGCTTGTATGGTGATTCCAAGCAGCCTGCACCGCTCACAATCCCTTCCTAAATTAACCACAAATGTCTAGATATAGACAGAAGACAGAAATAAAATGAGGAAAAAAAAGACCACTGTTTTCAAATTGTGAGGCTTTACCCCAGGCATGGCTTACAGGTGGCTTAGGATAAATACAGCCCCGGTTATGTCTTCGCCATACATGTGCCATTATTTGTTTATGTTCTGATGTAGATGCAGATTCGCTTTAATCATATTATTCTCACCTTCCAGGTTTCTCGAATGTCTGTGTTGCTGTACAGATATTCCCCATCTTCATTCACTGGAAGCAGAGCGTCACCCGCCTTAAAAAATGTAAAAATAATTACAGTATAGCATGTGGGCGGGGCCTCCTCACCCTGCACGCAGGGGTAACTCTCCTCTCATGTACACACTCCTCAATACCTGGGACCAGGCGGGCTATGGTTGCATGAAAGTCAACATTAAGCTGGAACCTAGGGTTGCCACCTCATACCTTTAAACCCAAACACATATAAATTACACAGGATCTGAGGCTAATTTAATGCAGATAAGCATACTTGCCAACAGTCCTGATTTCCTGAGCTCATCCCGATTAATTTCCTGGGATTTTGCCTTTGTCCCGGGAAAATCGGGAATGTTTTAGGAAAAAACGGCCGGCGGGCTACAAAAAGATGTCCGCCGCCGCCGTCACAAGGATTATTTCCCCTTGTGTTCAGTGGAGAGGGGAGGGGCAGCCAATCAGCTTCTCCCCTCTCCACTGAACACACACACAAGAAAGCCGGGAACTGTAGCTGCCGCGCTGCTGGGGGACACAGATTGCTCTGTAAGGAGGGCTCTGCTGCTGCTGCCAGGGACACTGAAATAAGGAGAGCTCTGTTGCTGGGGAACACAGATCGCTCTGTAAGGAGGGCTCAGCTGCTGCTGCCAGGAACACTGAAGTAAGGCAGGCTCTGTTGCTTGGGGACACAGATCGCTCTGTAAGGAGGACTCCGCTGCTGCCAGGGACACTGAAGTAAGGAGCGCTCTGTTGCTTGGTGACACAGATCGCTCTGTAAGGAGGGCTCCGCTACTGCCAGCTGCTGGGGACACTGAAGTAAGGAGGGCTCGGTTGCTGGGGGATACCAGATGAAAAGGAACGCTCTGCTGTCGGGGGCACCAGATGTAAATGAGGGCTCCGCTGCCGGGGACACCAGATGTAAAGGAGGGCTCCGCTGCCGGGGACACCAGATGTAAAGGAGGGCTCCGCTGCTGGGGACACCAGATGTAAAGGAGGGCTCCGCTGCTGGGGACACCAGATGTAAAGGAGGGCTCCGCTGCTGGGGACACCAGATGTAAAGGAGGGCTCCGCTGCCGGGGACACCAAATGTAAAGGAGGGCTCCGCTGCTGGGGACACCAGATGTAAAGGAGTGCTCCACTGCCGGGGACACCAAATTTAAAGGATGGCTCCGCTGCCGGGGACACCAGATGTAAAGGAGGGCTCCACTGCCGAGGACATCAGATGTAAAGGAGGGCTCCGCTGCTGGGGACACCAGATGTAAAGGAGGGCTCTGCTGCTGGAGACACCAGATGTAACGGAGGGCTCCGGTGCTGGGGAAACCAGATGTAAGGAGGGGCTCCACTGCCAGGGACACAGATCTGTAAGGAAGGCCTCTGCTTCTGGGGGCACATGATGTAAGGAGGGCCTCTGCTTCTGGGGGCACCTGATGTAAGAATGGACTCTGTTGGGGGCACCTGATGTAAGGATGGACTCTGCTGGGGGCACCTGATGTAAGGACAGACTCTGCTGGGGGCACCTGATGCAAGGACGGACTCTGCTGGGGGCACCTGATGGCATCTGGTGGCAGGCGACATGGCAGGTGACACGCTCAGTGGTCCCACTGATTCTGGATTATGGTAAGTTGAATGATTTAATTCTATATTACAATGTAATAATATTAATAATGCGCTTCAATCATCCTGACACCACAACAACCATGGTGCTGGGATGATTGAGGCGCTAACACCAGGTGTTTGGAGTATCTTTATCTGTTGATTTGTTAAACTCTGGAATACACATTTCTATTGTGGTGTAGGATCTGGGCCTGCTGTCCCTCCATCCATCTTTCCTTCCTTCTCTCTCCTTCTTTCCTTCTTTCTTTCTCCCTCCCTCCTTCTTTTCCCCTTTCTTTCTCCATCTCTCATTCATCTCAGACTCTAACCACACCCCCATTTGAGCCATGTCCACTATTTCACGTAAACCACGCCCATTTCTTGGTGCTGCGCGCACCCCATCTTTCTTTTTTTGCTATGTCATGCCTACAAACGCATGCACCGCCCCCTAATTATAATAAGACTCCGCCTACAGCCAAAAAAGTGTCCCTATAAATTTTTTTACAATGTTGGCAACTATGGATAAGGCACCAAGTGAGTTTAATTACCACCTTAATTAACCACAGAACCTGTGTAATTAATATGTGTTCAGTTTTAAAAGGATGAGGTGGCAACCCTAGTGGAACCTCAAATTACAGATGAGCTGTACGCTGTGGGCAGTTGTGTAACATACAGAGTACCACTGTAAAACATAGCGTTCCAATGTTACTACACACCCTTGCTCAATGTACGAGTATGTTGCATTTAGGAGGGACACTGCTGAGCCTATGCCCTCATCACCAGTTCAGTGTATTTCTGCCACATCATTCTCAGTGGCGAAATGGGGTCCTACTGTGCACTAAGCGCAGACCTCATGCCAACACTTAATAACTGCTTCCACTTCTCCTGTACCTTGCGGTTAGGTATATGGGGTCTCCGGGGGAACTAACCGATACGAAGGAAGCCAGAACACTGACCCCCTTGCTACTGCAGAACCTGTTACCTACATCAGGTACCACGCTTTGTTGACGGCCTGCTATACATTCCCACAATCTTTGATTACCCATGGCAACCACTCCGACTCTTCTGCTCAGTTAACCCTTTTCCTGTGATGGCTTTCCGCTTGTACCCTTTGTGTGCATTACAGGCCCTGTTCCTCTGATACACCATGCACCACCATATACCCCTTTGAATAACTTCAGACCAGGCTCAGGGAAATTTGTCTAGATCCCTAATAGATAGGCACCCGTGAGGTGGTGTAGGTTGTACTGTAGGCGTTCCAGGTTACATCTTCGGTTGGTCTGGGCCTTCTTTCCCACGTGGTCCCGCTTTTCTAAGTCTGTCCTTCCCTCCTGATTTATATGCTGACAGGGTATAGGGCAGAACCCAAAAAAGCCAGGGGAAACCAGCAGCCCCGAAGTTTAACCCTTTCCCTATCCTGGGCAGCTCATGCTCTCTAACTCAGACAATACTACATGTAGGTACCTGCTTACAAGCAGAGAGCAAAAGAACATAATAAAACCTTTTCTGAAAATGTCTGTTTGGGAGAAACCTAGATGCCTGCCATCTTTTGAACATCAACAGATGGGCAATAAATACTTAGGGGCCTCCGCGCAGGCTGACAAGGTCAGGTGAGTGTGATGCCGCTAACTAATGAGGGTGCAGGCTGGGGAAAGATTAGACTTAAAACACACTGTAGAAATAGGAAGAGATAGCTCGGCCACTGCACACTTCACTCGACACGTGTGGCTAGCAGGTAAAAGCAGCATCAGCTCGATACATCCAGGTTACATCCCCAACATGTTACACCCTGCGCCAGGGTAAAACATGAAAGGGACATGACCTGGATGAATCAAGCGGCGGCTGCTTTTACCTGCTAACCACTTGGGCCAGGTGAAGTGTGCAGCGGCAGGGCTATTTCTTCCTATTTTTAGCAACAGATGTGCGTTATTCTTTTGGTGGTATTTGATCACCTCTGCGGTTTTTATTTGTTGCACTATAAACAAAAAAGACTGACAATTTTGAAAAAAAAAATTATGATATTTTTTACTTTCTGCTATAATACACATTCAAAAAAAAATATGAAAAATGTAATTTATTCAACAGTTTAGGCCAATATGTATTCTGCTACATATTTTTGGTAAAAAAAAAAAATCGCAATAAGCGTATATTGATTGGTTTGCGCAAAAGTTATAGTGTCTACAAAACAGAGGCTAGATTTAGAGACTTTAATTTTTTTTTTATTGTTTTTTTAATTGTTTTTACTAGTAATGGCGGCGATCTGCGATTTTTTTAGAGAGATTGCAGCGGACAAATCTGACCCCAAGTGACACTTTTTGGGTACCAGTGACATTATTACAGTGATCAGTACTAAAAAAATGCACTGTATAAATGACACTGGCAGGGAAGGGGTTAACACTATGGGGTGATCAAGGGGTTAACTGTGTTCCCTGGGTGTGTTCTAACTGTGTGGGGGCTGGACTTGCTGGGACAGCAAAGAGATTGTTGTTCCTGATCATTAGGAACAGCAGATCTGAGTTGTCCCCTGTCAAAACGGGGATCCATCTTGTTTACATCGGCAGATCCCTGTCATGACTCTCTTTACCGTGATCGCTCCTGTGGTTAATTATGATTACTTTTTAGAATCATTGATGTCATCACTGGGTTTCTGTGCTTGTCTATGCAATGCAGGCAGATTATGGCTGATGGGAGTGGCTGTCAGGTATAGTTGATAGCTTCCTCAAAACATAACAGCACCCTGCCTCGCTACCATTTTCTGGAGCCTTCAGCCCTGCAAGCAGTGGTCTGGCTCTTGGGAGGAGTTATAAAAATATCAAAATGCCTTCATGGGTGGATGTCATTCTAGAGGAGAGGGATTTCCTAGTCAAGCTGTATTTGCATGCAGTCTACCCTAGGTAACAACCACACGTGATGCTAAACCTCCATGATTGAAAAAACTAATGAATGAAAGGGGCGGACCAGGGACAGTCAAGGTGGGGAGGACAGGGCCAGATGATGCTGAAGGTCCCCCAACCAGGAAATGGGGCTCCATCTGACTTGCTGCAGCTTTTAATGCACATTGTGAGAAGCTCACAGTGTGCAGTGAAATCAGAGTAAGCAATTTTAGTACAGGAGAGGAGCCTTACAACTGTGGAAGATTGAAGGGAAGGCTGGAGGCTTTAAACCAACACTGTCACATCCCAGGAAATCTGCTTACCTGAAGTTCTACAGGATAGTGAATGAGGAAGAGATCCAGGTAAGCCAATCGAAGAGCTCTTAGTGATCTCTCCAAACCTTGCCGAACCAACTCAGGCCTGTGGAACGTGCTCCAGAGCTATAAAAAGAAAAAAAAATTAAAAATCAATATTTGTGTACTTTCATCAAGCTAGAGGGGTCAGAGAAGGCCTGACTATCACAAGTGATGTTTAAATTGGTAGCAATGCTTTCGATCAACCCCTAGCATTAGAATTTTTGGGAGCCAAATGAAAAAAGAAAAATGCTTTGAGATATAACAGCACCCAGGGCTGAAATGACATGCAAAGTCAGTACCTTGTACTGTGATTACCATGGCTTTTTTTCCAGCGGGAAAGCAGTTCCGGCACCTCCAACACTGAATTAATTTTATGGCAAGGAGTGCTGGAGTTTATTGATGCTGGTTGCTGAGGGATCTATTGTCACTGGTGGGGATTTATTTTTTGTGGGGGTCTATTCTTGCTGGGTAGGTCTATTGTTGTTGGCTGGGGGGTTAATTGTTGCTGGGAGGGATCTACTGTTGAGGGAGAGGTCTATTGTTGCTGACTGCTGGGGAGTCTATTAATGATGGCTGCTGGGAGATTTGTTGCTGCTGAGGGTCTATTGTTGCTGGGGTGGTATTTTGTTTTGGGGGGTCCATTGTTGCTGGGGGAGGTCTGTTGTTGTGTGGGGGATCTATTGTTGCTGTGGTGGGGTCTGTTGTTGCTGGGGGAGTACGCATATTTGCATACTCTCGGCGCCAAGAGGTTACATAATTTTGTCCTTTCCTCCCTCCATAGCTGGGGGATGCTCTACGTCAGGGCTGTCCAACCTTTTGATCTTCCTGGGCCACACTGGAAGAGAAGAAATTTCCTTGGGCCACACATAAAATACACTAACAATAAGGATAGCTGATGAGCAGTTCCTCCTGTGGCTTTCAGTTGGTAGGAGCGATCGCTGGGCCCGTCCACTATAATGACAGGTCGCTGGCAGCAGCACCTATTCGCTGCTCTCTGCACAGCCAATGATTACTTGTGAATGGAGCCAGCAGCTGCAGGAAGAACTACTGCTACAATTCGCACTGGCCCTAATCACTAGCCCTCCCCAGGACCCTCCTAGATCCGGCCATGCAGCATTTACTTGCCTGTTAGTTTTATTGCAAACATGGTAGCCCCGGCATCCCTCCAGATGTGTGTTTGCCTGGCTTGTCAATGTAGACTGCCGTGGCTGTTATGTTTGCAAGACATCCCCATACATACATGCATGGGCCGGGCTTGTCTGTGTTGGTTGCCATGGATGCTGTGCTTGCAGGACATCCTCGGGGTCTGTCCAGATGGGCCCAATCCACACTATTTTTTTTTTTTTTTCTTATTTATTTTTATCTAAGGTACTTATATAGCGCCGTCAATTTACACAGAGCTTTACATATACATTGTACATTCACATAAGTCCCTACCCTCAAGGAGCTTACAATCTAACTCACATTTATATACTAGGGCCAATTTAGACAGAAGCCAATTAACCTACCAGCATGTCTTTGGAGTGTGGGAGGAAATCGGAGTACCCGGAGGAAACCCACGCAGGCAGAGGGAGAACATGCATCGCCAGGCAGGTAGTGTCGTGGTTGGGATTCGAAACCAGCAACCCTTTCTACTGCTAGGCGGGAGTGCTACCCACTACACCACTGTGCCACCCTCACTATAAATTCTAGGGCCGCATGCGACCTGCGGGCCATGGGTTGGACACCCCTGCTCTACGTAGTTAGTCCCTCCTTTCTTTTTCATGCTGAGCCTCCATTCATCACATGTACTGTATACTGCTAAAACTAGGGTTGCCACATGTTCTCAGACATCTCAAGTCACCCTCAAGTGCTGCCCAATATCCCGTTTGCGGGGCTGATCCTTGATGGTCCCCTGGTTCACAGTCAGAAATGATCGGTGCAGCGGGAGGGGACAGCTGTGAACACCGATCTCCCTGTATAGCTGACATCCACTGTCCCTCCTGCTGCACCGATCATCCCTGACTGTTCCCTGTATCCTCCTCCTCCAGCCCCCCTCCGTGTCCTTCTACCCCCCTGTTCTTCTCCCCCAGTTTTTTTACAGCTCCCCTCCATGTCCTTCACCCCCCCCCCTTCTTCTCCGATCTGTGTCCTCAGGCTCAGGTCTATTTAGATCGCTGATATCTTACCACCGCCCCCCCCCCCCAAACAGGGTTGATTTAAAAAAAAAAATACAAAAAATTAAATTGTAGACAAAAATTATAAAAACTTAAATTATAAAAAAATATATAAAATAAAAAACTACTGACACCACCCCCTGCCCTACGAACACTGCCCCAACCCCCTCCCCCCAAAAAGCATTTAAAAATAAATAAATAAATTGTAAAACAAATAATATGTAAAAATAAAAACTACTGACACCATCCACTGCCCTACTGACACCATCACCGCCACATACTCCCCACCCCTAAAATAACAGTTGTAAAAAATAATATAGAAAATAATAACAACAAAAAACTACTGACACACTGCTCTGCTGACACTGTCCACTACCCCCTCCCCCAATCATTGTGAAAAACAAAAAATAAAAGAATAAATTGTAAAAAATAATTAAAAAAATTAAATTGTAAAAAAAAATACTAAAAATAAAGAACTACTGGCACCGTCCACTGCCCTACTGACACCATCCTGCACATACCACTCACCGCTGTACACTCCACACTCCTCACATGCACATTATACCCACCTACATACACCCCGCACTCCTCTTCTGCACATACTACCCACCGCCATACACTCCGCACTGTACATTCCCGATTTAACAGCACAAGGCACCTTTTTGGGACAACAAAATGCTTTATTAGTTTATTTGACAGACCAGTGGGAAGCAAATGAGAGAAATTCAGTGTTAGGGTTTACATAGAGTACACTTTAAGTGATGTGTATTTTTTTTTTCTGCTGATGATAGCTGTCTATAATTGTACATAAAGTGATGTGGGGCAGACTTATCTTCAGCCTAAATTTTTTTTAATAAAAGGGTGTCCCTCTTTCTCACTTCAGAACATGGCACACACTCCTGCTACAACTTTCCCCTATAAAGTACTTACCTTCCCAGTGTAGAACAAGTCTTCTCTCCTTATGGTTTTATCTGCGATCTTCTTACGGATGGCCCGACCAACTTCAGCCTCATTTTCATGCAGGTATGCCCCATCGATATGGCGGTACCCGGCTTTGATGGCCAGCTCCGTGGCCTCTTCCACCTTATGCCTGGGGTACTGAGAAAAGCCATTGTGATTTATATATAAAAATTTCTCTACTAAATCATAGAATATTATAATGTTTAATGCATTAATTCATTGAAACAGTAGACTCCATTCACAAACCAATAATTCATCAATTAAGTTTATTTTCCAACATTATTCTCAACATTGTCATGCCAATTTACAGACTGTCTTAAGGCAGCAATAAACCACCATGCTTTTTTTTCTAACCTGCAAGGTAAAGTTATAATGTGCTAGTATGCATTGCATACTAGCACATTATGTGAAACTTACCGTAAAACAAAGCCCTCCAGCGACGTGCGGACAGGGCTTCCATCTTCACCAGGTCTTCCTTCTGGGTTCACGTCCTCTGGCCATCTGATTGTCTGCACAGCGATGACATCACTACCGTGCGAGCCGCCATTCACGGCACAGGAGTCTGAAGGAACGGTACGGGCATGAAGTTCCTTCAGAGCGCATGCGCCGGTGACGTCACTGGCCCATTCACAAGTAAATATCTCCTAAACGGTGCACGTTTAACAGATATTTACTGTACCTATATGTAAGCCTTATTATACAGTAGAGTCTATGGTGTTTTACTAGTTAAAGTAACTGTTTCCCTAAATATCATATTATAATAAATATATATAGGTTCAGATCTGCCACTAAACCACCTGACCAATTATAGCATGCTTCTGACTCACACCACCTCCCAATTACAGCCTGCCACTTGAAAACATGCCCCCTGCTCAAGCACTGCCTGCTTCTTGCCTATAGCAGCCACTACCGATAATCGCAAAAGAATCCGGCAGGCTGGTTGTACCCAAGTTGATCGATCAATCAACTGGGTACATTCGGCTTGCCCATTACCGGTTCGAATCTTGGCTGGTTCCTGCTGAACTATCTGAGATTTTAATCGTGTATGGCCGGCCTTAGGCTCGGTTCACACTATGAACCACATAAGGTTCGCACAGGAACTGCACAGCATTCTTGTTCAATTTACATGCAATCCAGTGCGATGCAATTTGAGCCCATCAATTTTGAATGGACTCAAATTGCACCACATTTCACTAAAGACGTACATGCAGCAATTTTGGAACCGCAGTGCAATTGGATCACATGATCATTTTGTACCATGTGATCCAGTGTGATCCAGTGCTGGCAAATGCACTGCTTTTGGGACCTGTTTTTGGGGTGTTGTTAAGATTGCACTGACACTCGCTACAGATCGCAAGGGCAGTGAGAATTAAATGCGGTGAGATAAACCTGCACGGATTATGACGTTTCCTGCACCGCATTAGTGTGAACCTAGCCTTAGACTATGAAATACAAGCATACTGTGTGTTTGCACAGTGTCCTGTAACCTCCCTCTCCTCATTATTAGGAAGGAGAGATGCATGGTCACATGACAGAGTTTTTTAACCTTGTAAAAGAATTACGATAATTTCTGAAACTATGCAAATGCAGTTAGGTTCAGTTTACTCTGTGATGTGATTTTGAGGTGACGTTTAGTGCCAAAATGTAGTGCAATTTTGATGCAATTTTGGTTGTGTTTTTGGATATGGTTTGCGTATTCAATGGGCCAATCGCACTGCAAATCGTACCAACGTAGCACAGGAACCTTTTCCAAAATCACACCACATGGAGTCACATTGATGTGAACAGGCACCACTGAAAGTAATGTGATTTCCCTTGTCATGCAATTTTGTGTGACTCAAGTCACATCTGAAATCACACTAGTGTGAACGGAGCCTTATGGCGCCTGCATAGTTATAACTGTATTAAAATGTGTCTATAATGTTCACAACTACTTTAGTATTTATGGTATGCTGCCACACTGTGGTCATTGTTTTAACTACATGTAATTTTCTGTAATTCCTCCTCTGTATGATGTAGATTCCTCCATCTTCATTTGTGAGCCCCTGTATTGTACCTACAAGACAAACATTGAGGCTAGGAAAGAAAATATCCAGTCTGACCACATTAAAGTGGTTGTAAAGGCACAAGGTTTTTTTACCTTCATGCATTCTATGCATGAAGGTAAAAAACCTTCTGTGTCCAGCAGTCCCCGTAATACTTACCTGAGCCCCCTCTCAATCCAGCAATGTCCACGAGAGCCTTGAATGGACACACAGAGCAGCGGCTCAAAAAGCGTATATTAATTGGTTTGCGCAAAAGTTATAGCGCCTACAAAATAGGGGATAGATTTATGGCATTTTTATAATTTTTTTTTTTTTACTAATAATGGAGGCGATCTGCGATTTTTATCAAAACTGCGACATTATGGCGGACATGTCGGACACTTTTGACACATTTTTGGTTCGATTGACAATTATACAGCGATCAGTGCTATTAAAATGCACTGATTACTGTATAAATGTCACTGGCAGGGAAGGGGTTAACACTAGGGGCGATCAAGGGGTTAATTGTGTTCCCTATGTGTGTGTACTAACTGTGGGGGATGGGACTGACTATAGGAGATGAGAGATCGTGGTTCCCAGCTCGTAGGAACTCACAATCTCTCTCTCCTCTCCTCACAGAACTGGGATGTGTGTGTTTACACACACACGTTCCTGTTCTGCCTCTTGCACCTCCGCTGTGTAACGAGCACACCGATCGACGTATAGCTACAACGGTTCGTGGGATCATGCCGACCTGCCGCAGTGTAATGACTGCGGCTGGTCGGCAAGTGGTTAAATTGACACTAACGTCTTGGGGGGTTTTTTCGTAACAAAATTACAAACATGTTGTTATACTTACCTGCTCTGTGCAGTGGTTTTGCACAGAGCAGCCCAGATCCTCCTCTTCTCGGGTCCCTCTTCTCTGTTCCTGGCCCCCCCCTCCTGTTGAGTGCCCCCACAGCAATCAGCTTGTTATGGGGGCACCGAGCTGAGCCACAGCTCCCTGTGTCCATCGAGACACAGAGCCGCAGCCCGGCCCTGCCCCCTTTTTCTCCTCATTGGCTCACTTACTTTGATTGACAGCAGCAGGTGCCAATGGCGTCACACTGCTGTCTCAACCAATGATGAGGGGTGACAGCTGAGTCTCTCATTCAACATCGCTGGATCTAGATGGATCTCAGGTAAGTATTGGGGGGGGGGGGCTGCTGCACACAAAAGGCTTTTTATCTTACTGCATTCTATGCAGTAAGATAAAAAAGCCTTCTGCCTTTCAAACCCTTTAATAAGAACCTTGAATGCATTCACACCTGTGAATGCGACCTGCCTTTGATTGGATGGAAGAACCCCAATGAGGGTTCTCATGATTAGCTGCAAATGGCAGCCCCATTGAAAGCAATGGGAGGCTGCTTACTCTTGCAGTTAATTGAGGCCACTCGCATGTAATCTCTCATGCAGCGATCACATGCAAGTGATCAGCCCTGGATGCAGCAGGTATAGAATTCTCCTTCGTACTTAAGATAGTTGTGAGTTAAACAACAGCATGATTTTATTAAAAAGAGCTATGATCACAGCACACATTTTCATTTTATAACATCAGCATTGTAACAGCAATGCTAACAATATTTTTTTGACAATCCAATATATGATATAGGTGCTGAAGCTTTCTTAAACTCAACTTTTTTGGTAAGAAGGGGGATTCTATATTCAATTAGGGCTCCGTTCACATTGTGACTTGTCATTGTGGTTGAAAATGACAAGTCGCAATCCATTCTTTTCAATGATACCCATTCAGATCAGTGCAACTTAAAGTTGCAGTGGTTTTGAAAAGGTGTCTCCACTACTTTGATGTGACTTTTTATGCACTCAAAGTTGCAGCAAGTCGTGCCCCAAAGTCACACGATTTCCAAACGCAAGTGTGAATAGAGCCTAACAGGTGTGGCGATGGGTGCTATATTGGCACCTAACCTAGCTAATTTATGGTAGAGTGGGATGAAAAATGTTTATATTTTTTGGAATATAAAGTCAGAGTTATTATCATATGAGATTTATTGATGATGTATTTGATTTGGAAAGGAACACAGGGAGATTTATGTTTGTTCTGAAATTATTTAAATAATGATGAAAAAAAAATTCCCTTTCATACCAATCTAGAAACAAAAATAATAATTTTTGTACGTCACTATTTTTTAGAGATGGTTTGGGTAGTAAAGTCTTTTTCAAGGATACTGATAGAAATATTTGTTTGACAATAAATTGTTGTTATCATCCTATTTGTTTAAAAAATATAGGCCTGGGTTCACAAAAAAAATTGTAATGATATGCACCTGTCAAAGAGGTGCGGAAAAATTGGTCTTTGGGTGTTCATTGTGCCCACGAAACCTACACCAAAAACATTCTTCCAGATGAAATCAACACCCATAACACGAGGCAGCCTAGAAGTCCTGCAGAGATTCCACATCCCAAAAACACTTAATGGGCAACATCAGCATCAGGGGCTTCATAGCTGCTGGTAATCCAGGACTGATTTATTTTGATAAACAGCTGACAGCCCTGGGCGGTGAGGACTAAAAAAATTCAGAAATGCATCACTCAGGCGGCCGCCTTCTCCACTACTCCTCTCTTGACCAACAGAAGCATCAAAACTATGTTTTCCACGACACTGTAACCTATCAGAGTCGGGAAGAGCGTTCGATAAACTTCTCTTTAAGGTGTCCTCAAGAGATTTAATCTTCTGCACTCTCTGTGGGGACGGATGAGTTCTGGGGCTTTTCCCTTATAATGGTGGTCAAGGAGGGTTGCCAACCAATAGTGATCCTTTTCCTTTACGGCACGTATTCTTGGGTCCTTTCGCAGGCTTTGAAGCATGAGGGAGCCCATGCGCCGTAAATTTGTGGAGGCATGAGAAGCAGACTCCTCAGGGTCACTGAGGATTATAGTATCTGGAACTGCCTCCTCCCAGCCACATACTACTCCCAAGTGTTCTGTGGATGGAAAACCATTTCTTACTGTTTGACGTATGTCTTCCTCTGCTTCAATGCCTCTGAAACTGCCAGGATCCTCCTCCTCTCTCTCTTGTGTGTTCTGTGTCATTGGAACAATGGTGTCTGCATAAAGTGGGTCTTGAGAGGAAAGGAAGTCCTCCTCTTTGTCCCGCTGCTCTGCCTCGAGTGCCCTGTCCATAATGCCACGCAGAGTCTGCTCCAGCAGGAACACCACAGGGATTGTTTCACTGATGCATGCATTGTCACAGCTCACCATCCTTGTGGCCTCCTCAAATGGTGAAAGTACACTGCATGCATCCTTTATGAGCAGCCATTGGCGCGGGGAAAAAAAAGCCAAGCCGGCCTGAGCCTGTCGTTGTGCCATATTTACACAGGTACTCATTTACGGCCCTCTGCTGCATGTGCAGACGCTACAGCATTGCCAAAGTTGAGTTCCACCTGATCGGCATATCACAAATCAGACAGTTTACAGGCAGGTGGAATTCCTGCTGAATTTCAGCCAACCGAGCACTGGCTGTGCATGACCGCCTAAAATGGCTACACGGTCTTGTGGCCTGCTTTAGTAGATCTTCCAACCCTTGGTACCTATTTAGGAAATGCTGCACCACCAAATTGAAGACATGTGCCAGGCATGGCACATGTGTCAACTTTCCCTGTCTAAGGGCGGACAGGAGGTTTGTGCCATTATCACACACCACCATTCCTGGCTCCAGCAGGAGTGGTGTGAACCACCTCTGGGTCTGTCCCAGCAGAGATGCAAGAATCTCTGCTCCCGTGTGGTTTCTGTCCCCTAGACACACCAGCTGAAGCACTACATGGCACCTTTTAGCCTGACTCATTGAATAGCCCTTTGAACGCTTAGGGGGTACTTGACATTCATAGGACAATTCAGCAGAGGAGGGCATGGAGGAGGAGGAGGGGGTAGAGTTGACAAATTTGGCATCATCACCAGCTGTATGGAGACGGGGGGGCACAACAAGCTGCAGCACTAAGGTCTGTCCTGCATCCTTCCAAGTTGCAAGCAGAGTTACCCAGTGTGCTGTGAACAAAATATATCGTCCCTGTCTATGCTTGCTGGACCACATGTCAGCAGTAACGTGGACTTTGCGGCTGACTGCCTTGCCCAACAATGCCGCAACATTTCCTTCCACGTGATGGTAGAGAAATGGAAAGGCCTTACGTGAAAAGAAATTGTGACTGGGAACCTGCCATTGTGGGACAGCACATTCTGCAGATTCATGGAAGGGGGCAGAATCCACCAGAAAGGCAGAAGTTGTAGAGTCAGCAGTTTTGACAAGCTTGCACTTAGACGCTGGGAATGTGGATGGCAGGGACTGTATTTTTTTCCTTCCACTGCAGCAGATGGGGCAGAGAAATTTGCCGGCTATAGTTTACAGCTGGTGATGTGCTGCTGGCAGATGTGCTGCAAGGACCTGGGACACCCTGCGCTATACCATCATCCCTGTCAGTGGAGGCTGCTGAGAGGTCATGAGGTATAGCAGGGACAGACTAAGGTGAGTAAGGAGGAGGCACAGATTTGTGCCCCTTTTGTGTGGGTTTTAGGTGTTCTTGCCAATGGGTTAAGTGGTGGGAGGTTAAATGCCTTCTCAAGAATGTGGTACCCAAATGGTCGGTGTTTTTGTCATGCTTGATGCACTTGAGACAAAGTTTGCAAAGAGCAACAGTACAATCGGCTGCACATGTACTAAAAAAGGCCCAGACAGCTGAGCTGTGGGAAGTGGGCCGGGAGACAACAGCTCCATAATGTGATGGAATAGGGTGGCTGCTCTCTACTCTTCCATTATTGCTGCCCCGTTGGGCTTTTGCCTCACCCTCACTTTCCTCCTCTGCTCTATCAGGCACCCAATCGAGTCAGTGACCTCATCATCGTCATCATCTCCTCCATCCTCATTATCACTGTAGACAACTTGGCAATACGCTGCGGCTGGGGGAACATGACTCCCAATTTGTGTACCAGTGTTCTCCCCTCCCTGTAGGCTCATGTTCCCGCCTTCCTCAACCTTAGAGTCAAAACCAACATCTGAATCGAGTAATGGCTGTGCATTGTCAAGGAGCAAGTGGCTGACACTGTGTTAAAATAACTCTGTTGACTCCTCCATGCCTGATGCTGGGGCTATGGCAGCAATAGCTGTGGACAAGGAGGCAGGTTTTGCCACTCTGGCAGCTGCAAGGGACTGCGCACTAGTCTATGCTTGGGTGACGGAGGATGAGGACGGTTTAGTAAGCCAGTCCACCACCTCCTCTGCATGCGTTAAACTTGCAGTAACGCACAGAAGTATGCGGCATTAAACTTGCAGTAACGCAATGAAATATATGGCATTAAACTTGCAGTAACGCACAGAACTATATGGCGTTAAACTTGCAGTAACGCAATTAAATATATGGCATTAAACTTGCAGTAACGCACAGAACTATATGGCGTTAAACTTGCAGTAACGCACAGAACTATATGGTTTTAAACTTGCAGTAATGCAATTAAATATATGGCGTTAAACTTGCAGTGACACACAAAATTATACAGCGTTAAAACTTCAGTAACGCACAGAACTATATGGCGCTAAACTTGTCGTAATGCACAGAACTGTACGGCGTTAAACTTGCAGTAATGCAATGAAATATATGCCGTTAAACTTGCAGTAACACAATAAAATATACAGCGTTAAACTTGCAGTAATGCAATGAAATATACGGCGCTAAACTTGCAGTAACACACAGAACTATATGGCTTTAAACTTGCAGTAACGCACAGAACTATATGGCGTTAAGCTTGCAGTAACACACAGAACTATATAGCCTTAAACTTGCAGTAATGCAATGAAATATACGGCGCTAAACTTGCAGTAATGCAATGAAATATACGGCGCTAAACTTGCAGTAATGCACAGAACTATATGGCGTTAAGCTTGCAGTAACACACAGAACTATATAGCCTTAAACTTGCAGTAATGCAATGAAATATACGGCGCTAAACTTGCAGTAATGCACAGAACTATATGGCGCTAAACTTGCAGTAATGCACAGAACTATATGGCGTTGAACTTGCAGTAACGCAATGAAATATACAGCGTTAAACTTGCAGTAATGCACAGAACTATATGGAGTTAAAATTGCAGTAACACAATAAAATATACTGTGTTAAACAGTCACTACACTCACACTGACTGAACTATCCCTACATTCACACTAATGTAAAGATGAATGGTGGTCACTACACTCACACTGAACTATCCCTAGATTCACACTAAACTGATATTCTACACAGACAATAGAATCAGAATAAAACACTATGCCCTGTACACGATAGAACATTTTCTGTCGGAAAATCCTATGGGAACTTGTTGTCGGAAATTCCGACCGTTTGTAGACTCCATCGGATATTTTCCATCGGAATTTCCGTCACACAAAATTTGAGATCTGGATCTCAAATTTTCCCACAACAAAATCTGTTGTCGTAAATTCCGATCGTGTGTACACAATTCCGACGCACAAAGTTCCACGCATGCTCGGAATCAAGCAGAAGAGCAGCACTGGCTATTGAACTTTAATCTCCTCGGCTCGTCGTACGTGTTGTAAGTCACCGTGTTCTTGACGTTCGGAATTTCCGACAAGATTTGTTTGACCGTGTTTATGCAAGACAAGTTTGAGCCAACATCCATCGGAAAAAAACATGGATTTTGTTGTCGGAAAATCCTATCGTGTGTACAGGGCATAACTGTCTAATAGTACTGAACAGAGCCCTTTACTTTAACGCCATATAGTTCTGTGTGTTACTGCAAGTTTAGCGCCGTATATTTTATTACTTTACTGCAAGTTTAACGCTGTATATTTCATTGCGACACTGCAAGTTTAACGCCGTATAGTTCAGTGAGTTACTGCAAGTTAAACGCTGTATATTTAATTGCATTACTGCAAGTTTAAAGTTTAACACTGTATATTTCATTGCGTTACTGTGCTTTATGAATGGCCCTGCAACAGGGGACAGGGTCAAAAACAGGTACCCGCCCCCATCTGCCCTGAAAGGTGCCAAATGTGGCAGCGGTAGGGGGAGGAAGAAAACAAGGGATGCTTTCCCTTTTGGGTGGAGCTCTGCTTTAACCAGTTTACTGCAACTCTCTTCCTGTGCTGTAAATATAAGCGGGGGGGGGGGGGGGTTGTGTGCAGCTGTGGGTTGTGAGACCCATAAGAGATCGAGACATAGGATGAGACCTGGAGGAGCAGAAGAAGTTCATCACTGCCCGCATGTAGAGACATTAAGCTTGAGGTTTGCCTGGAAGACACCAGGTCTGGAGTATGCCCCTGAAGGACTTACACTTACGCGAGAGAGAGCCTCTGAAGAACTATGATTACAGGACTGCACTTTTGCAGGTATGCTGGAGCAGCACTCAAGCCTGTAGTTATAGTTAGGGAATTAGGAATGAATAATGCCTTGCCTGTTGGACTGTAAGATGTCTATTGTGCCCTTTTTTCTAAGTAAAAGTATTGAAACGTTGTCCATGCCTGCTCAGAAGTTATTAAAGCGTTGTATTGTAAGTAACCGGCACACACATAGTCCACATAGTTGGTCTTAACACACTTTGGTATGAAGATGTTGGTGTAGAATGGAGTAATTTGAAGACACAAGTGGGTACCTAGAGTAATGGAAGTTTAGCAAGCAGGCTGTCAATAGCGTGTACGGGACGTGACTAACAACCACACAGCAACACAGCAGGCATAACAACTTATAACATCCAAGTGAAAGATATAACATCAACATAAAAAAACTAAAAAATTGGAAAAAAGGATCACCCTGTTGTGTCAATAATTTGTTAAACCATCTTTTGCTTTAATTTCAGCCTTTATTCTGTTGGGATATATATACAGTGAGTAAAATATGTATTTAACACATCACCATTTTTCTAGGTAAATATATTTCTAAAGGTGCTATTGACATGAAATTTTCACCCCATGTCTGTAACAATCCATGCAATTCATACAAACAAAGAAAACAAAACAAATAAGTTCAGAAATTACAAATTAAGTTATGTGTAATAAAATGGAAGGATATAGGGAAAAAGTATTAAACACACTAACTGAAATGTATTTAATACTTCGTACAAAATCCTTTGTTGGTAATGACAGCTTCAAGATGCCTCCTGTATGGAGAAACTAGTCGCATGCATTGCTCAGGTGTGATTTTGGCCCACTCTTCCACACAGTCTTCAAATCTTCCGTTCTTCAAAAGGTTCTGTGGGCCTCTTCTATGAACTCTGATCTTTAGTTCTCTCCATAGATTTTCTATTGGATACAAGTCAGATGATTGGCTGGGCCATTCTAGCAGCTTTATTGTATTTCTTTAAAACCAATTGAGAGTTTCCTTAGCTTTGTGTTTGAGATCATTGTCTTGCTGAAATGTCCACGCTCGTTTCATCTTTATCATCCTAGATGGCAGCAGACTTTTACCAAGAATGTCTTGGTAAATTTTTCCATTCATCCTTCCTTTTAATGATATGAAGTTTGCCAGTATCCTATGCTAAAAAACAGCCCACACCATGATGTTCCCACCTCCAAACTTCACTGTTGGTATGGGGGTGTGTTTGGGGTAGTGTGCAGTGCCATTTGACCTCCAAACATGGTGTGTATTATGGCATCTAAAGCGTTCAATTTTGTTCTCATCTACCCAGACTATATTCTCCCAGTATTTCACAGACTTGTCTAAATGTTGTGCAGCAAACTTTAAACAAGCTTCAACGTGCTTTTTCTTCAGCAATCAAGTCTTGTGTGGTGAGAATCAGTACTGTATTTAGGCCTAGGCCGAGAAGGCCCAGGCCTAGGGCGGCACTTTGCGGGGGGGCGGCAACCCCCCCACGAAAAAAAAAGCACCTGCATCCTCCTCCCGACTCACGCATCCGAGGAGTAAATCTAAATGAGATCGCTATGGGAGTGCGGGGAGGGGGGGGGGGGCGTACTGCACCCGGGTGACACCAGGAAGCAGTTGTAGTGGGTGCAGTCACCCCCCCCCCCCCCATCGGCAAAGCGGTGATCACACATCACAGGCAGCGGCGCTGTAACAGGGAGAGGAGAGCTGTGTACATAGCGTCTGTGTATTTCCCCCGCTCACCCCCCCTCCTTTCTCCTGTCAGCTGAAGTTGAACAGGAGAGGAGAGCGGCTCGTTCCCCTAAGCGCCGCCCGGCTCTCTGCCCGCTCTTGTCATAGCAGAGAGCCAATCCAAAAACACGGGAATGGGCATTATGGGAAACATAGTCCCAGAAGATTGATGGCCCCAGTATGTCCACAGACATACTACAGGCTACAGTCCCCCAACATACATGCGCTGGGGGGGGGACCTGACCTGGAACCCAGCAAACAGCAGAGTGCTACAGGGGAAGAAAAAGAGAGGACTGTGCTGGGGGAGACCAGATAAAGCCACGCTGTACCCGCACCACCAGATAAAGCCACGCTGTACCCGCACCACCAGATAAAGCCACGCTGTACCCGCACCACCAGATAAAGCCACGCTGTACCCGCACCACCAGAGAGGGAGCCACGCTGTACCCGCACCACCAGATAAAGCCACGCTGTACCCGCACCACCAGATAAAGCCACGCTGTACCCGCACCACCAGATAAAGCCACGCTGTACCCGCACCACCAGATAAAGCCATGCTGTACCCGCACCACCAGATAAAGCCACGCTGTACCCGCACCACCAGAGAGGGAGCCATGCTGTACCCGCACCACCAGATAAAGCCACGCTGTACCCGCACCACCAGATAAAGCCACGCTGTACCCGCACCACCAGATAAAGCCACGCTGTACCCGCACCACCAGATAAAGCCACGCTGTACCCGTACCACCAGAGAGGGAGCCATGCTGTACCCGCACCACCAGATAAAGCCACGCTGTACCCGCACCACCAGATAAAGCCATGCTGTACCCGCACCACCAGAGAGGGAGCCACGCTGTACCCGCACCACCAGATAAAGCCACGCTGTACCCGCACCACCAGATAAAGCCACGCTGTACCCGCACCACCAGAGAGGGAGCCATGCTGTACCTGCACCACCAGATAAAGCCACGCTGTACCCGCACCACCAGATAAAGCCACGCTGTACCCGCACCACCAGATAAAGCCACGCTGTACCCGCACCACCAGATAAAGCCACGCTGTACCCGCACCACCAGAGAGGGAGCCATGCTGTACCCGCACCACCAGATAAAGCCACGCTGTACCCGCACCACCAGATAAAGCCATGCTGTACCCGCACCACCAGAGAGGGAGCCACGCTGTACCCGCACCACCAGATAAAGCCACGCTGTACCCGCACCACCAAAGAGGGAGCCATGCTGTACCCGCACCACCAGATAAAGCCACGCTGTACCCGCACCACCAGATAGAGCCACGCTGTACCCGCACCACCAGAGAGGGAGCCACGCTGTACCCACACCACCAGATAAAGCCACGCTGTACACGCACCACCAGAGAGGGAGCCACGCTGTACCCGCACCACCAGATAAAGCCACGCTGTACCCGCACCACCAGATAAAGCCACGCTGTACCCGCACCACCAGAGAGGGAGCCACGCTGTACCCGCACCACCAGAGAGGGAGCCACGCTGTACCCGCACCACCAGATAGAGCCACGCTGTACCCGCACCACCAGAAGGGGGGTGTTCATATTTAAATTAGGGGGTGCCCAAGTTTAGTCAGGCCTAGGGCAGCACAAAACCTAAATACACCACTGGTGAGAGAGGACCACCACCAGAGAGGGAGCAACGCTGTACCCGCACCACCAGAGAGGGAGCCATGCTGTACCCGCACCACCAGATAAAGCCACGCTGTACCCGCACCACCAGATAAAGCCATGCTGTACCCGCACCACCAGAGAGGGAGCCACGCTGTACCCGCACCACCAGATAAAGCCACGCTGTACCCGCACCACCAGATAAAGCCACGCTGTACCCGCACCACCAGAGAGGGAGCCATGCTGTACCCGCACCACCAGATAAAGCCACGCTCTACCCGCACCCCCAGATAAAGCCACGCTGTACCCGCACCACCAGATAAAGCCATGCTGTACCCGCACCACCAGATAAAGCCACGCTGTACCCGCACCACCAGAGAGGGAGCCATGCTGTACCCGCACCACCAGATAAAGCCACGCTGTACCCGCACCACCAGATAAAGCCATGCTTTACCCGCACCACCAGAGAGGGAGCCACGCTGTACCCGCACCACCAGATAAAGCCACGCTGTACCCGCACCACCAGATAAAGCCACGCTGTACCCGCACCACCAGAGAGGGAGCCTCGCTGTACCCGCACCACCAGAGAGGGAGCCACGCTGTACCCGCACCACCAGATAGAGCCACGCTGTACCCGCACCACCAGAGAGGGAGACACGCTGTACCCGCACCACCAGATAAAGCCACGCTGTACCCGCACCACCAGAGAGGGAGCCACGCTGTACCCTCACCACCAGATAAAGCCACGCTGTACCCGCACCACCAGAGAGGGAGCCACGCTGTACCCGCAACACCAGAGAGGGAGCCACGCTGTACCCGCAACACCAGATAAAGCCACGCTGTACCCGCACCACCAGAGAGGGAGCCACGCTGTACCCTCACCACCAGATAAAGCCACGCTGTACCCGCACCACCAGATAAAGCCACGCTGTACCCGCCCCACCAGAGAGGGAGCCACGCTGTACCCGCAACACCAGAGAGGGAGCCACGCTGTACCCGCACCACCAGATAGAGCCACACTGTACCCGCACCACCAGAGAGGGAGCCACGCTGTACCCGCACCACCAGAGAGGGAGCCACGCTGTACCCGCACCACCACAGAGGGAGCCACGCTGTACCCGCACCACCAGAGAGGGAGCCACGCTGTACCCGCACCACCAGAGAGGGAGCAACGCTGTACCCTCACCACCAGAGAGGGAGCAACGCTGTACCCGCACCACCAGAGAGGGAGCAACGCTGTACCCGCACCACCAGAGAGGGAGCCACGCTGTACCCGCACCACCAGAGAGGGAGCCACGCTGTACCCGCACCACCAGAGAGGGAGCCACGCTTTACCCGCACCACCAGAGAACCACAGGATCACTGTTGCGGTTTTGCTGGGTCTGGTAAGAGGGCCTGTTGGCCATTATCCATTACTGTTCTTACGGACTGAGCCGTGCCTAACCTATTCTCTAGGCCTTATTGACCACCACAACAACCCTCTCTGTCCTCCTCCCCCAACGTCCCTCTGTCTTCCTCAGATGAAGATGACAGGGCGGGTCTTAAAAAGGAAGGGGTGTGGCCTTGACAGGAAGGGGTGGTTCATATTTAAATTAGGGGGTGCCCAAGTTTAGTCAGGCCTAGGGCAGCACAAAACCTAAATACACCACTGGTGAGAATGCATACAGGTCATGGTGGTTGAGTGCATTATTTATTGTTTTCTTTGAAACAATTGTACCTGCTAATTCCAGGTCTTTCTGAGGCTCTTCTCAAGTGGTCCTTGGCTCTTGGACAACCCTTCTGATAATTCTTTTCACTCCTCTGTCAGAAATCTTGCAAAGAGTACCTGGTCGTGGCTGGTTTATGGTGAAATTATGTTCTTTCCACGGTTTTGGATTATGGCTGGAACATTAAGAAGTTTGGAAATCCTTCTGAAATCAATGACATCAGTATGTTTTGCAACAATAAGGTTATGAAGGTCTTGAGAGAGCTCTCTGCTTTTACCCATCATGAGATGTTTCTTGTGTGACACCTTTTGTAATGAGATACCTTTTTATAGGCCTTCAGTTAAAACTGAACCAGCAGATATCAATTTGCACTGACAAGGGGCAGGTTTGCTTTCTAATTACTAATAGATTTCAGCTGGTGTCTTGGCTTTCCATGCCGTTTTTTCACCTCCCTTTCATCATGTGTTCAATACTTTTTCCCTGTGTCATTCACTTTTATTACACATAACTTAATTTCTTTTGCGTTCTTTGTATGTATGCATTGCATGGGTTGTTACTGATGTAGCACTCTCTAGTGTGCTAGGGAAATAGTTCCGTTTTTTTTTTTTTTGGAGTAGGTACATTTTCAGGCTTGGCTGGCTCAGGGTAGTGCTGGGTGACTCACAGGTGGCCTCATTAGGACCTACTACTTCTTTCCAGAACCTTCTAGGGCTTTTTGGAAAGAGCGGTGGAGAGGGGAGGTGGAGCCACCTGGGGTATTCTGAGGGGCCCCAATCTGGATTGGCAGGGGGCAGGCCTCCTTAAATACACAGGGTCAGCCCAGCTGGGGAGGAGTTGATCGAGTGGAAGATGGAGATGGAGTGCTAGGCTATCAGGGCCTTGGTGGGAGCTCCCCAGTCTGGGGGGGTGACCTTGGGTGTGGGCTCAGTTGCGGACGGGCCCTCTTACAACCCACGGAGGTGTCCTGGCCAGGAGGCACAGAAGGAGCAAGGGAGGACAGCAGGATGAACACTTCTGGGCAAGTCTCCAGGAGTTCCACAGAGGCAGCCAAGAAGGCTGGTGCGTGTACACACAGTCGGGAGGACTGAGATGGAGCAGTCTGGGATGGGTGCAGAGCCAATCTGGAGGATTGTGTTGACACGGGCAGTGGAAAGGGGCAGCTGCAGCCAGGAGGGCTGGGAGTGCCTGAAAAGGTGGTGCTGGGAGCAGTAGCCACAGGGACAGCTAGCACTGGGACACTGCTATATGTTTGCTACACCATAGGGGCCCGCGGTCCCTGCCTGCAAAGGGCATCTGCTTTGGGCCTTGCTGAGCCAGTGTCGGGCCTACAGTGCTAGCTAGCCTGGAAAGAGAAAGGAAGTGATGTGCGGGAGTAGAGAGAAGTAATAGTCTGCAAGCAAGGAAGTGCAGGAGGAGAAGAGGAGATTTTATATATACAGAGGTTTATATACAGTATCTCACAAAGGTAAATACACCCCTCACATTTTTGTAATTATTTTATTATATCTTTTCATGTGACAACACTGAAGAAATTACACTTTGCTACAATGTAAAGTAGTGAGTGTACAGCTTGTATAACAGTGTAAATTTGCTGTCCCCTCAAAATAACTCAATACACAGCCATTAATGTCTAAACCGCTGGCAACAAAAGTGAGTACACCCCAAAGTGAAAATGTCCAAATTGGGCCCAAAGTGTCAATATTTTATGTGGCCACCATTATTAGCACTGCCTTAACCCTCTTGGGCAAGGAGTTCACCATAGCTTTACAGGTTGCCAGTGGAGTCCTCTTCCACTCCTCCATGACGACATAATGATGCTGGTGGATGTTAGACACCTTGCGCTCCTCCATCTTCCGTTTGAGGATGCTCTCCAGATGCTCAATAGGGTTTAGGTCTGACTTCCGACCGGATGTGATCAGAGCAGCACGCTTATCACACCAGCTCCCCTCATCCTGACTCCATCCGCTCACCGGAGAGCTTCTACTTATCACCCGGACCTGCAGTACGGTGGGGGAAGGTTTCCGGCATCTGAGGATGCAAACCGCTGCCACTAAAAAGACCCTGAAGGCACAGAAGCAGCAGAGGCAGACCCGTTCCACGAAGGACATGTCTTGAAGCTCCGCCCCTGCCATCTTGTTACCTCAGCAGTGTGAACAGCGCGCCAAAATGAAGGCTGCAGGGATGGCTCAGGTGCAAGACTCAGTGGAGCCTGGCGTGGAGGGAGAGTTAGGAGAGGAGCCAGTAATGGCTATGGATCCAGAGGCTATCACCAGACCAATACTGAAAGCCATACATGCAAATAAGGCTGAGTTGATGGGGTGCATAGATCATCTGTCAACTCAATGCACCCTTATAAGACATGATCTGGATAAAATCAGAGGCCGTCTTTCCACGGTGGAGACGAGAGTCTCTGAGGTGGAGGATACGTCACACACACAGGGTGCCCAGTTATCAGAGCTGCATGACCTGGTTCGGTCTCTACAGCACAGAGCAGATGATGCTGAGGACAGGCAAAGGAGGAACATTATTCGGGTAGTCGGGCTGCCAGAGGGAGCAGAGGGGGACAGGCCCACACAATTTGCTGAGCTCCTGTTTAAACAGCTCCTATCACGTCAAAATTTGCCCCCACATATGTGGTGGAGAGAGACCTCCTGGAGCCTTCCCCCCTGGCCTTTTCTGGTCAGGTTTTTAAACTATTGTGACCGTGACATGATACTGACCCAATCCAGGAAGAACCAGAAGTTAAAACATGAAAATTCCAGAGTAATGCCGTTCCCTGATTTTTCAGCTGCAACCCAGCAAAAGAGACGCTCCTTTAATGATGTGCGCAGACGCCTGAGAGAGAAAGAGATAAAATACAGTATGCTGTACCCATGTAAGCTACGAGTTCAATACAAAGGGTCGGTGAAGTTCTTTGAAAATCCAACTAAAGTATGTGAATGGTTGGATAGAGAGCTTTGAAAAGGGACTGCCTGCATACCCCCCTCGGGCCATGGTGAGCGAGAGGGGGGTCTAAACTTCCCTGTTCCACTGTTTCTGTTTTCCTGTTTTTTTTTTTTTGATGAACCAGTTTGCCCGGGCACTTGACTTTCATACATGTGCTATTGGGCGCCATCACGTAAGCTATATCTGGGCTGTACACACCTCTTCAGGAGTGAAAGGGGAGGGACAGCCAGAGGATCAGCAAATCCCCATGCATATTTGGACCTGAGAGCCCGAGAGTGAGAGGGAAGTGATGTCAAGTCAAAGGAGAGATGGAAGACACTCCTGGAATTTTGCCTAAAGAAGTATTGGTATTGGTGATACATTTTTTGTTTTTTTACTGGCTATGACTGGATTACATCCCTTTGGTTCTGCGGGAGGGGATTACCACCTCTTCCCTGCTGCGGGGTTATCACCCTGAGTTGTTTTTCTATACCAGTTTTGCTCCATATTCAAGTGGCACGGAGCGTGAAGAAGATATGCAAACTTCAGCTATAGAACTGCCGAACTTTCAATCACCACGGTGGGAAGCCACCGACCAAGTTTTGTTTTATTCAGGGACTAAGCTACATACCAGCTTGTTTTTTTCTCAGTTTTTCTGGGACCAGTTCTGGTATAATAGCGGGGGGGGGTTTGAAGTCGCAGCTCAACAAATTGTAATATTTGCTAGTATTGTTTTTTCCGGGAATTTTACTTATACTGTCCTTGCAGGGGACACAGTGCAAATAATGACATTAAGAAGGGACCACATAGCTATACTTACTAAGGTTAGGATAGTGTCCTGGAATGTTCGGGGCCTGAACCACAAAGTTAAAAGACCCACCTGGATGGAGGCAAGGTTCTAGCGCTAAAAAAAACATGGGTGCAGAGGGCCCTAAATTCAATATACTCTACTTTTGCTAGAGGTGTCTCTATACTTATCAGTAAATCCCTCCCTTGTACACTCCACCAGGTGATCTTGGATCCAGGAGGCAGGTATGTGGCAGTAGAATTAGACATTTGTCACAGGAGATTATTGCTGGTAAATGTTTATGTGCCTCCCCTATTTAAAATACAACTGTTATATGATTTACTGGTTCGGATAGCTCACTGTATGCACCTCCTGATGGTGGTGATGGGGGACTTCACCGCTGTTTTGGACTCAGCGTTGGACTCCTCCAACCCGAATAGAGTTGGTTCCTCTGAATTGAATAGTTGGGCATCTGTGACTGGTTTGACAGAGATATGGCGATGGCAGCATCCCATAGACAGATGCTTTTCCCATGTGTCGACTCACAGATCCTCAGCAAGAATAGATTTGGCATTTGGAAATGACTTATTGCTACCTTTTGTGACTGAGATATCATACTTGGCTGGGGGGATCTCGGATCACAACCCTATGTCTATCATATTAACATTTGTGACCGGGGGACGAAGAGGGGGGTGGAGATTATGGTTACAACATGACCAGGTCTCAGCTCAACTAGAGGAATCAATTAAGACATATTGGGCAGAGAATGCGAACTCCACGGGTCCTCCGGTGGTGTGGGACGCATTCAAAGCAGTGGTGAGAGGGGAAAGCATTTCAGCAATTAAAACAGCCCGCTAAAATGACAACGAGGAACTCAGGCTGCTGCAGCAGAGAGAGAGGGAGAGTGCGGAGGCTTATGCGAGATCTCCTACTGGGGCCTCGTATGACTCTCTACTGGAAGCGCGCCGCCTCTTATTGCTGTATATAGCAGGACTGACCCACTCGGAGAGGACAAAACAGACACATACTATATTTGCTGAAGGGGACAAGAATGGGAAACTTCTGGCAATGTTGGTGGCTGACTATCAACTGATCACTAACATTCCTATGATTAGAGATGGTGGAGGTACAACGCTCACGGATCCAGCATTTATTATGCAAGAGTTTGTCAGGTTGTTTTCAACACTATACTCCCCTATCCCACATTATGACGTAGCAGACTTGGATTCTCTATTGGGGGGGTCTTCGGCTCCCAAGGTTGACACAGGGCGACAGTAATGACTTGGACGCTAAAATCACAGTGAAGAAGGTACAGAACGCAATCTTTGCTTTTCCTACCCATAAAGCCCCCGACCTGATGGTCTTCCAGCAGATTTCTACAAATCCAATGTGGAAACTCTGGTTACTAGGCTGAATTTGCTGCTGGAACACTTTCATGAGCATGACACTCTGCCGGACTCCATGCTGGAGGCATATATGATCCTTCTGCTTAAACCAGGTATAGACCTGGCGGAGTGTGCCTCTTACCGTCCCATAGCCCTCCTTAACACGGACTTAAAGATACTGACGAAAGTCCTAGCACTCAGACTAGCTAACGTTATACCCTCCATAGTCGACATAGATCAAACAGGGTTTATGCTGGGCAAATCCACTGATACTAATTTGAGGAGACTCTTCACCCACCTACAAATTGATCCACTGGACACCAGGACTAGAATAGTAGTCTCGATAGATATTGAGAAAGCTTTTGACTCGGATGAATGGGAGTATATGTTCAGGGTCCTGGAGTCCATGGGATTTGGGCCTTAATTTAGGAAATGGATATCTATGTTATTTAGACACCCTAGGGTGGCGGTCCGTATGGGATCTTCCATATCTGACTCCTTTGAAGTAAGAAGGGGTACCAGGCAGGGATGCCCACTTTCCCCCTTCCTATTTGCCCTAGCCATGGAACCGCTTGCGGTTACATTTAGGTCGTCAGGGGAGATGCAAGGCTATTAAAGTAGGTATGATACATGATACATCTCTTGCGCTATACAGTACGCTGATGATATGCTTTTGTTTCTTAGTGATCCGGGAGATTCCTTGCGAGCAGCACTGGGTATTTTTGAAACATTTGCGAAGTATTCCGGGTTGAAGGTAAATTGGAGTAAGTCTTCTATTCTCCCCATAGATATTGGAGCCAAAGAACTAGCGGATCCCAATCTGCCACTTCAATGGGTCACATCCCTTAAATATCTAGGAGTCAGAATTACAGCGAACGTCCATGACTACATCCCCCTTAATCTGCTTTCGCTACTGACACTACTTAAGCAAAAAACTCAGGCATGGACAAAATTACCATTATCCTTGATAGGCAGGATTAGTCTGCTTAAAATGAAACTTCTCCCAGTGATACTATACTTTTTATGGCATGCTCCCACTTGGGTACCGAAATCATATTTTAAGAAAATAGATATCATAGCCACCTCCTTTCTGTGGGCACCTAAACCCCCAAGAGTAAGCATTGCAGTACTAAAGCAACCTGGGGATCAGGGGGGATTGGCAGTCCCAGACTGGCAGAAATACTACCTAGCAGGCCAGATGGTGTATGCTCGTAGATGGTTACTAGCGGATGCTGGGGACACAGCTACGGTACTGGAGGCAGCTCACCTGGGGTCATATGAAAGCTTACGCTTTGCAATTTTTAGGGGAACTAAAGTGGATTTACCATTGACAGTATCCATGAAAGCCACCATAAAGGCTTGGGAGGCAGCAGTGAAATTGGCATGTCCGAGTTAAAAGGGGGTATCTCCTTCGGCCCCTCTATGGATGAACACCACACTCTCTCATTTTTACAATCTGCCCGATCCCTCACTATGGGCAATAAAAGGAATAAAAACACTAAAAGGTGTCACATGCTTTGGAGAACTGTTGACTTTCCACAACTCCAAACAAAACATGAACTTACTAATCCATACTTTTTTCGCTTTATTCAACTTAGGCATGCATTTCAGACGCAGTTTAAAGAAAAGACGGTAGAGTCTCTGCCGTCGGACTTGGAAACCTTACTGACGGTAGAGGACCTAACTAAAACACTCTCAGTGACCTATAAAGAATTTTTCAAAAAGACATCTCAGGCATTATCCAGGTGTAGAGAAAGGTGGGCGCTGGAGGTCCCAGGTATACAGGGGGAGGATTGGTATGACCTTTGGATGCAGCCATTTAAACATCTAGTTTCCGCAAGAGACAGATTAGTACAATTTAAATTCCTACATAGGAGTTACTACAGCCTGGCTAGGATAGCCAAGATCTTTCATACAGCCTCAGCGGAGCGTTGGAGATGCTCACACTCGCCTGCTAATGGTGACCACATTTTCTGGCTGTGTCCGCATATCCAACAATATTGGTCTGAAATCACTTCCTGTATATCAGACCTCCTGGTGGTGCCTATACCGATGACGGTGAGGGTATGTCTGCTGGGTTTGGTAGACGAAGTAGTGCCATCCAGGGCATTAAGAACCCTACTCAACATATTACTCACTTATGGGAGGAAAGCCATATTACTCAACTGGAAAAAACCAAGGGCTCCGAGTTTGGCGTCCTGGAAAGGCCTGGTTAACTCCATGATGTCACACTACAAGGCAACATATATAGCTAGGGGCTGTGGGAAAAAATTTGACAAAGTCTGGCAGGCATGGTATAAATCAGTAAATCAGAGGATACTGTAGGCTAACTAGGGAGAGGTATGGAATGTTGCGATAAAAAAATATAGAGATCATCAGGACATGTTGGAAAAGTAATGTGAGCCGACTCATACAAGATGAAAACCACATAAGTGGTTAATATGATAAAGTCCTGAACTGGGGGGGGCGTGACCGGATGCTGAGGTGAGAGGTCGCTGCGGTCCCGGACCTCGCGCTCGCTCCCATGCCTGAGATGATAGAGGTGTAGGAAGGAGGAGAGAAGGCGAGAAGGAGGACGCCGGGAGAGAGAGAGAAAAACGGCGCTCTGGTGCATGGTAACCTGGGACACAAGCTGCGAGTTTCCCTGTGGCTCTCTCCCGGAGGCTTACAAACAGCGTACACCTCAGTGAGAGTGAGGTGACGCTATCGCGGGATAGAGCAGCCATCCGTGACTTCCACAAGCGACTGAACAGTCCCGCCTCCCAGTATGTCTAGGAGACGGGGGGAGTAGGCAGCCACACAGGAAGGAGCGGGGGTAGGAGTGAGTGCCCAGGCCCCACGTGGACCTAAGGAAAAGATAAGCCAAGCTGCTGCTGCCGCTGCAAAGTTGGAGCGATATGCTCATACGCCAAATCAGTCGCCCAATAAGAGCAGGCAAGCAGGAGAACCACAGCATCCCCACTCAGTGGGGAGGAAAAGCCAAGGCTCAATTGCAGATGTGTTAATAAAGACAGCAACAAAAACGGGGAAACCAGCAACAGCACTAGCAGCAACAACAGTACCAGTAACAACAGCACCAGCTGCTCCAGCAATAGTTTCATCCACAGCCCCAGAGACTGTGCAAGGAGCATCCATAGGAGCAGAGGAAAGTATGTCTGTATTATCCCTGGCATCAGAGAAAGAACCGTCTTTGAAAGAGATCCTTATGGCAATCAACAACTGTAAGTCATCTTTGAATCAATTATTTGATCAGCTTAAACATATTAGAGAAGATGTATTATTAGTAAGCAGGGCTTTTTTTCAGGGGGAACTTGGTGGAACTCAGTTCCACCACCTCGGCCTCAGATCCTTGGGGGGGGGGGGGGGGGGGGGCTGCTCACCACAATCACTTGTAAACACAGAAGTCTGCACTCTGTATGTAATGCAATCCTGGTATTTAATGCCCCTTTAAGACCCTCCTACTGTTTGTGAAATTTGACTGACCACACCCACTATTTGATGTGATTTGGAGGGTGTATGTGTGGGTGGAGGGGTTTTGGGGGGTCATGGTTGAGTTCCAGCACCTATTGTTTGAGAAAAAAAGCCCTGTTAGTAAGACATGATATACAGGAGGTATCCACACGAACAACAGCCCTTGAGGGGAGACTTAGCCAAATAGAAGATGATATAAACCCAATAAAACAAGAGGTCCAATTGTGCATCCATAAAATAGATGAAATGGAAAATAGATCACGCAGGAAAAATATAAGGGTACTAGGTCTCCCTGAGAAAAGTGAAGGTAACAATCCCACAGAATTTATGGAGACATGGCTTAAAGAAATATTTGACAGAGACTCTTTTTCAATTTTTTTTGCTATTGAACGTGCACACAGAATCCCTTTTAGGACACTGTCCTCAGAAAGCCAGTCCAGGCCCATGATTATTAAACTTCTGTATTTCAAAGATAAAGTCACCATTCTCCAAAAAGCAAGAATGATGAGGAATATACAGTACAATGGCGTAAGGATCTCATTATACCCGGACTTTTCCCCTGAATTACAGAAGCAAAGAGCTAAATTCATAGAGTGTAAGCGTAGACTGCAACAGCTTAAAGTCAGTTATGCATTGATATATCCAGCACTCCTAAAAGTGACAGCCCTTGGGGAAACCAGATTTTTTTAATACGCCTGCAGAAGTGACATTATGGTTGGAAAAGAACGAAGGGAAGATACAGAGGGGTGAAGAGACATGAGGACGACCAGAATGTGGAAGAATTTTTTCCCTCAGTTGCACCTGGACTTTCTTTTTTCCTGCTTTTTTTTTTTTCTCTTCTTTTCTTTATATATATTTGCACAGAAATGGGAGCAAGGGAGGGAAGGGGAGGGGAGACTTAGGGTAGAGTAGGAGGATGAATGGGTCCTTTTTTTCTGTGGGGGGGAATATATATGTGTTATTTTTTCTTTTGTATTTTGTACTAATGGAGTTAAAATATTTGAGACACCGGGGACTGATCTCCCTCTACCTAATCAAGATCACAATTCACAGGAATTTCTTTTTGTAAGATCTATCACTTTGGGGAAGAAATACGGTCATGTTAGAAGCCCTCAATATGGGCCCAAAGGTGGGCAGAAAAGAGGTAGTAGGGGAGGTGGGAAGGGGAGGGAGTGGGGTGGTAAAGGGGGGGGGAGTTGGGGAAGGGAGTGGATGGGGTGAATTTAAGGTTGTAAGGGAAAATATAGAAATGTTTTGGTAGGTATGGATTGGGCGTGAGAGAGGGGGGTGAAAGAGGTGTGAGTGAGAGATGTGATTCACGTATGGGTTGCAAGAATAAACATGGGAAAGGTTATAAGTTCGCACAGGAGGGTAAAGCACTAAAAACGCTAAAAATAAATTATAATACACAAGGGGAAGAGTATTTGAGAATATTAAACACGAAAGTAAATTAAATAAATTTTAGGGATTATTTTGATGAGGGAAAGAAAAGTAGGATAATAGAATGACAGGGATTGGAGATGAGAGCGGGAAGACCCCAGGTCAGTTTAGGAAAAGTAGGAATGTTAAGATATGTTCTTGGAACGTACGGGGGGTAAAGGACCTGTCTAAGAGACAAGCAATTTTCTCTGTGGCCAGTCTGGATGGGTCTGGAATACTTTGCCTACAGGAGACACACCTTGAGAAAGAAACAACTAATGTTTTTGAACATAAGAAATTTAGGGTGCAATATCATTTGACTCACACCTCCTATTCAAAGGGGGTGAGTATATTGATAGATTCCAGTGTGGCTTTTTTCCTGTAGGCAAAGTAAAATAGATGAAAATGGAAGATATATTTTTCTTTTTTGTGCGATTGAAGATAGAGAATGTGTGTTAACTAATGTATATATTCCTCCACCATTTAGTACGGAAATTTTATGTGACTTGATGGGGTTTATCGTGGACAAGCCAGGAGTGTCTGTCATAGTAGCAGGAGATTTTAATATGACCATGAACAAAAACTTAGGTTCCCGCAGAGGGCCCCTCCAAATGAAACATTTGGTGGCCCATTGTTCCGATTTTGTGAAGAGACAGGGTTGGTGGATATATGGAGGAAGTGGCACCCCGAGGTAAAGCAATACTCCTGCCACTTTAGGACGCATTCTACCTTGTCTAGGATTGACCTCTTATTGTGCAATGAGGAAGCCTTGAAAATAGTGGAGGAGGTAGATTACAAACCAAGGGGGGATCATTCACCTTTAGTCTGTTCAATAAAAATAAAATAAAAATAGGGGAGAACTATAGTAGGGGGGACTGGAAGGTGAAACCCCTTTTGGCTGGAGATAATTGAGGACACTGGGGGATCGCAGCCAGCCTGAAGGAGTTTTTAGAGTTAAATTCAGGAACCGCATCATTGGGAGTGATATGGGATACCCTGAAAGCATATCTGCGAGGCGTACTGATACAAAAAATAACATATGTCAAAAGACAATCACAGGCTAGAGAAGTTAGGGCAAGGGAGGAAGTGAGTGGAGCGGAAATGCGGTACGTGGAGGCACCAACCCCTGATAGATATGACGAATGGGTGGCGAAGCAAGAAGAATACAAAAGACTAGTCCTGGAGAAAATAGAGAATAAAAAATTATTTCAGAGGCAGGCCTTCTTTGGTGAGGGAGAGCGAATAGGGAGAATATTAGCCCTAATAGCTAGGGCAAATAGCCCTCCAGCTATCATACCAACAATACAGGATAGGGAAGGCAAAATTAGAAGGACCACACCAGAAATAGTAAACGAGTTTAAGAATTACTGTAAAAACTTGTATAGTATGTCACAGATAAATGTAGAAGGGGAAATGTGGGATTTTTTCCAAAAATTTAAAATACCCCCACTATCAAAGGAAGACAGGGAGGGATTGGAAGCTCCATTGACACTTGAGGAATTATGTAAAGTAACAGCAGATATGGCAAATCAGAAAGCTCTGGGGCCAGACGGCTTGCCATTAGGAATTTATAAAAAATATGGGGATATATTATTACCCAAACTTTTACAGGTGTTTAATGGAGCTATAGGGGAAGGGAAACTCCCATCCTCCATGACAGAAGCAACAATAATTGTATTAGCAAAGGAAGGGAAAAATCAACTAGAGAGAGCCTCATATAGGCCAATATCTCTTCTATGTTCAGATGTTAAAATCCTCGCAAAAGTACTGGCAGCAAGATTGAATAAAATAATCGGTAAGGTAATACACCCGGACCACACTGGTTTTATACCGGATAGATCCACAAGCCTAAATGTAAGGCGAGCTTATTTAAATATGCAGATCCCGGTAGAAAATGGAGGGAATCGAGCTATTCTATCGTTAGATGCAATCAAAGCTTTTGATAGCCTAGAATGGCATTATTTGTTGAAGGTTCTGGCGGAGTTTCAGTTTGGATCCCAATTTGTCCATTGGATAAGATTATTATATGAGAGCCCCAAGGCCAAGGTAAGAATAAATGTGGAGTGTTCTGAGTGGTTCTAATTAGAGAAGGGAACGAGACAAGGGTGCCCTTTGTCCCCCTTGCTTTTTGCCCTCGCAATGGAGCCTTTGGCCATTGCTTTAAGAGCATCCCAGGAGGTTCAGGGTTTCAAAAGGAGAATGGGAGAGGAAAAGGTCGCTATGTATGCAGACGACATATTGTTGTTCCTTGGGGACACACAATCCTCTTTGGAGGCGGCTATGAAACTGGTACAAGACTTTTCTCTGGGTTGGCAATTAGTTGGGAAAAGTCTGTAATTTTGCCTATAGACCCCCTTACAGATTCACTCCCACAACAGGTAACCCAAATAAGAGCAGTTAACCAAATGAGATCTGGGTATTAATATGACCAAGGAACCAGGACAGTTCATAGCAGGAAATGTAGTCCCACTTATGGTAAAACTCAGGCAGAAGAGTAAGGTGTGGAGTCGCTTACCCCTCTCAGTGGCTGGGCAGATCAACCTAATTAAGATGGTATGGATGCCACAAATATTATACATAATACAGAATTCACCAGTATGGATCCCAAAGCATTGGTTTAAAAAAATTAGATAGAGTATTTAGAGAGCTGATCTGGAAAAACGGAGCTGTAAGGATCCGCTTGCAGGCATTACAGCGGCCAAGAGAGGTGGGAGGCTTGGCACTGCCGAATCCGAGTTACTACTTTTTGGCGGCGCAATTACAGTATACGAGGGGAAGTAACATACCTGTAGAAAGGGAGGTAGGAAACAAATTATTACTGAATGATACCGGCCATAATACAGTGGTGGGGCCTTTGGAACTAGGTGTCCAACAACCCAATTAATGGTGAGAGTTTGGGAAACTGTCAGGACCATGTTGGGTTATGGCGGTTTTTCCAAATTGTCTCCTATATGGGACAATAAAAATTTAAGGGAACTTAAGGTAATGGGGAAAATAGAGGAATGGGATCGGAAGGGCATCCACTACTTAGCACAGATGTATAGGGCTGGCAGACTAAAATCATTCCAGGAAATAAGTGAAGAATATGAAATCTCAAACCGATTATTCTAGAGATACCTGCAAGTTAGGCATGCCCTAGATATGCAATTTAGAGGGAAAGTACCAGAGCTGAGTAGGGATGAGCTTCGAGTTTGAGTCGAACTCATGTTCGACTCGAACATGGGCTGTTCGCAAGTTCGCCGAGTAGCGAACAATTTGGGGTGTTCGCGGCAAATTCGAATGCCCTTTAAAAGTCTATGGGAGAAATCAAAAGTGCTAATTTTAAAGGCTTATATGCATGGTATTGTCATAAAAAGTGTTTGGGGACCTGGGTCCTGCCCCAGGGGACATCTATCAATGCAAAAAAAAGTTTTAAAAAGGGCCGTTTTTTCGGGAGCAGTGATTTTAATAATGCTTAAAGTGAAACAATAAAAGTGTAATATCCCTTTAAATTTCGTAAGTAACGGGGGGCGGGGCCACCCAGTGACCCCGCCTCCCTCTGACGCACGGGGACAGGACGGGACTTCCCTGTGGCATTCCTCGTGACGCCACAGGGAAGTCCCGTCAAGTCACCGTGCGTCAGAGGGGGGCGGGGTCACCAGGTGGCCCCACCCCCCGTTATATAAGAACTGTCAGAGGAGAAGCGTCACACAGTGGGAGCCTCTCTCCATGCCGTCATGGATGCGGAGCGGCCCGAAAAGAAGATAAAGACAAGAAGATGAAGAGAAGAAGATGAAGAGAAGAGCAGGAGCCTCCCTCCATGCCATGGATGCGGAGCGGCCCGAGGAGAAGAAGGGAAGAAGACGCCGCGGAGGAGATGCTGGACGAGAACACTGGAGGAAGAACCAGAAGAAGAAGATGAAGGAAGATAGAAGATAGAAGAAAGAAGCATTTAAATAAAGGAATTGTCAAAAACTGTCTCTTGTCATTTTTAACATTTTTGACAGTTTTTTAGTGAAATGGTAGGGGGGTAGGGGTACTTTTGTCCCCCCTTACCATTTCACACAGGGGGGAGGGCCGGGATCTGGGGGTCCCCTTGTTAAAGGGGGCTTCCAGATTCCAATAAGCCCCCCGCCCGCAGAACCCCACAACCACCGGCCAGGGTTGTGGGGATGAGGCCCTTGTCCTCATCAACATGGGGACAAGGTGTTTTGGGGGGCTACCCCAAAGCACCCTCCCAATGTTGAGGGCATGTGGCCTGGTATGGTTCAGGAGGGGGGGTGCTCTCTCGCCCCCCCTCTTTTCCTGCGGCCTGCCAAGTTGCGTTCTCGGATAAGGGTCTGGTATGGATTTTTGGGGGGACCCCACGCGTTTTTTTTTTTTTTTATTTTGGCGCAGCGTTCCCCTTAATATCCATACCAGACCTGAAGGGCCTGGTATGGAATTTAGGGGGACCTCCCACGTCATTTTTTTTTTAAATTTTGGCTGGGGTTCCCCTTAATATCCATACCAGACCTGAAGGGCCTGGTATGGAATTTAGGGGTACCCCCCACATCATTTTTTTTTTAAATTTTGGTTCGGGGTTCCCCTGTGGGGAATTCCCATGCCGTTTTTATCAATGAACTTTTATGTGTATTGTCGGACCGGCAATGCATTAATAGCCGCGAGTAGTTTTAAATGACTTTTTTTCCTTTGAAATGTCATTTTGCTGTCAGACTGTTCTAAACATGGGAAACATGCGCCCCTTTACAGGCATACTATAAACACCCCCCAGGTACGAAATTTAAAGGGATGTTACACTTTTATTGTTTCACTTTAAGCATTATTAAAATCACTGCTCCCGAAAAAGGCCGTTTTTAAAACTTTTTTTTGCATTGATCCATGTCCCCTGGTTCAGGACCCAGGTCCCCAAACACTTTTTATGACAATAACTTGCATATAAGCCTTTCAAATGAGCACTTTTGATTATTCATGTACGTGTCCCATAGACTTTAACGGTGTTCGCACTAATTTTTTGCCTGTTCGCATGTTCTGGTGCGAACCGAACAGGGGGGTGTTCGGCTCATCACTAGAGCTGAGTGAAATGCCTTCTCTCAGGAAATTGGTCAATGTTAAAACATCTAAAGGATTAATATCCGAAATGTATGAGTGTATAATGGGAGCAGGACAGGAAGGAGAGGTGGAATACGGTAATAGGGTTAAGTGGGAGAAGGACGTGGGGCCGATAACAGAGGAACAATGGAAACGGGTCCTGGCTTTAGGTCCTAAGGTCTCACTTTCACCTTCACAGATTGTATCCCACTTATACCTGATACACAGGTCCTATTTTACACCTGCAAAATTGTTTATGTTTGGGAGAAGATTGAATGCAGAATGCCAAAGGTGTGGGGATGGAAGAGGTGATCTGATACATATGATTTGGCGATGCCCTAAGCTATATAGGTATTGGAGTGGAATAATAGGAAAAATAAATGTTGTGTTTGGAACATCATTGAATACAGAGGCTAAGGTGTGTCTTTTGGGCTTAATAGAAGAGGAAGGAATATTGGGAGCCACACAGACTGCAGTAACTAGATGTCTATTTCAAGGAAGGAAGTTGATTGCACATAAGTGGCAGGATAAAAACCCTCCGACAGTAACAGAATGGGTGCAGGTGGTAAAGGAAACGATTGAGAAAGAGATATATATATATACAAGAAGAGGGGGGATTATAAGGAATTTGTTAAAATATGGAAGCAATGGTTTGAGTAAAGAGAGGAAGTTTGGCTGAGAGAGAAAGTTGTATGTAAGGATATGTGGGAAAGGGGAGGGGAGGGAGGAGGGATAAAGCGAGAATATGGTTTGTTCTCTTGCCTCTTGATGTTTTTTCCCTTTCCTTTTTTTTTTAGTTCTGTTGTTTTTGTATTTCACTTTGGGAAATGTACACTGACTAAATAATGTGATTTTTTTTTTTTTTTTAAGATTGGAAAATATTTATATTCTCTCAATAAAAAAAGTATTTGAAATAAAAAAAATATGATAAAGTCCCAGTAGTCAGGGATGAGTTGTGTTGATAACCTCTGATTTATTTGCATGGTCCTGGAAAAATGAATGGACTTCCTACAATGAGCTGTGACTTCAAGGGAGGGGATGGTTGTTGTTCTGAATGTTGTAATAGAGAGTTGGAATTGTCAGGTAGATAATTCCTTGGCCATGTTAGGCCATGAAGAGATTGTGTCACGTGGGCACATCTCAATGTTTGTATGTTACATGAAAAATAATAAACAGAATTTTTAAAAGAAAATAGGGTTTAGGTCTGGAGACATGCTTGGTCAGTCCATCACCTTTACCTAGAGATTTGACGGCCCAGAAAAAAAAAAACGGAAAAATTCAGAAAAAAAAACTTTTTTTTCAGTTTTTTTCCTGAAGGCTTTTTTTTTTCCAAAAAATTGGAAAAAAAAATTGTGTAATATTTTATTTTAACATGATGAATAAAATATTTTAAGACAGGGTGTTCACCTTAAGTTTTTAGATGTTCCTAATTGTGATGACGGACAAAAAAGAGTAGCTGAAGAAGCAGAGACGGATACTGACAATTTCAGCTCAGAAAATAATTCTGATTAAATGTCCATTGAAACTTAGTCCCACTCTCTTCTTAACACTTCCACCATCTTCATTTCTTTTTATGAGAATGGGGTTTTTATTTTTATTTAATACTGTGGAGAGGAAATATGAAAAATTGTTACTTTTGGTTTTGAAAATTGTTTTGTGGAGGCTTTTTGGCTGTTCCACATAAACTAGTAAGCAGTTCAGCAGACTGTTGCTCCCTTTTGTTACAAATAAATATTATAAAAAAGTACATTCTGTTTGTGATAATTGTTTGGCTACACTATATTTTTAATATGCTAGTTGTGATAATGTTATGTTCCTAAAGTAACAGAATGACTTTCAATCTTAAAAAGACAAAAAAGTGCTAATGTAGCATTTTTTTCAATTTTTCCGAAAATTCAGTTTTTTCCCCAAAAAAATGGGAAAAAAAAAAAGGTTTTTTTTCCGAGCTTCAAAATTTCCGGAAATTTTACATCTCTACCTTTACCCTCAGATTCTTTAGCAAGGCAGTGGTCGTCTTGGAGGTGTGTTTGGGGTCGTTATCGTGTTGAAATACTGCCATGCGGCCCAGTCTCCAAAGGGAGGGGATCATGCTCTGCTTCAGTATGTCACAGTACATGTTGGCATTCATGGTTCCCTCAATGAACTGCAGCTCCCCAGTGCCGGCAGCACTCATGCATCCCCAGACCATGACACCCCCACCACCGTGCTTGACTGTAGGCACTTGTCTTTGTACTCCTCACCTGGTTGCCGCCACACACGCTTGACACCATCTGAACCAAATAAGTTTATCTTTGTCTCATCAGACCACAGGACATGGTTCCAGTAATCAATGTCCTTAGTCTGCTTGTCTTCTGCAAACTGTTTGCGGGCTGTTGTGTGCATCTTTAGAAGAGGCTTCCTTCTGGGACGACAGCCATGCAGACCAATGTGATTCTGTGTGCGGCGTATGGTCTAAGCACTGACAGGCTGACCCCCCAACCCTTCAAACTCTGCAGCAATGCTAGCAGCACTCATACGTCTATTTCCCAAAGACAACCTCTGGCTATGACGCTGAGCATGTGCACTCAACTTCTTTGGTCGACCATGACGAGGCTTGTTCTGAGTGGAACCTGTTCTGGTAAACCGCTGTATGGACTTGGCCACCGTGCTGCAGCTCAGTTTCAGGGACTTGGCAATCTTCTTATAGCCTAGGCCATCTTTATGTAGAGCAACAATTTTTTTTTTCAGATCCTCAGAGAATTCTTTGCCATGAGGTGCCATGTTGAACTTCCAGTGACCAGTATGACATAGTGAGAGCGATAACACCAAATTTAACACACCTGCTCCCCACTCACACCTGAGACCTTGTAACACTAATGAGTCACATGACATGGGGGAGGGCAAAATGGCTAATTGGGCCCAATTTGGACATTTCCACTTAGGGATGTACTCACTTTTGTTGCCAGCGGTTTAGACATTAACCACTTCAGCCCCGGACCATTTGGCTGGCTTTTTACAATTTGGCGCTGCTTTAACTGGTAATTGCGCGGTCATGCAATGTTGTACCCAAACTAAATTTGTCCCACAAATAGAGCTTTCTTTTGATGGTATTTGATTGCCTCTTTAATTTTTTTTTATTGCGATATAAATGGAAAAAGACCGAAAATTTTGAAAAAAAAATGATATTTTCTACTTTTTGTTATAAGAAAAATCCAATAAACTCAATTTTAGTCATACATTTAGGCCAAAATGTATTCAGCCACATGTCTTTGGTAAAAAAAATGGTATATTTATTGGTTAGCGCAAAAGTTATAGCGTCTACAAACTAGGGTACATTTTCTGGAATTTACGCAGCTTTTAGTTTGACTGCCTATCTCATTTCTTGAGGTGCTAAAATGGCAGGGCAGTACAAAACCCCCCCAAATGACCCCATTTTGGAAAGTAGACACCCTAAGGAAATTGCTAAGAGGCATGTTGAGCCTATTGCTCACACATGCCATGGTTATATGTGGAATTGCACCCCAAAATACATTTTGCTGCTTCTCCTGAGTATGGGGATACCACATTTGTGGGACTTTTTGGGAGCCTAGCCGCATACGGGGCACCAAAAACCAAGCAGTGCCTTCAGGATTTCTAAGGGCGTAAATTTTTGATTTCACTCCTCACTACCTATCCCAGTTTTGAAGGTCATAAAATGCCAAGATGGCACAAAACCCAGCCAAATGACCCCATTTTGGAAAGTAGACACCCCAAGCTATTTGCTGAGAGGTAAGTTGAGTCCATGGCATATTTTATATTTTGCCACAAGTTGCGGGAAAATGACAAACTTTTTTTTTTTTTTTGCACAAAGTTGTCACTAAATGATATATTGCTCACACATGCCATGGGCAAATGTGGATTTACACCCAAAAATAAATTCTGCTGCTTCTCCTGAGTACGGGGATTCCACATGTGTGGGACTTTTTGGGAGCCTAGCCACGTACGGGGCCCTGAAAACCAATCACCGCCTTCAGGATTTCTAAGGGCGTAGATTTTTGATTTCACTCCTCACTTTCTATCACAGTTTTGAAGGCCACAAAATGCCAAGATGGCACAACCCCCCCCCCCAAATTACCCCATTTTGGAAAGTAGACACCCCAAGCTATTTGCTGAGAGGCATGGTGAGTATTTTGCAGCTCTCATTTGTTTTTAAAAGTGAAGAAAGAAAAGAAAAATGTATTTTTTTTTTCTTTTTTAAATTTTCAAAACTTTGTGACAAAAAGTGAGATCTGCAAAATACTCACCATACCTCTCAGCAAATAGCTTGGGGTGTCTAATTTCCAAAATGGGGTAATTTGGGGGGGGGGGGATTGTGCCATCTGGGCATTACATGGCCTCCGAAACTGTGATAGGCAGTGAGGAGTGAAATCAAAAATTTACACCCTTAGAAAGCCTGAAGGCGGTGCTTGGTTTTCGGGGTCCCGTACGCGTCTAGGCTCCCAAAAAGTCTCACACATGTGGTATCCCCGTACTCAGGAGAAGCAACAGAATGTATTTTGGGGTGTAATTTCACATATGCCCATGGCATGTTTGAGCAATATATCATTTAGTGACAACTTTGTGCAAAAAAAAAAAAAAAAATTGTCTTTTTCCCGCAACTTGTGTCAAAATATAAAATATTCCATGGACTCGACATGCCTCTCAGCATATAGCTTAGGGTGTCTACTTTCCAAAATGGGGACGTTTGGGGGGGTTTTGAACTGTACTGGCATTTTATGCACAACATTTAGAAGCTTATGTCACACATCACCCACTCTTGTAACCACCACTCTAATGCCCCGTACACACGGTCGGATTTTCCGATGGATAATGTCCGATTGGATCGTGTTGTCGGAAATTCCGACCGTGTGTGGGCTCCATCGGACATTTTCCATCGGATTTTCCGACACACAAAGTTGGACAGCAGGAGATAAAATTTTCCGACAACAAAATCCGATCGCGTCAATTCCGACCGTGTGTGTGGCCTGTTCCGCCGCACAAAGTGCCACGCATGCTCAGAAGAAATTCCGACACGGGACAGCTCGTTCTGGTAAACTGAGCGTTCGCAATGGATACAGCACTTTCGTCGCGCTGCAATGTTCAAAATGGTTTAATACAGCGCACTCTCTTCTTCTTTATAATGTGACAAGAATTAAGTAGTTTTGATGCTCATATTCACACACACTTCTCACAAACTTCTTTTGTTACTATTTATCGGGATTCCCTCAATATATTTTGATTTCTCACATCTGACAACATATTTTTTTTTTTTTGACTTTAATGTAGATTCTTTTTTTGTGTTTCTCTTTTTTAATTTTGTTTTTTGGTGATTTTGATTTGTACTCCCGAAAATGTTTGTGTGTTTTTTGTGACAAGTTCCCACAACACCATTGATATGTTGTTCTATTTAATCTGTAGGAGATTGTTTGGTGTTGTTGTCCCTTGTTAATTTCACATTGTACTTTAGAAATGTACCTGAATCGTCACCAACAAACTGTCCTTTTTGGATGAAAACACACACAGGAGAGTAGAATTTACCTAAAAAAATTTTATTAAGGGGTCACAACTATAAACAAAGAGGGAGGCAACGCTGGAGAAACTGCAGAAGTGGGTGAAGCCTTGGACCCCCAGGGCAGACATCAATTATTTAAAAGCAAAATTGGTGGCCTGAGGAGTCCATATCTAAGGGAGGGCAGTCTGGTCCAGAAGTCCCAGAGATCCGGAAAGCAGCAGATGGCATCTGTGTCCCCAGGCTGTGGTCATACGAGAGACTGCATCTTCTGTCAGACCAGACTGAACCCAGGGTCATCACTCTTTGGTCTTCCTTCCACGCTTCCTTCCAGCCTTTGGCTGTGGTGGTGGAGTTGTGGCAGCAGGAGGAGGAGGAGGAGGAGGATCGTCTATCTCAATGACATCCGTCATGTGTGTCAGTTCCCCACTCTCCCCCTTACGTAGGACTTTATAAATCAGGTCCTCAAAGATCTTGCGTTGGCCCTCCTGCATGCCCTGCAATTTGGTGGCAGCCATGCAGGCAAAGTCCTCTTCAGGACTGGGGAAGGCTCTGAGGGACGCTGAAGCCTCCTGGATCAGCCTGTATGCTGAATCCTGCACAGGACTGGGAGTGGCCTTCCTGGCTCGTTTTATGTGGCAGGCGGAGGGGAGGAACCTGAGACTCAGTCAGGCTACTTGTCCCAGGCTTCTCTTGGCTGCCACTTAGCCCCGCCTCCTCCTGGCTGCCACTAATCCCCGCCTCCTCCTGGATGACACTAATCCCCGCCTCCTCCTGACTGCCACATTCCACAGCCTCCTCCTGGCTGAGGTCTTCCTGTGTATGAAAAAGGGACATAGTTTTAGTATTTTTTACATCAATCACACACAATTTTCACCTCCTGACTGTTGCAAATTGAATGTTAACAAATATAACAGACTATCATTCTGAGCCCAGCATTTTGCATTCTTGTCCCAATTTTGGGTGCCCACTACTGTCTATTGATATGTAAAACACTTTTTTAAATCAGCAATTAATGATCAATAATAACATCTAGTAAACATCATTTATTTATTGCCCAGAAATCTGTAGAAGAATGCTATACCTGACTCCAGCTGGGCTCCTCCATTTCTTCCTGGCTGGAAGGCCCAGGTTGGACATCGGAAGCCTCAGCTGGGGTGGAAGGAAGAGTGGAAGGAAGAGTAGAGAGTGATTCCCTGACTTCAGTGTGGTCTGACAGAAATCGCAGTCTCTCGTAGTACCACAGCCTGGGGACATAAACGTCATCTGCTGCAGCTCCGGACCTCTGGGAATCTGTGACCTTCTTGCGCTCCCTAAGATAAGTGCTCCTCAGGCCACCAATTTTTGCTTTTAAATAGGGGATGGTTGCTGTGGGGACCACCGGCTTCACCAACTCCAGCAGTTTCTCCAGCGCTGCCTGCCTCTTCTGTTTGTGATTATAGTGGGGGTGTCTCACTTGCCACAGACAGGGCAGCTCCCTGTACTTGTCAATGAACAGGGGCAGGAAATTGTGGTCGTTGAACCCATCCATTTTCTCTGTAAGACACAACACAAGACAAACCCTAATGTCAGGCCAAACTCCCCTAATCTTGTTACAATATAGGCTTCCATTTCGAAGCAGTATAGGCCCAAGTTTAGATCCTACCTTCGTTAGCACGATTGGCGTCTCCGATGCTCCTTCCTCCGCTCACAGATCGTACGTAAGGCGAGCGCGTTACGATTTATACACACTGCGCATGCGTATAACTCCGCCCGCCCCTGACGTTCTTTCTATTCTATTCCCCGCCCCTTTTCGTTTGGCGCAGTGGAGGAAGAGCACATGGCGGATAGACAGCAGGATCGTGCTAATTACAGCAACGAGGAGGAGGAGGAGGAGGAAAGGCCGGAGCCTGAAACGTCCCGATCCAGAAGGAGATTAAAGGACTCAAATATGTCCTTTGGGGAGATGTTGGAGATGGTGGACATCCTGAAGAAGGCCGACTATGATGGAAAGTATGGGCCTTACCCCAACCACAATGTCCGAAAGGCCAAGATCATGGCGAAAGTGGTCAGGAGTCTGCACCGGAAATTCGGGGTACGACGATCGAAAGATCAGCTCAGGAAGCGGTGGTCGGACCTCAAATTACGAGAACATGAGCAGTACAGAAAGATCCGGAGAGTGCTGCAAAAAAGTAAGTAGTTGTGCTGTGTTCCTATTTTTTTTGTGTTTATTACGTTCATGCTGCTCCATGTGCTTTTAGGAACTGTTGTACAGTTTAAAATGTCAACTTTCATGTTCATGGGCACATTATTCGTTCGGATCACACATTTTTATTTCGGACGATAAAATACCATTGTTTAGGCCATATGCATTTGGCCACCATTTTGACGCCCTATACTTGTCTTCAAAGAATTGGGTTGTGTAGATGGCTTTGTTACTAGAATGAAATGCAAACTAGATTGTGTGTAAGGAGAGGACACTCAGCAGCTGTTTTCACATCTGGACACTGGAGCACTAGTGTGGGACCCCAGAACACCATTTTTATTAGGGGGGGGCACACAGGTGCTCCAGTGTATACTATAGGGGGGTCTCCATCTGTGAAGCTTGTACTAAACAGGTAAAGTATTGCAGCTTGACAAAGGACACTAAAAAAGCTACATCTTGGAACTCGGCTAAAATAGACAATTGTACCCCACTTCCAAGCAATGTTTCATCTTTATAGTTCTGACATTAAATATCTGTGTGCTAATTATACCATTTTTGTTTTACATAGGGGAGAAAAGACTCGGAGGACACCCCTCATCCGAGGAGACCAGAGCCCCCCCCCCCCCCTGGAAGAAGAATCCCACCAACACAAGATGAGCAGGAGGAAGAAGACGTGGTGGAACTAGTCACCACAACAGGTGAGTGTCTGCGACCACAGGCTCAGATAAGAGATGGATGGCGGCATATTTTTTAGACCTAATTTATTTTGGGTTTCCTCTCTTTTTAGGTGATCGTGAGGTTGTGGATGAAGATCCTTTCACATCCGAAAGTGCCCAGATCCTGATCGGGGAGATCATGGGGTGTAATTTACAATTGGAAAACATCAAGCAAAACATCAATGATGTTATTCCAAAATATAAAAACATCATTGATGTTTTGGGGCGAGTTTAAAACCCCTCCAAATCACTTTCTTCTTTTGTGTGCTACAATGTGCTAAATGTTTTTGTGATTTTTCCCAAAGCCAAATTTGGAGGATGCACACAGTGTGTCAACATGTGCTATCTGCCATCACGGGAGATCAATGGACGCGTTTTGGGGGTGCAACCCCTTCCTCAATAATAAAGTAGCGGTGAGGAAGGGCTTTCTCCCCCAAAACACGTCCCTTGATTCCCCCGTGATGGCAGATAGCACATGTTGACATTGTGAAATTTGTGTGCATCTTCCAAATTTGGCTTTTCCTGGGGTGACTTCACCCCATCTGAACGCTATATCAAACACAGTTCCTAAATACTGATGTCTGATATTGCCTTCAAGTTCTACCAAATGTGAACTTTGTAAGATCAAGATTTGTGTCTTGTGGGTTTTACACAGGCCTGTTTACTATAAAATGCACATTTTGATTTTGGATAATGACACCACAAAAATTGGTATACAACAAACATGTCGGTTTGTCAGAAAAACCTTTGGTAAATGCACATGTGATTGTGCAGGTATTAAAAAGATTGTTAATCAAGAATGTGTGGATTATTGTCTCAACACTACAACACTTTTGGGGTGATGTAATTGTTGTTTTATGAGAAAATGGGGGTTATTTCCTAAGGGCAAATCCACTTTGCACTACAAGTGCAGTTTCAGTGCAGTTGCAAGTGCACTTGTAGTGAAAAGTGTCTTTGCATTTAGTAAATAACAGCCAACAGTGCTTTGTATAAGGTTACACAATCACGACATTTTCTGCACTCCACACATTTCTGTCAGGGTCAGCTCAAACAAACACAAGCAGTAAATGTCCACAAAGAAGAGCCTGGGGGGAGATGCCTGTCGAGAACTTGAGGTCCTGCAGGCTTCTCCCTGTGGCCAAATACCGCAGGGTAGCGACCAACCTCTGCTCCGGAGTGATGGCTTGCCTCATGCAGGTGTCCTGCCTGCTGATATAGGGGGTCAGCGAAGCCAACAAACGGTGAAATACGGGGTCCGTCATCCTGAGAAAGTTCCTGAAATCATCAGGATTATTCTCACGGATCTCACAGAGCAAAGGCATATGACAGAACTGGTCACGCTGAAGCAACCAATTCTTGGTCCATGAACTCCTCCCCACCCTGTTCATGGACTGGACTTGTGTCAAGGTCAGGACCCCAACACCAAGCCCCCGCACAGCACGAACTCTACGAGGAGTACGCATACGAAACATGGCTAGAAAACGGTCGGCTGCTCAGAACGAAGTAACAGAACGCACTGAAGAACAGCAAGGCCTGTGAAGAGCGACCTGAAAAACAGCAACGAGCAGGCAAGATCACACAGAAAACTCCGATACGAACTGACTGCACGCACTGAAGAGCAGATACAAACCCACAAGCACAAACTGAACGGCAGAAAACGATCTGAAAGCCACGAGTCTGAAAAAGCGCGAATCTTCTCTCACCAAACTTTTACTAACACGAGATTAGCAAAAGGAGCCCAAAGGGTGCCGCGCTTGGTTCTGAACCGGCCTTTTCTAGTCTCGTCGTACGTGGTGTACGTGACCGCGTGGTTGTCGATCGGAAATTCCGACAACTTTGTGCGACCGTGTGTAGGCAAAACAAGTTTGAGCCAACATCCGTCGGAAAAAATCCTAGGATTTTGTTGTCGGAATGTCCGAACAAAGTCCGACCGTGTGTACGCCCTATAAGACAAAGCCCTTTCTAATGCCCTGTACACACGATCGGACAACATTGATCGGACATTCCAACAACAAAATCCATGGATTTTTTCCGACGGATGTTGGCTCAAACTTGTCTTGCATACACACGGTCGCACAAAGTTGTCGGAAAATCCGATCGCTCTGAACGTGGTGACGTAAAACACGTACGTTGGGACTATAAACGGGGCAGTAGCCAATAGCTTTCGTCTCTTAATTTATTCTGAGCATGCGTGGCACTTTGTGCATCGGATTTGTGTACACACGATCGGAATTTAACCGTTTGGATTTTGTTGTCGGAAAATTTTATAGCCTGCTCTCAAACTTTGTGTGTCGGAAATTCTGACGGAAAAAGTCCGATGGAGCCCACACACGATCAGAATTTCCGACAACACAATCCGATCAAGCTCTTTCCGTTGGAAAATCCGACCGTGTGTACAGGGCATAACACTTTTTGTTTACATGGAAAATATTTTTTTTGCAAGAAAATAAGTTTGAACCCCCAAACATTATATATTTTTTTTAAAGCAAAGGCCCTACAGATTAAAATGGTGGGTGTTTCTTTTTTTTCTTTTCACACAGTATTTGCGCAACGATTTTTCAAACGCATTTTTTTTTGAAAAAACACACTTTTTTAATTTTTATGCACTAAAACACACTATATTGCCAAAATGTTTGATGAAATAAAAAAGATGATCTTAGGCCGAGTACATGGATACCAAACACGACATGCTTTAAAATTGTGCACAAACGTGCAGCGGCGACAAACTACATACATTCTTAAAAGCCTTTAAACGCCTTTACAGGTTACCACTTTAGATTTACAGAGGAGGTCTACTGCTAAAATTACTGCCCTTGATCTGACCTTCGCGGTGATACCTCACATGCATGGTGCAATTGCTGTTTACATATGACGCCAGACCGACACTTGCGTTCGCCTTTACGCGAAAGCAGGGAGGGACAGGGGTGCTTTTTTTTTTTTTTAAACTGTTCCTTTAATTTATTTATTTTTTTTATCATTTTTTATCATTTTTATTGTTATCTCAGGGAATGTAAATATCCCCTATGATAGCAATAGGTAGTGACAGGTACTCTTTTTTTGAAAAAATTGGGGTCTATTAGACCCTAGATCTCTCCTCTGCCCTCAAAGCATCTGACCACACCAAGATCGGTGTGATAAAATGCTTTCCCAATTTCCCAATGGCGCTGTTTATATCCGGCAAAATCTAAGTCATGAAATGCTCATAGTTTCCGGTTTCTTAGGCCATAGAGATGATTGGAGCCATTCTGGTCTCTGATCAGCTCTATGGTCAGCTGGCGGAACCACAGGTTGCATTCTCAGGTTCCCTGTTGGGACAGGAGAGCCAGAGAAAACCATGGAAGACGGTGGGGGGGGGGACATTCCCTCCCACTGCTTGTAAAAGCAGTCTATAGGCTAATTAGCGGCTAGGATTGCTTTTACATGAAAGCTGGCTGAAAAGAATGATACCTAAACCTGCAGGCATCATTCTGGTATAACCACTCAAAGTCCCAACAACATACCAGTATGTTGCGGGTCCTTGTTGGGCATATATTGTAATCTTTTTGTGGGCTGCATGAAAAAGAGATTGATCGGTGGGTATGCCCACCATTAGAATACCTCCCTTTTATCCACCCACTTCTAATGATGGGGATACATGAACCATTTATATATGTCAAAGCATGGGGGCATCCGCCCCAAAAGTTAGGAGCAAATCGCTTCTCCACCCCTGCTGCCCCCATGCTTCGGCATATATGCTCTTTTTTTTAACTGTGTAGGTGAAATCACCTCCGACAGCGCTGGAGTCACGGCTTTATGTATTGTGGGAGCAAACGCTGTTGCTGTCAAGATAATTAAATCCACACTGCAGCCGAATGGCGTACCTGCTAAGCAAATAATGGTTAACAATAAAACAAAGTAACATTACAATATAACAGTAAGACATACCATACCTGAAAAGCAAATACCAAAAAAATTGTAAAAAATAAAACATTTTTTAATGCAACCTGTGCCTAAAATATATATATGCCAAAGCATTCGCCTCAAAAGTTAGGAGCAAATCGCTCCTCCACCCCTGCTGCCCCCATGCTTCGGCATATATGCTCTTTTTTTTTAACAGTGCTGGAGTCACGGCTTTATGTATCGTGGGAGCAAACGCTGTTGCTGTCAAGATAAATAAATCCGCGCTGCAGCTGAATGGCGTACCTGAAAACAAAAAAATGGTTAACAATAAAACACAGTAAACGGTAAAGTATAAAAAATTGCATACCTGAAAAGCAAACATGATAAAACATAATAACAATAAAACATTGCAGAATAGAATACAGTAAAAAAAGAGCAGAACTATAGAGAGAGAATAGAGAGAAAGAGAACAATAAAACGACAACTATTATTATTTTTTTGTGTATTTTTTACATTTTTTTTTTTTTTTTTTTACACTTTTATTTGTAACTGTAACTGTAACAGCTCGGTTCCAGGTTCGGGTCTCTCAAAATGCGATGGCATCTTGGGAGACCCTGTGAAAGTGTGCCTAGTCTGTGCAATGCTGTACCCTACGCTAAAACTCAACTAGCATATGGTAGCGCTCAAAACATTCACCAATGCAAAGACCAGGATTGTCAGGACAGGAGGGACAATAATAGCGGGTGTCACACCTATATCCGCGCTTGCTGCAGACACAACATTTTCTTTGGGGGGCTCGTTGGGTAGGTTTACTCGGGAGGAAATAAGGAAAATGCCTCTCATGCAGTCGGTTGCTGCATTTGGATTGGGAAGGTGAGGTGGAGCACCGTCTGGAAACAGAAGGGCTCTGACGATCTCTTCCTGGAATTTAAGGAAGGATCCAGTCCATCCTGAAGCTCTGTATAGCACACGAGCGTTCAGCAAAGCCAATTGAAATAAGTATACAGACAATTTTTTTTATACCAGCGTCTGGCCTTACGGGCAACTAGGTACGGCGCCAACAACTGGTCGTTGAGGTCCACCCCTCCCATATTTTGGTATATTCGTAGACACAGAGGGGTTTCTCCACAACACCAGTCGCCATAGTAATTTGGACTGTCGTGTCTGCATGAAGGGCACAAAAGGCTAGGTACCCCAAGGGGATTGTATGGGCAGTGGATCAATAAGGATCAGGAATGCAGATGAGGTACAGAGAAGTTTTTAGATAAAAGTATCAAAATTTTATTAATACAAATTGTGCAAAATACATACTGACATTTAAAATCAACAGTACAATAAGAGTGGTTGGTGTCAGAAATACAGCTGCTAGAGTGTAGACGGTGAACTACAATGGCCAATAAATGGTCAGAGAAGTAGTACAACTGCTACAAAATACCCTACATGTTTCAGAAAAACACAAAAAGATTCATTTCTTTTTATGATGTATGCTTCCTTCCTCAGGGGTTTCAGATAAGCAGATTATTAAATTTCTTAGGAGAAAAAATATTTGCATATATATATAAGTAAGTAGATTTTTCATCTGCATAGACAGATAAAGAACATGATAGACATTGATCAGTAGGCTTCAATTCGCCGAAAAAAAACGCAGAAAAACAACAAGCTAGATGTTAATCCAAAAACAATACTTACAAGACATCTGACTCTCTATTGTAACAAAGGTGTACACAGTAATGTTGCGAGATGCAACTCCCACGCCCAGAAGATCAGTGGATAGAGGCAGTCATCCCAATTAGATTTAAAAATCAGAATAATACACAAGACAGGTAAATCTCGTTTCTTTATGGAATTCGCCTCAATGCCATGGGGGGGGGCGGCAAGGCAGGGCTCACAAGGGGTTAAACCTTCATTAGGGGAGGTTAGGGGGTACCCTAGACCTAAAGGAGCCTACCACTAACTGCCCTACCACTTATAACAGTCACAAATGACACCAATGCAGTAATCAGTAAAAAAAAAAAAAAAAAAAGTCATGCTACACTGTATCCAAACAAATTTTTTATCATTTTCTTCATACAAATAGAGCTTTCTTTTGGTGGTATTTAATCACTGCTGGGTTTTTTTTATTTTTTACAAAAAAAAAAAAAAAGGCCAAAAATTTTGAAAAAAAAATGTTTTTCACTTTTTTTCTGTCAGTAAATTTTGTAACTAAGTAATTTTTCACCTTCACTGATGGGCACTGATACGATGAACTGGTGGGCATTGATGAAGTGGCACTTATGGGCTCTGATGAGGCGTACTTATGGGCACTGATTAGGTGGCACTGATGAGGAGGCACTATATGCCACACTTATGGGTACTGCTGATAGGTGGCACTGATGTGGCACTGATGAGCACTGTTAGGCGGCACTGGTGGGCACTGTTAGGCGGCACTGGTGGGCACTGATAGGCGGCACTGGTGGGCACTGATAGGTAGCACAGATAGGCGGTACTGATGGACACTGATGGGCATTGATGGGTGGCACTGATGGGCGACACTGATGGGCATTGATTGACAGCAGTGATGGGCATTGATGGGCAGCACTGATAGGCGGCACTGATTGCCAGCACTGACTGGCATTGCTAATGGGCACTGATTGGTGACACTTATGGGCATTGGTGGGCACTGATTTATTACACTGTTTTTCACTATTGTTATCAGGGTTACCACTATTTTGTAGACGCTATAACTTTTGCGCAAACTAGCGTTGTCCCGATACCACTTCTTTAAGACCGAGTACAAGCACCGATACTTTTTTCAAGTACTCGCTGATACCGATTACCGATACGTTTTTTTAATGTCATGTGACAGTGGCATGTGTGTCAGTTTTTTTTTTCGTTTTTACAATTTTATTTTTTACAATTAATTTTTTAAAATATTTTTTACAATTTATTTTGTTATTTTTTTTTACAATGCTTTCTTTTTTATAAGGGGGGGGGGGGAGTGGACAGTGTCAGTGTGTTTTTTTTTTTTTTTATTATTTTTTACAATTAATTTCTTTTTATTATTTATTGCAATTCTTTTTTTTTTAATTATTATTTGCCCTGTTGGGGGGCTTTGGTAAGATATCAGGGGTCTTAATAGACCCCTGACATCTCCCCTTTGAGACAGGGAAAGGGACTGAGGACACATGTTTCCCAGTCCCCTTCTCAGCAGCCTCAGCTGCACTGAAAATGAATGGAGAGGAGACAGATGTTTCAGTTATGTGAATGGACAGAGTCAGTTATCACTGACTGTTCATTCGGAAAAGGAAGGAGCCAGATTTACTGGCTCCTATCTCCGCTCTCCATCCTGAAAGATCGAGGGGGCAGAGGAGAAGAACGGAGGGGGACAGCAGGACGGAGGGGGCAGAGGAGAAGAACGGAGGGGGACAGCAGCACGGAGGGGGCAGAGGAGAAGAACGGAGGGGGACAGCAGCACGGAGGGGGCAGAGGAGAAGAACGGAGGGGGACGGCAGCACGGAGGGGGCAGAGGAGAAGAACGGAGGGGGACGGCAGCACGGAGGGGGCAGAGGAGAAGAATGGAGGGGGACGGCAGCACGAAGGGGGCAGAGGAGAAGAACGGAGGGAGACAGCAGCATGGAGGGGGCAGAGGAGAAGAACTGAGGGGGACAGCAGAACGGAGGGGGGAGGGGGATATGGAGGAGAACGGAGGGGGACAGCGGAATGGAGGGGGGAGGGGGACAAAGGGGAGAATGAAGGGGGACAGCAGCACGGAGGGGGGAGGGGGACACGGAGGAGAACGGAGGGGGACAGCAGCACGGAGGGGGATATTGAGGGGGACAGCAGCATAACAGAGGGGGACTGAAGGAGGATACAGGGACAGTCAGCGGTGATCGGTGCGGCTTTGGGGGCAGTTACAAGCACTGATCACCGCTGTGTAGATTTCACTAAAGCAGCTGATAGGGGGGGAAAGAAGTGGAGAAACGGCTGTCAGGCTTTATTGAAATTGGTGCTTGTAACTCCCCCTCTGCACCAATCACCCTGACTGTCCAGGTATCGGGTGAAGCATCGGAGCATTTGCTCCAAGTACTCGGGCAAATGCTCGATATTGGTACTGATACTAGTATACCGATACTAGTATCGGTATCGGGACAACCCTAGCGCAAATCGATCAATATACGCTTATTGTGATCTTCTACATATTTTTGGTAAAAAAAAAAAAGTATTGGCCTAAGCTGAGGAAAAAATAGTTTTTTTTTTAAAAAAAATGTGGGATATTCATTATAGCAAAAAGTAAAATATATTGTGTTTTTTTTTTTCAAAATTGTTGCTCTTCTTTTGTTTATAGCGCAAAAAATAAAAACTGCAGAGGTGATCAAATACCACCAAAAGAAAGCTCTATTTGTGGGGAAAAAAAGGATGCAAATTTTGTTTGGGTACAGCATCACACGACTGCGCAATTGTCAGTTAAAGTGACGCAGTGCCAAATTGTAAAAAGTGCTCTGGAAGGGGGTAAAATCTTCCAGGGCTGAAACCGTTAAAAAGAGCTGACATATGAAATTCATTTTTTTTTTGATAGAATAAATTCATATTGTTCTGGTACATGATGTGTGTGTATGTGTGTGTGTATATGTATATATGTATATGTGTGTGTGTATATATATATATATATATATATATATATATATATATATATATATATATATATATATACATGATATATACCGTACATAAAAAGATACAGGATTGACACATATTATAACAAACGGAATATCTTGACATCCTAAGACTCTACGCATTTCGTGGGTTCCTGTCCACTTCATCAGGAGTTTGATGCAAGAAGGAATCCTATATTCCAATATTTCTTTTAGATTAGTGTGGGCTAGATGTGCCTTCATTATATACCCTATGGACTGCACCTCGGAAACCTGGCCTACCCTCCGGCTGCTCCCTCTGGCCTGGATGGGTTTTCCTGCCACAGCCCCGGGATAGTTGTCTGATACCCTTAACCCCCCTTTTTATATACTGGGTTTACCCTTTGAGCTGACTTGTATGTATCAAGGCTTTTTACCACTTAAACCTCTTTTTTTTCTCCCTCCCTTTTGAAGGGAGCCATGTGCCACCATTTCTGTACACTGGTGCAGCCAAAGTTCAGCAGAGCAGTGTGAAGACACCCTTACAGTAACTAATAACACTGAAGATTTCAGGAAGCATTCAATTGCACTTGGGGATCAAGGAGGATTTTTTCCCTGTGATGCCCTGTACACACGGTCGGATTTTCCGACGGAAAATGTGTGATAGGACCTTGTTGTTGGAAATTCCAACCGTGTGTGGGTTCCATCGGACATTTTCCATCGGAATTTCCGACGCACAGAGTTTGAGAGCAGGCTATAAAATTTTCCGACAACAAAATCCGTTGTCGGAAATTCCGATCGTGTGTATACAAATCCGATGCACAAAGTGCCACGCATGCTTAGAATAAATTAAGAGACGAAAGCTATTGGCTACTGCCCCGTTTATAGTCCCGACGTACGTGTTTTACATCACCGCGTTTAGAACGATCGGATTTTCCGACAACTTTGTGTGACCGTGTGTATGCAAGACAAGTTTGAGCCAACATCCGTCGGAAAAAATCCATGGATTTTGTTGTCGGAATGTCCGATCAATGTCCGACCGTGTGTACGGGGCATTAGAGAAAATGAGATCACATTTTATAAATGCTTCTAAATCAGCTGTGAGGATGAAGGATTTTGATAAAATCTTGTCTTACATTTAGATTTAATGTTGCCAATAATTGCAGCAAAATGCACAATAACACATCTGGTATAATCGAGCCCTGCACATTCATGAAATGCTACACCCGTCTAAGGCTAATTCATTGGACGATGAACCTTGAAAAGGCAAAAATTGTCTACATTACCGTTGTAGGGGCGTATGTCCCAAATCCAATAACTGGGATACTGTTCTCATTGTTCAGGCGGAGGTGTGAACTCACAGACATGTCAGCGCCTCTGTTAGCTCCGAAACAGCCTCAGATTTCTTTATGCATCTGCAAAACATGAAATTTAACTCCTCAACAATGACGACATAAATAATTGCAATTGCCTCTTTCATACAGAGGAGACAGTCTTGTGCTTCCAAAGATGAAATGCTAATGTGCTGAGCCACCTGCGCTTCTGCAGTCATAGATGATTTGAGCTGATTACTACTTGCTTTCTATCGTTTTTATTTTCCATCCAAGGGGCTTATAAAAAAAAACAACGTTATTCCTCTTTTGAAGCAATAGTCCAAGATTTTCCCTTCATGTCAACTGTGACTGTTAGTCACATATTATACAGCTGGCCATACATTATACAATTCTCTTATTCAATTTCCTTTAGATTTACCTTCAACTAGGGCCTGCTGCCAGATTGCATACAAATGGAAAATGTTTAGGTTTGACCTCATATTATATGGTTTTGGTAAATCTAAAGGAAAATTGTATAATATATGGCCAGCCTAAAGGCTTGGCTGCCCTTTGCCGCTGTAATTATTCCACACTTCTGGGGGTATAGAATACCTGCTCTCATGCCACATGCTAAAAGACAAACAAGCCAGCAGGAGGAAAAACAGCATGTGGCAGGGGAAACAGGTATTCAACCCAATGCCCAAGAGCAGCATAGGCCGGGGAAAGTTAAAATGGTAGTAAACTCAAGCATGACAAAAACTGCTGACAGGCAGTGTTTTTAATAACATAAGAGAACGTAGAGTGCGTTCCCATTGGAGAGTCACCCCTCTGATTGGACTGATGACCGCCATCGATAAAAAGAGTGGAAGCAAAATTTTAGTGTTGTCTCCAGAAAAAGAGGTGGAGGAATCCTTCCAGTGGGGATACCTGTTTCTGTGACAACTGTCTAAAGCTGGCCATAGATTTGGCGGGTTCAGTAGAGATTCATCTATGGCCATTCCCATTTCAAAGAAGTCGATCTAACGATCAACGCCTCTTAAAACGGTTTACTGGAAACCATTTTCTTTGATCAGTGCTACAGCTGATGATCAGTATATTCTGACAGCAGGGGAGTCCCCACTGTCAGAATACAATAAAACAGCAGAGAGGATTCCTTCATCCACCTTGCTTGTCTGGATGAGGGATTTCGTTCAGCTTTCTTCGATCAGCCTGCTCACTGATTGAAAAAACTGGCCAGCCTTAGAGGATAATTACATTCCCATTCACTTTGGGGGATTTCCTCTAATTTCCTGTTGCAACCCGTACAGGAATCAAAGGAGACAACTGTCTAAGAGGGTAATTCTCCTCACTTTCAGAGATTTTTGTTAAAGTGGTTGTAAACCCTGCTTAGTAATTTTTACCTACAGTTAAGCCTATAATGGGGCTTACCTGTAGGTAAAATGAATATCTCCTAAACGTGCATCATTTAGGCGATTTTCACCCTGCATGCCGCCAGTGACATCACAGTCCAGCATACCATGTTCCCCCCCGAACATGTCTCAGCAGTGACTTTACCGCTCTGGAGGGCTTTGTTCCAAGGTTGAGTCTTTCATAATGTGCTAGTATGCGATGTATACTAGCACATTATGCCATTGCCTTTCAGGTTTTTTGTTTGTTTTTTTTTTAACCTCCGTGGTTTACAACTGCTTTAACTTCCTTTACTGTCTCTGGAAAGGATGTGAAGAAATATTTCCCCAATGGAACAGACATCAAAAGATTTAACTGGCAGGGGTTTCTGTACTCAAAACAAAACATACGCTTTAACGTTCTCACTGCAAAGGGGCATTTTATATTTGAATATACTAAAGGAGTTGCAGATATCAAAATATGACAAATGGCTTTTTAAATTACATGAACATATTAAAGCTCATACCAGTGCCATTTTCATTTTAGTCAACTAAAATCTTCAGTACATTATAGTTGACTAAAATCTAAAGGGTTTAGTTAAATTGTAATCCATTATTTAAGCATTTCTCTAGAATTGAAATAAACAAAATATCAGAGATAAAGGAGGAATCTCTGATCCCAGCGCTCTAAATTGATATATGATAGATTTTATACACTAGTTAGCTGCTATTATAAAAAAAAAAAAAAAAAAAAAAAACAAGCGTTATGAAATAATTTTACCTCCCCACAAGAGAAAATATTAACAGCGCTTAACATGGATCACCAACCATAAGTGTAATGAATAAAATGTCAACACATTTAAATAAAATCTAATTCATAAAAGGTCATAGTACATAGTATCTGTGAAGCCTACAACAGGCTAATCCGGCAAGTCTTAGATGATGAATCATGCATGCAAAAGATGGATTATGATCCAAACTTTAATTCCACCCCAGTGCACCATTTATCTGCCTCTACACCTTCACCGAGTCACCTCGTCATAGCAGGCTGCCTTTTTTCTAGCCGACGTGTGCCCAAACTGGGGACTGCACTATCACCTAGTCTATTTTCATCCAAACAATGCCAACCCACCTGGCTCTCCTATCCTGGCAGTTACCCTTGTAATATAAAAACCTGTAGGTACTGTAACTTGTGTGATCTGGGTAAAACATTTGTTGCCACAGCTACAGGTGAAGAGTTTACTATACAGCAATACATCAACTGTGTCACAAACTATGTAATTTACCTGATCACCTGTATTTCATGCAGCCTCCAATATGTAGGCTGTACCACACGTCCTTTGAGAGCCCGTATAGGGGAACATTACTGTGACACAATTGACCCAAATGCTAGAAATATTTCAAATGCAACATGTCACTTTAGGGAATGTCACCAGGGTGATCTCTCCTCTTTCCGCTTTAGAGGAATCGAACGGTTGTCTCACTCGCCCAGAGGAGGTGACAGGGAGAGAAGGCTACTGGGGAGAGAAGCATGGTGGATTTTTCGATTAAAAACTAGATCACCTCAGGGGTTAAACCTGAGGTGGGATCTGGATTTGCACTTACATTAAGCATGCCTCTCTCCAGAGCCTCCTCTCTCTTTCTCTCTTTTCCTCCTCTGGTGTCTTTTTCACATACCTGAATTATTATTTGTATTTTTTACTTTTTGTATCTAATGTTTTTTGTATTTCATGGTGTGTTTTAATCATGTATATGTGCATGAGTGCATGCATGAGTGTGTGCACACATGTACTTAGAATCACTCTAAAGTGTGTGACAAATAGTGGCATACATATGGATCACCCAATATGCAGTATAGCTGATTTCCCCTTTTTTGGATAATTGCCTGTAGTCAATTAAGACAATTAATGGGTGGAGCCAGTGATCCTTGGAGCTACTATTTATTTTCAAAGTTTCCTGTCTGTAATGTGGTTATGACTAAGGCCTTATAGACTGAAACGCATTAACTGTTCTTATTTGCGTTTGGTCACTGTGGCTTGTCAATAAATATTATACTTCTTAAGAGCAATCACCCGGAGTGCGGATCATCTTTTCCTCACCTCGTGATAGCCCCCTTTGTGTGTATGCTCACCAGAGGTAAGAGTCAGGTATGCCTGTGATATAACTCCCAGGGATGATCTCCTCTGCTCCCGCTGATAGAGGTCAGTTCTCCTTGGTCATTATGTTAGTGGACATATCATGCTCTAGAGTCCGCCGCAATCAACAGCAAAGCCACCAGCAAACCGGCATACACACAAAGGGGGCTATCACGAGGTGACTCGGTGAAGGTGTAGAGGCAGATAAATGGTGCACTGGGGTGGTATTAAAGTTCCGATGGTAATCCATCTCTTGCATGCATGATTCATCATCTAAAAGACTTGCCGGATTAGCCTGTTTTAAGCTTCACAGATACTATGGACTATGACCTTGTATGAATTTGATTTCATTTAAATGTGTTGACATTTTATTAATTACACTTATGGTTGGTGATCCATGTTAAGCGCTGTTAATATTTTCTCTTGTGGGGAGGTATATTTATTTCATTTCTCTAGAATTGCTAAACTCATTATATACTCCTGAAGTAAAAATCTAATAACATGGTATTAAGGTTTGAACATGCACTATAGACACAGATTTATCCGTTGTGATATATAACGTCTTTATAAATAAAATAAAGTTTCATAAACATAAAAAAAATAGATTTTTGAAAAAACAGAAGTGCAACTTTAAATTAAAAAAAAAACTGTAAACTCTATTGTATGTAATGCCATTGGACATATTACCTGAATATATTACCAACATTAAATACTAAGAAGAAATTAAAAAAAAAAAAACTTTTTTCTTATTTTTTTTTTCTCTCAGCAGCTTAATAGATGCTCCCTACTGATTCTTTTGTGGTAATTTAGTGCTATTTTTTACATTAAATTTCAATTTAGTTTTTGTCATAGTCTTTTGACTAAAATACCATATTAGTTTAAGTTGTATTTTAGTCATCTGAATTGTTTTAGTCAACTTTAACAGTGTAAATTACGTTGGCGAAAATATTTTCGTCGTCGATATTAACACTGGCTCATACAGTATGAGATTTTGATGAATGGTTACATGAACTTTTTAGTGTCTAAGAATGACAACATGCAGCTAATTTTAGTTTTGCGGGGTTGCTAAATGTCACTTAATTTTATTTGCATCTTTTGCACACAGATATTCTTAACATATATGTTGCTGGTGGGATATCTGAGCTGCTGCAAATAGTAATATGGATTCAGGAATTAGGGAGACAGTCAGTGAGACATTTATGTTTTCCCTATAGAAGCTGTGTGGTACTTACAAATCGTGCGACCAGCGTTCCTTGGTATGCTCCAACAGAAATACGTTTCAGCAGGACTCAATTTCAGCTCTCCGTAGAACCTCTTGTTTGCTTCGCTCTTCCCTTGTGGTTGCAAAGATGGCCCCCGATTCATTTTATTCTTGAACTTGGAGGAAAGTCCCATCCCCCCCCCCCTCCTCTGAGGTCCCTTGTTCTGACCCCATTTGCATATTGTAGTCCTTCTGATATCCCTCTGGAATTTTACTGAGACAGCTGTTTACAGGAATTGGGGAGGATTTAGAGTAATCAAGAATCCTATTATTTTCATCTCTGATATGTGGTTAAGTTCACATCAGGGTGACATTTTCTGTGTGCTACTTCAAAAAACATTTAAAGCTGAACTCTGAGGAAATGAAAAAAATACCCTTGCTTATTGTTGCCTAGGGTAAAAAGCACTTTTACTTACCCTATCCCTTGCTCCTGTTGGCACCTTCTTCCATGTTACTGATCCCATGAAAGCCTTTTCTTATCCAGCTGGCGGTCACAGCCGAGATGTCATTAGATGAAATGCAGGACCATCAGGCAGGACACCAATGGTTTGCCCACAAGCTGGAACATCAGAGGGAAAAGGACAGCCGGCTGCCAGGAAAGCAAGCAGTAGGGTAAGTAAAATTCCTTTTTCTGGTAAACTAGTTGTAAAAAAGCATTTCACCAGTGTGGGGGGAAGCCCACTGTAAGGGTGTCTTTTTCATATTCCAAAAGTTCAGCTTTAAGCTAGGTGATACACAGAGATGAAACAAATCTTTTTATCCACAACAATTCAAAGTATAGAGTTACACAGCATTTTTGAGCTTCAGGAGGCAGGGGGCTGGGATCTGATGTTACAAACTGCACAGTATAAAACAAAGAGCTGAATGTAATATGAGACCTGAGTGGAAGGAAAGGACACATCCCCCTTTACATAGTCTCATTGGGAAACATGTACCCCTAAGGCTGTCAATCACATTCTTGTTGCTGGAGCTCCCCACCTCTGTCCCCCTGGATTTCTTGGAGTCAGCATACTCTGTCAAAAGTGATATAGATAGCAGAGGGATGAGACAACAGAAATCATTCTAAGTGCTCTGGATTGAGGCAAATGCATACTATAGAAGGATATGCTTTGTTCATTTTTCATTTCAGAGGTTTCCAACCACTTTTGGTTGGGAGACGGTTAAAAGGTGACTCAACCACCAGTTCCTAATGCCTCCATCCCAACTGCAAGTATAAACAAGCCCTAAAAGTGGAAATATAGGCAAAATTAGAAATGACATCATTGATGCAATCCACCACTGGTAGTTTTGTTTTTCTATTTCTTGTTAGCATCATTGTTTTGCTTGGCAAAGGGATGACAATCTAACGCAAAAGACTGGATATATTATCAAATCATAGGAATGATAAAAAAATGTATAGTTCAGACGTATCCAATCCATAAAGAGCTTTTTGTTTTTACAATTCATTACAACTTTTTGGCAGATGTCAAAAGTATTATTTTTTCCGAAAACTAGTCCAGGCTTGTTATTTGACAGAAAAGCTGACCATTGAAAGTTTGGGTATAATTTTTATGCTTTTGATCTATTAATGTTCAGCAAGCAACTAATGCAAAAGTACATCAACTATACAATCTTCACCAGCTTATACACACACATTTCACTCCAGGCTTCCAGCCCAAAGCACCAAACTGCCATCTGAACCAAATAAGAAAAAAGTTATCCTACACAGTTTTGAATTGTTCTTCAGGTGACACGGGATGCTGCAAACCAGGAATTAGTCCTGCACACGGACGTTTTTACAGCTGCTTTTTTGAGCTTTTTTTGCAGCTTAAAAAGGCCTGTCTATGTTAGTCTATGGCTTCATGCCCACCTAGGCGTTTTTGAGCTGCAAGTGGCATAGGCGTTTTTAAGCTGTAAAAAAAACCCAGGACCAGTGGGTTCTGAAAGACGTTTTTCAGCTGTAAAAACGCTCTAACGCTGAAAAACGCTGAAAAACGCTGAAAAACGTCATTCGCCAACGTTTTTTAAGCATTTTTGATCCATTGAAAAAAAAAAATTTTTGAAAAAAAAAAAAAACGCTCAAAAACGCTCAAACGCTCAAAAACGCTAAAAAACGCTATTGCAAAAACGCTGAAAAAAGTTTAAAAAAATCACTGCAAAGATACTGGCGTTTTCATAACGTTTTTTTAACAGCCTGTGTGCATGAGGGCTTAAGGTTTTACTCGCCTAGGTGTGCAGATGTGTAACGGTTTTGCAGGTTCACATATACTGTATTTACTGTGTATTCATCAGTTTGCCTGCCATTCTACGTTAGTTCACATCTAAGCTCAAGACACCAAACCCACACTAGTCTATAGATGAAATGTTTCAACCAACACTGGCCCCTAAAGGCAGGCTGGGAGACTGTATTTATTCTTAAAACACACAGACCACTGGGTCTTGTCCCTGAATAAAGGCGTCCAGCCTGAGCGGGGCACCCTGCCCTCTCAGGCACAGGCTGCCATGAGGAGGCCTCAGGTGGGCAACCTGAGGGAAGAATGCAAAGACCCGGGTGCTTAGAAGAAGCTGACTGAGGGGAGCTGTCTGCTACAGTCATGTCCGGTATCAATGGAGGGCATTGCTTGGAAGATTGGAAGGAGGCATCCATCTGGTCTTGGACCTTGTGGGTACAGACGCTGAAAATATCTTGGGGACCTTGTGCTCTAGCTACCCCTCTGGTGCCTAGTTATAGTCAACTGTGGGTCTGTTAAAAGGGACACCGGCCGGTGTCTTGAAGAGCTCTGTCCAAATACTCTATTAGTTAAAGGAACTTTGCTCAGTGGAGTCTGGTGCTGTATATTTTGGGGGGGGGGCGGCAAACAAGGCATTCCGCTGACGCAACCCCCTGGTCGGTCTCGGCCCACACTTAACCCATCTAGGTCACGGGCAGCTTCGGCTCCTTCCTGCATCTCCTCCCCCTCTGCGTCTTGGGCTTCATGGTGGATTCCTCCTCGGCGGCTTCCCTCCTCCTTCACTTCACTTCTCCTCTTAGCCAATCAGGTCCCAGGACCCACTTCCTGATTGGCCGGGAGGAGAATCAGGAAGACAATAGCGAATTATTAATTCGCTATTGTCACACAACTGGGTGGGCTCAGGGCACCCCAAGCCCACCCTTTTTTAAGCCAATTAGAGCCTTTGGCTCTAATCACGTGCTTTAAAAAAACAAAAAAACACATTGGAATCCATGCGTCCAGCCTCCTGCATGTATATTAGGGGCTGGGCACATGGATTTCGGGGGCAGCGCCCCTGTGCCAAGTATGGACGGGCCGCCACTGCTCAAGCTGAATGGAAGATTAAGTCCTCAGTTGTACATAGTTCTTGTTCATGGAGTATCCCACTACTTCCTTCATCCCTATCCAAGCTCTCCAAAAACAAAAACAACAAAAAACAACAACCCCTAGACTGGTCTTTGGAGAAAGAGTGAATAAGCCTGTTGTGTGCCTGGCTGCGGGTCTGAAGTTGGGAAGACCTGGCCAGAAATTCCTGCAGCTCCTACAGGAGTAGCGCTACACTTAATAAAGGAAAATGGTAATTTAGAACACTTGTGTATATATGGTGCTCAGCATAAATGAGTACACCCCAACAGATTTGTCAGAAAACCTTTTCCTTTCCTTTCAGATTCAACATTTTCTATGGGACACTATACTACAAAATGTTCCCACAAATGCGGCAATTGATTGAAACCAACATTTGTTAATTTGCACACACAAAAAAGTGTTTTTCCTAACAAATTCATTCAAGACCATGTTGCAAAAATGAATACACTCCAATGAAAGTCTACTACAGGTGAGTCTAATTATTCATTAAACAGGTGTCCAGCAGACAGTTTATTATAAAATGGCATTCCTTACAAGGAAAACCCCTTCCCAGTTCTTGCTGTCAGCAATGGCACCACATGGAAGAGAAATGTCACAAGGCCTAAGAAAGAAAATCATTTCTTTACACAAGAAAGGTGAAGGCTACAAGAAGATCAGCAAAGCTTTACTTAACAGTCAGAATACTCTAGCAAAAGTGATACAAAGATTTAACAAAGATGGAACTGCAACCATCCCACAGAGGCGTCCAGGCCGTCCAAGGAAGTTGGCACCTCGACAGGAGCGTCTTCTGATGAGATGGGTTGAACAAAATCCCCATGAAAGTTCACTACAGTTAGCTAAAGAAGTAGAAAGCAAAACTGGGGTGATTGTTTCCCGTGACACAATACAGCGTACACTGCAGAGGAATGGCATGCATGGGTGACGTCCATGAAGGAAGTCTCTCCTAAAACCCATGCACAAAAAGCCCGCCAGGGCCCATGCTGAAAAAGAAGAAGGCTAGAAGGCTGAAGTACAAAGAAAAATGCATGGTGCCTACAGTGAAACATGGTGTTGGCAATGTCCTTCTGTGGGGCTGCATGAGTACTAGTGGTGTCGGGGAGCTGCATTTCATTAATGGTATCATGACTTCACAGATGCACTGCTCTATATTGAAAGAGAAGATGCTACCATCACTCCGTGCCCTTGGTCATCGTGCACTTTTACAACATAACAAAGATCCAAAACACACATCTAAGGCCACTGTTGCATTCCTGAAGAACAGGGTGAAAGTGATTCAGTGGCCAAGTATGTCTCCTGATCTGAACCCAATTGAACACCTACGGGGAATTCTGAAGAGACAAGTTGAGCATCACTCTCCATCCAGCATTCAGGCTCTAAAAAAGGTCTTTCTTTAAAAAAAGACAGCTATTGCAATATATCGCCAACTTGTTCATTCCATGCCTAAAAGACTTGGTGCTGTCCTTACAAATCATGGAGGTCAAACAAAATACTAGCTGTAGTAGTTTTTATTGTGGGGTGTATTCATTTTTGCATCAACTAATTTGAGTAAAACTGAAGATTTTGTAATCTAAGTTATATTATTAACCTTACTTTCATGTAATGGAGCTAAACAAATGTTCTATAAAAGTCAGTTTTGTCAAAATTTTGGAAACTGTTCTTGTGTTCATTGAGATATTGATTAAAATGTTATTTTTAAAAAGGGTGTACTCATTTATGCTGAGCACTGTATTTATAAAGAGATTTAAACTATAATTAAAACATTTTCAAATGTTGTCACCATTGGGAAACCCACCCTCAAATGCCATGCAGCCACCATTGTGGTTACATGTACACAGGAAAAGGCTACAAACAGACTGCATGAGATCAGCAGCACTGAGATGCAGCAATAGTTTAAAAAAGGTAAAAACAAGTATTTTATTTTACAAAAATGACAGTTGTTTGGAGGGAAGTGGCCAAGCACAGCATGCAGTAGGCTGTAGGTTGTGTGAGCTCCACTTTGTTTACATCCTGTATTTGATTCTGCAGAGATTTACCTCAGTGAAATGTCCTTTCAAGCTACTACAAACTTACCTGAGCCTGGAGATCCACTTCCTCCCTCTATCTCCATCAAAGCAAGCATCAGAGGTGAGTGAAAAGCTCAACAAATTACAGCACCAAGATGAGGATGATGGCCCTCCAACAATGCCAGGGCAGAGCCTGCCACTCCTGACTAATGAAGTCTTATGCCGCGTACACACGGTCGGACTTTTCGTCTACAAAAGTCCAACGGACGCTGACAGACTAAAGCTGGCTGGTAATCCGATCGTGTGTGGGCTTCTCCGGACTTTCAACGTACTTTTTTAGCCTCAAATCCGACGGACTTTAGATTTGAAACATGCTTCAAATCTTTACGTCGTAACTACGACGGACCCCGAAGTCCGCTCGTCTGTATGCTAGTCCGACGGACAAAAAAACGACGCATGCTCATAAGCAAAAACTAAACGGAAGCACTCGGTCTAGTAAAACTAGTGTTCGTATTGTAGGTAGCACATTCATCACGCTGCAAAAACTGTGATGAATGCAGCGCATTTTATTTCTTCTTTACGAATGCTCTAAAGAACGAAGGTGTTTTGCTGTTCATAATCAGAGTTCTCCCAAACTGATTTCTGGATTCTTTTTCTCTTTGATCTCATGAATGATATAGTATGCATTTTAAAAACAATGTTTCCATACTAATGATACTTTTTCCCCTTTTTTTTTTTTTTTTTAGGTTTGTAAAGTTACCACAAAGAACCCATTATTCTATTTTTTTTTTTTATAGTGATTATTTTTTAGTTTTTAGATAAAGTTAACCCAAAGCACCGTTTTTGGTTATGTAAATTTTTTTATTTTCAAGACTTACCACTTGAACATTATTAACATTAGTAATGTATTTTTGGTGTGTTTTTTCCAAACTCAATGAGATTGTTGTCCCTTGTTAATTTAACATTGTGTGTAAAATCAATGATTTAAAAGAAAACACATAAAGTCTTTTGCTAAACTCAAAAAAGATCCATTTATTCATGATCAAAATAAAATAAAGAGGAAGTCAACGCTGGAAAAAGTCGGTGTACCAGAAAATTGGGATCTTGCGGAGTCCATATAAGAGGGAGCACAATCTGGTCCAAGAATCCCAGAGATCAACAGCACCAGCAGATGATCTAGATGTCCCCAGACTGTGGTCCTACAACAGCCTGCGTCTTCTGTCAGACCAGACTGAACCCAGGTCATCACTTTCTTCTCTTCCCTGCAGCCTTTCCTCCACGCTGCCCTGCAGCCTTCCCTGTAGCCTTCTTTTGAGGCTGTGGCTCTGGTGTTTCAGTTGGAGGAGGAGGAGGAGGAGGAGGAGGAGGAGGGGGGGCTGCCTCATGTAGTTGGGTGTTTTGTGTTAGCGTGCCCTGCAGCCCCTTATGGATTGTTTCCCCAAATAGGCGCTCACAAATGAGGCGCTGCTCCCAATCCATCTGAAGAAGCCTGGTGGCTAAGTAGCAGCCATAGGATTCTTCCGCTTCGGGGGGGCTCCTTAAAAAACGGGTGGCCTCTTGCATGAGGCGCAGGGATGCGTCCTGTGTGACCATCCCCTTCCTGGCCCTTTTTTTGGGAAGGTGGAGGGGAGGCACTTGGGATTCGGTCAGGCTCCTACTGGGCCCAGCCACCTCACTTGGCCCAGCCACCTCACTTGGCCCAGCCACCTCACTGGGAGCAGCCACCTCACTGGGAGCAGCCACCTCCTGCCTGACACTGGGCCCAGCCTCCTCCAGGATGATGGTGAATCCGGCCTCCTCCAGGCTGTCCATGGGCCCGGTCTCCTCCTGCCTGCCACTTTCCCCACATTCCTCCTGGATGGACTCATCCTGTGTATAAAAAAAGGACAATAGTTTTAGTATATTTTTTTGGGTTCATCAATGACACACAGTTTGCTTCTCATGAATAGCAAATTCAATGTGAATACATCTCTTTAATAAAAGAGTCTAATCAGACACCCTAATTATTTCAAACAGGTGCCAAACATATTTAGCCACTACTGTCAATTGATATGTATACACAATTTTGAGTGCAAAATTATTTTAGACAATTATAACATCCAGTTAACATCATTAATATTAGTACAGTAAATATTTGTTAAAATAATTTACCTGACTCCAGATGGTCATATCTGGTTCATCCAGGATGGAAGACCCAGCTTGCTCCTCATCAGCCTCTGCTGGGGTGGAGGGAAGGGTGGAGGGAAGGGTGGAGGGAAGGGTTGAAAGTGATGGCCTGGCTTCATTCTGGTCATCAAGAAAACGGAGTTGATTGTAGTACCACAGCCTGGGTACATAAACATCATCTGCTGATGCTCCTGATCTCCTTGATTCCTGGATCTTCTTATGCTCCCTCTTATACATGTTCCTCAAGACCCCAATTTTCTTGAGCAATGTCTCCATTGTTGCTTCCGGGATGGTCGCCTGGACAAAGGACAGAAGTCTCTCCAGCGTTGACTTCCTCACATGCTTTGCATAATACTGAGGGTGTTTCACCTCCCACAAATTCCTCATCTCTCGATATTTAGAAATAAAAGCTGTAAGGAACTCTGGATCCTTAAATAGGGGATTCATTATATCTGGAAAAGATGAAGTCACAAGACAAAAAACACTTTTATTATAGGTTTCTGCTAACCCCTCATCATCTTCTCCCTATGTAGGCCTCATCAATCTATCAAGCCATATAGGCCGCTTGCTACAAAGTCATGACCATAAAACCCAAAAAAAAAATATATATAAAATTACCTTCGTTTTGTAACGTCCTGGTCCACTATCACCTACGCACAGAACGTACGTACGACACGTGCGCAAGGGCCCTCTTTACACACTACGCATGTGTGAAACTCCGCCTGCGTCGCCCGCCCCTGACGTTCGAAATTAACTCATGTTCTCCGCCCCCTAATTCGACGCACAGAACGTACGTACGACACGTGCGCAAGGCCCCTCTTTATACACTACGCATGTGTGAAACTCCGCCTGCGTCGCCCGCCCCTGACGTTCGATTTTAACTCATGTTCTCCGCCCATTTTTTGTTACGGCGCGTAGTGGAGTAAATAATGGCGGAGACACCTGACATGTTGACGACCTCAGGTAGTGGAGACAGCCCGGAGGCTGGAACGTCAACAAAATCTGTGAGGCCTAGATTTAAGGCCTCTAATATGAGTTTTAAAGAGATGGTGGAGATGGTGGCCATTCTTCACAAAGACGACTATGATGGGAAGTATGGGCCGTACGCACGGCCAAATTTGCGCAAGGCCAAAATAATGGCGAAGGTCGTGGACACTTTGCAGGCATCTTTTGGGGTCCAGCGCTCCAGAGATCAACTTCGAAAAAGATGGTCTGACCTGAAACTCAGGGAGCCGGATCAATACAGACGTATCCGGAAAGTTCTTAAAAAAAGTAAGTACTTGTCGTGTTTTTCTCTTGTGTTTATTACCTTGTATACTGCTCCATGTGCTTTTCCTTCCTATACGATTTTTTGTTCATCGTTTTAAACGATCTTTTAATAAACCTCGTTACATATCTATAGATATAGATATAGATATAGATATAGATATAGAGAGATATATATATAGAGATATATATATATATATATATATATATATATATATATATATCTCTATATATATATATATATATATATCTCTATATATATATATATATAGAGATATATATATATATATATATATAGAGAGATATATATATATATATAGAGAGAGAGAGAGAGAAATATATAGAGAGAGAGAAATATAGAGATAGGTAGATAGATAGATATAGAAATGTAAAACATTCTTTTTGAATATTTTAAGTTATCTTTTTTTTTTTCTTTACATTTAGTTAGATATTTATAGATTTTGTTCCAGATATAGAGAGAGAGAGAGAGAGATCAAAAGATTATTAACTATATTTTGAGATATTGATATCTAGATATCTATCTATCCGATATGTCTTTATAATTTTAAATATTGAGGTAAAATAGGAACTCTACACAAACCACTTCACTACAAATGTTGGAAAATTACTATGTACTAAAATATCTGTGTGCTAAGTAGATTAATAATTTTTTGTTTCACATAGGGGAAAAATCACTCAGCCAAAAAGAAGACAGTCCACCCCAAGCCAAACATGATTGGGAAATCAGCCCAAGCCCCACTGAGGATGTGGAGGAAGGAGAGGTGGGCGACATGGGCACCCCACCAGGTGAGTGTCTGACACACCAGCTTACGGTAATCTATGCATGGCTGCCTTTTGTTTAATGTAATTTTTCTACTCTATTTTAGGGGATCTTGTTGTGCTTGATTCAAGCAACAGCGCCACCCCCGAGGATGTGGAGGAATTATGCTACATGGGCACCCCACCAGGTCAGTGTCTGAGACAACAGCTTTATTATGGTAAGGTAAACTATGTATGTGTGCATATTTCTAAAGACATTTTTTGGTTTCATTCCATTTTAGGTACAAGAAGTGACTATTTCACCTCAGAAAGTGCCCAACGGCTAATTGGTCAAATAATGGCCTGGAATAAGGACATGGATGAAATGCGTAATCGGCTGGATCGTATGCAGCAGGAAATGAAGGACATGATTGATGTTTTGGGTCGAATCTAAATGCCCTTTTTGAAACCCCAAAACATCAATCATGTCCTTCATTTCCTGTTTTGCTGACCCCATTCTGGGCCTTCTCTTTATTTTTTTGGCTGAACATAAATGGCTGTTTAACCTAATTTAAAAAAGGAGGGCTGTTTCTCGAAAATACATAAAAAATCCACAAAAAAATAAAACTTGATTTTCTCAAAAACCCAAAAAAAAAAATAAAAATTGATTTTAAAAAACCAAAAAAAAAACAAAACTTGATTTTAAAAAAAATAAAAAAAATAAAAAAACTTGATTTAAAAAAAAACAAAAAAAATAAAAAACTTGATTTTCAAAAAACAAAAAAAATAAAAAAACTTGATTTTAAAAAAAACAAAAAAAATAAAAAAAACTTGATTTTCAAAAAACCAAAAAAAAAACAAAACTTGATTTTCAAAAAACAAAAAAAATAAAAAAACTTGATTTTCAAAAAAACAAAACAAGTAAACTTGATTTTAAAAAACCAAAAAAACAAAAAAAATAAAAAAAAAAAGCCTGTTTGCGAAAATCAAAAAGCCAAAAATATTTTTTTGTGGATTAGGTAGAAATATTTAAATATAATTATATTTTTCTACATTATTAAGATATCATTATATTTTTGTCTATGAACATTTTATACTAAATGCAGAACTGAATGCATAACAACCATTAATAAAAACATCTCCTTATAGGAATTAAATAAATGTGTGGTTTGTTATTTCAATGCTCAGTATCAGTTTGGTTATAATTGTCAAAAAGTTGTTTACAGTGGCAATGGAGCTTATTTAGACATTTAAAATGAAAATACAGTTGGCACTACAACTGCTCGACCATAACCTAGGAGAAAGCCCAAAAGAAAGGCAAGCAATAAATATAATTCAAGATTTCATCAATATTTTTTTTATTGTAAAAAATTAAATATCCTGGCCCATTGCAATGGCCCCCCTACCCATAAAATAATTAACATATTGCTGTCTAACTTGACGGGCACTTTGGGGGGCCAAGCCAGTACGGACAGTATCCAGGCCCGTAAGGTTGGCATCTATAATAAGTCCGGCCTCAGGCCCAACTGTGCCTATATAATTCTGAGAATGTTTGTTTAAAAAGTTGTGCAGAATGCAGCACGATAAAATTATAAAATTAAGTTTGTATTCCGCCAAATTAATGGCTGTTTGAAACAGGCGGAACCGGCTGGCCAGAATTCCAAACGCATTCTCAACCACTCTTCTAGCTCTGGCCAGCCGGAAATTAAAAACCCTCCTCTCCGGGGTGAGGGTTCTTTGGGGGAATGGCCTCATGAGGTGCTTGCTGAGAGCGAAGGCTTCATCGGCAATGAAGACAAAGGGGAGTCCTTCCACATTATCCGCATCAGGTGGCAATCCCAGGCCACCACTCTGGAGACGCTGGCAGAACTCCGTCTGGGCAAATACTCCTCCATCCGGCCATTCTTCCCCACGTCCACATATAAAAAATCATAGTGTGCCGACACCACCGCCATTAAAACAATACTGTGGAACCCTTTATAATTAAAATAGTATGACCCCGAATGGGGTGGTGGCACAATGTGGACATGTTTCCCATCTATAGCCCCTCCACAATTGGGAAAGTCCCAACGGCTGGCAAAATGGGATGCCACAGTCTGCCATTCCTGTGGCGTTGAAGGAAACTGGGGAATCAAACAAGAAAACCAAAATCAATTAATTTGGAAGCTAACATTGCAAGAAAATTAGACAATTAAAAACATTATTCCCCAGCATCAGTATAACATTCAATAATTTAATTCTTCTGGAATAACTAATATGGAAAGGCACACTTATCAGATTGCTCACCCCCTCTGATGGAACATTGATTAAATTTTAGGGGGTTGTGAAATCCCTAAAAAAGATTACTTTTAGGACACGCAGGAATTTAGGGACTAAAAAGGCTACAAGACTGCAGTTGTCGCACTCTGCAGGTGCAGTTGCTAACCAGCTTACAGTAAATGAGGTAATGTAAAAAGGCATTCATGTTGCAAGGAGTACACAATCACATGCAAGGGCAATTAATGAAAACACTTTGAGGCTTGCATATGATTTGATGATGGAAATCAGCAGAGCTTCTGCTCATTTACTAAAGCACTGGAACAAATGCACCTGTAGAGTGCACATGCATTTTGCAAAGTGCAACATATATTTGCTTTAGACAAATCAACACCACAGAACAATCAAGCTAATTTTTACGAGGGTGGGGGGGGGGGTTGTGAAATCTAGATAATTGCTAATTAGCAGCACACTATTTGGAGTGAGTTTAGGTGGGGGGGGGTTGGGAAATCTAGATAATTGCTAATTAGCAGCACACTATTTGGAGTGAGTTTAGGTGGGGGGGGGTTGGGAAATCTAGATAATTGCTAATTAGCAGCACACTATTTGGAGTGAGTTTAGGTGGGGGGGGGTTGGGAAATCTAGATAATTGCTAATTAGCAGCACACTATTTGGAGTGAGTTTAGGTGTGGGGGGGGGGTTGGGAAATCTAGATAATTGCTAATTAGCAGCACACTATTTGGAGTGAGTTTAGGTGGTGGGGGGGGGGGTTGGGAAATCTAGCTAATTGCTAATTATAAGCACACTAAATACACTCAAACAAAATACATTCAAAATGAGTAGACTAGGTGGATATGTTCCCATCACTTCATGCTGGGGAGGTTATTGAAGGAAAATATACATGCATGACAAAAAATAACAGGAAAAAAATCCAGCATGTGTGAGGATAAAAAGGGGACATTCACACTATATTGCAATGATGGTAAGTAGTGTTTGAAGCAAGAAATACATTACATTATCAAAGATTACATAAAAGAACATGTGATGCTAATAAAAGAAAAATATCTTACCTTAATATAGTCCTTCTGCAGGACCTGGATGATGGCAGAACAGGTCTCTGGGATAATGATCCCCAGAGCCTGGGGGGAGATGCCTGTCGAGAACTTAAGGTCCTGCAGGCTTCTCCCTGTGGCCAAATACCGCAAGGTAGCGACCAGCCTCTGCTCCGGAGTGATGGCTTGCCTCATGCAGGTATCCTGCCTGCTGATATAGGGGGTCAGCAAAGCCAACAAACGGTCAAAAACGGGGTCCGTCATCCGGAGAAAGTTCCTGAAATCCTCAGGATTATTCTCACGGATCTCACGGAGCAAAGGCATGTGACAGAACTGGTCACGCTGAAGCAACCAATTCTTGGTCCATGAACTCCTCCTCGCCCTGTTCATGGACTGGTCTTGGGCTGAAGAATAAACTACAGCACCAAGCACATACAATGCACGAGCTCGACGACGAGTACGTACAGGTAACATGGTTTCAAAACGGTCGGCTGGTCAGAACGCACTAAACAGAACGCACTGAAGAACAGCAAGGCCTGTGAAGAGCGACCTGAAAATCAGGAACGAGCGGCCAATAAAACAAAGATTTCTCAATGCCAACTGACCAAACGCACTGAAAAGCAGATACAAACCTCACAAGCACAGACTGAACAACAGTTAAAACGAACTGAAAAATACGAGTCTCACAAGCGCGAATCGTCTCTCACCAAACTTCTACTAACACGAGATAAACACGAGATTAGCAGAAGGAGCCCAAAGGGTGTCGTACGGGCTATTGAACTTCCGTTTTATAGTCTCGTCGGACTTGGTGTACGTCACCGCGTACTAGGCTGTCGTACTTTTGTGTGGTCGTGTGTAGGCAAGTCCGTTCGTAAGAAAGTCTGCCGCAAGTCCGCCGAAGGTACGTCGGAAGTATGTCGGACAGGCTGTCGGACTTTTGTAGACGAAAAGTCCGACCGTGTGTACGCGGCATTAGAAACTACCTCACTCTGCACAAGCATCTTGACCACCAATTTTGAAGAAGGAATGGTGGATGTTTCTCTTATTTGTAAGGATTTGCAGAAATTACGTAGGAGGGTCATGGAAGCTGAAAGGCTGCTAAGCACTGTGGAGGATCAGTCTCCACTTGCAGATAGCAGCAGTCAAAACTGCAAAAAATTTAGCAATGACAATACTATCTTTCTGCAAAGGAGCAACCTTAGATGTGTATGCCTCCCAGGGAAGGAGGAAAGGTTAGATTCCACATTCATCCTTGAAACTCTTCTAATTACTACTTTAGAGAACTTTTCATCTGCATTTGCAGTGGAGCGTGCTCATCACTTAATGACTAGGCCTCTTCTACCAGGGGCCCCACTGAGGACCTTTATCGCCAAATGACTGAACTTAAAATCAGAGACATGATACTACGCATCACCAGAAACCTCAACATTGATACATCCCCTTTTAGAACATCACTTTTGCGTGTTCCCTAAATTCTCTACTGAGTTATAGAGCAGTAAACTAAATTTACTAAAGCAAAACACTTCTTCTGAGACCTATAGATTTAGTATGTGATGCTGTACCCAGTTGGACTGTGTGAGACCAGTGGTGCCCATTCTACCTTCTTTACTTGTTCCAAAGAGATATTTTACCGGTTAGAACAATGCTACCTGCACCTCAGGTAAAACGCCTGACTGTCTATCATGCTGTTTCTTATGTGAGTACCTGTTTTCCTTGGTCCAGTACTCTTGGATCTACTCTTACTGTTACTCCCCACTCAGCAGTCTACACATTTGAAAATGCTGACAAACTGCTAGTCATTTGTACTATCTGACACATAAGCCTCCACGATACCTGTTTACTGCTCATACCCTGTTCAGGGAGGATACATTACTACAACACGCTACCATATCCTTATGGTACCTCACAACCTGGGCCACTTCAAAACCAGTGACAAAAAAGCTGAATCTGACAGCCCCAAATGGGGCAAATCTATGGTTCTTGCTGGCCCTCTTTCTATCGATCACAGGAGTGCAGTTCATTTTTCACTCCTGTGACCCGTTTCAGCAGAGAACAGGCTGAAGTCCGCTCTCTGCTGACATCACAGATGTCAGTCCAGGCACCACGTCATCCCATATAATTCAAAAAGTCGCGCTGAAAGAATGAGAGTGGCAACAACCTAGTGCCTATAGCATTAAAAAGGTAAATTAAGTGGAAATAATTTAAAAAAAAATTAAATTTTCCAGTGTATATGAACACCACAGTGAAGTTGGAATAAATGTTAAATATACAAAACACAAATAATGTTTACTATGCAGGAAAAAAATGAAAAAATAAAAATAAAATTGAGTGGTTTAAATGTGAACAGCAAAAAAATGTTTACCAGAACACTAATGCCAAATGCAACAGTATATGAGAACTGTGCAAAGACACTAAACATATATCCTGTGAAAAACATAGATTATGCAATGTAAAATTAAGAGCAAACTTGTATAATCCATAAAAAGTCCATATCCAGAAGAACAATGATTAATAAAGTTCGTGCATATTATAGGTGACGAATAAGTGGATATCCCCCAGTGCTGAGTGAATGTAGAAACAAAACTTGCTGTAGTGACAAAAAGGTGCGTGGGCAGACCTCCACCGTTTAAAACTGCTGCCTCTTACCAGAAAAAGTTGGTCTCTAGATTATAGGAGACCTAAAGGGCGGATGGCTGCAACCCCAGCCAGGGATCTGTACAGCAGACACTGGTTGTCATCCGAATCCCGGAACTCACTCCGTCAAACACAGCAAAATGAATAGGATGGGTCCCCATAAAAGAGATAAAGGCTCCACATAGCATAAAATCCACGGCTTTTTATTGAGTAAAAGAGTAAAGATTGCACTTACAAAGTGGTTGTAAAAACAAGCATAGGAACGCCGGCCGGCTAGAAAACTCCCCGTGTCTTCCGGGTGTGCAGATCGCGGTGTCGTCGGGACGTAGCTCCTCGTCGGGAGGAGGAGCTACGTCCCGACGACACCGCGATCTGCACACCCGGAAGACACGGGGAGTTTTCCTTGTCAAAAGAAGTTTATTGAGTATACAATGTTATAAAGATACATAAAGTAAGTTTACAAGGATCTATAAAGTAAGCTCATTGTTTTACAGTAGGGTTTATATAGGTAAATATCATGAAATTTCAAATATTAAACATTGGGTTCACGTAAACCTAAATTAAAGATATATATCATTTCCTTAGTTACTTTTGTAGGTATTTAAATGATTTATACCTACATATTGTTTACAAGTAGAGTGTATATAGGTCAAATAAATTCTGATAATGAGCTTTAATCGTAAGGTGGAGAAAAGGAAAGAGAAAGAAGAAAAAGGGTTGAAAGGTAGAGGTATGGTCCACAAGGTTGTCCCGCTCGTCAGTTTATTATTCTTTTTAGTTCTCTTTAAAGCCTTAGAATGGGTGTCTCTGTAAGTCATTTAATCTGCTACCATGGCAATAGGACAGAGTCATTGAAGTTTGATAGGAACTGTTGTTTTATCCAAGGATGCCAAAGTTTTTCAAATTTTGGAATTTGATTTTGATCGATGGCTACCATCTTGGCATGGGACATTGTATTATTCATTCTGTGAATTGTTTCTGCTAGTACCAATGTAGGAGATTTCCATGCCTTGGCCACTGTCTGTTTTGCAGCCGTTATTAGTTGGATCATAAGTTTGAATTGAGAGAGTGTTAACCATTCTGGTTTTAGATTAAGTAAAGTTAAATATGGATCTGGTTGTATTATTTTTTTAAATATTTTAGATGCAATCACGAAGACTTCCTTCCAGAAGGTTTGGATTACTGGGCACGTCCACCATATGTGTAAATATGTGCCTATTTCTGGGCATCCTCGAAAACAAAGAGCTGAGGTATTAGGTGAATATTTTGCCACTCTAGCGGGTACAAGGTACCAGCGAGTTAGGACTTTATAATTTGTCACCAGTGCTAAGATGTTGGGTGAAGATGACTTAGATGTGAGCCATATGTTAGACCAGTCCGTGTCTTCTAAAGTTCGTCCCAGGTCCTCCTCCCACCGCTGAACGTAAGAGGGTCTATTAAGATTTGCTACTCCATATAATTGATTATAAAGTGATGAAATTGTACCTTTAGCAAATGGATCTTTTGTACAGATTGATTCAAAAATGGATAATTGGGATAATGGTGTATCCCCCTTTAGGAATGGTGTATAGAAATTTTTGATTTGGAGATATCTAAATATCTCAGAGTTTGGTAGATCATATTTTTCTCTAAGCGATGGGAATGAAAGGAATGATTTAGATGCTATGAAGTCATTTAGTGTCTGAATGCCTGATGTTGTCCAAGCTTTAAAAGAATTTGGGTAGATCCATGCCGGATAAAAGGCCGGATTTCTGATAAAAGAAAGGAGAGGATTGTGTGGAGATTGTAACTGATATTTGGTTTTTAGTTTATCCCAGAGAGATAGGAAGTGTTTAGTTATGGGATTATGAATTTTAAAGCGGTCTTTAGGATCAAGCCATAATAAATTTGATATTAATAGAGGGTCATTTTCTGAAGCCTCTATAAATACCCATAATGGGATTTCCTGTTTTGCATGGTATTTGGACAGACTGGCCAAATGTGCTGCTCTGTAGTAGTTAGTAAAATTAGGGTATCCCAGGCCTCCTTTATTTTTGGGAAGATGTAGTGTGTGTATAGGTATACGTGGTTTAGAAGAGCCCCATATAAACGAAGTTGCTCTTTTTTGTACTATTCTCAAAAAATAGGAAGGAATTGGAATAGGGAGGACTCTGAATAGATAAAGCAATTTGGGTAGAATAGTCATTTTGATTGCATTAATCTTCCCTATCCAGGATAAAGGAAGTTGCGACCATTGTTTTATTAGATTTGTGATCTGTCTTAATACAGGAGGATAATTGTTTGAGAATAAGTCAGAATGAGATGCTGTTAAATGAATTCCAAGATATGGGATTGATTTTTCTGCCCATGTGAATGGGAGTGCAGCCCTAGCCGGGATCAATTCCATGTTTGTGAGTGACACGGGGAGTTTTCTAGCCGGCCGGCGTTCCTATGCTTGTTTTTACAACCACTTTGTAAGTGCAATCTTTACTCTTTTACTCAATAAAAAGCCGTGGATTTTATGCTATGTGGAGCCTTTATCTCTTTTATGGGGACCCATCCTATTCATTTTGCTGTGTTTGACGGAGTGAGTTCCGGAATTCGGATGACAACCAGTGTCTGCTGTACAGATCCCTGGCTGGGGTTGCAGCCATCCGCCCTTTAGGTCTCCTATAATCTAGAGACCAACTTTTTCTGGTAAGAGGCAGCAGTTTTAAACGGTGGAGGTCTGCCCACGCACCTTTTTGTCACTACAGCAAGTTTTGTTTCTACATTCACTCAACACTGGGGGATATCCACTTATTCGTCTCCTATAATATGCACGAACTTTATTAATCATTGTTCCTCTGGATATGGACTTTTTATGGATTATACAAGTTTGCTCTTAATTTTACATTGCATAATCTATGTTTTTCACAGGATATATGTTTAGTGTCTTTGCACAGTTCTCATATACTGTTGCATTTGGCATTAGTGTTCTGGCAAACATTTTTTTGCTGTTCACAGTTAAACCACTCAATTTTATTTTTATTTTTTCATTTTTTTCCTGCATAGTAAACATTATTTGTGTTTTGTATATTTAACATTTATTCCAACTTCACTGTGGTGTTCATATACACTGGAAAATTTAATTTTTTTTTTTTAATTATTTGCACTTAATTTACCTTTTTAATGCTATAGGCACTAGGTTGTTGCCACTCTCATTCTTTCAGTGCGACTTTTTGAATTATATTAGATTTACGGTTTACTACCTTTAGTCGCAGCTCATTTTATTGTGTTAGTGCAGTATTTGTTTTTACCACGTCATCCCAACCACGGAGTATGGATCCGCCAGGTGCATGGACTGACACCCTGCTCAGCCTCTCAGCGAGCCGCTGAGAGACTGAGCTGGCCGCCCCCACCCCCTCCACAGCCCAGCACTCCAATGAGCGAGGAGGGAGCTGAGCAGAGAGCTGTGACTGACAGTCTACAGCTCTCTGCTCACGGAGCTCTGAAAACCGAGAGATCGGCGGTGTTCCATCTTTCCGATCTCAGTACAGAGGTGCCGGGGGACAGATGCAGCATCGGCATCCACCTAGGTAAGTATTAAACTGCAGTATTAAACTGCAGAAAAAAAAATCCTTTACTTCTCTTAAGTATAAAATCTTGTACTACTGTACCAAAGTCTTCTTCTCAGCCTTTTGTAGCTAGGTGCCCGGCTAGAGACAGAGGCCAGTTTAGAACACTATGCTGTAATGCTCTCTGTGCTCCCAATGGACTTCAGCTATGTGGGTTAACACTAGCCTCACCTTTATCCACCAGGGGGAACCAACAAACAGAAGGAGCTCAAGAGACTTGATGGTTAGCAGCACTGAATCATGAGAGATTAAGTTCATGACTGTTGGATAACAGATGTGCATACAATACCATTACCTACCCAACTTTTTACCCTTACTCCCAATAATTAAGACCACACCAAAATTGGAGTAATAAAAGGCCGTAGCAGCCTACTTTATTTAACAAATATATATATTTTAAGATAGAACATATAAACATATCAACCATAACCAGCAAAACATCTGTTATACAACCCATAAATCTCTCTAGCGTTGGTCTGGGCAATAACTTAGTAATCATCTGTGTCCATAACAATCTTGCACTGCGGTCCCATCAAATTTATAAAATAGGCCTCAAGCCGACAAGCTGGCTCAGAGACTACCAATGACCACAGTGCTCCCATTATCACTTCCTGGCTAACCTCCGTTAACCGGGAACCACCATCAGGACCCATACCAACGCTAGCTCCCAAACTCTTACTTTTTGCCATCTTCCTTCCTTTGCACAGACCAACGTCCGCCACCGCACCCCAACAGTAATCACCTTAATCTTGGGTGCCCCTCCACACCCAAAGTGCTCTCTGAATTCCATCTTGTAAACCTAAGGCCCACAAATCTATACCCACCTCATTCAGATGAACCCCATCAGCCCTCAAATACCTCCAGGTCTCAAACTCAAGTTCAAGGTGTCTAAGCGCCAAACCCCCATTACTCACCACAAACTTGCTCACTTCCCTATTTATTTTTCTCCGGGCCCTGTTAACCCCGTCCACCGACCTGGCCATTCTCCATGACGTCCGAGCCACCATATCCGACCAGACAATGACCATCTTAGGGAATACTTCCATTAACCGCCACACATCAAACTTGATGTCTTGCGTGATGTCCACCATAGCTCTTATGCCCAAATCATTGCCGCCTACATGAATGACTAATACGTCAGGTGGCCTGTCTCGTTGCGCATAATGATGCACTTCCGAAACCAATCTACCCCACAACATACCTGGTATCCCCAACCACTTGATACACGCCTCCCACCTATCAAAACCCAACTGCCTACCCTCATATCGGACGTCCCCCCTCCGTGCCCCCCAACACACGTAGGAATGGCCCATAATCCAGACCAGTCCCGGCACCGAACTTGAAAATAGAAGAAAACAAACAAAATACCATACTATAACTACTGTTATTCAACACCCCATCAATAACTGAAGAATACAACCCCCACATTTTCCACTACAACCCTACCACTAAATGGGGCCAAACATATGATTGGAACCTGCTAGATTCCTTCCAACCAATTTGTTTTACTGCCTCCACATCCATCCCATTTCTGGCCTATCCGAAATGAATGGGATGAAAATTCCTTCTCCTCCAGCCCCAACCCCCGTATGCATTTCGTAAAGACTGCCACAAACTGAATCCTAGATAAAAAAAATCGCCCTCCAAATGCATCAAAAAAGGGCCCCGAACCACTGGACGAACCCTCAAAAAAATCCTTAACAGCCCCTACTGGGCACAGATGCGATCCCATAACTGGATACACCTGTACCATCCTACCTTCTCCCACTTGATCCGTCTTGGACTTCCGTAAAAACAACATTAACCCCTCGTCTCCACACGTCACCTCCTGACAACCCAGTCCCCCTTGCACTTTCTTTGAAGGGCTAACCAATTCCCCTATCCGAAAAAAACGCCAACAAAAAGGCCACTTTAAACAAAAGAACTTTGTAGGCAGATGAGCACACACCCCCCAGCTGTGCTATAATACCCTGCAGGATCTCAAAAGTTACCGGTCTCCTGGAGTGCCGCCGGACCACCGACCTCCTATAACCATTTATTGCCTGCCGAACCCAGAAATCTTTAGTGAAATCGGGTTGCCCTTGCAACTTAAAAAGGAAAGCCAAACCAGCTAACTTCATATTCATCACAGACGCGGACACGCCCTCCTCCATTTTTCTGGCAATATAGTACAGCAAAAGCAACCGCACCTCCTGACCGGTCGGCTCTTCACCCACCCCTTGTACAAACTTCATCCACTCCCTCCATACCTTCGTGTATGCTGCCCATGTAGCCCCACTTACCGACTTCTTTATCCATCCAGCGACGAGGCCAATGCTATCCCCCACAGCCACTCGGGACAAGGTACCCCTTGTTGCTCCGCCTCCAGCGCCAACTCTCGGAACCTGTCCCACTGGAAGCGAGACAAAGCATCAGCTATAACATTTTCCACGCCTGGTAAGTGGACAGCATGAATGAAAACATTCAGTTGCAAACAGCGCAAAACCAAATGCTGCAGCAACTTGATAATCGGCGGAGATGATGCCGTAATCCTATTGATTACCTGCACCACACCCATGTTGTCCCCATGGAACCGCACCTTCAGATCCCTGAACGATCCTCCCCACAGTTCCACCGCTAGCACCACAGGAAACAATTCCAACAGCACTAGATTCTTTGTGAATCCGGCCTCCACCCGTGACTATGGCCAAGTACCTGTCCCTGAAAAAACGCCCCAAAACTGGTTGACCCCGCGGCATCGGTGAATAGTTCCAAGTCAAAATTGCTGACTGGACCCAACATCCAAAACGCCCTCCCGTTAAATGATTCCAAAAATGTATGCCACACCCTCAAATCTTCTATCTGTGTTTTGCCTAATCGCACGAAATGTTTCGGTGATTTGATTCCACTCGTGCTGGACGCTAACCTGCGACTGAACACCCTCCCCATTGGTAAGATGCGGCACGCAAAATTAAGCTTGCCCAACACCTATTGCAACAACCGCAGTTGCACTTTTCGCAATCCAAGCAGCACCGTGATTTCCTTCTTCAAATCCTCCAAGTTATCTTCCGGCAACCTGCATTCCATTGCATCCGAATCCAGGACGATGCCCAAGAACGTGATGACCGTGCAAGGTCCCTCCGTCTTGTCAGCAGCCAATGGAATGCCGAATCTGTCCGCGATGTGCTCCAGCGTGGCTAGAAGCACAGCGCAGATTCTGGAAGAAGCCGGACCTATAGAAAGGAAATCGTCCAGGTAATGAATTATTGAATTTACACCCGACACATCCAGCACTACCCATTCCACAAAAGAGCTGAATTTCTCAAATATCGCGCACGATATTGAGCAACCCATTGGTAGGCATTGGTCAACGTAAAATTCATCGTTCCAATGACACCCCAGCAACCGAAAACTGTCCGGGTGCACAGGCAGTAGCCGGAAAGCGGATTCCACATCCGCCTTAGCAACCAAGGCTCCTGTCCCGTAACAACGCACCCACCCCACTGCAGCATCGAATGAGGTATAAGTCACTGAGCACACCCCCTGATCTATGGCATCATTCACCGACCCCCTTTTGGGAATGACAAATGATGAATTAGCCTGAATTTGCCGAGTTCCTTTTTTGGCACCACCCCCAGCGGTGATACCACCAAATCGGCAAACGGCACCGCTGGAAAAGGACCACCCATTCTCCCAAATGCAACCTCCTTCTTTAGTTTCTCAGAAACTACTTCCGGGTGTTGCAAAGCGGACCGTAAATTGGGCGACAGAGGGGGAATAACAGTCAATGCACATGGGATCCTAAAACCTACCGAGAAACCCTCCTCCAACAATAGGGCTGCTTTCTTGTCTGGATACCTACCTAGAAACGGTCGCAATTTCCACATACTCACCCTTCCACAGTTTTTCACGAACCTCCTGCTGCAAGTGAGACCCCAACGGCCCCTCATAGCAAACATAAACCTCACATTTTGCTGCATCAGCCAACCTGGTTATGTCCTGCCTCCCTGTAGCCTCCCCAGCCACCGCTGCTTTTTCCGTCCCTTGTGTAACCCCACTCACCGTTGCCACCGGGGAGGGCAAAGTGACTGCGGCCGTAACTACAGGCACCACGGCTACTACCCCTGCCGCACCGACTTCCCCGGAACCCCCGGCTGGCGGGACCCATGCTGATGCCGTGCCCGCAGAAACCTTTTCAGCCACTTCAAACTTCTGGACTAGTTCTTTTATGCCCGCCAAAAAGCCCATTAAACCTGAAGCCCCCCCACCGATGTCTGCGACACCCACACTGGGAACCGTAACCAATGACGCACCCTCTGGCCCCGCACCACTAGGCAGACCCAAATCAGGTATAGGTACAGGAGACTTGCCGGGCTGCACAGGCGTAGCTGCTCTCCTGGAAGGGGGGGCCGCCTCTTCTTCCGACCCGGACCACTCTGCTGGCAAATTCTGTTCAGCCTCTTCTTCCTCTGCCAATGAAAGCCCACCAGGCCTGGATACTGTGGTTGCCGCTGGAGCTGCAGCCGGATGCCCCCGCCTCCGCGCAGCGAAACCGCTGGCTGATTTTTGGACTGCCTTGCCAGGACCGGTGTGGGATACCACAGTCCTGCAGGCTACCTCTCTCCCTGATGCCATTCCAAGCCGACCACGTTCGCTTCTCCTACGATCCCCTGCCTTGGAAAAGGCAGGCCAGGGACCCCTCCATGCATTCTCCTGTGTGTGTTCCCTGATGTCATCCTGGGGGCGGGGCTCGCGCTCTCCTGGTCTCTAGCTCTAGCAGGCCGCACCGCGGCTCCCGATCCTTCCCGGTCTGTCTCCCGGTGGCCCCAGCCGGGCTCCTACCTTCTTCCCCCGCCGCACGTTTTGCCGGTGGGCCCGCCGGGAGTCCCATGTGACTACCCGACTGCCGCTGAGTTGTTGCCCAATGGCCCGGGGAGAACTGCTCAGGCGGTCATGACCGCCGCGCTCGCGTGCCGCTCATACCTCCCCCACTTGCTGCAGGCTCTGCTCTCTGGATGGCTGCTCCTATAGTGTCCTCGAGCCAGGCTGCCCCTCTCACCGCTGCTTCCTCCGGTAGCTGGGCCATTAAGCGCTCGACCTCCGACATGCTGACCATCCTGGGAACTTTCCTCCACAAACTGTTAACCCCTCCCAGGGCGGGATCACCTTTAAAAACCCCCATCTAATACCTCCCCCTCGGCTCCATAGTACCACCCCTCTATTAGGTTCACCACACTGCTCCCACCGTCATGTGCGCCCTTCACCTATGCATTCCATGCTGCTGTTCCGGGCTTTTCTGGATAGAAACTTTACTATGGCAGTTAATAAACTATAGAACTACAATTCCCAATGTGAGCTGGGTGTAAACAGTGAAAGCTGTATTTTCACAGGCTGAATACTTTCCCTTTACTGCGAGTAGACTGAGATGTGCACAATACTGCTCCTGTTCGCACATCAACCTGCTACAAGCCAGCGCCCATGTGCTGAGGACTGGAGTCACTCAAGGCAGATCCAGAAGTAAAGTGACATCTAAACAGCGGGACCCCTGCTCCTGTATCTCTGGATCAGTGAAAGGGCACAGCTGCCGTTATCCTTTTGCTGCTAGTAGAGTGTCATGAGTCTGATTGGAGGCCAAGGTGCTGAGAGGGCTCCCCTTGCGGCTGAGTGCAGCGCAACCCTGAAGGTGAAACAGGGATTGCAGTGCCCAGAGAAGCACAGTTTGCCAGTGGTTGTGGTTTTAAGACTTGATGACTGGAACAAGTGGCGTGCACTGTATGGCAGGTGTGCTTGTGGAGTGCCAGGTCCAGAAGGAGAATCAGAAGCAGGCCAGGGGACATACACAGCAAGATCAGTCAGTAGCAGATTCAGGATTCAGGCAGTAACACTGGTTCGTTAACGGTGAGACAGGCAGAAGCCGAGTTGGTAAGCCAAGCTGGGTTTGAGCCGGGGAGCAGGCAGAAGCAGGTCAGGATACAAGCCAGGGGTCAAACCAGGAGAACAGGATAAGCAGGTGAAGGAAGCCGGGTTAGTAGCGGGAAGTCCAAGATCAGAATACAGGAGCACCGGGAACATGGGAGAGCTGACGATAATCCAGCAACTCAGGGATCTCAGTAGCAGGTTTATATAGGGCAGAGAGCGCCAATATCTATCACAACTGATGCCGTTGCACATCATCGCACATCTCCACACACCAACGCGCCTGGAAGCTTGCCTGGTGCTGCCATGATGAGTATTGGCGATATTGCCAGTCCTGCGGCCATTTCCCTGACACAGAGTCTAAGCATATAAGGACTGGCCATCTAGCTAGCAGCATTATTTACTCCACGCAGGCTTTACTGGGATTGTACTCATGAGCAACACGGTAAAGGCTAGACCCCAACACTAGCCGGGTGAAGAACTGGGACTGAAGACTGCTCACTCAGATAGCTGCTTCACAAGAACGTATTGTTCATAGTAAGAGGTACCTCTATAGGGAGTCTTAAGTTTAATCACTGCCATTCATATAGAGTGCACTCTACAGTGAATATATATAAAGTGATAGTGAACCTTAGTTGTGTGCAGGATATCTATATGTGTGTTCCCAGTAGCAGTTCAGTATATATTTGCTTAACCTGGTGTGTCAGTGGAGCTGAAGTTGTTCTCAGAATCGAGGCAGAAGAACAGAGATCCCAAACTACCAAGCGGCTCCTGTGGTGGTAGCACAACACTATTATGCAAGAAACTTTTCTGTTCTTATCAACTGCACTCTGTCTTTCACAGACTTACTTCATTTCCAACATCTTTACAATAGCTCACTTTTATTCCTTCTTATGCAAAAAGCTTGGGGATTTCCTACACTCTGCTACGTGCAGTGGCTCTGTTGCTGTCAACCAGGTATGGGCTGTAAATTCCAAACGACCCCTTACCTCTTGCTATTTACCAAGGGAACTTGCCTCAACAGTTCCCCTTAGCAATGTGTAGAGCTGGGTAAGTTAATTTGTTCACATTCTATTTGTTTACATTCTGTGTATGGTTGAATTACCTCTATATTCATGCCTGTTACCTCTACCATTGTATTATTGTTTTTTTTGTTCCAAAACACCTGTGTAATTATATTCAGTTGTTCTATTCCTCTACTAGTTCATTATTATTGACGAACATGACACCATGGCTCCGCTAAAGTTACTAATCTTCTTCAGGGCCTGCAAAATAAAGTCAAGCAGTCTGCTCTTCTTCAACATTTTAAAAGAAAGCAGATGCCCTTGTTTTATTAAGAAAAACATTTAGCACACAGCCATTGCAACTTGCATTCAATCACCCATGGCTAGGAGTTGTATACCACTCTACATATACCTTATTCTCCAAGGAACATCAGTCCTAATCCTGAAGAAGGTATAATTTGTAGTACTTGATTTTCTACCTGTCCAGCCGGGCATAAAACTTTTTAGACATGCATCTTTTTGTAGCAAGGTCCCAGGCCTCCTTTGATCTAATGAGAACCTCCAGGGCCAGGGATAGCTGGCATCCTTCTGTATGTAGTGGGTTGTGAGGCATGGTGGGTGTAGAGTAGTTAAAGTTATTGGGGGCCAGACACTTCTTGGATGCAAAAGAAAGTTTATTTCTCTTGACAAACATTTTTTTGGGGAAGAGAGGGTTAGGGCCAGGACACCCTTAAATAGTTGCAAGATTATTTTGCAGACTCCGAAACTTTAGTAGGAGGACAGCCATGCAGGGAAAGGCATCCAGCAAGACGCCACATCTGCATGTGTAGGAATGCTGTCTCTTATGGCAACAGTCTTTAACAGTTCCAAACACAAGGCTTAACAGTTCCTTCACTTTCACTACAATCACTCCTTGTAGTTCTTCAGTACATTGAGCTCCCGGTCTCTCACTGGACCCACTGATTCACTGCCACTGAATCCCTTAAGCTCCTCCAATCTTCATGGTGGTATCTTCCTTAAGCGTCACCCCCACTTCTCTGCTCAGTCCCTGGCTTGATACACAAGGCTGCTCTGCGTCAAAACTGTCACTTTTGGTTGGACTGCAAGCTGCAGTCCCAACCCTGCGCTGCTCTCTTGCTTCTGGATAGGCCCTCAGACAGCCTAGCAGCCAGATGTGCCCGGGATAGGCCCAATCTCCAGCCTAGCAGCCTGGGCAATACAATACACGTCCACCCAGACAGCCGTCCAGGTGGCACAGAACACAGATCAGCTGACTCCACCCAAATATATAGGCTCTCCCAGCAGGCCAAGGGATTCAAGAAAAACCCTGCCCATAGGCTGAGACACCCCATATACCCATAATCTGACCTTGCATTACCCTTCTCGTATCTAGTACCACCAAGTACCCAGTCACCTAGTGGTAGAAGAGAAAAGTGCAACAAGGCCAAACTTAGGGAGGAATCAATAGATCTCTAACAATCAACCAGGATAACTACTCCTGGCAAGTAAATTTTGAGGAGCAACCCTACCTAAACTCCAAGGTGCTACATTTATACCAATAACCCATTTTAATTAGGGCTTTTTATATGCCACCATTTACTATTTCTGTATGTATTCTCATGTTTTTCACCCACCCATATTTCAAACTGATATGATTTTGTTAAGCAGATAGCTCTTCCCTGTGCTTGAAGATGTTGGCTATCTTCCTAAATTATTCTCAGACTTTTAAAGCGGTAGTAAAACACCAGTTGGACACTTGTATCTACAGGTAAGTTTATAATAAAGCTTACCTGTAGGTACAAGGAATATCTCTTTAACATGCACTGTTTAGGAAATATTCACCTTTCCTCAACCGGTGACGTCCCCGGAGTATGCACTCTGAATGGACGACATGGCTCTACGCCACAACTGTGACTCCTGTGCGAATGTCTTTCATAATGTGCTAGACTAGTATGCAATGCATACTAGCACATTATGATATTACCCTGCAGTAAGGTTTAATACTGCTTTAAAGTGGTGTTCCAGCCGCAATTTTTGTTTTTAAAAGCCAGCAGCTACAAACACTGTGGCTGCTGGCTTTTAATAAGGACAGTTACCTGTCCAGGGAGCCCGCGATGTCGGCCCCCTGAGGCCGATCCGTCCATCGGATCGGGTGCTGGCGCTGCCATCTTAACAAAGGGAAACAGGCAGTGGAGCCTTGCGGCTTCACTGCCCGTTTCCTACTGCGTATACGCGAGTCGCGCAGCGCTTTGTGAATGGCCCTGTTGATTTCTGGGACACACACATGTCCCAGAAGACAATGGGGCATCTCGCCGAAGAGGAGAACAGCGCCGCGGAATAGGAAGAGGCAGATTTTTTCAAATTGTTTTTATATTTTTTTTTGAGAATATTAATGTAATTTTTTATTTTAGGGTGGACCTCCGCTTTAAGGTGCTACTTGATCAAATAGACATATGCACTGAATTTAAAAACAGACTTCTTTTAATATTACACAATATCATAAAATTATAAATGATTAAAACATAATCAACGATCATCCATATTAGTAAAAATCTGATTCAAATGTCCACATATCTTTCACCCTGAATTATTCCACCATTTAACCCCTTGAATAAACATTGTATACCGTGTAATGGCCTCATTTTAGACTATGCTGATTTTACTGATGGGGTAGGGGTAGAACTCTACATGTTTTACAGATTGTGTGATCTGGTTCCTCAGGAGGCGTGGACAGCTTATCTGGAGAAAGTCAAATAAAAAGACATAAGTATTTACACTATTACAATAATATCAATACATAATGAACAATACTTTATTATTAAATAATGAGAATTGATTCACATAAACATATGCTGAACCATTTACCATACAAAAAAGTGCACCCCAGACCCTATAGTTGTGGTACGCAAGAAAGGAATAAGGCTCCCTTCATGCCAGTAAGCCAGGGAAATTGACATGCTTGAACACCAGCACTCACCTTTACACCTCCAATGTTACTTTAATTGTACCTACCTCAATTTCAATTTCAGAACACTTGCCCAAGATGGACTTAACCTGCCCATACATGGATCTAAATTCAGCCAGTTCAGCATGGACCGACCAAATTTTAATCCACGTATGAGCACTTTGGTTGAACAGAAGTCAATCTACCAATCAACTTCTGTACAACCATCCTGTCGGGTTTTCCCTACTTGATCACCGCCACAGACTATAGCCGGCAGCGCTGATCAGTGTATTCACACAACGGGGAAGTCTCCCTGCTGTCAGAATACAAAGAATCAGTGGAGGTTACTCTCCCATTCACAATGAGTGTGTGGATAGGGGAACAGAGTAATTTTTTATTCAACCTACTGGTTGAATAAAAAAAAAAAATACCCATCTATAGGCTGCTTTAGAGATGATTGCACCTTCAGCAGTCTCTGTAATTAGCATACAATATTGCATTTATGAAGATCATGTTTATATTCCATGATCTCCTTTTTCTAAAAGTGGATCACACTGAGCATAATATCCTACAAAACAAAACACAAAATTCAGGTGATAATGGCATTGTGAGTCATCCATCTCACTTTTACGGATTGACACAAATTTTTAACTACATCTTTTTTTTAAAGTGTTTATTGAAAATTTTGCAATAACGTGAGATGGTAACTGCATCACAGTAGACAAGAATGTTGAGTTTACAGTACTTGTTATCTGTATAAACATATATCACTCAAGATACAGGTAATGTAATATAAAAACTCTCCTATGAACCGGGGCACAAATGATAATAAGGCACTTTGTCTGCTGCTCATGACACCCCTAGCTGGTGCATACTGTGCTATGAGTCGACTGATGTGGATAAGAAGCATTAAGAGCCCTTTGTAATGTTACCAGGTCTAACTACTCGGAAATAACAGTGGTTTCCAGAGTTGCAGGAGAATCTCATGGAGCGCATCAATTCAGAGGATGCAACACTCCAGTCTTGGTGTATCGCAAAAAATATGAGCTAACCCCAAAATTGCTATCTTATTTAAAATGTGATGTGGGTTCAAAAGTGAACAGCAGAATATTTCCACACAATTCTGCAAATATAAAGTGAAATTATTTTCTTTAGATTACAAAAAATATATATAAATAATAAACTATTCAGTGAGTGAAATGAGACAAATGACAAAAAGTGCTGCAACCTTAAAAAAAACAGGATTTTCATTTTTAGCAATATGGTAACTATATTCAGGTGCACTACTAATGTCACAAACAATCAGACCGAGGGAACTCCCTCAGCCTGGATGTGTGTGTGAATTATACCTTTGAGCAATATTAGTAAATAACAAAAAAAGTACCAACACAAATGTTGGATATTGCGCCTTCCAGTGAGGTAATATGTGAATGGTTACAATGTAGCAAAAAAGTCCACTGAAGGAATAGGTAGTTGAAGGAAGGCAAATTAAGAAAGTCCTGCAACATAAATATAGGTATATGCTTCCTGGGGGAATTAATCCTTTCTCTGAATGAGAAAAGGTGGCCGCTTACCAGATCCGTGGGACCCCTATCATCACGGGGGTCTTATGGGCTCATAAAGTATCCAGGAACAGCTGATAAGATCCTCTTATTCAGTCATCCATCCACTCAGGATCCTCCACTGTCATCAGGGTAGCAGTGTAAAGAAATCCCATACACTGGAGCAGCTGATCGGATGGAACAGCTGATCTGATCACACAGGCTCACTCCTTCACAGGCGCTGTTAGTTCTATGCAGCCAGACTGACTTCAACAGTAACTCTTGCCATATGTGGATTACAAAAACAGGAAAAACTCCATAGTGTAATAGGTAAAAACTTCTTTAATAAAACAAGACCATGGCCGGGATCAAAAATGTTAGCAGAAGATCAAAAATACGGAAAGTTTAGCGGCGCTGCTGCATTCAAGCTAGTCCGCTGCTATGTGGTGATGTCAGGTTTCTTGGCTCCCCCTACGCTGCGTTTCTCCGTAAGAGGCATCGACTGGGAAAGGAGGCTGAAGGCCATACCTGTCCATACCTGGTAGGAATTGTGGGTTGTGGAATATGTGTGCTAGAGGCAGGGGCGGATCCAGGGGGGGGCAACGGGGCAATTGCCCCCTCCGAGAAATGCAGGTGACTGAGAGCAGGGTGTGTAAGAGAGCCGCCGGGCGGCTCGGTGACTGAGGGAGCCGCTGGGCGGCTCGGTGACTGAGAGAGCCGCTGGGCAGCTCCGTGACTGAGAGAGCCGCTGGGCGGCTCCGTGACTAAGAGAGCCGCTGGGCGGCTCTGTGACTGAAGGAGCCGCTGGGCGGCTCGGTGACTGGGGGAGCCGCTGGGCGGCTCGGTGACTGAGAGAGCCGCTGGGCGGCTCGGTGACTGAAGGAGCCGCTGGGCGGCTCGGTGAATGAGGGAGTAAGTGAGGGAGCCGCCGGGCGGCTCCATAGGCGAGGGAGAGCCGCCGCTCAATGTGTTTGTGGGCGGGCTGCTGCCTGCTGACCAATCAGGGAGCCGGTGGGCGGGGGAGCAGAGAGATGACATCATCTCTCGGCGCCCGCCCTGCATCCCTGCAGTTCAACTTCCCCCCCTCCATGCAGGCAGCTGCGGCAGCAGAGAGATTACATCATCTCTCTGCTGCCTGTCTCTGGGACACAAGAGACCACCTTAGCAGGTGGCAAGTGACAGGCGACGTGGCAAGTGACAATCCGCAACATGTGGCAGGCTACGTGGCAAGTGACATGGCAAGTGACAATCCGCAACGTGGCAAGTGAAAATCTGCATCTGGTGACAGGCGACGTGGCAAGTGACAATCCGCAACGTGGCAGGCGACGTGGCAAGTGACAATCTGCATCTGGTGACAGGCGACGTGGCAAGTGACAATCCGCAACGTGGCAGGCGACGTGGCAAGTGACAATCCGCACAGTGGCAGGCGACGTGGCAAGTGACATGGCAAATGACAATTTGCAACGTGGCAGGCGACGTGGCAAGTGACAATCTGCATCTGGTGACAGGCAACGTGGCAAGTGACAATCTGCATCTAGTGACAGGTGACGTGGCAAGTGACACACTCGGGGCTCCCACTGATTCTGCATTATGGTGAGTTAAACTATTTAATTTTTTATAACAATGTAATTATGGTAATAATGCGCTTCAATCATCCTGACACCATAACAACCATGGTGCCGTGATGATTGAAGCGCCAACACCAGCCATTTCCCCGATAAATGTACCCCAAAAAAATATATATTCTGGCAGTGCCCCTCCCGAGACTAGACTCTGGATCCGCCCCTGGCTAGAGGGCGTATTTCGTAAGTCAGAGAGGGTAGTTGGCTCATTTTGTCCCATAACACTATGGAATGGGATAAAGTGGGAGACATTATTGGGGGTCTAAATTTTCGGGGACACCACAGGAGATAGTCTAGTGTATATGCTGGGACCGCCTGACTTTCCATGTAAATTCAGTCAGGTTTCTCAAGCTTAGAGTACACTGTGGATAGTTGGGCTAGTCTTGCTGCCTGGTAATACCATAGCAAGTTGGGGAGGCCTAGACCCCCTTGTGATTAGGGGCCAAAGAGAATGCGTTGGGCAATTCTATACCCCTTTTTCCTCCAAATAAATTTAGTTATTTTCTGTTGGAATGATTTGAGGTGATCACTTCTAATCCTCACGGGAAGTGATCTAAATAGGTAAAGAAGTCTGGGCAGTAGAGTCATCTTGATAGAATGAATTCTACTGAGCCATGATAATTGGAATGAGGACCAATTTTGAGGTCAGATTCAAGCTTGTAGTACATGGGGGGGAAATTTGCCTGGTATAGTTGTTCGACCTTGGGGGTGAGGTTTATACCTAGATATCGGATTGATGAGTCACTCCATTTGAATTTGAAAGCTGGTTTCAGTTGTTCCACTACAGTCAGTTGACGGCAGATGTTTAGTGCTTGGGATTTGGTTAGGTCAACCTGTAGTCCCTTGATGTTCACAAAGGAATCTAGCAGATTGCACATGTTCGGCAAAGAGGTGATTGGGGATGTGACAAAGAGTAGGGTATCGTCTGCGAAAAGTGCACATTTATGATTAAATAATGATATTTGAAGCGCTTCACAATGTGCAAAAAATGAATATATATGAATAAAAATAAATAAATAAATATAAATACTCAAATAAATCCAGCGGTGAGTAAAATTTCCTAAAAAATCCAGCAATCAAAATAGTGTAAAATTATAAAAAATTATTAAAAAATTAGTGCCACCAAATGTGTAAAAAAATCCACATAAAAAAATCAACATAAAGATAAATATATAGGGATTTATTCAGAAGGATCAATTATACAAGTGTAGAATCCGATTGGTATAAAGCTTTGATCCGGTCCCACTAGCAAAGCTGTTTAAAAACACTTGCTTAATTAAGGTGCTCATTGACATTTATAGTAACAATGTTTCTTTTGCTTCTGTTCACAACCAATGTGAGAATCATAAACAGATCTCATTTAACAGGCAGATAAGAGAAAAAAACAATCATTGTGCAATAGTTAGGATACCAAGGTACACAGGCAAACTTCAATCCACTCACGTGTGCCTTATAATAAGGCATATGCAGGTTTTGCTATAGCAGTCAGCCGCCTTAGACAGGAGCAGATTCACTGCAGTACACTGTGTGATACTGCTGATCTGCACAGAGCGTCCTTGGCTCCTCCCACGCGTTGCATCACAGTCACGTGACTTTTTCAAGGATAATACAAGCTCTGACGGACTCAGCTTTATAGCCCAACAGCAGAGTGGTTGCCATGGCTACAGCGTGAATTAATCGTCATCCTGCTTCCTGCATAGACTTCAATCCTGTTAAAACCTACTTTTATTAGACATGTAATTCATATGAATATCGTTGGTTTATCAAAACCACGATTCCATGTGTAAAAAACGCAGTGTGTAAAGAATAAAAAATATATGTATTGATATCTCTAATCACGTTTACTTCTTCAGCTCCCTCCAGTGGTCACAATTGGTATAACATCTCACAGAGGGAATATATAGCAAAGCATTGTCTCTAATGGTTTTGATAATTGACCAGTGCCCCATAATATCACAAAAATGGGGTATCCACATGCTCTGCTCATAAATGTATGGAAAACGGAGTAAACGAGATGACATGATATATATGTTTATAAAATACACATATATAAAATTAAAATAAGGTATGATATAAGAAATAGGGAAATAATATTAAAATGTAAAATTAAAATCTAAAAATTCCATGATAGAATATTGCAAAAATGGATGACCATTATTTATATGCTAGAACTGAAACAAATATTGCCACTCAGAAAAAACTGGTATTGGACAAATAATGAGAATCTAGGACCAAAAAATGAAAAATATATAAAAAAATATAAAAAATTAAAATAAAACATATACCATAAAAATATATATATAAATCTGAAAAACCTCTAAAAATCAGAAATAAAACAATTCAGGTCGAATTCAATGTTCAAACCATGGGGTTCTAATGTACCCATCTGGAATATCCATTTGGATTCATTCTTGCTGAGTTCCCTCACTTTATGGGAACCCCTCCAATGAGCCTTATACTTTTGAATAGCCCAGAATTGGAGACCCCTAGGGTCTCTGTTATGATACCTATCAAAATGTTTTGAAACACTGTGTTTTGGATAGCCTTTTCTAATGTTCTGGATATGCTCTCTTATTCTCTTCCACATTGGTCGCTTCGTTCTGCCAATGTATTGGAGGGAGCAGGAGCACTGTAAAGCATATACCACCCCCTCAGTCCTGCAAGATATAAAATCCTTTATTTCAAATTCTTGTCCAGTATTTGTTGAAGAAAATTTCTGACATTTGTATCCATTTTGATTAGTATTTATGCAGGCATAACACCTTTTACAGGGATAGAATCCTTTACCCTGAAAAAAGGTTAAATCAGTTATTCTCTTGGGTGGGTTTGGTACATTTTTAGCTATGATGTCCCTTAGAGTTGGAGCTCGTCTATAAATGAATCTCGGTTTTTCTGGGAGTATATTTGCCAAAGTAATATCAGTTTTTAAAATAGACCAATGTCTTTTTATAATCCTATCCATCCTCCTGTGTTGTACACTGAAGTCCATTATCAGAGGTATGTCATCTGTTTTGTCATTTACCTTGATTTTATCTTGGATCAGCGCTTCTCTTGGGGTTTGATTGACTTCTGTTATTTTTTCTTCTATAAAACATTTATTGTACCCTTTTTCTTCAAACCTCTTACCTATCCACTGAGCTTGTTTAAGATAGTCATTATTTTCTGAACAATTTCTCCGTAAGCGAATAAACTGGCCCTTCGGAATGTTGATTAACCATGGCTCATAGTGGCAACTTGTTACTGGTATATAGCTGTTCCTTTCCACCGGTTTGAAGAAAGTTTTTGTGCTGATGATATTGGCTGTTAGTTCTATTTCAAGATCAAGGAACTGGATTTTAGTCTCACTAATTTGATGTTCAAGTTTAATATTTTTTTGGTTCATATTCAAACGTTGGAAAAAGGATCTTAAACTCAGTTCATCACCCTTCCAAATAAAAATACAATCGTCTATGAATCTTTTATATAGAACCAGTTCCTTTTGGGGTATTTAAAAAGATGGCATCCTCCTTCCATTTTGCCATGAATATGTTGGCTACACTTGGGGCATATTTAGCTCCCATCCCAATACCCGTTAGTTGTCAAAAATAATTATCATTATACCAGAAGTAGTTATGTTGAATACCAAAGGCCAGGCTTCTGAGAAGAAATCTTTTCTGTTTAGAAATGAGATGGCTGAATGAATCCATAGCCCATTTAGATGCTTCTATTGCATCGCTATGTTCAATTATTGTGTACAGTGAAGCAACATCAGCAGTTGCTAACAGATATCTTCCATTAGGGTCCAGGGTCAGAGATTTTAATATTTGTAATAAATGTTTGGTATCACGTAGATAAGCTTTAGTGTTAGGTACTAGGGGTTGCAAGAATTTGTGGATTTGTGAGTGGATTGAAGTTTGCCTGTGTACCTTGGTATCCTAACTATTGCACAATGATTGTTTTTTTTCTCTTATCTGCCTGTTAAATGAGATCTGTTTGATTCTCACATTGGTTGTGAACAGAAGCAAAAGAAACATTGTTACTATAAATGTCAATGAGCACCTTAATTAAGCGAGTGTTTTTAAACAGCTTTGCTAGTGGGACCGGATCAAAGCTTTATACCAATCAGATTCTACACTTGTATAATTGATCCTTCTGAATACATCCCTATATATTTATCTTTATGTTGATTTTTTATGTGGATTTTTTTACACATTTGGTGGCACTAATTTTTTAATAATTTTTTATAATTTTACACTATTTTGATTGCTGGATTTTTTAGGAAATTTTACTCACCGCTGGATTTATTTGAGTATTTATATTTATTTATTTTTTATTCATATATATTCATTTTTTGCACATTGTGAAGCGCTTCAAATATCATTATTTATTCTTTTTAAGTGACTCTGAAAACACTCTCTTTTGATAGCAGCCTCACTTGGTTTTATGTGTAATTATCAGCTATTTAGCATCACAGCGCTTTGTGTTTTTTATATTCTTTTGCACATTTATGATTGGTGTGTCCGCATTGGACACCCCTGATATTCGGATCAGACCTGATAGCTATTGCTAACGTTTCTATAGCTAAGGCAAAGATTAGGGGTGATAAGGGACATCCTTGTTGGGTTCTCCTGGAGATTTTAATGGGGTCAGACTAGTTGCCCTGCAGTCTAATCTTAGCTTCTGGGTTATAATATAGAGATCTCAGGGTTCCCAGGAAGTTCTCTCCGAATTCCCAGCGCTTGAGAACTGCAAAAAGATATGGCCAAGAAAGCGAATCGAAGGCCTTCTGCAGGTCCAACGTTAGCCATAGACCTTCCTGGGGAAGATCGCCGTATTGAGATTATGTCTATAGTCCGCCTTACTTGGTCTGGGCCCTGTCTTCCCGGGATGAACCCCACTTGGTCTTTGTGTATATAGAGATTGTTGAAGGAGCCTACTCTGTTTGCTAGAATTTTGGTCAGGATTTCAAATTGATCAAAGATATGGGCCTGTAGTTCTCTACAGCATTAAGGTTGGCATCTACTGAGTCCCCCTTCCATTTGGAGATAAAGAATTTAGCTAGGCGTGGGGCTAAGGTTTCTGCAAAGGTTTTGTAGTACGGTACAGAAAATCCATCAGGACCGGGGGCTAATCCCCCTTTCAGGTTTTTAATCAAGTCGAGGACTTCTTCCGCTGAGATTGGGGCATCCATTATTTCCTTGTGGTCGTTCTTTAAAGTGGGTATAAGCAATTTGTCTAGAAAGGAGTGCATTCTGGTCTCGTCTGTTGTGATCGCTCCTTGGTATAATTTGGTGTAAAATGTCTGAAATGATTGTAATATGCTTTGGGGGTTTCGGGTCGTGGATCTGTCCTGTAAACAAATTTTCTGTAATGTGAGGGAGTGAAATTTGGGGGATAGTTTAGAGGCTAACATTGTGCCCATATTGTCTTTAAGTTGATAGAATTTTACTCCACTCCATCGGATGGTTTTCTAGGCCTTGACCATGAGCCCCAGATTTAAGGCTAAGAGAGCTGTGTCTAGTTGGGCTATGGAGACCTTTGAGGGGTCTTGTTTGTGGCGTTTGCATAAAATGGCAAAGTCCTTCTCTAGCTTATCTATGTCTGAGGATCTTTCCTTTTTTAATCTGAGTTGCTATCTGTATTAGCTTACCTCGGATCCTTGCTTTGTGAGCAGCCCATAAGGTCTCGGCCGAGATTCCATCCCCGTCGTTAAGGAGAAAATATTCTTTTAATGCTTATTGAAGTTCTAGGACTTCAATGGGGTCATTGAGTATAGTTTTGTTGAGATTCCAATGTGTCATGTGTGGTCTAGTGGGTCATCTTTGTAAAATGAGGAGGACCATAGAGTGATCAGGTAGAGCTGTGTCCTTAATGTGGGCTTTGCGAACTGAGGGGATATGTTTCGAGGAGATGAAAATATGGGCAATTCTGGAATAAAATTGGTGGGGGCTCGAGTAGTGTGTGTAGTCACGTTTTGTGGGGTTTAGTTCCCGCCAAATGTCAGCAAGACCCTGTTGGTAGACTAATTTGGAGATGTTGGAGCTATTTCTAGTGGGGCGAGTTAGTTGTGCGGCTGGGGGTTTCGACTTGTCTAGGCACTGGTCAAATGCTGTGTTGGAGTCTCCTCTGAAGATAATGGTCCCTTCTAACGTTGGCTCTAGGGTTTGGAACATCGTCTGGAAAAATTTTACTTGTCCCTTGTTGGGAGCATAATAAGAGAAGAAGGAAATTAGGTGGTCATCCAACACTCCCTTTACTAGGATGTATCTGCCCTCTGGGTCTCTATATTCTAGTTGTACTTTAAATCTAGATCTTTGCAAATAGAATAACTAATCCCTTTGTTTTATCTTCAGCGTTCGCTAGAAAGAATTGTGCGAAATGAGCATGGAGGAAGGAGGGGACGTCTTGGGAAGTGCGTTTCCTGTAGCATTACCACCTCCATTTTTTGAGAACGGTAAGCTTGGAAGACTTTCTTTCTCTTGATAGCTGACTTAAGACCCTGAACGTTGTGTGAGACTATGCGGAGGGACGGGGTGAGCGCGGGAATATGTGGCATGGCAGACGGAGCAAAAAACTATGTCGTTATAGGCATCACTTACTCATTGATGTGGAGTTAGAGGTGGATCTAGGCATAGCTGGATGTAGGACCTGGGACCTGGAGCGACTGAGAGGTGTGGTGACGCCCGTGCACTGGCAAAAATAGAAACGAAATTAGTGGGAGAGAGGGAAGAAACAAGCAAGAATAGAAAGAGTTGGCCTGGATTAGGCCTGCGGTGAGAGAAGGGGGAAAGGTTCCTTTCCTCATCACCATCCAATAAACAGACAAAGCCCTCTAATTGGGCTAATGACCCATCATTCGGGTATGGTGAGGCCATATTCGAAGGATGGGTGGAGGCGCACGACTGCTGCCTCAGCCATTGCCGTCCCTGAAAAGGCAACCAGTAATGCAAAAAATAAAAACTCTAACATGAACTGATTCATGGATCATAACCAGCGGGTAAAACGGTAACTTGGCCATTAAGCCAAATTTGTGAAAAATATAGTGAGGGGGGGGGGGAGGGTAAGGGAAAGGGTAGGTGGGTAGGGGGATAGGATCATAGCTGTGGTGGGGTGTGGGGATATTGAGGTGACCCAAGTCATAGCAAGTAGGAGATTGGTGAAGATTAAGGTTCCATTTCAAAAGTGTTATATAGATTGAAGCTCGTTAGGTTGGGTTGGTCGGATACCTTCCCATAGACCACCTGGGAAGCATTCGGGGGTGATCATGCCGACGTTTGAGGAGTTTGAAAGCGTTCTTGAAAGGATATCCCTGTTAGGTGGTGTCAAAATGCTTGAATGTCTCTTGATTGTCTGGATATTATATGTCCCTCAGGTTGGGCCTTGATGTGTTATGCCGCGTACACACGACTGTTGGACATTCTGATCGTGCGTGGGCTTCATCAGACCTTCTCTTTTGAAAATTCTGACGGACCAAGAAATAGAACATGTTTCAAATCTTTCCGACGGACTCAATCCCTATCGAGAAAACCGTTTGTATGCTAGTCCGACGGACCAAAAACGATGCAAGGGCAGCTATTGGCTACTGGCTATTGAACTTCCCTTTTCTAGTCCCGTTGTACGTCATCACGTTCTAAATGATCGGACTTTGGTGTGATCGTGTGTAGGCAAGTCCGCTTCGGCGGAACTCCGTCGGAAAGACCGTCAGAGTCTACTCTGATGGAAAGTCCGCTCGTGTGTATGCGGCATTAGGATCCAATAGGGGTTCCAAAAGGTAAACAGAAATAAATAATGTGGGGTAATGAATGGATAGTGTTACAGATGAGGTTCCCGGAGACCACTTATGTTTGGGAGGGGATCCCCATAACAATTTGCTAGGCAAAGCTGAGCTTTATGAGGTGGTGAAAGGGTATTCCCTTTGTTGTTGTCAGGTGGGCATGACTTCTTTCACTCGCCTGTTTTTGGTAGATTTCCACGTTGGAGAGATCGGGCTCATAGGCATGGGGCATTTGGCAGTCCCTGGTTGGAGGTTTGAGGTGTCCATTGCTGAGCCCTGGGTGATGAATCTCAGGTTCAGGAGCACCCGTTCACCTTCTGGGAAACTAGTGAAGGAGTGGGTTTTACCTTTATAGGAAAATTTTCAAGGCAAAGGGGAAGGCCCACCAGTACTTTCCTTTTGTGAAAAGGATCGTTGGCAGTGGTTTAAGGGTTCTGCATCGTTAAATGGTCATGGGAGAAATGTCTGCTAAAATCTGAATGTTGTTCCCTTGAAAGGATATGTGCGATTGTTGGCGTGAGACTTTTATTATGTCCTCTTTTACCCCGTAATAGTGAGGCTTAATCACCACGTCTCGGGGGCTCTGTCTTTCCTAGGGGGTCCCAAAGATCTATGGGCTCTATCCAGCTCCAGTTTGTGTGGTGCTATGGACGGGACGAGGGTTTTAAGGAGCTCCTGAACCGCTTTGGGGATGTCAGTGATGGACTCTAGTATGCCTCTAATTCTGAAATTATCCCTCCTCGAACAATTTTCCAGATCCTCGATCCTGGCCAGAGCCGTATCAAGTTGCTCCTGTATAACCTGTATATGGTCAGTATTTTGGTTAGCCCTGGATACTGTGATGTCAAGCTTGTGTTCGATCGCTTCCATCCTGGAGCCCAGGTTTTGGAAGTCAAAGCGAATGTCATTGGTGATTTTGTTAGCTGTGTGAGTAAGGCCTCTGTTAAGCAGCTCGGATAGCTTGAGATCTCCTGCATTAAGAGGAATGTCCATGTCTGGGACTCCAGGGGTAGTGACAGTATCCAGGCGGGCTGGGGTTTCCCCCATAGGGGATAGCCTGTAAGGGGATAGCAGTGTGGAGCTCCTGGCTTACACGGCCATCTTGGAGGCTTCTGCTTAACTAGACTTTTTTATTATTCAAAGTTGTTTAAAACACATTTGAAAATTGACATGTAGCATAAAATTACAATAATCCAAAAACACAAATATGCTTTCTATCAAGATACAACAAATGTATTAAAGTGGATGTAAACCCTCACATATACCCAGTGAAGTGAAGAGCTGTGCTGTCAATTAACCAGCTGTCTGCTAATCTATTTATAGCACCCGCCCTGACACAAATTTCAGGCTGGTTTTATCACATGTGTCAGAGAACTTGTCAGAAGTTATCATGCTGATAACAGAAGAATGGAGCAGGAGAAAGCCATGGGACTTAGGGCTTTGGAACGAGATAAGAACACACTACAGATATATGTGCCCAGCTCAAATTTCATGAATCGGGTTTACATCCACTTTAAGGTAAACAGGTGAGTGTCTTTGAATAGACAGACAATCAGACGATAAATTTTTGTCAAAGGTTCTGTCTCTTTCTCTGAATCCAGGTGTCATGGTTATGTAATAGAGTTTTGTCTGTCAGCTTACCTGTCTCCATGTGTTCATCTCTAAAGACCAGCTGACTCTCACCTGACATCTTTTATTAACTCTCCTCTAGCATGGCTCCACCCCAGCTCCTATCAGAGAACTCTATTAACCTCTGCACTGCAGGCCAGCCCTGCTGATCAACCCTTGTGTGTTTTGGCTTCCTGTTCCTGCCTGCCGTGTGTTCTACATTTGTTTCTTTTACCGACCTTGGCATGTTCTCTACTATTCCTGTCTGCTCGTGACCCTGACCTTTGGCATGTCCCCGACCATCCCTGTTTGCCTGTGACCCTGAACCTTGGCGTGTACTCTGTTGTCCTTGTCTGCTTGTGACTCTGACCTTGGCTTATTCCTTTACTATCCCTATCCTCCTGTTGCCTACTGTGGGTGTGAGCTGGGGGACCCTGGGGTCGCGACCTGGAGCCAGTTGCAACCCAGTACATCCTCACCACTAGAGGCTCTGGTGAACACCTGCTGGCTCTTAGACTCCGCGCCCCAGGGAATCTTACGCTCTAACCCCGGTGGGATCCGTGTTGATGTTCCAGCGGCCCTGCCTTCCTTACCACCCAGACACCCAATCGCAGCAGTCAGCCATAGGGTCCACTGACTTGCGGTGCACTCCTGATCCCAACGGTGTGCATCTGTCACCTAGCCTCAATTTGACCTGACACCAGGTTATTCAAAACTGATCAAACTGTATTGTTCCCTTGGAAACTACAACCCTAAAAACCAAACACCACATGAATTAGAAAAAAATAATAATAATATTTCTGTAGCAAGGTCCCAGGCCTCCTTTGATCTAATGAGAACATCCAGGGCCAGGGATAGTTGACATCCTTCTGTATGTAGTGGGTTGTGAGTGTTGTATATGTTGCTGCGGAAGAGTACTTACTAATTAATTATCATACCCACGGTAATACTATCTACCCGATATATTATATCACTACAGTGAGGCATGGTGGGTGTAGAATGGTTAAATTTATTGGGCGCCAGACACTTCTTGAATGCAAAAGAAAGTTTATTTCTCTTAACAAACTTTTTGGGGGGAGAGAGGGTTAGGGGCCAGGACACCCTTAGGTAGTTGCAAGATTATTTGGCAGATTCCGAGACTTCAATAGGAGGACTCCCATATAGGGAAAAGACCTACAGCAAGACGCCACATCTGCATGTGTGTGAGGGTAGTGGTCAACTGGTCAACTGGTCAAGTGCGCCCCCAAACCTTTTCCTTGCTCGAGCTGAACATGGACATCAAGAAGGCCTCTTCAATCGATTGGAAAAATGAGTGATATGAACGACACCACACAATTGAGTTGGATATCGAAAATATATCTTTATGTTTTTCTAACCCTGGTATATATGATAACAATTCAATATACATCATAAGGGGCAAACCAAGGGGCGGTCCCTTAGCTTATCCAATCACAAGAGTACAAGTATCACAAGTTACATGGTATATGGCATATAGAAAAAGACAATGACATTTCTGCTAATGACGTGCTTAAAAAGTACCTAACAAAAATACCCCAAAGTTTCCTTATATAAAAAATATATATATATTTCTTAGCTTAATTCCGAGAAAAGGGAGTAATATAGAAATAACCTTTAAAGGTACCTTCGATAAGGTGCCTTCTGGCATTAGGCCCAGACTTGCGGTGGGATGTTCTGACTTATACTCGTACATATTCTAAAGACCCTTCTATTTTGCAGACAGCTCGCACAATAAAATTTCCACTTAAACTTTGTCAAAGACTTGCATAAAAAAAAGCGTTTCACCTATCTTGTATAATATAAGAAATAAGTTCAGGCCTCTTAAGAAAAAAAAAAATATATATATATATATTGAACCAAAGTGCAGCCATTTTCCTTACAATGTGCAGGAATGCTGTCTCCTATGGCAACAGTCTTTAACAGTTTCTGACACAAAGCTTAACAGTTCCTTTACTTTCACTACAATCGCTCCTTGTAGATCTTTAGCACACTGAGCCCCCGGTCTCTCACTAGACCCGCTGATTCACTGTCACTGAATCCCTTGAGCTCCTTCAATCTTCACAGTGCTATCTTCCTCAAGCGTCACCCCCGCTTCTCTGCTGGGTCTGTAGCTTGGCACTCTAGATACCTCTCAAGCTTCACCCCCGCTGGCCTGCTCGGTCCCTGGCTTGACACACAAGGCTGCTCTGCAAGCGTCACCTCCGCTCCCTGGCTTGATTCCCACTGAAGTTTCCCAATTCTTCACCGTCCCCGGTTGGTGAGAATACTTCTCCAGTACTTGCTTCAGTTACTCACTGTGGTCCCTGGTAATTAGGTGGATAGTCCCTTACTGGCGACCGCTTCCCTTCTACCTCCGACCACGACAGGTTCTCCGGCCGACAGAACTGTCACCCCTGGCCGAACCGCAAGCTGCAGTCCCAAACCTGCGCTGCTCTCTTGGTTCTGGACAGGCCCCCAGACAGCCTAGCAGCTAGATGTGCCCAGGATAGGCCCAATCGCTGGCCTAGTAGCCCAGGCAATACAACAAACGTTCACCCAGACAGCCATCCAGGTGACACAGAACATAGATCCCCTGACTCCACCAGAATATATAGGCTCTCCCAGCAGGCCAAAGGATTCAAGAAAACCCCTGCCCATTGGCTGAGATACCCTATATACCCATAACCTGACCTTCCATTGCCCTTTTAGTATCTAGTACCGCCAAGTACCCGGCCACCTAGCGGGAGAAGAGAAAAGTGCAACAAGGCCAAACTTAGGGAGAAATCAATAGATCTCTAACAATCGATCACAAGCACCCTGCCTAAACAGGGTGCTACATTTCTATTGCAGTTTTGTCCCTGGGGACTCAAAGCACATATCAAATTGGTGTGGGGATCATTAACCACTTATGGACTGGCCGCCATCGTTTTCCGGCGCTACTTTGAAGAGGGATATCGTTGTTATGGTAGCAGCTAGCTGCCATAACCCCGGTATCCTCTTCTTCAGTGGGTAGTCCGCTTTCAGATAAAAGTGGTACCCCTCTCGCTGCTCTCCGGTGCCCTCCGCCGCTTACTGGAGCCATCGGTAGCGGCGGAGGCGATCAGGTCTGCTCCCTGGCTTGGTATGGAGATGAGTGAGGGGAAGATGGCCCCCACCTGTCTCCATATCATTGCAAGGCAAAAAAGGCAGAAGTGACATCAAAACGTCACTTCCGCCCATAGCTCTTAAAGGGACATTTTTTTTTTCAAATGACATTTAATTATTGCTTTTTTTTAATTGCAGTTTAGCGTAAATATAAGATCTGAGGTCTTTTTGACCCCAGATCTCATATTTAAGAGGTCCTGTCATGCTTTTTTTCTATTACAAGGAATGTTTACATTTCTTGTAATAGGGATAAAAGTGAGACATTTTTTTTAAAAGAAACGTATAAAAATAAAAAATAGAAGGTAAAATAAATAAGAAAGAAAATGTCTTTTTAAACGCGTCCCGCCGAGCTCGCGTGCAGAAGTGAACGCATACATGAGCAGCGCCTACATGTGAAAACGGCGTTCAAACCACACATGTGAAGTATTGCTCCGATCGTTAGAGCGAGAGCAATAATTCTAGCCCTAGACCTCTCCTAAACGTCTACACAGAAGTTTCTCAAAAAAAGAGAGATCACTTATCCGGCGCTTATCCGGTGCTATAAAACAAGGGAAGCAATCAAAACTACGATTTGCAATATTTTCAATCAAAAGGTAATCTTTAAATACTTCAGCAGCGCTAAAGATAGATAAAAGCTCAAAATTCTGTAACTTCAGCTAAAAAATGGAGAAGCCATAGTGCTTTGCAAATAAGTTCATAGGTGATTCATCTGTTCGACAATCGGTACATCTAGTGCTTGAGATCCCTCTAGGAATTGCACTCACCAGAAAGAAGATCAATTAAAAGCCTTGTGGAGTATGTGAAGTGGCTACGATCGCTGCCAAACGAACATCAATCCAATCCACAGTGACCAATCAGCAGATATGGAGGCCAGCACTCGTGTTCTCTGATTAACCCAGATCCAATCTGTTGAAGGCTATCACCTATCGGAGAGCTGTATTGTCCGTGGTGGTTCCCGGGGAGAGCCCAAAACGAATGACCTGTAGGTATGCCGTGTGGTACACCTAGATTCGTTTCGTGAATGCATCTTTATCTCCTAAATGTCGCCTATGGAGCGTTTTAAGGGTAAAAGTTTGTCGCCATTCCACAAACGAGCGCAATTTTGAAGCATGACATGTTGGGTATCAATTTACTTGACATAACATTATCTTTCACAATTTAAAAAAAATTGGGCTAACTTTACTGTTGTCTTATTTTTTAATTCAAAAAAGTGTGCTTGTAAGACTGCTGCACAAATACGGTGTGACAAAGTATTGCAACCAGGGGTGGATTAATGCACAGGCTGGTCTGGGCTGCAGCCTAGGGCCCCACGTGTGCAAGGGCCCTTGATTGGCCATGATATTTTTATTAATTTATATATATTTACGTATATGTAGAATAAAAACCATGCCTGCGTGTTATACGAATACGCCGATAAATGTTTTTTTACCAACAGGGGGCGGGGATCGGGCGGTCCGCCCCGGGTGCCCCCCATTGGGGGGGTGTCAGGCCAGCTGTACCGCCTCTCCTGGCCCTGGGACAGCGCTGCCAGCATACTTTTTAAAGTTGAGAAAACATTACTGCTAGCCCTTTCTCATGCACAGCTCCTCGTGTGTCACTCTCACTGTAAATGGAAGTCTCTTAATACCTCAATTAAAGCCGCTCTCCTCCTCCCACTCCACCTCCTTCCCGAGTGTATCCTTTGATTGCAGGAGGAGAGCAGTCATGTGACCATCAATGAAACAGCAGAGGAGAGCAGTCACATGACCGGGTCACGAAGAACGGCGTTAATTGAGGTATTTAGAAGCTTTGATTTACAATGAGTGACACAGGAGGAGCGGTGTATGAGAAAGGGCTGGCAGTGATATTTTCTCAACTTTAGAGTATTCTTTCCCAGGAGACTGGGGGTCTCCTGGGAGTGCAGGGGGGCTTTATAATGAAAGAGGCCTGTATAATATGCAGGCAAAGGGGTCTGTGTACTATGCAGATGTCTGTGTACTGTGCAGGGAAAGGGGTCTGTGTACTGTGCAGGGAAAGGGGGCTGTGTTATGTGCAGGGGGTGTGTGTACTGTGCAGGGAAAGGGGGCTGTGTTATGTGCAGGGGGTCTGTGTACTGTGCAGAGGGTTGTGTACTGTGCAGGGAAAGGGGTCTGTGTACTGTGCAGAGGGGCTGCGTACTGTGCAGGGGGTCTGTGTACTGTGCAGAGGGTTGTGTACTGTGCAGGGAAAGGGGTATGTGTACTGTGCAGGGGGGCTGTGTACTGTGCAGGGGGTCTGTGTACTGTGCAGAGGGTTGTGTACTGTGCAGGGAAAGGGGTATGTGTATTGTGCAGGGGGGCTGTGTACTGTGCAGGGGGTCTGTGTACTGTGCAGAGGGTTGTGTACTGTGCAGGGAAAGGGGTCTGTGTACTGTGCAGGGGGGCTGTGTACTGTGCAGGGGGCTGTGGGAAGTTTTTTTCCCGAAACTTCCCTCTTCATGTTAGGGTGCATGTTATATGCACTCTGAAAATGAAACAAGGGTGCCACTCTAAGTGCAGTAAAAAACATGGAGTTTAATAAAACTGTAAAAAGGTATTCACAAAGGTACATAGTGAACAAGCATGTTGGCAAAAACTGCCGGATATCCTGGGAGTGAGTCTGGTCTGTTTCCTGGATTGCAGTGGTGTCCGATGGACAGGCTGCGCCGATGGATGCTGGCACTTCCTGCCATTGGAACGTATGATTGTTCTGCTGTTGATTATTGCTTGCTTGTATGTGCTGCTGCTGCTGCTGTTTATGGAATTTGTATGGCTTTTATTTTATTGGAATATTACACAGCATTTCGATTGGTCTCTGTCAGGATGTTGTGATTTTGCCTCAGTTAAACAGGAGCTGCTGCAGACGTTTTTGGCCTAACTGTTGGTTTAGAAAGGTAAAATCTGTTACCAGCTTGCAGGTATATTTTAAATGCTTTTTTTCTGTGGCATTGCTGTTTATAGTAGGCTCATGTCTGAATGTGTTTGGGCTGTAGACCTGAGAGTTGCACTTGAGGTGTGTAATATAGGTCTACCCTTTTACACATGGCACTAAATAATTTATTTTCTGGTAAAGCATGCTTAGGAGGGGAGCCACACAAAAAGTAGCCTAGGGGCCCATGACCACCTTAATCCTCCACTGATTGCAACGACCGCCATTTTATTCTCTAGGGTGTTAGAAAAAAATATATATAATGTTTGGGGGTTCTAAGTAATTTTCTAGCAAAAACAAACATTTTTAACTTGTAAACACCAAATCTCAGAAAGAGTCTCGGTCCTTAAGTGGTTAATGAGGAGGATTTATCAAGTGTTGCAATAAACCTTGGAGAATAGATGTGTCTTCAGTGTTTATTTAAAAAACATCCTGAGAGTAGCTTCCTGAGTTCCATATTGTGGATCCTGCATATTGGAATGCACAAGACCCAAAAGACTTTACAGACACTCAGGGCTTGTGTACATTTTCTTTCTCAGAGGAACAGAAGGTAGTGTGTGGGAGTATGGGTAACCAGAAGTTTAGTATTGGATAGGAGGGGCTCAAATAGGCAGATTTTAAATAATATCCTCCATTTGATTGGAAGCCAGTGTTGGAAGCGAAGAATTTGGGTAATTTTGCAGCGACAAGGTTCAGGGCCGCCATCAGGGGGGTACAGCCCATACAATTGTAAGGGGCCCGAGTGTATTGAGGGGCCCAGTCCTTCATGACTTTGGGCTCCAAGTTGGCACCTCCCCTTTGCTCTTTTCCTCCCCCCTACACTAGCCCGACTCCCATTGGTGCCGCCCGCTGCACTGGCTCCTAACTTGGTGCACTCGAGGGGGGCGCAGAAATGAGTACAACCCCCCCCCCCCGGAAAACCCATGGTTCAATTCACCTGCTCCTCTCTTCCCCCTCCTTTGATTGCTGCTGAGCCGCTCCGTCCTCCTGACAATCCCTGGGCTCAGTGTGCAGTGACAAGCGGCTTGGGAGGTGTGGCCCAGAAGTGAGCACTGTAACCAGACCCTCCTTCTCTCCCCCCTCGCTCTCTCTCTGCCCCCTCTCTCCCCCCTCCTTTCTTCCCCCCCTCTTCTTCTCTTCCCCCCTTCTTCTCTTCTCTCCCCCTATCCCCCCTCCTTCCCCCCCCTTCTTCTCTCCCCCTCCTTCTCTCTGCCCCCTCCTTCTCCCTCCTCTCCCCCCTCTCTCTCTCCCTCCCCCTCCTTCTCTCCCCCCTCACTCCCCCCCTTCTTCTCTCCCCCCTCCTCTCCCCCTCGCTCTCCCTACTCTCTCTCTCCCCCTCCTTCTCTCTCTCCCCCCTCACTCTCTCTCTCCCCCCTCACTCTCTCTCTCCCCCCTCACTCTCTCTCTCCCCCTCCTTCTCTCCCCCCTCTCTCTCCCCCTGACCCCCCTCCCTCTCCCTGGTCGGCACTTGAAATAGCTACCCATAGATGTGATGTATAACAGAATGACTTTATTAACTTAATCCACTTAAAGTGGTATTAAACCCGAAAGCAAACATTTATTATATTACAGCTTATCAATTATTAAATGCAGTGGCTGCATTTGTTTTCTTTCTTTTATTGTCACCTGGTGATCCTGCTAGTAAGTCTGTTGTTTTTCAATAGACCGAGCTGAATTGGAGACAAACCATTTAACACTGGCAGACATGCTTACAATTAAGGATGGGCTTTATGGTCGGGTTGAACATGAGTTCAACTCGAACATTGGCTGTTCGCCAGTTTGCCGAACAGCGAACAATTTGGGGTGTTCGCGGAAAATCCGAAAGCTGCGGAACACCCTTTAAAAGTCTATTGGAGAAATCAAAAGTGCTAATTTTAAAGGCTTATATGCATGGTATTGTCATAAAAAGTGTTTGGGGACCTGGGTCCTGCCCCAGGGGACATGTATCAATGCAAAAAGAAGTTTTAAAAACGGCTGTTTTTTCGGGAGCAGTGATTTTAATAATGCTTAAAGTGAAACAATAAAAGTGTAATATTCCTTTAAATTTCGTACCTGGGGGGTGTCTATAGTATGCCTGTAAAGGGGCGCATGTTTCCCGTGTTTAGAACAGTCTGACAGCGAAATGACATTTCAAAGGAAAAAAAGTAATTTAAAACTACTCGCAGGCGGCTATTAATGAATTGTCGGTCCAACAATACACATAAGAGTTCATTGATAAAAACAGCATAGGATTTCCCCACAGGGGAACCCCGAACCAAAATTTTAAAAAATGCGGGAGGGTCCCCCTAAATTCCATACCAGGCCCTTCAGGTCTGGTAAGGATATTAAGGGGAACCCCGCACCAAAATTAAAAAAAAAATGTTGTGGGGGTCCCCCTCAAAATCCATACCAGACCCTTCAGGTCTGGTATGGATTTTAAGGGGAACCCCACACCAAAATAAAAAAAATGGCGTGGGGTCCCCCCAAAAATCAATACCAGACCCTTATCCGAGCACGCAACCTGGCAGGCCACAGGAAAAGATGGGGGGATGAGAGAGCGCCCCCCCCTCCTGAACCGTACCAGGCCACATGCCCTCAACATTGGGAGGGTGCTTTGAGGTAGCCCCCAAAGCACCTTGTCCCCATGTTGATGGGGAGAAGGGCCTCATTCCCACAACCTTTGGCCGGTGGTTGTGGGGGTCTGCGGGCGGGGGGCTTATCGGAATCTGGAAGCCCCCTTTAACAAGGGGACCCCAGATCCCGCCCCCCTCGTGTGAATTGGTAATGGGGTACAAATGCACCCCTACCATTTCACAAAAAAAGTGTCAAAAAGGTAAAAAAACACAAGAGTCGGTTTTTGACAAGTCCTTTATTAATTTCTTCTTCTTTCATCTTCTTCTGGTCTTCCTTCGGTGTTCTTCTTCTTCCTCCATCTTCTTCTTCATCTTCTTCTTCTCCATCTTCTTCTTCCTCCGCTCTTCTCGTCCCGCATCTTCCTCCAAGCTTCTTCTCCGCTCCGTCTACACGATCCGCCTCAGTGGGAGTCTTCCGCCGTGTGACGCTTTGTTCTTCTGACATATCTTATATAACGGAGGGCGGTGCCCCCGATGACCTCGCCCTCCTCTGACGCACGGGGAACTTACCTGTGGTTTTCCACGAGTTGTCAGATGGGGCGGGGTCACCAGTTTACGTACCCAGATGACCCCGCCCCCTCTGAAAGCCACAGCAAACTTTTTTTTTTTCCCTTTTGGGATAAAGGTGTTTTATGAATAAATGGAAACTGATCATTGTAAGTAGGGATGAGCCGAACACCCCCCCGGTTCGGTTCGCAGCAGAACTTGAGAACAGGCAAAAAATGTGTTCGAACACGCGAACACTGTTAAAGTGGATGTAAACCCAATGTCATCCTTTCTAAACTACTACCATAGGGGTTATCTATAAGGATATACATGCCTCCTGCATGTATCTTTACCTGTCAAATGTCTCCCCTTTGTCTGTTATGAGACCCGAAAAACTGCACATTGTGGGTGGGTCTGTTGTCTGGAGCTCGGTGGGTGGAGTTGTGATGTCAGACTCCCCGCCCACCTCTACACTCCCCTTGTCAATATGCATTTTCTCCTGTGTATTTCTTACACTGAACTTCTGCTATGATCTCTAACATCCAGTGAAAAGACAGGAACGTAACCACATGACTTCAGCATGCCCAATCATGCTGAGGTGTGGAACAGCCAATCCTTGCAGAGCTGCTGAAGAAAGGAGTGGGGGTGGGAATTAAAAAATAATGCATGTCTTAGGCTAATGCACGAGATATGTAAATCACCTGACAACGTTTTTCTCTGTTTGTCAAGTTTTATCTCACTGAACAATAAAAGAGGATTGCTCAGAGCTGGATTAACTCTGTGTGGCAAGACTGGGCTCAAATGATAGGAAAACTTATACTCTACATTATGACATAAAAAAAAAAAAAAAATTTGGGGTATATACACTTTAAAGTCTATGGGACACGAACATGAATAATCAAAAGTGCTCATTTTAAAGGCTTATATGCAAGTTATTGTCATAAAAAGTGTTTGGGGACCTGGGTCCTGCCCTGGGGGATATGTATCAATACAAAAAGAAGTTTTAAAAACGGACGTTTTTTCGGGAGCAGTGATTTTAATAATGCTTAAAGTGAAACAATAAAAGTGTCTGCCCTGACAAGGTTGGTGGGTGAGTAGCCTGGCTGCTGCATTCTCTAACAGTTGCAAAATGATGTAGTTCTTTTTCAGGTAATCCATTGTAGAAGAAGCTGCACTGTTAAACACTTTGGATGTGTCTGTCTTCAGGCTACTTAAATAGCTTGCACCTACAGTGGGGCAAAAAAGTCAGCCACAAATTGTGCAAGTTCTCCCACTTAAAAAGATGAGAGAGGCCTGTAATTGTCATCATAGGTATACCTCAACTATGAGAGCCAAAATGTGGAAACAAATCCAGACAATCACATTGTCTGATTTTTGAAAGAATTTATTTGCAAATTATGGTGGAAAATAAGTATTTGGTCACCTACAAACAAGCAAGATTTCTGGCTCTCACAGACCTGTATCTTCTTCTTTAATAGGCTCCTCTGTCCTCCACTCATTACCTTTATTAATGACACCTGTTTGAACTTGTTATCAGTATAAAAGACACCTGTCCACAACCTTAAACAGTCACACTCCAAACTCCACTATGGTGAAGACCAAAGAGCTGTCGAAGGACACCAGAAACAAAATTGTAGACCTGCACCAGGCTGGGAAGACTGAGTCTGCAATAGGCAAGCATGAGACTTTGTGTGCTCCCATCAGCAAGGGCATTAAAGATGAAACGTGGCTGGGTCTTTCAGCATGACAATGATCCCAAACACACTGCCCGGGCAACGAAAGAGTGGCTTCGTAAGAAGCATTTCAAGGTGCTGGAGTGGCCTAGCCAGTCTCCAGATCTCAACCCCATAGAAAACCTTTGGAAGGAGTTGAAAGTCCGTGTTGCCCAGCGACAGCCCCAAAACATCACTGCTCTAGAGGAGATCTGCATGGAGGAATGGGCCAACATACCAGCAAGAGTGTGTGACAAGACTTACAGAAAACGTTTGACCTCTGCCATTGCCAACAAAGGATATATAACAAAGTATTGAGATGAACTTTTGATATTGACCAAATACTTATTTTCCACCATAATTTGCAAATAAATTCTTTCAAAAATCAGACAATGTGATTGTCTGTATTTGTTTCCACGTTTTGTCTCTCATAGTTGAGGTATACCTATGATGACAATTACAGGCCTCTCTCATCTTTTTAAGTGGGAGAACTTGCACAATTGGTGGCTGACTAAATATTTTTTTGCCCCACTGTATGTGGTAACTAAAGGTTGAGTCTCTGCAAGATTGGATTATGGGATCCTAGATACTCTCTTTAGCACTGTCACCACCTAATTGGACCATATGTCATGCAAGTGGAAGGCCCAACCGAGAAAACCTCATCCTTGCATATGTTGTACCTCTTGCAATAATAGCATTCCAAATTCTTTGAATGTCATTTGTAAAGCTAGCAGTCCCTACATGGATCACAGACATTTCCTGACCACAGCACACAGAGGTGACATCCATTACAACAGAGGATATCTCTCTACCAGGCAATGACTAGAGTAATGGACCAGTGGAGGTTCAGGTGCTACGTCACTGCTCCTATCAGTATCTTCTTACTGCAGTAACAAGCCTCATGTTTCCCCTGTTCTTCACTCCAGCCAATCAAGCACAGACTGTGTACTTGACTTTGCAGTCAGGATTCTGTTAAACTAGAAATGCTCAGAACTGAATGCTTCTTGGTTCACACTGTGCACAGAAGATTGGGGAATGGATCTTACCTGATCTCCTACCACTCACTTTTCTGATGTCATTTTTGCAGTCCTGGACTTCCAGGATGAGCGGGAAAGCCTAGAAACCACCAAAAAAGGGTTGCTTTGCAGAATGGGGGGTAGGGTAGCACCCACTAGTACTTTAAAAGGAACTGGGTGGCTAAACAGCACTTTAAAAGGAACTGGGTGGCTAAACAGCCATCCAGATCACTTTCAAACCAATGCTGGGAGATGGCTGCACCGAAGAGAAGCAGTAGCAGCTTGTTTCAATCAGTTCACATTTTCACATCTATTCCAAAATAGAATGGCCTGTAATCAGCTGATACCTGTTGCTTAATCAATAGATCATGCCCATGCTGCACACATGGTTTGAGATCACAGAAGTTGTATTCTCAAGGATTTGAACCAGCTGGATATTTTTGCTACCTTTTTGATGTTTGCCTGTGCCCTTCAGTCTCGTCTTGCCTGGTTTTAGTTTCAACCAAGTTAGAGTTCATTCACACCTGTAAAATACCTGTTGATCTTGGTCACAGGGTCACTGATGTCTGGTTTGCAGGACAGGTAAAACTGTGTGTCATCTGCATATCAATGTAGCTAAGATCATGATGTTGGATGATCTTTCCTTCTTGGATCATGTAGACAGCAAATAACACTGATGACAAAGTAGAGCACTGTGGCAACCTGTAATGTTAAAAGAGAAGTATGGGGTAATTTTGAAAAAAAAAATGTATACTCACCTTGGTGGATACAGCATCGATCAGATGTTGCATCTGTCCCCTGCCGCCTCTGCACTGAGAACTGAGCAATCAAACACCGCTGATCTCTCAGTTCTCCCTCTCTGCTCTGTGCAGAGAGCAATGACTGTCAGTCACCAGCTCTCTAGTCTCTGCCCCTCTAGCGCTCACTGGAGCACTGGGCTGGGGAGGGAGCAGCTGGCTCCATTTCCCAGCAGTGCAGCTGAGAGGCTTAGCCAGCTGGCGGTCAAGGAATCTGGGTGGATCCCATAAAGTTGGGATCTTTCCCCAGCCTGGACCAGCTAAGTGACATCAGCTGACAGCGGGCTAAGTGACATCAGCTGACAGAACGAACTGCACTCCTGTGATCCATACAAGTAGGGCCAACAAAAACTTTTAAAGTGGAAGTCCATGCAAAAACTAAAATCCCTAAATCTATAGACACCACGGATCTAACCCTAACCTCTCTATCCCTGTAAAGAAAAAAATGAGTATACATATCTTTTTGGAAGCCAATCTGACTCACTCCGACCTGATCTCCAGTGGCAGAAGCTCTGCAGAGGACACGGCCGACACTGGCTGTGAAAAGACAGGGAAGTGACATCACCCATAGACTTACTATGAGGCTTTCGTTGTCATCCGTTTCCCCTGCACCCACCTCTGCAGTGAAGCCATGGCTGACAGCTCAGCGTGGGATCCAGTCGGAGCGGGTTAGATCGGCTTCCAAAAAGGTATGTATACTAATTTTTTCTTTACAGGGATAGAGAGGTTAGTGTTAGATCCGTGGTGCCTATAGATGCAGGGATTTTAGCTTTTGCATGGACTTCCAATTTAAGCTAAACTTTAAGAAGTGAACAAGATAAATTTATTCTGCTGTGACCCTTTATTCTGCTGTGATCTCCCTGATGAGAAGGATTTGAACCAGCTGAACACTGTAACTTCTAAACCAGCCTTTTTCAACCAGGGTGCTGTCTGGGTTCTTCAGGGGCGTCATGGGAAAATGTCAAAAAATTTCCCCAAATTGCCAAAAAAATAGTGTACAAATAAATGGATGGATCAAGGCTGCATTTTTTGTTACACAAAGCCACAGGTTTTCATTGTGCAGTATTACAACTGTGTGAGTCAGTCGTTGGAATCCTAACTGATGGTGTCATTGGTTAATAGGGAAGATATTAGGCACCGGCACAGCATCCTTGTTTATCCCTCCCCTGCCCCTATCAGTCAGTACTATGATTGGGTTGTTGGGTGACGTACGTGTGTGAATGCTAAAAGGTGCTGAAAAAAGTTTGAGAAACAATGCTCTAGACCAGTGGCCGCCAACCTTTCAGACCTCACGGACCACTAAACTCACAATTTTGAAACCCGTGGACCACTAATATGAATTTTACATGCCCTATACACACAATGCTCTAGCTATCTGCTCCCCCTTCCCCTGGATCACACTGCTGCCTTATACACACAATGCTCTGGCAGTGGATCTCACCTCCTTATCCAGCCATGTGCTTGAGCTCCGTGCTCCCACAGTCTGTGATCAGTGATGCCATTGGAAGTCCACCCCTTCATCTCCCACTCTTTGCACTACGCCCGGCGCAACCCTCTGAGTTCACAGGAGCCAGAACTACAGAGGAGGCATCAGGTATCAATGCGCGCTGACAGTATTGGCTGTCAGCATGCATTGAGAATAATACTGGAAACAACATTGGGTGGTATACATCCGCCACAAAATTGATTTGCATGCCTGAACCCCTGGAGACCACCAAAATTTTCTTGTGGACCATCAGTGCTCCACAGACCACTGGTTGGCGACTTCTTTTCTAGCATAGCTCCCAACTGTCCCTGATTTTGAGAGACTGTCCCTGATTTGGAACAAAGTCCCTCTGTCCCTCGTTCCTCCTCCTTTGTCCCTCATTTTGGTCTGATCTGTATAGTTGTAGATAAAATTCACTATTTATCTTTAAAAAAGTATTTCCAGTGATAATCCCTTCAACCAAATTCTAAATTGCTGCTTTTGTAAATTTCAAAATCCAGTATAAAGGAATAGTAGTGATAAAAAACAAAAAACAAAAAGCACTTGTGGGTTTAATCAATCTTATTTTATACAAATAATTCTCCTTTAAGGGGCCATGTCAAGGGGTGTGTCTTATGCCTACATCATTTTGCTAATAAGCTTCCCTTGTTCCCATCTCAAAAAGTTGGGAGGTATGGTTCTAGAACAACTTTAATTGATCCAGAATGTTATAGTCCACAGTGCCAAATGCTGCGCAAAGATCAAGAAGGATAAGGATGGAGCATTCATCTTTGGCTCTAACCATTAATAAGTAATTTAATAGGTAGACTAGTGCTGTTTTGCCAAAATTAGATTCATTTTCATAAAAGGTTCTGTTATTTGACAGCCAGGCTTCCAGTCTGTTAGCAATTGCAATTTGAATCTGGTTACTTTTAGACTTGAGGTTTGACACTGACCTGAAGTTGACAAAGATCTCTGGATCCAAGAAAGGCTGTTTTTGCAATGGCCTGGTCTTTGCCTAATAGAGGCTGTTTCCTTTTATATACCTGTCTGGCATGATAGCGTGTGCGGCGCCCTGGGGTTTAGTCAGGGAGCTACTCACCAAATTCCTTAGCAGGGGTAGCTACCATAGTTAAATTGTTAGAGATCCATTGATTTCTCTCTAAGTTTGGCCTTGTTGTATTTTTCTCTTCTACCACTAGGTGGCTGGGCACTTGGTGGTATTAGATATGAGAAGGGCAACCAAAGGTCAGGTTATGGGCAATGGCATCCCTAGGGGGGGCCAGAGGGGGCCCTGACCCCCCCAACATTATGCTGTGCCCCACCATGTGCCCCCCCCCCCCATTAAAAAAATTTTTTTTTTTTTTTACAAAAAATCAATGTCTAAGAGGGAGAGAGTCCCCAGTCAGCTCCTGCAGGTGATTCCTCCCCCCTCCCTCTGCTTGCTGACACTGCATAATGCAAGCGCTCACACAACCACGGCCGCCCGATCTGCTCCTTCCCCTGCATCCTCATTGGCAGGGAGAAGAGCGAGTTGCAGGAAGGACTCCACCAGGACTCTCAGTTACTGGAAAAACAGACTGATTTCTCCCATCCTTAGGACAGGAGAACCAGCCTGTAAATTCCAAGAGATGCCAGACCAGCGCAGTCAATAGCAGGGGCAGGACAGCAAGAGGAAGCTGGGGAACCCCTCAGTGGCAGAACACCAGGGCCCAGAGGCAAGACAACCTTTGCAACCCTGATAGTTCTCCCACTGATTTGGATCCTTATATTTTCTTGGTATGCTGGTGACATATATCTCTTGTTTTCTGTCACCCTGGGGGGGGCCCCAATACAGTAGGAAGGGAGCTCACTGCAGAACATGTGAAAAGGCCGTTGTGGGGTCGTAGGGATATATATATATATATATATATATATATATATATATATATATATATATATATATATATATATATATGTATGTATGTGTGTGTGTGTGTGTGTGTGTGTATATATATATATATTTGCATTTTATAGTTGCCCCCCTACTTTTGTCCCTGTCCCCCCATGTGCCCCTCCTACATATAAAAGCTGGAGACGCCACTGGTTATGGGTATGTGGGTGTTCCGGGCAATGGGCAGGGGTTTTCTTCTATCTCTTGGCCTGCTGGGAGAGCCTAAATATTTGGGTAAGGTCAGGTTATCTGTGTTCTGTGCCACCCGGACTGCTGTCTGGGTGGACGTGCACTTCCACATTTACATGTGACCGGCTGTGAATGGACACAGCCAATCACATGGTTAAAGAGCCGCGTCATCGGCTCTTTACAGAGATCGGGATTGCGACGTGTCTTAGAAACATGGCGCGGTCACGATCAATGTGCTGCGCACCCCCACTGGCTCACAAGAGTGGCCATTCTGGGGCAACGTCTTATGACATTTACCCAGAACAAGAGCCGCACTGTCCCTCCGTCATTTGACGTTGGGTGGGAGGGAAGAGGTTAAAAAAAGAAGGAAAATCTCCATGAGGCTCCAATTTGTTAAAAACAAACATGGATCATACAATATTATGGCACAACATTGTTAACAAGGTGGTGATACCCGATACCATCTACTGTAACAGTTGAGTGTGGAAAGGGACATCCAACACGTTTCATCATATCTTCCTCAGGGATGTTTAAGGCCACCCTGAAATGTAAAAAGAACTGCCAGTAAATTGAAATTACATACATCAAACTATTGAGCATCAGGGTTGATTAACCATGTACTTAGAAACAAAATTCACTGTGCCAATGCCCGGGAGTGCCCATTTGCAACATATTTATTATTTATGTTTTATTTTTCCTTATCCTTTTTTTGCCATCAGTGCTGTTTTATATTTTTCTAATTTATTCCTATTTTTTGGTATTTTTTAATTTTTTTCTTTTTTTTTTTCCTTTTGGTGTGGTGTTCTATGATTTCCTGGAGGTGGAAGTCTTTTCTGGGGCACTCCCAGGCATTGACACAGTCAATTTTGTTTGTAAGTACATGGGTAGTTATCCTTAATGCTCAATAGTTTGATGTATGTAATTTACTGGCAGTTATTTTTTACACTTCAGGGTGGCGTTAAACATCCCTGAGGAAGATACGTTGAAACGCGTTGGGTGTTATATTAGCTTTATATAACAGTAGATGGTATTGAGTATCGCCACCTTGTTAACAATGTTGTGCCATAAAATTGTATGATCCATGTTTGTTTTTAACAAATTGGAGCCTTACAGAGGTTTTCCTTCTTTTTTTAACCGCTTGCCTCCCACCCACCATCAAATTACTTATTTTTTTAATGGTCTACCAAATTAATGTATACTTTTATATCATTTAGGGTATGTAGAATCTCTGGTTGCCGTAAAAAAAGTCCTAACAATAAGAGAAATGCTGTTTTCTAAAGAACAGGGTTCAATATGGCACTGCAATCCTCTGTTCAAATATGGAAAGCAATTCGCTGTTGCTTTCTGTGTGCACAGTGCGTGTTGAACGTGACCCATTCAACTGAATGGGACTGCTCTGCAAGCACCCCAAAACTGTGTGCAATGCATAAGGTTGGGGTGCGCTAGGGTAGGGATTTTCGGGGTTAAAACAGGTGGTGAGGAAGCGATGCATTGCCCCCTCCCTGCCTGTCAAATTCTCTCTGAAGAGCGATCTGAACACAGATCGCTCTTCAGAGACCAAAGCACATTAGAACAAGCCCCTAAAGGGTTGCTGGGGCTGGGCAGGACAGGGTTAAATCAGAAGCATCACAAACTTGTGAATAGGGATGAGCTTCAAATTCGAGTCGAACCCATATTTGACTCGAACATTGCATATTCGACCGTTTGGCTAATTGCAAACGATATGGGCCCTTCGCGCCAAATTCATGTGGCGCGTCATGGCCCATATTCACTGCGGCATCGCAGTGTATTGCTGGCTGATGATTGGCCAAGCATGCACTATGACCCGCATGCTTGGCCAATCACAGCGCCGTCTGTACAGAGAGCCGTAATTGGCCAAAGCCAGGGTGGCCCACACCAAAGAACAAAGCAGACCTCTCCTTGCTCCTCATCAGCTGGGATCTCCAACCCCACTATACCTTCAGTCCTCTCTGAAACCTGCACTGAGAGGAATGAAGGTGTAGAATTAGGTGTGTCACAGCCAAGTACTTGCGGGCAATCTGCTATCGGTACACCAACGTCAGATTGTACCAGGCAAATTTCCCTGCCCCAGCTGCTGCACCACCGAAAGAAGTTCGCTCCCAGCCATCCACATGTCCAGTGGTTGAATGCTAGCTTGGCTAAATTGCTAGCACTTCAACTGCTGCTTTTTCAGTTGGTAGACTCTGCCCTCTTCCGTGAGTTTGTGGAATGTGCGGTTCCTCAGTGGCAGGTTCCCAAACGCCACTTTTTCTCACGGAAGGCGATTTCGGCTCTCTACCGGCATGTGGAAGGCAATGTTTTGGCCTCGCTGGACAGGGCGGTCAGCTGTAAGGTACCTATCTTTCACCGTGCACTGGGTGACTCTTCTGGCAGCTGGGAAGGATGCAGGACAGGGTGCGGTAGTGTTGGAGGTTGTTCCGCCACCACGCCTCCAAAATTATACAAGTGGTGATTCTGCCACACCTCTCTCCTCCACCCCCTCCTCCTCCTCCAGCGGTGCTCCGTAGGCGTTCAAGGGGCTACGCAAGCACTCAGGCAAAAATATGCCATGCGGTGCTTGAGCTGGTGTGCTTGGGGAACAGGAGCCACACTGGGGCAGAGATTCTGTCAGCTCTGCAGGGGCAGGTTCAGAGGTGGTCGACGCCACACCAGCTTAAGGCAGGTATGGTGGTTTGCGACAATGGCACCAACCTCCTCTCCGCCCTCCGACAGGGACAACTGACCCATGTGCCCTGTTTGGCTCACGTCCTTAACTTGGTGGTGCAGCGGTTCTTGGGCAGGTACCCGGGCTTAAAGGATGTCCTGAGGCAGGCCAGGAAAGTCTGTGCATTTCCGCAGGTCATATAATGCCAGTGCTTAATATCCTTAACACTTATGCCTAGTCTTTTTTTGTCTTATTTTTTATATTTGTCATTTTCAGTGGTTGTCTTGCCTGCCTGTTTTATGTACGCTTATGTATATAATAATGATATTGGTCTATTATGCATATATACATGGCCTTGTATATTGTTCTCCACATGGTAGGACAGTAGACGTTCCCTGCGCGTGCGCATGGGTGCTCTGTGGGTCCTCTTTGTAGTCCTTCTTCCCTTTTATTTATCCATATATTCAGCAGTATTAATTTATAACAATATATCCGTATTTATATTTATATATTCTTCATTTATATATATATTTTTATTTCATCATCCCACATTAGCCCACCCTTTTTTCCCACGTTTTATTATTATTTTTATCTATATTTATATTTACATCCCCTGCCCCCATATTGTCACTCACAGTTTCATTTTACTAACCACTCTATTATTACTTTAAACCTTCCCTCCGTTCTAGTCATCCAGTCCCGCACTTATTTTTTTCCTTTATCTATCCCTGTTCATTGGTATCAGACCATGTCTGCTGATGAAGGAGCGCGAATTGCAGAGTATCCAAGTGCGCACGCTCAGGAAATGCGTCCACCTTGGATGACGTCATCCCCTGCAGCCAGCCGTTCGTTGTGTTCCAAGCCTCGTTCTGAGGCCGCTCTTCCGGAGCCGGCATCACCATCACTCGGAAGATCCCTGACCATCATACACAGCACAGACATGCTCCAGGACCCGGGAACGTCATCCCAGAGTCACTGATACCTCGCTTGAAATTTATTCACTACATGTGAGTTTATCTTATGATGTTTTTAATAAATTGTTTTTAAAAAATCGACTGCACCCAGAGGCGCCTCTCCACTTGTGTTTTTTTGCAGCTTCCAGGATTATGGTTTTTTCCTTATATTGATGGCAGCCCTGTGTGTCTCCTTTTTTGGACGTTTTTTTCTCCCTTTTTCATATCAACATATCTACTGCTTATGTTATATGGACTCCATTGTCATTTGACTTTCATCTAGCTAATTCATTATCAGCAGTTTCGCATTGGGAACTATATGAACTCTGGTTGTTGCGCCTATACTTGTATGATGCCAGTGCTTGGCTGGCTGACCTCCAAAAGGAATTTAACCTTCCCAAGAACCACCTAATCTGTGACATGCCCACCAGGTGGAACTCAACGTGGGATGCATGCACTGTCCTGTCACCATTTGAGGAGGCCACGAGGACGGTGAGCAGTGACAATGCATGCATCAGTGACACTGTCCCTCTTGTCCACTTGTTGGAGCACACGCTGCGTGGAATAATGGACAGGGCACTTGGGGCAGAACAGAGGGAGGAAGAGGTGGACTTCCTTACCTGTCAAGGCCCCCTTTATCCAGTGTTCCTGCGTGCCAGCCGATCACACAGGAAGAGGAGGAGGATTGTGTCAGCATGGAGGTGGAGCCTGGCACTCAGCATCAGCAGCAGTCTTCAAGGGATCATTTACAGTCCGAAGAAACCCATGGACTTGTACGTGGCTGAGAGGAGGTGGCTGCGGATTATGTCATCCTTAGTGACCCAGAGGACTCTGGACCAAATGCCTCAGCAAACCTACGCTTCATGGCCTTCCTGATCCTGCAAGGCCTGCGGAAAGATCCTTGTATTCGTGGTATCAAGGGGAGCGGACCTTATCTTGCTGTCGCAGAGGGAGCAGAGGATGAAACATCTTCGGGAGGCCTTGCAGAAAGGTCTGTGCAACGCGTTCCCAGAGACTGGGAGGTTACAATTTCCTGGCCCTCCTGGACAACATGTTGCTGAGGCTTCGGTCAGTCACAGAAGGAGCGGTGAGAAGGTGGCTGTCTGACTGATGCGTTCAGACAATTTTTTAGTTCGCAGCCCCAAGGTCTGATCGGTTCCAGCAACCATCGCCAGCGTCTGATTCACATGGTGCAGGATTACCTAGGGGCAAGATCAGACTTAGACACCTTTCCCACCAAAAATCCTCTGGGTTACTGGGTCTTGAGGATGGATCACTGGTCAGAGCTTGCACAGTATGCAATTGAGCTACTGGCCTGTCCTGCATCCAGCGTTCTTTCGGAACGCACATTCAGTGCTGCTGGAGGCTTTATAACCGATCACAGGGTGCGCCTGTCCACTGAATCGGTCGATCGGCTGACCTTCATAAAAATGAATCAGTCTTGGATCACCAGCTACCAAGCACCTGATGCTGATGTAACCGATTGATTTTTTTTTAATGTGAGATCCCTTCAAGACTGCCTATGCTGAGTGACTATCCTGTTATGCTGAGTCACAATCCTTTTCCTCCTCAATTTTCATGCTGATAGCTTGTAAGAACATTTTTGGTTCTGGGCACCGCCACCAGTGCCCAAGGCCCAATTTTTCAGCCCCTGTTTTACAGGGGCGTATAATTACAATTTTTGATGCAATACTTTGAAGCAGGGCTCATTCCTGAGCTCCAACTAGAGTATCTGTGAGGGGTTGCAGTGTTGTGGCACCAGCACTAGTGCCCAAGGCCCAATTTTTCAGCCCCTGTTTAACAGGGGCGTATAATTACAATTTTTGATGCAATACTTTGCAGCAGAGCTCATTCTTGCGCTCCAACTATAGCATCTGTGAGGGGTTGCAGTGTTGTGGCACCAGTGCCTAAGGCCCAATTTTTCTGCCCCTGTTCAACAATGGCATGTAATTACAATTCTTGATCTAATATTTCACAGCAGGGCCCGTTCCTGCACCCACCAAGAGTAACTGTGAGGGCTTACAGTGTTGTGGCAACACCCACACCTAAGGCCTCTGCAGAGTATATAGGGCAGGCCCCTACTTTCAAACATCCAACTTACAAACGACTCCTACTTGCAAACGGAAGGAGACAACAGGAAGTGAGATGAAATCTACCCCTAGGAAGGGAAATTCTCTCCTGTAAGAGTTAATATGGGAAAAACGTGTCTCCTCTTCACTGATGCTTTATCACCAATCCTTGTTTCACTAACAACCCCAAATTTTCAAAAAACATTTGTCATTGGGACAGAAAGTGAGGTGAAATCTTCTGTAGAGGTGCACAGACAGCAAAACAAATGTTACAGGGGTGATAACCCTTCCCTATGTTTTCCAAAAAGCTTAAAAATAGATTTTTTGGCTGGAGCTACACTTTAAAAATGTACCAGTTCAAAATTACAGACAGATTCTACTTAACAACAAACCTACAGTTTCTGTCTTGTTTGCACTGCCTGTATACTGCTGTTCAGAGTATATAGGGCCTGGGGGCCCCACGCCTTTCCTTTTTTTTAAATTTGGGTGCGGGGTTCCCCTTAATATCCATACAAGACCCAAAGGGTCTGGTAATGGACTGGGGGGGGGTACCCATGCCGACATTACATTAAAGCCGCAAGCAGTTATAAATGACTTTTATTCCTTTAAAAATGTCATTTTGTGCAGGGACTGTTCTAAGCACGGGAAACACGCGCCACTTTACAGGCATACTATAGACACCCCCCAGGTACGATATTTAAAGGAATATTTCACTTTTTTTCACTTTAAGCATCATTAAAATCACTGCTCCTGAAAAAACGTCCGTTTTTTTTGCATTGATACATGTCCCCTGGGGCAGGACCCGGGTCGCCAAACCCTTTTTAGGACAAAAACATGCATATTAGCCTTTAAAATTAGCACTTATGATTTCGAACGTTCGAGTCCCATAGACTTTAATGGGGTTCTAAAGTTTGCGCAAACTTTTGATCCGTTCGCAGGTTCTGGTGTGAACTGAACCGGGGGGTGTTCAGCTCATCCCTACTTGTGAGTAATAACCCTATCAGTTCAACTAGCATATTGTCAGCCACCCTCCAACATTACTTTAGTTGTCTCTGACCCCTAGTTCACATGAAGGTTTCTGGAGGCTGTGTTTGCTCGGACACAGCAGCCCATTCATTTGAATAGGCTGCTGTACCTCCTTAAAATGCAGGAAAAAGATCCCTGCACCTTTTCCAAAAATGCAGCCGCAGGGAATCCACATAGTAAACCACTACAGGGCACTGTGCTGCTGTTTGCAGTGCATGGGGGTGCCATTACGATTAATGGTACACCTACACATCTCCTAAACAAAGTAGCGGTGCGATTTTCTCTGTGAGAAGGCTTGCAATTACATGCCTTCCCACACCGACTCAGAAGTGAGCCTAGTTTAAGTGCTAACTAGACATGAAATCAACTGTCCAAGTTTGTGAAGCTCCTGGAAGAACAGAGATGGGGAAGGAGAAAGATGGGGAGAGATGAGAGAGAGATGGATACAGTTTTGTGAACTGCTCACTCATCTCAGGCTGGTATCTGAGGGCTCACACAGGGCCATCAATCATGCAGCCAGATGTAGCTGAAGCTGCTGTACTTCAAGTCTCCCGCCCACGTCCTCTTTCTCAGGCACAGCACTGGCTGAATGCAGGGGATTGAAGTGTGGGTGGGGTAGACACAGCTTATAGTGCCATCCTTGTGAGTTGCATACCTACCTTTTTTATATAAATAAATACAAATAAATATTTTAAACGGAGAGCACTAGATTTTGCCTTCCTCCTTTTGCATACCCGTCCTATTTGGCGAGACGATCGGGGTTCAGGTGTCTTGGAGGAAGAAGGTGATTACCAGCACCATGCCAGCTTTCTCTAATATCCCCAGAGGGGAACACTGCTGATTTAACTCAGATGGGAGGTGAGCAGCCTGTGAGACTGGTGGAGGAGAGCACAAGCACTTTGGATTTTTTGCACTATTGATTTATTGATGTTTCTGAATTCACTTCGATCAGTCACTGGATATAATCTATGAATTTTACAGCACTTATTTCGCTTATGGATTATTAATTATGTTTTATTCTATTATTGGGTACTCAGAAGTCTCACTATTGATGATTTTTGTAGCATTAAGACCCCTTTCACACTGGGGTAGCCCGTGCGTTTGCGGTAAAGCACCGCTCGTTTTAGCAGCGCTAAAACAAGCCCAAAAAAGTGGTTAAAAACTCTTGTGTTGCAGCGCTTCCGAATCGCTGTTCAGGTGCTCTGAAAGCGCTGCCCATTCATTGCAATGGGCAGGGGTGTTTTGAGAGCGCTGTATACAGCGCTTCCAAACTGCCCCAAATATGCTGCTTGCAGTACTTTTTCTAACCTCTCGGAAGCGCACCACCTGGGTGTGAAAGCACCCATTGCAATGGGAGGCAGTTTTCAGGCGCTTTACAGGCGCTATTTCTAGCGCTAAAATGCCTGAAAACTGCCTCAGTGTAAAAGGGGTCTGAAAGAGCAGCACTGTTTTGGTTATTTCTATTAATAAAGATACCTACAGAAGAATGTTGCAAAGTTCAGTTGCAGGGATGATTGCAGCGTCCACCCTGGTGTTGGAAATCAGCGGTGATGGGGTGCTCCTCGAACCGTTGTACAACCAGACCAGAAGTGTCAGGTTTAACTACAATAATGGGCTGTACAGTGCATAGAAAAAGTATTCATACCCCTTGACATTTTACACATTTTGTCATTATACAAACAAAAACATACATGTATTTTATTGGGATTTTTTGTGATAGACCCACACAAAGTGGCACATAATTGTGAAGTGGCAGAAAAATGATAAATGGTTTTCAACATTTTTTACAAATAAATATCTAAAAAGTGTGGCATGCATTTGTATTCAGCCCCCTTTACTCTGATACCCTTTACTAAAATCTAGTGGAACCAATTGTCTTCAGAAGTCACATGATTAGTAAATAGAGTCCATCTGTGTGTAATTTATTCTCATTTAAAATACAGCTGTTCTGTGAAGCCCTCAGAGGTTTGTTAGAGAACCTTAGTGAACAAACAGCATCACGAAGGCCAAGGAACACACCAGAAAGGTCAGGGGTAAAGTTGTAGAGAATTTTAAAGCAGGGTTAGGTTCTAAAAAAATATCTCAAGCTTTAAACATCTCACAGAGCACTGTTCATTCCATCATCCGAAAATGGAAGGAGTATGGCACAACTGCAAACCTATCAAGACCTGGCCGTCCATCTGAACTGACAGTCCGGGCAAGTACAGCAATAATCAGAGAAGCAGCCAAGAGGCCCATGGTAACTCTGGAGGAGCTGCAGAGAGCCACAGCTCAGGTGGGAGAATCTGTCAGCAGGACAACTATTAGTTGTGCACTCCACAAATATGGCCTTTATGGAAGAGTGGCAAGAAGAAAGCCATTGTTGAAATAAAGCCATAAGAAGTCCCATTTGCAGTTTGCGAAAAGCCATGTGGGGGACATAGCAAACGTGGAAGAAGGTGCTCTGATCAGAGGAAACCAAAATTTGAACTTTTGGCCTAAAAGCAAAATGCTATGAGTAAAGGAAAATGAACACTGCACATCACCCTGAACACACCATGTTGTTTTCTTCAGCAGGGACAGGGAAGCTGGTCAAAGTTAATGGGAAGATGGATGGAGATAAATACAGGGCAATCTTAGAAGAAAACCTGTTAGAGTCTGCAAAAGAATTGAGACTGGGGCGGAGATCAACGACCCTAAACATACAACCTGAGCTACAATGGAATGGTTTAGATCAAAGCATATTCATGTGTTAGAATGGCCCAGTCAAATTCCAGACTTAAATCCAATTGAGAATGTGTGGCAAGACTTGAAAATTACTGTTCACAGATGCTCTCTATCCAATCGGACAGAGCTTGAGATATTTTGCAAAGAAAAATGGGCAAAATTTTCACTCTCTAGATGTGCAAAGCTGGTAGAGACATTCCCAAAAAGACTTGCAGCTGTAATTGCAGCGAAAGGTGGTTCTACAAAGTATTGACTCAAGGGGGCTGAATACAAATGCACACCACACTTTTTAGATATTTATTGGTAAAACATTTTGAAAACCACTTATCATTTTCCTTCCACTTAACAATTATGTGCCACTTTGCGTTGGTCTATCACATAAAATCCCAATAAAATACATTTCTTGATCATACATCACGGGACACAGAGTATTCATTACATAGTGGGTTAGATAACCCCTCCCATACGGGGAGGACCACAGTTTTTTCACCAGTGTCTAAGGTGGTTGGTCACGTAAAACATGTGCTGTGAAGAAAGCTCCAGTTTGGTCCCTGCGGGGGATTAAAGGGCTATGCTGACCGCATCCATATCTCGGGCCAATATTTTGACTCCCAAGATGGTATGGTACCCGGGCCTCGTCATCCGAAGAAGCAAGGTTTTGCATGTAAGTCTCTCTTTGGAGGACTGGGCTCTGAGAAAACCAGGCTTGGTGTACTATTAAAACAGTGGCACGAAAGTTTCTGGCAGAGTCTTTTACAGGTCCAGGTAAGAGGTTTCTCTGAGTAGGAACCCAAAAAACCCTGAAGGTTGGCACAACGCTACCCGCCATGATGGGTGAAGGCTGGAAACTGTCTTTTCTCAGCAGTTCCTGCGGTGGGGACAGGTAAGAGAAGTTAATCCTATATATATATTTATATTACAAATGGATTTTCTTCAATGAGTAGTTGCATGTCTTACCTGATTTCCACCACTAGAGGGAGTAAGGTGCAAACTTACGTGCTTTTCAGCTACACACTCAGTGAAGCTGGTGTCCAATCTGCTCACTTCCTCCACTGCAGGTGTGCAGATGCCAGGTGGCTAATTTAAAAGCCCAAAGCGTTCAGAGCTCTGTAAACAGATGGACACAGAGTGTGGGCAGTGAGCATCCTAAAGTGGTCGGATCCAGGCTAACCTAGGACACCTACTCGGCATCAGGTTGTGCAGTATTAAGCATATATGTATATTGTGAGACTTTTAGCACAACCGTGATTGCATATGTACTAGTACCTCTGCTTTGTAGCTTGGGACTATGTCTCCTCGTAAGAGGGTCTCGGGGGGAAGTAACAAAGGCACAAGAAAGTCACCGCCTGTGTCTAGGGGTCCTAAAGATGCCTGCAGATTACCATCCCCCCCTGCAAGACTGGAGCCAGCCTCACAGGATGAGTCAGTTCCCCTGTCAGGTTTTGCAGCCTCTCCTAATGTTACAGCCCCAGCGTATGTCACAGAGGATTCCCTTAGGGCTACATTGGAGGGTTTTGAGGGAATAATTATGAATTTTTTTTCAGCTTCTTTAAAAGATAGCAGAAAAAAGGGTAGATCCCCTCCCTCTGCTGCACTTTCTCTTTCAGATGAATCTTCTGACAATGAGGAGAGATCCCTATCCAGAAATAGGGATCAAGAGCAGTCTGAGGATTCAGAGGAAGAGGAGAGAGCTTCTTCTTCTCAGGCACTCAAGAAGCAGGTCCAGTATTATACTGAACTAGTGCGTTCCACATTTAAAATGCCCTCTGCTGAGGCCGCTACATCCTCTGTTTCTTCCCTGGGGGTCAGAAGGATCCCACAGACTGCCTTTTCCTTTTCCAATTCATCCTTTAATGGATAAATTGTTGTATAAGGACTGGGGACATCCCGATAAACTGTTTACTCCTCCTAAAAGGTTTTCTATGCTTTATACTCTGGAGGAAAGCTTCACCAAGAAGTGGGAGGTCCCATCCGTGGATGCGGCTGTTTCTTGTGTGAATAAAAACCTGACCTGTCCCTTAGAATATGCTCAGGTGTTTACAGATCCAACTGATAAAAAGCTGGAAACTTTATTAAAAGCCTCCTTCTCCATGGCTGGCGCTGTAGTCCAACCTACAGTCGCAACTGTGGGTTTGTGTCAATTCCTCAAGGAACAGGTTAAGCAGATGCTTGGCCTCCTTCCCAGTGAGGAAGTGGAGAACTATGCAGACCTTCCACAGGTGCTGTGTTTTATGATTGATGCCATTCTGGATTCTGCCCAGCAAGCATCTCGTTTGTCTCTCCTGTTGGTACACATGCGCAGGTCCCTTTGGCTTAAAAGTTGGGCAGCAGAGCTTTCATGCAAAAGATATTTAGCTGGCTTCCCATTCAAAGGGGAAAGCCTATTTGGGGATGACCTAGATAATTTTATCCAAAAAATTACAGGTGGTAAATCTACACTCCTACCAGTTAAGAGGAGTAAACGTCCACCATTCAAACGGTCTCTTTCCCCTTCCCCTGGAACATCAGGCTCTAAGCAGTGGCGACGGCCTTCCCAATCTACTTTCAGAGGAAGGGCCCGGGGTCACACCTAAGGTCAGAAAAAGGCTTGGGGACGAAAGCCTGCCAAGCAGAGCCCCAAAACATCCCTGTGAAGGGGTGCCCCCACTCGGCCGAGTGGGGGGAAGGCTCCTACAGTTTTCAGGAGCCTGGCGGGAAGAGGTTCAAGACAAGTGGGTGGTCTCTTCAGTATCTCTAGGTTACAAAATAGAGTTCCTAGAGCTTCCACCAACTCGTTTCCTAAGGTCAAGAGTTCCCAAAGATCCAGTAGAGCGAGAACCGCTGCTACTGGCCTTAGATCGCTTACTATCCCAGGGAGTGATAGTAGAAATGAACCCAAAAGATCAGGGTTCAGGGTTCTACTCGAATCTCTTCACCATTCCAAAGCCAAATGGAGATCTCAGACCCATCCTAGATCTAAAGGATCTGAATCAGTTTCTACACATTCGATCCTGCAGTCAATTAGTTCGGTGGTCTCCACCCTGCAGGGGGGAGAATTTATGGCATCAATAGATATCAAGGATGCATATCTTCATGTGCCGATTTTTCCCATTCACCAAAGATATCTAAGGTTCACGGTAGACCAGCGCCATTTCCTTTCGGTCTCGCTACAGCTCCTCGAATTTTTACAAAAATTCTAGACCCTCTCTTAGCAAATCTAAGAGCTCAGGGCATAACTGTGGTAGCTTATCTAGACGATTTGCTACTCATAGAGCAATCGGTGGCACACCTGAACTGTGCTGTCTTCAAGACAGTAAGACATTTGGAAAGACTAGGCTGGATAATCAACCTAGAAAAGTCTATTTTGCAACCTTCAACAAGGTTGGAGTATCTAGGCATGATCATAGACACCGCTCAAGGCAGGGTGTTTCTACCAGAGCCAAAGGTCAAGGCCGTAAGAGCTCTAGTCTGCTTAGTATTAAGCAAAAAGAGTCCATCCATTCGGCTATGTATGAAACTGTTAGGAAAGATGGTTGCCACTTTTGAGGCAGTTCCATTTGCCCAGTTTCACTCAAGGCCCCTGCAGAGAAGCATTCTCGCAGGTTGGAACAAAAAGACTCATGCCTTGGATCTTCCGATGTGCCTATCCCCAAGGATACGCAAAAGCCTCAATTGGTGGTTACGAACCAAAAATCTTTTGAAAGGCCAAGCCTTTCTTCCACTACAATGGAAAATCGTAACCACAGATGCCAGTCTGACAGGCTGGGGAGCAGTTCTGGAAGAAACATGCACGCAGGGAAGATGGTCTGCAACCGAGAGACGCTTGCCCATCAATATTCTAGAAATTCGGGCAATTTACTTGGCCCTCATGGACAGGTCTTACAGGCTACAGGGTCATCCTATTCGGATACAATCCGACAATGCCACGGCTGTGGCTTACATCAATCACCAAGGAGGCACCAGAAGTCTGGATGCCCAAAGGGAGGTGAATCGCATTCTTGCATGGGCAGAAAGCCATGTTCCCTGCCTGTCTGCGGTATTCATCCCAGGAGTGGAAAATTGGCAAGCGGATTTCTTAAGCCGCCGGCAATTATGCCCAGAAGAATGGTCTCTACACCCCAACATATTCCAAACCATATGTCAAAGGTGGGGAACACCAGATGTGGATCTATTCGCGTCCAGATTCAACAGGAAGCTGGACAAATTTGTGTCCAGAACAAGGGATGTACTTGCTCAGGGGTCAGATGCTCTGACAATACCATGGGATCAGTACAATCTAATGTATACCTTCCCTCCGAACCCACTTCTTCCGCGGTTCCTGGGAAGGATCAAAAGGGAAGCAAAGTCGGTCCTTTTAGTACCCCCGGCTTGGCCCAGATGACCTTGGTATGCAGAGATCGTAAAGATGGCAGTGGGCAGGCCTTGGGTCCTCCCATTCCGGCCAGATCTGTTCACACAGGGTCCGATTTGCCACCCTGCTTTACGAAGTCTAAATTTGACGGCTTGGCTGCTGAAACTCACATTTTAAAAGACCGTGGGCTCTTGGAGTCAGTCCTTTCCACTCTGGTCAATGCCAGAAAGCCAGCCTCCAGGTTTATTTACTACAAAATCTGAAAGGCATTTGTTTCCTGGTGTGAACCCAGGGGATGGCATCCTAGAAGGTATATGATTAGCAGAATCTTGACCTTTCTTCAGTCAGGCCTAGAAATGAGATTGGCTTTGAGCACTATCAAAGTCCAAATTTCGGCTTTGTCTGTATTTTTTCAGAAGCCAATTGCTTCACATTCCCTGGTCCGGGCCTTTATTCAGGGGGCACTGCGGTTGAATCCGCCAGTCAAACCTCCAGTATGCCCATGGGATTTGAATTTGGTGTTGTCGGCTTTACAGGGACAACCCTTTGAGCCACTGCACCTGGCTCCTTTAGCGCTTTTGACTAAAAAATTAGTCTTCTTGATAGCCATATCCTCTGCTAGGAGAGTATCAGAATTGGCAGCTTTTTCTTGTAAAGAGCCATATTTAATTATTCACAAGGACAGGATTGTTATGCGTCCTAATCGTTCCTTCTTACCTAAGGTGGTTTCAGGATTCCATTTTAATCAAGATGTAATCCTACCATCCTTTTTTCCAGATCCGCAGTCCGCGGAGGAAGAATCTTTGCACACTCTTGATGTGGTTAGAGCAGTCAGTGTCTATCTGCAGGCAACCGCTCAGATACAGAAAACTGATTGTTTGCTTATTCTGCCAGATGGCCATAAGAAAAGCCAAGCAGTGTCGAAATCCACTCTTTCTAGATGGATTAGACAGGTTATTTTTCAGGCTTATGATATAAAGAGGAAGACTCCTACTTTTCATGTGAAAGCGCACTCAACTAGGGCTGTTAGTGCTTCTTGGACAGTGCATCACCAGGCCTCCATGGCTCAGATCTGTAAGGCTGCGACTTCAGTCCATGGTCTTCAGATCTATCCCTACTAACAACTGAAATGTATTGTAGCTAAGGCCGCTGGCTCCACTTTAAAATGGGCCCCCAATGTGTTGACTGTAGACCAGGTCGTAGTTTACATATTAGTTCTGGAGTGACGCCTTTGGAGTTCCATCTGTGGATGTGCAATCCATCTGGGAAAGCGGTCTTTGCCCTCAATTGATGGATTTGTCCTAGCCATCTAAGCCCCTTGATTAACTTGATTCTCACCACTGCGATTGTCTTTAATGGACAGCGATTGTCCTCTTCTGATGCCGTTAGGCCCAAAGAGCCTATTGTTTTCTCCTTGAAGAAGGGCCACTATGTCTCTCTTCAACCTTAAATCAATTTCCAATGCTTGTGGTACTTCAAACACTTTATTATTATTATTTAAGGTACTTATATAGCGCTGTCAATTTACGCAGCGCTTTACATATACATTGTACATTCACATCGGTCCCTACCCTCAAGGAGCTTACAATCTAAGGTCCCAAACTCACATTCATATACTAGGGCCGATTTAGACAGAAGCCAATTAACCTACCAGCATGTCTTTGGAATGTGGGAGGAAACAGGAGTACCCGGAGGAAACCCACGCAGGCACAGGAAGAACATGCAAACTCCAGGTAATGTCGTGGTTGGGATTCAACCCTTTTTACTGCTAGGTGAGAGTGCTATCTACCAAACCACTGTGCCGCACTGTGCCCTTTAGTTTAGATATGCCGGAAGGATGATGTTCTAACCCAGATGCAAAGAAGCAGACCTCTGTATATTGCTGAGGAAGAGACTAGAGCCATTTTTCCTGGGAATTTCAGCAACAAGGTAGATTATGGCTTGACACTTAGATATGTGAGATCATTTTAGACCTATTAGCCATACAAAATATTTCTTCAGTGTTACTGGCCATATTGAGGATGTCTTATCCATCTGAACAGAGAGGTGAGACAATGTGTCCCACACTATTTGGAAGAACCCGGGGGAAAAAACAATCTGCCCAGGTCTTTCAGAATTGGTTTGCCAAGATATGCAACAGTTACTGGATCCCAGAGAGTGAGGACACGACCGAGCCTCATCTATCCTTTAATGCCATCTCTAGGCTTACTTATATACAATTCAATCCTTACAGCAGGGGAACAGAGGATTCCATCCTTTAAATCCTGTAGGGTTTCCTATGATTTAATATATGTGAAGTTTGGAGTAGGTGTCCTGAACTCCATAGGCATAACCGGCTGTAGCAGTGAGGAAAAAAAAGAGAATGCAGCCTGCAGGGAGGAGACTTACATATAAAATATAACCGGTCCTGGAATGGGGGGGGGGGGGGGGTGGAGCCTACCCATAAGTATATGCTGTCATGCTGTGTCTAGATAGATAGATAGATAGATAGATAGATAGATAGATAGGTGCACCCAAAAGCTATGGGCAACAATAGTAAACTATTAAACATAGGAGCACTTGCATAATAATCCTATATGGTCCAGATTTAGCGGTAGCTTTTCCATGGACTTTCACACTTTCTCTTCATTTCCTCCTTTTGGGTTTTTTACCCAGCCTCCCAGAGACAGGAAGTGAATACATAATATATTGAGCAGCACAGGTGTAGCACTACCCCGTATGAGTTGCTCATATCCCGGGTCCCCACTGCTGCACAGCCAGTCACATAACATTTTCCTTCATTCACTCCAATTAAAAGAAGGGGGTTGGGTGGGACTTTGTATGAAGTGCGGCTAGGTAATAAGGTGTGCAATCACATGATGGTAATTCCAAAGATATATACATTGTAAAATTGAAAATAACATGATAACATGATAAACAATAGTAACACCTTAACAGTTTATTAAACATAATTCACAGTAATAATAATAGATACATTCATGTATAGTAATTAATAGTTCCAATTCATAATTAAGAAAATGATGTTAATAATGATAATAATTGAAGATACAATTCATGTTATTGAATCTCAGAATCACATGATTGCAATGGTGTAGCATAAGGCTGGGGCTCTATGCGTTTTGTGGAGATGTCCACTCTTTAGGAGCAATAGCAATTGGGATAGATCTATAGTAGCACAGGAAGGCAGAATGAACAGGTGTTTGACACACGGGGGACACAGGGCAGAGGAGGTATAGAAATTCCCCAATACTCTTACCTGTATATGAATTGGATATTTAGCAAATAATAATGTAATGCACGACTGAAGGCACCGTGGCAAAACAGGCATCTCATGGGAGCTGAGGCCACAAAAGCATGTGTCACGGCTCCTACCGTGCCATGCAAATGGCCAGGCGTGGTCACGCCCCAAGTGGCTCAAGGAGGTATTGAACCCATCACTTTCTGTGTACTGCTCCTGCTGTATTGCATCTGAGCCACACCTCAGTTCATCATTTAGCCTGGTTTCCAGCTATGCCTTGTCCTGCATGCAGCACTGAGGGCTATACTCTGGATCTTGCTTTGCAATTAGCACCTGTCACTCCTGGTTCAGCTGAGGCAGTTTATCAAATCAGCTGGGTATAAAACACTGCCTCACCCTGAGGGCTGTGTCAGTTCATTGTCTCTTGTATTGCCAAAGGTTCCTGTTTTCCTGTGTTCTCATTTTCAAGTTTCAGTGTTCCAAGACTGACCCCGGCTTCTGGCCCTGGCTTTGTTCATCGTTAACTCTGACTTCTGGAATCCCTGACTACAGCTTCATCTCGCAAATCCTTTGGTAAATTCCCTGTCAAGCCCCCGTGCTTAAATTCACAGCCCAGGTAGCCTTTTACCTAGTTACCGTGGGCTGTGTGTATTTGCAAGGGTGATCATACATCTCTGCACTATGGCCTCCAACCAAGGTAAGCCATTGCATAATGAACTGATACTCATGGAGTCCACAGAGATGTACAAGAGGCACACCCCCCTTGCTCAGCAAGTCTCCAGCCTGGGCCAGACCGTTTTGGAGCTGCAGCAAGAAGTCCTGTTTAAAACTAAAGTACGCCCAGCCCCGGAACCAGCATGTCCTGAACCATTTGTTGTGATGCCAGAGAGGTTCGACAGTAGTAGTGTATCCTACTTGTGTTTTAGAATGGATTGCAAGCTGTTGTTTGCTCTTAAGCCTAGGTCATATGCCACTGATTATATAAAGGTTCGTGCTACCATCAACCTGCTTACTGGGCAAATCAAAACATGGGCTCATCAGCCACTACAGGAAAGTAGTCCAGTTTTGGACAGCTGGGAAGCATTCATGTTTGCCCTGGACTCTCACATTACAGTTTCAAAGAAAACCAGGGTTCCCAAGTCTGCTCCTAGTTCACGTGGCCTACGGGGACCCAGGGACAGGAATACCCTGTACAGATACGACTTCAAGCCATTCCAGTACGTGCCAAGCTATGAAGCTCTAAAGCCACAAAGCCTAGATGCTTCTGAGGATATATACACTCCTACCCTGAAAGATGAGGAACCCATGGAGATCGGGGCCCTCCAGACCAAGCTGTCTAAAGGTGAAAGAGAGCGGAGGAGAGGCTGTGGTTTTGTTTCTGTTGTGGAGAAAGAGGGCACTTTATCTCTCTCTGCCCAACTCGCCCACCTCGGTCAAGGGTTTTTCATGTGGGTACTATTAGACTCCATCCTGCTACCCCTGCTTATCTGTCTGTAAATTGCCAAGGTTGCTGTAAGACCTGTCCATGTTCAATGACACAAGTGGGTACCCAGACTACGTTGGTTAACGATACCGGTGTCCCTCAAGAACCTGTAACCAATACCCCTGAGTAGCTCTTACCATCTGGACTAGAGGCAATTATGCAACCTTCTGACAACAAACCAGTTCCTGTAGTTATTCCAAGCTCCATAGTGGTAAGTGCAGTAACATCATCCTGTCCTGCCCAGGAAGTTCTACCACCTGACTGCACGTTTGCGTCGAATGGCACCATAGTCTGTAAGCAGGAACTGGGGATGTTTGAAAAAGCTTTGCAAGAGATGAATGTCTCCCCTGCAAGAACTTCAAAAGCAACAATGCCCAAAGGGAATAAGGAAAGGTCTTCTAACACTACTGTTGGTGCATTGTTTCCTCGTGAACTAGATGAAGACTGCATATATGGCATGGATGCCTATGACGAACTGCTTGTTCACGCCTAGAGGGCATTTCTAAGGAGGGGAACTCTCACGGTTCCTACCATGCCATGCAAATGGCCAGGCGTGGTCACAAGAAGGTATTGAACCCATGACTTTCTGTGTACTTCTCCTGCTGTATTGCCTCTGAGCCACACCTCAGTTCACTATTTAGCCTGGTTTCCAGCTATGCCTTGTCGTGCATGCAGCACTGAGGGCTATACTCTGGATCTTGCTTTGCAATTAGCACCTGTCACTCCTGGTTCAGCTGAGGCAGTTTATCAAATCAGCTGGGTATAAAACACCGCCTCACCCTGAGGGCTGTGTCAGTTCATTGTCTTTTGTATTGCCAAAGGTTCCTGTTTTCCTGTGTTCTTATTTTCAAGTTTCAGTGTTCCAAGACTGACCCTGGCTTCTGACCCTGGCTTTGTTCATCATTAACTCTGACTTCTGGAATCCCTGACTACGGCTTCACCTCGACAATCCTTTGGTAAATTCCCTGTCAAGCCCCCGTGCTCAGATTCACAGCCCAGGTAGCCTTTTACCTAGTTACCATGGGCTGCGTGTATTTGCAAGGGTGAGCATACATCTCTGCACTATGGACTCCAACCAAGTCCATTACAGCATGGCCGCACTGAGGCCAAAGAAAGTAAGAGTGATAGTGTGGTCCCCAATTTAGCAAATATTAGTGCAGACTCTACAGTATAAAGGTTGCAGTTGATATTCTGTGAAGAAAAACATGGTATGAATATATTTATATAATAAGCTGCATATAAGCAGATAAGAGGATTACAATATAAAGGGGCATGTAAAGGTGTCAAGAAGCCATAGCAAAATAGAGTGTGGACAAGAGGAAATAGCAAAAGAACCCAGTGAATGAGCCAAAACCAAGAATGTGTTACCTTATCTTTATAGCCACGGGCAGCCATAGTTTGCCGCCAAAGTCACGCTGCATAATTAAAGAGAGGGCAGAGTCAAATGCCCGGACACCTAATGTCGCTCGGCAACCGGTGCTCAAGAACTCCCCTCAAGATAATCGCTGATAGAAAACAACATGTCGGCGTCGCGGGTGGAGCACACACCTTTCTCACCACCAGACCCCAACACACAGGCTGTTACGTTCTCTTTTCTAAGTTTTAAGGTAACACTTCCTTGGTTTTGACTCATTCACCGGGTTCTTTTGCTATTTCCTCTTGTCCACACTCTTGCTTGGGTATGTGGGTTGTAACATTAATATGTGCACGTTCCACCTGGCTTCTTGACACCATTACATGCCCCTTTATATTGTAGTCCTCTTATCTGCTTATATGCAACTTACAGTATTATATAAATATATTCATACCATGTTTTATTTCACAGAATATCAACTGCAACCTATATACAGTCTGCACTAATATTTAATAAATTGGGGACCACACTATCACTCTTACTTTCTTTGGCCTCAGTGCGGCCATGCTTTTGCGGCCACAGCTCCCATGGGATGCCTGTTTTGCCACGGTGCCTTCAGTCGTGCATTACATTATTATTTTTTGCTATATATCTAATTCATATACAGGTAAGAGTATTGGGGAATTTCTATCCCTCCTCTGCCCCGTGTCCCCTGTTTGTCAAACACCTGTTCATTCTGCCTTCCTGTTCTACTATAGATCTATCCCAATTGCTATTGCTCCTGACTAGGGATGAGCCCAACACCCCCCGGTTTGGTTTGCAGCAGAACATGCGAACAGGCAAAAAATTTGTTCAAACACCATTAAAGTCTATGGGACACAAATGTGAAAAATCAAAAGTGCTAACTTTAAGGGTTAATGTGCAAGTTATTGTCATAAAAAGTGTTTGGGGCCTGGGTTTTAAAAACTGACGTTTTTTCGGGAGCAGTGATTTTAATAATGCTTAAAGTGAAACAATAAAAGTGAAATATTCCTTTAAATTTCATACCTGGGGGGGGTCTATAGTATGCCTGTAAAGTGGCGCGTGTTTCCTGTGTTTAGAACAGTCCCTGCACAAAATGACATTTCTAAAGGAAAAAAAGTAATTCAAAACTACTCGTGGCTATAATGAATTGTCTATGGGAGAAATCCAAAAGTGCTAATTTTAAAGGCTTATATGTATGGTATTGTCATATAAAGTGTTTGGGGACCCAGGTCCTGCCCCAGGGGACATGTATCAATGCAAAAAAAAGTTTTAAAAACGGCAGTTTTTTCGGGAGCAGTGATTTGGATATGGACTTTTTTTTCTTTGGAAATGTCATTTTGTGCAGGGACTGTTCTTAACACGGGAAACATGCGCCAATTTACAGGCATACTATAGACACCCCCCAGGTACAAAATTTTAAGGAATATTTCACTTTAAACATTATTAAAATCACTGCTCCCGAAAAAACGTCCGTTTTTAAAACTTTTTTTTTGCATTGATACATGTCCCTTGGGGCAGGACCCAGGTCCCCAAATACTTTTTATGACAATACCATGCATATAAGCCTTTAAAATGAGCACTTTTGATTTCTCCCTTAGACCTTTTTTCCTTTAGAAATATCATTTTGTGCAGGGTCTGTTCTAAACACGGGAAACATGCGCCACTTTACAGGCATACTATAGACACCCCCCCCCCCCCCCAGGTACGAAATTATTAAAATCACTGCTACCGAAAAAAAGGAAGTTTTTTTTGCTTTGATACATGTCCCCTGGGGCAGGACCCAGGTCTCCAAACACTTTTTATGACAATACCATGCATATAAGCCTTTAAAATTAGCACTTTTGATTTCTCCCATGGAATTTTAAAGGGTGTTCCGCGGCTTTCGAATTTGCCATGAACACCCCAAATTGTTCGTTATTCGGCGAACAGGCGAACACCCGATGTTCGAGTCGAACATCGGGCTCATCCCTACTCCTGACGAGTGGACATCTCCATGAAACACGTAGAGCCCCAGCCTTATTCTGCACCATTGCAATCATGTGATTCTGAGATTCAATAACATTAATTTTATCATCAATTATTATCATTATTAACATCATTATCTTTATTATGAATTGGAACTATTAATTACTATACATGAATGTATCTATTATTATTACTGTGAATTTTGTTTAATAAACTGTTAAGGTGTTACTATTGTTTATCATGTTATTTTCAATTATACAATGTATATTTCTTTGGAATTACCATCATGTGATTGCACACCTTATTACCTAGCCGTGCTTCATACAAAGTCCCACCCAATCCCCTTCTTTTAATTTATGTATAATAGGGATGGAGGCAGATGAACTTACCCACTCATTGCCTCATTTAAAGTCCCAACTCCTTGTTCTTCCTTCATTCACTCCAAGTCAGAAAACAGTCCTTGGCTTGTTTTTGTTGTTTTTATTAGGGGATGATAACATGGATAGGGTTGGGGATTTATGGGATGCCCAACTTGAAAATGTTCAAACACAGAACCAGGGTCAATTTCCTCCCTATTTATAAAAGTCCTCTTCTTCCTTCCACCTGCACAAACTTGGTTTTCAATGTTGGCACCTGCTGCTCACCCCTGTTGGAACTGGCAGAATATTGCTAGTTTAGCAAAGGCACATTACAGGTAGGAACACTCAGTCCCTTGTCAAAAGTAGCATAATTAGAGTAAACAGCATGACATCTTCCCTTCTGCTCCCTGTGGCCACTGATCCCAGCTCCACTTGCTTGCAGGAATGCTAGCTCACCTGGCTGCCACCAGCCACACCTGGCTGACCCTACTCCCAGTCCTCCTGACTTACTTTCTGTCCCAGTCCTGCCCAACTGGCACACATACATGGAGACCTTCCAGGGCAAGGTTAGATGAAAACTTGGCACTATGCTCTCTTCAAAAAAGGACTGTTACTGATGACAGTCTTTCCCCTTGTCTTGTCCCTGTTGCTGATCTACTCACTGTCTCTCCTTGCTCCTTCCCACTGCCTCTCCGACATAAATCCTTCCACTGCCTACTGTGATAGGATTCTTCCAGGCCAGCTTTCCTGAGCTTTCCAAGGCAACCCCCCCCAGCCTTTCCTCTCCTCAGCACTGCTTCTCCATCTTCCATCCGACTTTCCCTGCTGACATGGCTCAGGTCTTTTTATGGGTATACCAGCTCCCTGCCAGCCCACCTCTGGGGATTGGCTGAGAACTCAGAAATATTCAAGATAGACCCTCCTAACTCCTGCCCTCCAGTTCTAGAAGGTTCTCCAACCCTCCAGATACCAGGAGGAGGCACCAGAGAGCTGCTAGGATGAGTCATCCAGCCCTGGCCTATAGTAACCCTGACTCAATTCAATGTTTATTCCTGGCCAGAAATATGCTTTTCCCTACTCTCAATTCTAGTAGCACACACTAGAGCAGGTGTCACTAAATGGCGGGCGTGATCCGGACACAGACCAGGTGACAATCTAGTCCAGACCGCAGCCACACCACCCAGCAGCCTGAGTGGACTCCTCTCATCCCGCCACTACAGCTGTTAAGAAACACTTCCCTGTAGAGGGCGGGAGGAATGGCAGTGTGGACTTGGACCCCCCCCATTGCACCCGTCCGCCGCCACTGTTGAAGTCACAGCAGAGCAGGGGGAGGAATGGAAGTTTTACAGGGGGAGTGGTAGCCCAACCCCCCCATGCACTCGCCCCCGCTGAACTCAAAGCAAGGAAGACCTGGACCCCCTCCCCCCGCAGGCCACCGCCGCTACTGTTGGAAGTCACAGCAAGAGGGTGGGATGAACGGAAGGTCTACAGGGGGGAGCTTCAGCTGTCAAACCCCTCCACCCCCAATGCACTCATAACCCACAGCAAGAAGGAGGGCGGGAGGCATAGAGCCTAGCGTCGGCTGCAGGTGAGTACACCCCCCACTCTCCACAACACTGAGTTAAGGAAAGGGGAAGATTATAGGGGGGGGGCTGTGATGTCAGAGAGGGGAGCTGTGATATGAGGGGCTGAGAAGGGACAGGGGGGAGCAGTGACATGGGGGGGCTGTGAAGTGAAAGGGGGGAGCAGTGAAATAGAGGGGCTATGAGGGGTGAACTGTCATATGAGGGGAAATGAGAGGGGGGAACAGTAATACTGGGGGGCTGTAATGTGAGAAGGGGGAGCTGTGATATGGGGGGCTGTGATGTGATATGGGGGGTGTGATGTGAGGAGTGAGCTGTGATATAGGAGGCTGTGATGTGAGAGGGGGCTGTGATATGGGGGCTGTGATGTGAGGAGGGAGCTATGATATGGGGGGGTGTAATGTAAGAGGAGGGCTGTGATATTTACCAGGGCACCTCACCCTAAAGGGAAACCCTCCCAACCACTGTAGGAGATAGGAATGTCCAAGGAGTCCATTACTTTAGCAGCAGGACAGCCGTTCATGAAGACACCTGATAGTAAAGAAACAAAGAAAAACACCATCCTCACTTTAACTTTCTAACTGTACATTCTGTCAGCAGGGGGCTATGAGCCTGCTGGCAGAAACAAACTTTTAGTGAGTCTTTTTAAAGTAGCACCCTTGACCTTACCACCACGTCTTCTCCAACAGGTCCACATCTGGAAAGGGTAGGTGGTAGACAGTGGTGGTGCGTCCATTAAAGGCGCACGGGCGCCGCCCCCTCTCTCCAGCCACCCCGCATATGCATAATAGATAGATTCATGCAAAACATGAATCTATTCATGGCTGCCGCCACCCCCTATTCAGGCGTCCGGCCCCTTTTTGGACGCCAGGTGACTGAATTACAGCTGCGGGGATGTATTTTTAAAGCACCTGATTCGAGCCATAGGCTCTAATAGGCTTCAAAAAAGGTAAACTGCGAGCACAAAGCATTGCGCTCGCAGTTCACCCAGGTGTGTCATAAAAGCGAATGAATATTCGCTTTTCTAACACTAAACCGCATCTCCGCCATCAGGAAATGCAGGTAACACACCCATCACCTGATTGGCTGAAACGACAGGCGCTGTGATTGGACGCCTATCAGGAGGAGAGGAGGGGAGGAGACGAATGGAGGACACAGCTTACCGCCATCACCCACTGCCCCACCTAGATAGGGTAAGTGCCGGGCAGACGGCGAGTGGGCGGGGGGGGGTCACAGTGGCAACTTTTGATAGGCACAGTGGCAACTTTTGATGGGCACAGTAGCGGGATTTGATGGGCACAGTGGCGGCATTTGGTGGCACAGTGGCTGCAATTGATGGGCACAGTAATTGATGGGAATTTGATGGGCACAGTGGCTGCGTTTGATGGCACAGTGGCTGCAATTGTTGGGCACAGTGGCTGCAACTGATGGGCACAGTGGCTGTAACTGTTGGGCACAGTGGCTGCAATTGTTGGGCACAATGGCTACAATTGTTGGGCACAGTGGCTGCAATTGTTGGGCACAGTGGCTGCAATTGATGGGCACAGTGGCTACATTTGATGGGCACAGTGGCTGCAATTAATGGGCACAGTGGCTGCGTTTGATGGCACAGTGTGGCAATTGCAAATGTTTGATGGGCACAGTGGTTGCATTTGATGGGCACAGTGAGGCTGCAATTGATGGGGTTTTTTTTTAGAACTTTTCAGTTTGTTTGCACCCCCCCACAAAATTTTCAGCACCAGCCGCCACTGGTGGTAGAGTCCTGCCTAGTCCATTCAACAGGGGGGAAGTTCCCCTAACATGTCAGCTGCCTTGCTTCAAGCTGTAATCCAGGGTCAGCCCCTTTTTGTTCACCAGTACATCTCTGGATTTGGCAGTCTGACAACTTCTCCGCTGGGACCCCTCTTGGCAATAGAGTATCTTCTGCTGGGCCGTCCAGCTTTCACGATTACTACTCGGTCCTGATAGATGGCTCTTCCCAGGCTCCATTTTCTCAGGTTATCCAAGAACTTGTCCCAAGTATATTTGTTGTGAGGGGCTTTAGGAGCATGCAAATGCCCATGACATCTTTCAGCACATAAGGGAAGTTCAAACCCCACTCCAGAGCAGTGCTACTCTGCATCTCCCTCTAAAACCGGGAGAACCTGGGGAGCTCCCTGGGTTTTCCTTTCCAGGGTACGACACAGGCCTGTAGGGCGAGAACAAGGGTTGGGACATTATATGAGGCAAGGTGCAATGTAGACCGAGTACCTATATACTTAATTACTGAATAAAATGGGGGAACGAATTGGGACTTTGTATGAAGCATGCAGCCAGGGAGATAACACGAAAAGAATGTGTCTGGCAGGTACATTGCACATAAGAACCATATACGTTGCATAGTAATATAATGTATGACAAAAAAATTTGGTAGATAAAATTTATTTCATACAGAAAATATAGTAACATGATTGTATAGCAGCATGGTAACATATTGTTTCATATTATAAACATTATAAAAAAAAATAGACTCATTTTGACATGTCTCCAAGGTATAAAAACATAACCTTAATTCGTTGGTATAATCCAGTAAGGCATAATCGGTAACATGTTGGTAACAGTCTTGGGATATAAGAAGGGGGTATCTAATAGCTCAACGCATTTCATGGTTGCTGCCACTCATCAGGAGCAGATGTAAGGTAGGTTAAAGAAATACAGTCAGCGCAAAAAAACAACTAACACAAAATATAACAAGCTGCTGTACACTGAAGGTAAACATATAAAACCTCAGAGAACGTATGATAAAGCAAAGCAGTGCAGCGCTAAAACCAAAAGTCCAAATACTGTCCCTTTAGAGTAGAATCAAATGTAGATAAGAGAAAGGTTCTCCTCTGTGGTGATATAGGTGCTCAAGATATTCCATGCAGTGCTACATGTCCGTGATACCACCACCGGCCAACCAAACCGCTCACCTCAGCATAAGGACCCCTGAATTAACAGATGGGTCAAAACAGCATTTACCACGCTTAGTGGAAGGGGATGAAGACTTGTCTGGGAAGATGGTCCCACGGTAATGGAGATGGCACTCAAAATTGCAGGTCATATCTCATGTAATAGAAATGAAAGTACATAGTGCACATTGCGTGGCTAAAACAGATATAATTTATTAAAATTAGGTACTCACAAGCACAGCACTATGCCCTAGTGCTGGGATACAGATAAAATGTCATCAAAGAATAACGTAGGTTAGATGGTGGCTGCAGTGATGTCCAGAAACTCCCGCACGCGTATCGTCCTCCTCGGGATTACCGCTGACGAAGTCCCGAGGAGGACGATACGCGTGCGGGAGTTTCTGGACATCACTGCAGGTGAACAGGCAGCAGCTGTATCTCGATCCCTGAAAGCCGTGGGTAGTCTCTGCTGAGCGGAGTGGTGCTGGGCTGCTGAGTAGGGTCCCTGGACTAAATAGTAGTGGACCAAGTGGCTGTTTCTGCTCCTGGCTCCCCTCAGGAACCCTCTCTCCTCCATCTCCAGGCAACACTCTCCTGGCAGTCTCTGGCTTGGATTTTTCCCCCTCTGATGCTGCCAGAGTTTCTCTCTCTGTCTCCTCAGTCTCAGCGGATTTCCTCACACCTGTCACCTCACCTCTCTCTCTCTCCTCAGACCGCTCTCCTTATTGTCCTCACAGACTCTTTTTTTCCGGGCTTCAGGATATCCCTCCTCCTCTGTTGGGGCACACAGTCCCTGGTGTCAGCGTGTGTCACTCTGGCACCTCATTTCCTTCCCCTCACACACTCCTCCTCTCCTCACTGTTTAGTGTCACTGTGTCCCAGCAAAGGACTTTTTGAGCCTTGGTATCTACCTCTCTTTTAAGCAATCTCCTCTTCTCTGTCTCCTGTCAGCACTCTCTCTCTTTCTTTTACCTCAGTATTTCCCTCTCTAAAGTCTCCTCAGCACTTCCTAAAACTCCCCTTTTTCCCAGTGAGTTTTCTGAAAGGACAAGTCAGCAACTCTCTGTCTCCACCTTGTGGCCAAAGCAGAAACTGCATTACAACATGCCTGCTACATACTCCCCAAATACAATGGGAGACAAATACAGGTTAGTACATGTACGAAAACAAACAATTTGCATGCACATATGAATCTGACAGAGGAACCTCCCACCATTTGTCATAAGAGGGAAGGTTGTTCTGCCCACAAGCCACCGATATTTGGATGACCCACCTAGATGTGCCAGGGGGTTAGTTGGATTCACCCTCCACTAAATCTATAGTGGGAAGGGTCGGCAGGCTGTGCATTCTCTGAGATGTGAGGATCGCTTCTTCAGAACTTTCGCCTAAAGTATTGTATCTCAGCCTTTTTGGTGGACGAATTGTTCACTTTCCTCTCTGCTCTTTGGGCTCAGGCGTTTGCGTATAGTAGCCTCTTCCTCTGATGCTGCAGAAGATTGAGGAGCTTCCAGTTGGGGAACTTGGAAAGTCTCCTTTGCTTGCCAAGGGTTGTCTCTGTGGGATGAACTCCAGAGTGTCACGCCTGAGGGTTCCGGCATCTTCTTCTCTGGGAGAAAGGGGAGTGGCAGTCTCTACCAGCGTAGACCGCCACAGCCAATCCATGCCCATTTCTTCATCCTCACTGTCCTCTGCATCCATGTGTGGTTGCAAGGATTGGGACCTGGTTACTGGAGGTGATTCCTGAGAGATGGTTTGAGTAGGCTGTTCATTTGGTTGATGAGGTATATGAACTGCTTCTGATAAAGGTAACAGATGTTTCTGGTGCCAGGTCTTTAGTGGGCCTATGTTTCCTTCTGGGTAAATCTGGTATACTGGCAGTCCTGGAAACTGCTTGCAGATGATGTAGGGCTGCGACTTCCACCAATCAGCCAGTTTGTGTTTCCCAGGGATTCCCAAGTTCCTCAGTAACACTCTGTCACCAGGCTGCAAATCATGTACTTTCACCTATAGGTCAAAGTTTCGCTTTTTTCACAGGCCCCGGGTGTCTGAAGCAGCCTGGGCTTTCTCATATGCTGTCTTCAGACTCTTCCTTAAGCGGTCCACATATCCTCTGTGTGCCATCATCGCGGTATGATCTAAAAAGGTGCCAAATGCTAAGTCCACTGGCAGTCGAGTTTTCCTACCAAACATCAGCCTATATGGTGAATAGCCCGTGGCATTGTTTTCAGTGCTATTAAAGGCGTGTACAATAGCTGCAATGTGCCTGCTCCAATGCTGTTTCTTTTCAACCGTAAGAGTCCCAAGCATATCCAGGAGGGTGCGATTAAAGCGTTCTGGCTGGGGATCTCCTTGAGGGTGGTAGGGGGTGGTTCTTGAGTTCTGAACAGGTCTTACGGTCTTTTAATGAGTCTACTTTCAAAGTCTCTCCCCTGGTCAGCGTGAATACGCTGAGGTAGGCGGTAGTGGACAAAGAACTTCTTCTCTACCAGAATTTTGGCCACCGTAGATGCTTGCTGGTCCTTAGTTGGAAATGCCTGGGCATACCAGGTGAAGTGGTCGGTCATCACCAGAACAGTTCCCTGTCCACTCGAGTCAGGCTCCAAACACAGAAAATCAATACACACCAATTCCAGTGGTCCTTGACTTTAAAGATGGCACATTGGGGCAGCTCTGTGGGGTAAAGTCTTCCTCTGTATACACTGTATGCAGGAGTGACAATATCCCTCAACTTCAGCCCACATACAGGGCCAATAGAACCGGTCACGCACCAGTTTGAATGTCCTCTCAGGCCCTAAGTGGTCATGATTGTCATGCTTGGCAGTCAACAGGGTCTCTCTATGCATTCTCGGCAAGAATAGCTGCCATTTATCTTCAGGATCATCTGAGGGGTCCCTTCGTTAGTCCACCTCCATTGCATAACTGCAGTCGATCCCATTCCTTGTGTACTAGTCGTGCTCCTGTTGGAGAGTCTATTAGCAGTAGATTTGGGTGTTGGCCCTCCAGGGCCTTCAGTGTTAAACTACAAAGGGGATCTGCTATCTGGTCCTTTCTTAAGTCCCTATCTGAAAACTTAGGTAGGCCGTTATCCCTGACCTGGGACAAATCACAGTAGTATTTGGGAATACCTGCCACTGAGACTCCAATGGCTTCTGCCCCAGTTTTTCCTCTGGCCTGATGTTCCGCTCCCTGACACAAGGCTTGTATCCCTTCTAGAGTCAATTGAGTCCACTCTTCAGAGGAAATCCCGAAGTCATAGGGTTTCCTCGACAGGGCATCAGCATATCTGTTCCCAATTCCTGGGTAGTATTTTAGGCTGAAGTGGAACCCTGATAGGGCGTCCAGCCACCTGTGCCCAGTGGCATCCAGTTTTGTTGTGGTGAGTATGTACGTGAGTGGGTTGTTGTCAGTTTTGACCACAAAGTCTACATCATACAAGTAGTTTTTCAACTTGTCCACCGCTGCCCACTTCAGAGCCAAGAATTCCAACTTGTGAGTAGGGTAGTTTTTCTCAGCAGGTGCAAGACTTCGGCTCACATAAGCAACAGGCCGCAGGTGTGCATCTTGCTCCTGATACAGTGCCCCACCCAGCCCATCTCGACTGGCATCAACATGCAGCTCAAATGGCTTGGCTGGATTGGCATAGGCCAGAACAGGAGCAACAGTTGTTAGACTCCACTTCAGCTGGCAAAAGGCTTGCTCACACGGGTCAGTCCACTCTTCTTGGATTGACTCCCGAGGCTTCCTGGGCCCTCCATGTTTTTTGACCAGCTTCGTTAGGTCTGGGTCGTCATTCTCATCTTCGTTCTTCAGTAACTCATTAAGGGGACGGGCAAGTCTAGCAAATCCCTCAAATCTCCTGTAGTATGAACGAAATCACAGGAATGACCTAAGCTCAGTTGCATTGGTAGGCGTTGGCCAAGAGCTGACAGATTCCAGCTTCTGGGGGTCAGTAGCTATTCCTTCAGCGGAGACAACATGGCCGAGGTAATTAACTGAAGGCTGGTAAAACTGACATTTTTCAAGGGACAGCTTCAATCCCTCATCATGGAGTCTCCTCAGAACCTTCTCCAGACACTCTTCATGTTCTTCGAGAGTTTTGCCGAAGACGATGATATTGTCCAGATACACCAACACTTTGATTAGGTTCATGTCCCCTACTGTCTTCTCCATCAGTCTCTGGAACATTGCTGGGGCACAGGACAGACCTTAAGGCATCCTATCAAACTTGAAGAACCCTACTGGGGTGATAAAAGCTGTTTTTTCCCTGTCCTCAGGGTGCATGAGGATTTGATGGTAACCACTTTGCCCCCGATAGGCTCTGTAGGGCATCTTCTATCCGTGGAGTGGTGTACTGATCAGGGATGGTCCTGCGTCCGATAATCGATACACAGCCTCAGGGACCCATTTTTCTTCTGCATCATCACTATGGGGGAAGTATAAGGGCTCCTAGACTCCCTGACGATGCCTGATCTCTTAAATTCTACCAGCGTAAATTTTCTAGGTCCCCCAAAGGGACCCGTCTGACTCTTTCTCTGAATGGCTTGTGTTCCTGAAGGCGAATCCTGTGCTGGGCACTTTTTGCACACCCCACATCAAACTCATCTGTCATGAAAGACGTCCTGTTCAGCCATCGGCGGAAGATCGGTTAACAGAACTACTGTCAGTAGAGCCGGAGGACGCGTTCGGAGGCGCGTTGACGCGAACGGACGCATGCGGGTGCGCGCTAATACGAGCGGGTGTACGCGGGTACACGGTGAGACGAACGGGCACGTACGATCGGTGCTCTGGCGTGCACGTGTGCACGCGGCGGCGCGCAGACGTGCAGTGTGACAGCTTTTGGCACCATTAGGCCTATTTAAGGGTGCCTGTCAGCATGCTTCCTTGCTGTCCGGTCTACAGCGTTCCCTGTGACCCTAAGCTTCCAGTATACCTGTTTACCTGATTCCTGTTACCCGGCTTGTTCCTGACTTCTCCTGTTTGCTGCCAGTCCCCGACCTCGGCTTGTCTGACGATTCTCCTGCCTCATCCTTCAGTTATTACCTGCCTGTCTGTTGCTGACCCGGTCCGTGCCCTGACTACTCTCCTGATTCCGTTTTGTACCTGCTCTGCTTGCCTGTGTTTGACCCGGCCTGTCTGACTTTGCTAGTGCTTCCAGTGGTACTACAGAACACCTCCCTGTTGCCTGTTGTTCCTGAGTTCCTGCCAGTGGATCCAGTGTTCCTGTCAGTCCTCCTGCTGCTGCCCCAGAGGTCCGGATCAACTCTAAACCTGCCACTTACCAAGAACTTGTGGCCCCCTGCGCTCTTGAGTCCCTGTCTTCTCTATCAGGGGTTCTGGAACCAGAGGCACACGAGAGGCTACTCCTTGCCTTCTGGGCTCCCCCACCAGGTACGTGTTTCAAGAACATATTTGACCTTTTCTTTCCACTCAGGTGATAGTGTGGTGTTTTGGGGGTAAAACTGTTCTATTGAGATTCCGTCCTTCTCTCCCTTCCCCAAATCAGATGGTGAGACTGGGGTAGCTGGATTTACTTGTCCTAACAGCATTCGGGCTCGCCGTTTCAACGGCGAGGCCGTAACATTCCAGATGCTGACGGGATCTTCCCACGACTCCGTTGCAGAGCCCTAATTCATATGACTTCTGGGATTACCTCCACTCCCGTGTCCTCTCCCTGACGGTCAGCTTCAAGGACAACAAAGGGGCCTGGTTGTTCCTAATTTAGCTTGACTGAAGCTTGTAGACACACCACCTCTCCAGGTTGTAGTATCTTCTCACTTCTGTCCAATCGCCAAATCTTCCTCACTCCTTCAGCTGGGGCTCTCTGTTCTTCGACTAGCTGCTGATATACTTGTCTCAGCATAGGGTGTATGCCTTTGGTTGGGGTGTCAGACTTCAGTGCAAAAGTAGTGAGAAGCCTTCTGACAAGGTCAGTGTTTGTTCCTATTATCAGAGAACTCCTGTTGGCTCCTTATGAGCGAGGGCATACAACGGCTAAGGTATCAAACATTTCTGTTGGTTCGGTCACAGGGGGTCAAAAGTCAACTTGACCGGTAAGTATCCATCATATGGGAAATTTTGGGTTCCAATACCCCATATCTCCAGTTCCTCTGATTTCTGCAGGGGTAAGTGTTTGAGGTGCCAGTGTGTACAGCTGCTGGATTGGTCCGTCTCTTTGCAGGATTGTGATGTCTCTTTGCTGAATATATTTGTTATTTTGTTTTACAGGGTTTTCTTATATCTGCTAAGGGAGGATAGATTAGGGGGAGGGGCTCATTGAAAGGGCAGTGCAGTTAGTGTTAGAGTAAGGTCCTGTTTAAAAAAGTCTAAATGTGATAGCGGCAGGCTTCATATTTTTTGGCAAAAATATAATTTCTTACTGTTAAATCTTGAAAGCACTGATGACTTGGAATACACTTTTCATTTTCATATAATATGTTGTAAGAGTGTTAAAGTGATTGCAGAGTCTATTTTTTTTTTTTAATAACAAACATGTTATACTTACCTGCTCTATGCAATTGGCTTTGCACGGAGCAGCCCGGATCCTCCTCTTCTTGGGTGCCTCTTTGCTGCTCCTGGACCCTCCATCCTGTCGAGTGCCCCCTCAGCAAGCAGCTTGCTATGGAGGCACCCGAGCCGAGTCACAGCTCCATGTGTCCATTCAGACATGGAGCCCCATCCCGGCTCGCCCCCTCTCTCCCCTGATTGGTTAACTGACTTTGATTGACAGCCTCGGGAGCCAATAGCTGTGTCTCAGCCAATCAGGAGAGTCCCGGATGGCTAAGACACTCGTGGACATCAGGTAAGTAATTAGGGAGTTGCTGGGGAGGCTGCTACACACAGAAGTTTTTTTTTTATCTAAATGCATAGAATGCATTCAGATAGAAAAACCTTCTGCCTTTACAACTCCTTTAAAATAAAAGTGGGTGCACTGAAGGACTGGGCGGGATGGCCAGTGGGTGGGCCCTAGGGAATGTCAGTTGTCTGGACTGGGGGGGCCCAGGCCTAAAGCTGTGTAAGGGGCCCCCAAATTTCTGATGGTTGCCCTAGCAAAGCTGCCTAGATGGGATTGCCTCTTCCTGAACATATTAGACAGAGTAATTCTTTTTGGATCTTATTAGTAATTAAATAGTAAAGCATACATTTATAGTTACATTATTCTATCCTCACATGTCTTTCTCCTTTACAGTTGTGTTCCATTTATTTTATTTTCCATTTTTGATTCTTTACTTTTGCCCCCCCCCCCTTCTTGGCCACTCCAACATTTTCTGATTTACCATGGATGATCTATACATAAAGCTAAGCATCAATGCTCATCTTTGCAAATTATGTACAATGCAGACAAACTCACCCTCTGTGGCCCATGTTATTTACATTGTGACTATGGACAAAATAAAAAAATGACACGCATTGGATGCAATTATGCAGCTGTGTCACCCTAAGCTAAGCACAACACATGGGCTGAATCTCACGTGACTACAGAACTAGATATTCCCCTTCTTGACATGTTTATTTAGTCCTTAGACATCTGCTTTATGTTCAGATTTGTCACCACACTGATCATCCCCTGGATACACCATTTCCACCACCATGGAAACTAGCAAAGACCTTAGCCTGTTGGTTCGTGTAATCTCAACTTTGCCAGTCACAGTTACTCAGCAGAACTGGCTTATTTAACCTTAATTGTCCTTCACTGTTAGAGATTGTTTTCCTTGAGAGAGAGACTATAGCTTTGATGGAGCATGCAATGTCAGCTTTACAGGAAGACTGGAAAAGCAAGTTTCTTGCCCATACAACTAAAGCATTCTCATCAAAGACATATAGTATACGTTATATATAATTGTAAAATACGTTGGTAAAAAAAAAATGCATTTATGAATTAGGCCCCATTCACACTTGCGAATGTGGGGCGGTTTGCGATTAGCTGCGGGAGACCCCAGCGAGGGTCTAAAGGTGAATAAATACTGAATGATCTGTAGAACTTTGCATACAATTGGCACGATACATAATTACGAATGGACTGTGTCTTTTCAGCTAGAGATCTAAAATGTAAGTTGGGTCAAAAATTATAAATAGTTGCTTTAAGTGGAAGTTGACAGGCTTTTCTAATTCCTGTGGCTCAGGTGGGTAGATCACATGCACCTACATAAATATCAGGGATGTGCAGTGAGTATCAGAGCCAGATACACACAGGTTACATACACCGTAAACGTTAGAGTGAGAGCAATAATTTTAGCACTAGACCTCCTCTGCAACTCTAAACATTTAACCTGCAAAACTTTTTAAAGTATGGTCTATGGAGATTTTTAAGTACTGAAGTTTGGCACCATTCCACAAGTGTGTGCAATTTTAAAGTGTGACATGTTGGATATCTATTTACTCGGTGTAACATCATGTTTCACATTATACAAAAAAAATTGGGCTAACTTTAGTGTTTTTTTTATATATGTTTTATTCTTGAAACCGTTTAATTCCAAAATAAATGTGTTTGAAAAATTGCTGCCCAAATACCGTGTGATATAAAAAGTTGCAACAACCACCATTTTATTCCCTAGGGTGTCTACTAAAACAATATATATAATGGGGGTGCTGAGTAATTTTCTAGCAAAAAAATGATTACTTTTACAAGTAGGAGAGAAGTGTCAGAATTGGCCTGGGTGGCAAGCGGTAATTACCATAAGAAAGTAATATACAAATAATTATTCTATATTGTTTTTTACCACTAGCCAACCTGTCGCCGTCATAATACTGTGGCAGGTTGGCTCACCTGGGCAAATCGCCGTAGCTGTACGTCAGCCCTTTAAATAGACTCAGTAGGCGCGCGCGCACCCCCACCGCAAGACGTAGGAGCCGATGCATGTGCCTGGCAGCCGCGATGTGCGCCGGGCACCCGCGATCACTTTGTCCTGAGAGAGAGAGAGAATAGGGTATCTGTCAATATAAAGAGACAGATCCCCCGTTCTTTCAGGGAGAGGAGAGACATCTGCTGTTTCTAGAGATCAGCAACAGCGATGTCTCTCTACTCCCAGTCACTACACTGCCCCCACAGTTAGAAACAACTCCCTAGGACACACTTAACCCCTTGATCGCCCGGTAGTGATAACCCCTTTCCTGCCACTGACATTTATACAGTAATCAGTGGCTATTTTTAACTCTGATCGCTGTATAAATATCAATGGTGACAAAAAGGGTCAAAAGTGTCTGATCTGTCCACCGCAATGTCGCAGTCCCGCTAAAAATTGCAGATCACCATTACTAGTAAAAAAATAATACCTTACTGAGGTACGACCCCTGGAGCTCTGCCTCATCTGCCTCCCCTAACTGCACGTCCCTGATAAATATGATTTTTTTGTTTGTCTTCCACACATCTTTTTTTTTCCACTTTCTGTTTCTCTCCTCCTCTTTTTTCTCTACCTTTTTTCCCTCCCTTTGTTGCACATCTTTGCCTTGCCAGGAGCAGAGGCGTTACTAAAGCCTTCAGGGCCCCAGTGCAAGAAACCATAAAGGGCGTCTCTAAACCCTTGGGCCGGGGGCCCCCCGTGGTAGCTGAACGCCAGGGCCTTGTCGCAAGTGTGACCTTTGGAACCCTGGTAGTTTCACCACTGACGTCAGCAGTTTTCTATTTTTGATATTTTATTGTTATAATTTTTTACCATTTTATTATATTTATTTATTTCCAATTTAAGTTTTTATTATTTCTTACAATTTTTTAGGAGCCCCATTGGGGGGGCTTTGGTGAGATATCAGGGGTCTAAACAGACCTCTGAATTTTTAATTTTTTGAGACAGAGAAAGGAAACTGAGTACACAGCCCTCAATCTCATTCTCTGCAGCCTCAGCTGCACAGAATGATTGGACAGGAATAGCTCTGTACAGAGCTTCTTGTTTATTCATAAACTGAAGCATAGTAAACAGTACGGATCACTGTCTCTATTCATTAAGACAAGGAAGTGGGTGGTAAATTACACATTTACCAACCTCTTACCCACTTTTCATCCTCACAGAGTGGGGCCAGGGGAGTACACAGGGGCCCGGGGACAGCAGGAGGTGGATAAAAGGGGGGGGGCTTGGGCGGAGACAGCATGTCGAAGAACCGATCCCCTTCATATTGAAGAAAAGGAGGGGATTGGTTCCTCTATATGCCACTCCACCGCCCCTCCTCTATATGTCTCCATTGTGACCTCTGTACACTCACACCTGTCCCCTCCATCCTAGAACAAATCCTCTTAACTTCCCTAATCCCCTCCTGCACAAATTCTCTTAACCCCTAAATCCCACTTCTCAGCACAACACTCCTCCATCCCGTCACAAATCCCCCCTTCCCTCCATCTTCTCCAGCACAAATCCCCCTTCCCTCAAATGCCCCCACCAGCACAAGTCCTCTACACAGTTCTATCACAAATCCTCCCACCCAACACCCTCTCCCAGTACAAACTTCTTTCCTCCCAATCACAAATCTTCTCCCCCTTCTAATACAAATCCATATCTCCTATCTCATAACTGTACCAGTTTTGGCAGGACCTTCTCAAGATTTTAACAAAATCCTGGTGTCCTGTGAACACGGACTGAGTTCTGGAGGCCAGTTCAAGAACAAGTACTGGCACTTGGCTCCAGTAACTTGTCTGACAGGGGCGCGCCAGAGTGGGAACCTGGGGCACTTGCATCTCTTACAGGCTGCCAGGGGTCCCAGACACTGCTATTAACCCCTCTGTGGCAGATGGCATCTCTTTGATTGGGGGGGTAAGAGTATAGCACAAGTCCTCTCCCCTTCCAACACATCCTCTTACCACCCCCCTATCACGCCTCCAGGTGTATATTCTTATTACCTGCCAATGCCCCCCTTCCCATTTACTGTGTCCCTGTTCTCTGTATACATCAACAAACACATGCCTCAGATCATGAGTTCAGCTCTTCCAGTTCAATGTTCCTCCTCCTGTCTGTGTACACTCTGCAGGAAGTTCGCGGGGAGAAATGCTGGCTACCACAGAGGGCAGGGGCAACCGCCATGTGTGGGACCCTGGGCACCCCTCAAGAGATGCGGGGCAGTTGTCCTGGATGCCCATGCTGGTGTGCCCCGTTAGGCAAGTACAGTAAAACCTTGGTTTGAGAGTAACTTGGTTTGAGAGCGTTTTGCAAGACAAGCAAAATGTTTTAATAAATTTTGCCTTGATATACAAGCGATGTCTTGATATAAGAGTAGCTCACAGCTCAGTATAAAAAAAAAGAGAGGAGCCTCTAAGTGTAGCAATATGGTTACATTTAATGAAGGTACAACATTTAGCAACTTATTGCTACACTTAGAGGTGCCCCTCTTCTCTTTTATACCCTGTAAAAAAATGCTTTGATATACAAGTTCTTTGGATTACAAGCATGTTTCTGGAACGAATTATGCTCGCAAATCAAGGTTTTACTGTAACTTACACACTGCTCCAGGATTCAGAATCAGAATACTTTAACTTTTTTTATGTAGCGCTGGCCCTGACCTCCAAAGGCCTAATGTTCATACTTTTCAACCGTCCCGGATTGCCCGTGAAAGTCCCCCCTTGGGAGGTCTGTCCCGCGTCCCGGGCACCTTCATTTCAGGACAAAACAATATCCCAGAATTGCCCCCTGGACCGATCTGATGCCCCCTAAAAATGCCGCTGCATTGTCGCTGTCCCTCACTGCCTGGTGTACTGCTGGCCGAGACCCGCAGCGCTTTATTATTAACCCCCAGGCGCTGCCTGGCTCACTGCCCAAACAACTGGTTGCTAGATGCAGCCCGCCTGGCGTCTAGCAAAAAGTGACATCATGACGAGGAGGAGAGCGGAGCCCAAGCATTCAGAGCGAGCTGGAGGAGAATTTAACTTCCTCATCCTCGCCCCTAAGCTCCATCCCGGACTCCGCCCCCAGTCTCCGAGTCTTGCCTGAAAGCTGTTCCTGCCGCTGGAAGAAAGGTAGGCGAAATGCTCCCTGCCCTGAGGACACTCATGGTCACTCTGCTCCCTCCCATGCACTGCCCCCTTCCAGTCATGCTGTACAGTCCCCATACTGCCCTCTACTATCCCCCCTCCCATCATACTGCTCTCCACTACCCCCCTCCCATCATACTGCCCTCCACTACCCCCCTCCCATCATACTGCCCTCCACTACCCCCCTCCCATCATACTGCCCTCTATTACCCCCCTCCCATCATACTGCCCTCCACTACCACCCCTCCCATCATACTGCCCTCTACTACCCCCCCTCCCATCATACTGCCCTCCACTACCTCACCCTCCCATGATACTGCCCTCCATTACCCCCCTCCCATCATACTGCCCTCCATTACCCCCTCCCATCATACTGCCCTCCACTACTACCCTCCCATCATACTGCCCTCCATTACCCCCCTCCCATCATACTGCCCTGCACTACCACCCCTCCCATCATACTGCCCTCCACTATCCTCCTCCCATCATACTGCCCTCACTGCCTCCCCTTCCAATATAATGCCCTCCATCATACTGCCCTCCACCTCATCATACTGTCCACTGCCACCCCTCCTATCATACTGCCCTCCACCCTGTCATACTGCCCTCTACTGCCACCCCTCCCATCATACTACCTTCCACTGCCACCCCCTCCCATAATACTGCCCTCCACCCCATCATATTGCCCTCCACTACCCCCCTCCCATCATACTGCCCTCCACTACCCCCCCTCCCATCATACTACACTCCACTACCCCCCTCCCATCATACTGCCCTCCATTACCCCCCTCCCATCATACTGCCCTCCACTACCACCCCTCCCATCATACTGCCCTCTACTACCCCCATCACACTGCCCTCCATTACCCCCCTCCCATCATACTGCCCTAAATTACCCCCCTCCCATCATACTGCCCTCCACTACCACCCCTCCCATCATACTGCCCTCTACTACCCCCATCATACTGCCCTCCATTACCCCCCTCCCATCATACTGCCCTAAATTACCCCCCTCCCATCATACTGCCCTCCATTACCCCCTCCCATCATACTGCCCTCCACTACCACCCCTCCCATCATACTGCCCTCCATCATACTGCCCTCCACCTCATCATACTGCCCACTGCCACCCTTCCTATCATACTGCCCTCCACCCCATCATATTGCCTTTCACTGCTACCCCTCCCATCATACTGCCCTCCACTTCCACCCCTCCAATCATACTACCCTCCACTGTCACCCCTCCCATCATAATGCACTCCCCTGCCACCCCCTCCAATCAAAAATTGTAAAAAAAAAAAAAACTATAAAAAATAAAATTGTAAAATAAAATGGTAAAAAATTAAAAAATAAAATAACAAAAATTAAAAACTACTGATCCCCTCCACTGCCCTACTGATTATAATCACTGATCTACCGACCATGTCCACTGCCCTACTGACCACATCCACTGCCCTACTGACCACGTCCACTGCCCTACTGACCACGTCCACTGCCCTACTGACCACGTCTACTGCCCTATTGACCACGTCCACTGCCCTACTGACAATATCCACTGCCCTACTGACGGAACTACCAGCAAAGGTCGCCCTGGCCTTCTGCCACCATGGCGGGGCCCAAGACTGCAGGACTGCACAACATGTGACAGGGATCTGCTGTAGGACCATGAAGGGTCGTGGGATCCGTGGGAAGGGCTCTGGGCTCGGAGGGAATGGCCCAGGCCGGAGGTCGGGGGGGCCCTTCATGGTTTCTTGCACCAGGGCCCTGCAGGTTCTAATTACACCTCTGCTGCACCCTGTATATAGCTCATCCCAGAATCCTGCACCCTGTATATAGCTCATCTCAGAACCCTGCGCCCTGTATATAGCTCATCTCAGAACCCTGCACCCTGTACATAGCTCATCCCAGAACCCTGCACCCTGTACATAGCTCATCTCAGAACCCTGCACCCTATATATAGCTCAATGCAGAACTCTGCACTCTGTACATAGCTCATCGCAGAACCCTGCACTCTGTACATAGCTCATCCCAGAACACTGCACTCTGTACACAGCTCATCCCAGAACCCTGTACATAGCTCATCCCAGAACCTTGTACTCTGTACATAGCTCATTCCAGAACCCTGCACACTGTACATAGCTCATCCCAGAGCCCTGTACTATGTACTTGGCTCATTCCAGAACCCTGCACTGTGTACTTATCTCATCCCAGAACCCTGCACTCTGTACATAGCTGATCCCAGAACCCTGCACTCTGTACATAGCTCATCCCAGAACCCTGCACTTTGTACATAGCTCATCCCAGAACCCTGCACTCTGTACATAGCTCATCCCAGAACCCTGCACTCTGTACATAGTTCATCCCAGAACCCTGCACTCTGTACATAGCTCAACCCAGAACCCTGCACTCTGTACATAGCTCATCCCAGAACCCTGCACTGTGTACTTATCTCATTCCAGAACCTTATGACTGTAGTCAAACAAGCTGGGCCAAACACAGGACACAGATCGGATCACAGGAATAGGAAGTCATGGGAACAGGTATGAGCTGCAGATCAGACAGCAAAGACACAGTGCTGCTGAGGTGTTTAAATAAGGCAGCCTGTTGCCAATCACTGAAATCAGTCTGCACTATTTTAACCCCTAGGCGGCAGATCCATGACACCTGCACTCTGTACATAGCTCATTCCAGAACCCCGCACTCTGTACATAGCTCATCCCAGAACCCTAAACTCTGTACATAGCTCATCCCAGAGCCCTGGACTCTGTACATAGCCCATTGCAGAAGCCTGCACTCTGTACATAGGTCATGCCAGAACCCTGCACTGTGTACTTATCTCAACCCAGAACCATGCACTCTGTATGCAGCTCATCCCAGAAACACTGCACTCTGTACATAGCTCATCCCAGAACCCTGCACTGTTTGGTTATCTCATCCCAGAACCCTGCACTCTCTACATAGCTCATCCCAGAACCCTGCACTGTGTGCTTATCTCATCCCAGAACCCTGCACTCTGTACATAGCTCATTCCAGAACCCTGCACTCTGTACATAGTTCATTCCAGAACCCTGCACTCTGTACATAGCTCATTCCAGAACCCTGCGCTCTGTACATAGCTCATTCCAGAACCCTGCACTCTGTACATAGCTCATTCCAGAACCCTGCACTCTGTACACAGATTATCCCAGAACCATGTACTCTGTACATAGCTCATCCCAGAACCCTGCACTCTGTACATAGCTCATTCCAGAACCCTGCACTCTGTACACAGATTATCCCAGAACCATGTACTCTGTACATAGCTCATCCCAGAACCCTGCACTCTGTACATAGCTAATCCCAGAACCATGTACTCTGTACATAGCTCATCCCAGAACTCTGCACTCTGTACATAGCTCATCCCAGAACTCTGCACTCTGTACATAGCTCATCCCACAACCCTGCACTCTGTACATAGCTCATTCCAGAACCCTGCACTCTGTACATAGCTCATTCCAGAACCCTGCACTCTGTACATAGCTCATTCCAGAACCCTGCACTCTGTACATAGCTCATCCCAGAACTCTGCACTCTGTATATAGCTCATCCCACAACCCTGCACTCTGTACATAGCTCATTCCAGAACCCTGCACTCTGTACACAGATTATCCCAGAACCATGTACTCTGTACATAGCTCATCCCAGAACCCTGCACTCTGTACATAGCTAATCCCAGAACCATGTACTCTGTACATAGCTCATCCCAGAACTCTGCACTCTGTACATAGCTCATCCCAGAACTCTGCACTCTGTACATAGCTCATCCCACAACCCTGCACTCTGTACATAGCTCATTCCAGAACCCTGCACTCTGTACATAGCTCATTCCAGAACCCTGCACTCTGTACATAGCTCATTCCAGAACCCTGCACTCTGTACATAGCTCATTCCAGAACCCTGCACTCTGTACATAGCTCATCCCAGAACCCTGCACTCTGTACATAGCTCATTCCAGAACCCTGCACTCTGTACACAGATTATCCCAGAACCATGTACTCTGTACATAGCTCATCCCAGAACCCTGCACTCTGTACATAGCTCATTCCAGAACCCTGCACTCTGTACACAGATTATCCCAGAACCATGTACTCTGTACATAGCTCATCCCAGAACCCTGCACTCTGTACATAGCTAATCCCAGAACCATGTACTCTGTACATAGCTCATCCCAGAACTCTGCACTCTGTACATAGCTCATCCCAGAACTCTGCACTCTGTACATAGCTCATCCCACAACCCTGCACTCTGTACATAGCTCATTCCAGAACCCTGCACTCTGTACATAGCTCATTCCAGAACCCTGCACTCTGTACATAGCTCATTCCAGAACCCTGCACTCTGTACATAGCTCATTCCAGAACCCTGCACTCTGTACATAGCTCATCCCAGAACCCTGCACTCTGTACATAGCTCATTCCAGAACCCTGCACTCTGTACACAGATTATCCCAGAACTCTGTACATAGCTCATCCCAGAACCCTGCACTCTGTACATAGCTCATCCCAGAACCTTGCACTGTGTACGCAGCTCATTCCAGAACCCTGCACCCTGTACATAGCTCATTCTAGAACCCTGCACTCTGTACACAGCTCATTCCAGAACCCTGCACTCTGTACATAGCTCATACCAGAACCCTGCACTGGGTACGTAGCTCATTCCAGAACCCTGCACTCTCTACATAACTAATTCCAGAACCCTGAACTCTGTACGCAGCTCATCCCAGAACCCTGCACTCTATATGCAGCTCATCCCAGAACCCGGCACTCTGTTTGCAGCTCATCCTAGAACCCAGCACTCTGTACATAGCTCATCCCAAAACCCTGCACTCTACATAGCTCATTCCAGAACCCTATACTCTGTACATAGCTCATCCCAGAACCCTGCACTGTGTACTTGCCTCATCCCAGAACCCAGAACTTATACGTCTATTTCCCAAAGACAACCACTGAATATGATGCTGAGCATGTGCACTCAACTTCTTTGGTCAACCATGGCGACGCCTGTTCTGAGTGGAACCTGTCCTGTTAAAATGCTGTATGGTCTTGGCCACCGTGCTGCAGCTCAGTTTCAGGGTCTTGGCAATCTTCTTATAGCCTATGCCATCTTTATGTAGAGCAACAAGTCTTTTTTTCAGATCCTCAGAGAGTTCTTTGCCATGAGGTGCCATATTGAACTTCCAGTGACCAGTATGAGAGAGTGAGAGCGATAACACCAAATTTAACACACCTGCTCCCCATTCACACCTGAGACCTTGTAACACTAACAAGTCACATGACGCTGGGGAGGGAAAATGGCTAATTGGATCCAATTTGGACATTTTCACTTAGGGGTGTACTCACTTTTGTTGCCAGCAGTTTAGACATTAATGGCTGTGTGTTGAGTTATTTTGAGTAGACCGCAAATTTACACTGTTATACAAGCTGTACACTCACTACTTTACATTGTAGCAAAGTGTCATTTCTTCAGTGTTGTCACATGAAAAGATAGCATAACATATTTACAAAAATGTGAGGGGTGTACTCACTTTTGTCAGATACTGTATATATATCATGCTTGTATGACTCTTTTAGCTAGATTCAAGAATAGTTCACCTCCACTATTCTAGTGTCAGAATATGCAAAATGGGCAAAAGTGGCTTAATTAAAGAGATATAAGCTTAGAGATATAAACTTTAACGTTCCTGAAAATTCACAAGTTGTTTTTAATCTTTTTCATTCTGCCATGTTCAATAACATAATACCTGGTGATTCCGCCATGAAGGGCCTTGTTCAAGCACTTCCTGTTATAGGGTAACAACTATCTCTGCATTGTCATCCTATCACATGTGCCACTGTTGGAGACTACAAGCAGCTATGGTGACACACATTGCGCAGGCACAGTCCACCATTGTCACTATCATAAAACCAATCCAGAGAAATAATGTGCAGCTAAAGCTTGAGTGGGTGCATATAGACAGGAAGTGGCTGAAAGTGGCTATGGAAGATCAGCAGCACTGACATACAAAAGGATAAAATTAAAGTAGTGTTATGCCCCGTACACACGGTCGGATTTTCCGATGGAAAATGTCCGATCGGAGCGTGTTGTCGGAAATTCCGACCGTGTGTGGGCTCCATCGGACATTTTCCATCGGATTTTCTGACACACAAAGTTTGAGAACAGGATATAAAATTTTCCGACAACAAAATCCATTGTCGGACATTCCGATCGTGTGTACACAAATCCGACGGACAAAGTGCCACGCATGCTCAGAATAAATAAAGAGATGAAGGCTATTGGCCACTGCCCCGTTTATAGTCCCGACGTACGTGTTTTACGTCACCGCGTTTAGAACGATCGGATTTTCCGACAACTTTGTGTGACCGTGTGTATGCAAGACAAGTTTGAGCCAACATCCGTCGGAAAAAATCCTAAGATTTTGTTGTCGGAATGTCCGAACAAAGTCCGACCGTGTGTACGGGCATTAGTGTTTTATGGAAAAACAGGCAACTTTTTCATACACAGAGCTTTAGCAAGCTACATTTCATCCAGTTAGAGATAAATCTACTTCATGTGATCAAAAGAGAAAATCTTGACTGCATGTGCTTTACAAATGTGTCCAATCTTCTAAAGAGGTGAACTGTCATCAGATCAATGATTTCCTTCTTGGTAAATACACTCCATACTAGTTTGAAATATAAAACGTGATGCAGAATCAGTGAACATTATTATTGGCTATCTGAGCTTTACCTGAAATGCATAGTCATATCTTATCTTTTTGTGGGTGTGTAATGATAAGCTCCTGCACTGAACAGCTGCCAAAGTTCAGTTTTTTTTTTCTTGCTGACAAACCTTGCTTTGCTCAAGTCCTTGTTCCTGCACTGACTCGGTTTGGTTCTATTAACCAACATTTTTAATTAGGTACGGTCAGTTCCAATCCTGATTAATGTCCGTCCTCATTCTTTTGCAAAATAAATTCTTCAGCAGAGGTATAACCCAGCTGGGGACATTATCCCTGCCAAAGCTGAGTCCCTTGAGCTGTAAATAATGCACATTTAATTCATAATAAAACAGATGTGTCAGATATCATACCTCCCAATTTTTTGAGATGGGAATGAGGGACACCTATCAGCAAAAGTATGCACGCATAGGACATACCCCTTGCCACGCCCCCTTAAAGGAGAATTTTACAAGAAAACAAGTGCTTTTTTTTTACCACTACTATTCCTTTATATTGACTTTTGGAAATTACAAATGCAGCAATTTAGAAATCAGATGAAAGGTTCAGCACTGGAAAACACTTTTTGATAGATAAAACGTGCATTTTATATACATCTATATAGATCAGACCAAAATGAGGGACAAATGAGGAGGAAAGAGGGACAGAGGGACATTGCTCCAAATCAGGGACAGTCCCTCGAAATCAGGGACAGTTGGGAGCTATGCAGATATAAGTGTAGCACCCTTATGTTTAGGCAGGGTTGCTATCAAATTTATTTGCCAGGTGATAGTTGCCTTGGCCAATTGTTAAGAGAGAAAATTGATTCCTCTCTAAATCTGGACTTGTTGCACCCTTTCTCTTCTGTCACTGGGTGGCACTATGCTAGTGACATTAGATAAGACAGGGGTTTTGCAAGCTCGGACATGAATGGATGGGGTGTCTCAGCCAATGAGCAGGAATGTTCTTTGGTCCCTTGGCCTGCTGGGAGAGCCTATTTATTTGGGTGGAGTCAGGTGATCGGGGCTCTGTGCCACCTGGATGGCTGTCTGGGTGGACATGTGATGTGCTGCTCCAGGCTGCTAGGCCCGAAGTCTGAGGCCTGTCCCGGGGACGTTTGGCTGCTAGGCTGCCTGAGGGCCTTTCCAGGAGCGGGAGAGCAGCATAGGGTTGGGACTGCGGGCTTGTAGTCCAACCAGAAGTAGTGGCTCCACCGGAAGGGGAACCAGCTGTGGTCAGAGGTAGAGGGGAAAGCTGTCATCACTAAAGGGCCATCCACCTTGTTACCAGAGTGAGTAAGCTGAAGTCAGTACCAGAGCAGTCTTCTCACCACCCGGGGACAGTGAAAAAGTGGGAAAACTCCAGTGAGTGCTGCTAAGCCAGGAACCCAGCAGGACAGAAGAGATGACGCTTGCGGAGCATCAGTGGGTGGCAAGTAGGGATGAGCTTCAAGTTCGAGACAAACATGAGTTCGACTCGAACATCGGCTGTTCGATCGTTTGACGCAGATCGAACATTATGGGCCGTTCGCGCCAAATTCGAGTGGCGCGTCACGGCCCATAATGCACGCAGTGGTTTGCTGGCTGATGATTGGCCAAGCATGCACTATGACCCGCATGCTTTGGCCAATCACAGCGCTGTAAGCAAACAGAGCCAATTATGGCTCAGGAGATTAAGTACACACCCCACACTATATAAGGCCGCCTGCACGTCGGCCGTGTGTAGTGTGTTCCGGCGTTCAGAGAGAGAGAGAGAGTGTCATTTAATTTAATTTAGATTGAGCAGACAGTTGATTCAGTTAGCGCCAGTATATTTAGTATATGTATACAGTCCAGGCTTTGTGTTAATATATATATATATTTATATATATATATATATATATATATACTGTATCCAGTTTAGCTAGATCTCACTGCAGACCGTTCCTGTTGTTCTGTTCCTAATATACTACAGGCAGGCTGTTCATTCAGTTAGCTGCAGTATATTCAGTACTGTATCCTGTGCAGCTAGATCTCGCTGCAGACTGTTCCTGTTCTCTTCCTAATATACTACAGGCAGGCAGTTCATTCAGTTAGCTGCAGTATATTCAGTACTGTATCCTGTGCAGCTAGATCTCGCTGCAGACCGTTCCTGTTGTTCTCTTCCTAATATACTACAGGCAGGCAGTTCATTCAGTTAGCTGCAGTATATTCAGTACTGTATCCTGTGCAGCTAGATCTCGCTGCAGACCGTTCCTATTGTTCTCTTCCTAATATACTACAGGCAGGCAATTCATTCAGTTAGCTGCAGTATATTCAGTACTGTATCCTGTGCAGCTAGATCTCACTGCAGACCGTTCCTGTTGTTCTCTTCCTAATATACTACAGGCAGGCAGTTCATTCAGTTAGCTGCAGTATATTCAGTATATATATATACACATCCCAGCTTTGTGCAGCTACATCTCACTGCAGGCCATTCCTGGTGTACCTATTCAAATACATTAAAAATACATCAAATACAGTATGTCTGGAAGGCCAACAAGGAGAGGCAGACGCTCACAGGCCACTAAAAGAGGGCAAGCAGGCTCTGTGTCTACAGCCAACATTGCCGGTCGTGGACACGGTGCATCCTCAGCACGTGGTCGTGGGGCACGCTTGTCCTTTTTTTCGGCAGCTGGCCGTGTTGAGCCATAACATGCAGAGTTGGTAGAGTGGATGACCAAGCCGTCTTCATCCTCTGTCACCCAGGCTCAGAGTACTTTGGCTGCCAATGCAGCTGCCAAAGCGGCCTCTTCCATCGGCTCCATGTCATCAGTCACTCCTTCCCTAGCCCCACCATCATGCCCTGAGGAGTCCCCCGAACTGTTCGACCACAGTGTTGGGTACATGCTGCAGGAGGATGCGCAGCGTTTTGAAGGCTCCAATGTTGGTACCCAGATTGAGGAAGGCAGTAACGTGAGCCCAGAGAGAGGGGGTGCCCAAGAAGGACAGCAATCTGGCAGTCATGTTCCCCCAGCTGCAGCATACTGCCAGCTTTGCTCCAGTGATGAGGAGGGAGGGGATGATGAGGTCACTGACTCTACGTGGGTGCCTGATAGGAGAGAGGAGGAGGAGGCACATCTCCAACAAGGCAGGATGCCCTCCAGGGGCCAGCTTAAGGGCAGCCAACTGACTGCATCACACCGCAGAGCTCCGCATGTGCAGGGCACTGCTGACTCCACGCGTTTTTTCAAAAATTCTTTGGTGTGGGCCTTTTTTGAGACGTGTGCAGCAGATTGCACCCTTGCTATTTGCAACATATGTCTGAAGCGTATCAAGCGTGGCCAAAACAGCAGCCGCTTGGGCACCACATGCTTGACCAGACGTATATCGAACTCCCATGCAGTCCGTTGGCAAGCGTACCTAAAAGACCCACACCAAAGAACCAGGTGGACCTCTCCTTCCTCCTCATCAGCTAGGATCTCCAACCCCACTATACCTTCAGTTCTCTCAGAAACCTGCACTGAAAGGAATGAAGGTGTAGAATTAGGAGTGCCAAGTACTTGCAGGCAATCTGCTATCGCTACACCAACCTCCGATTGTAGCAGGCAAATTTCCCTACCCCAGTTGCTAAACTGGTGAAAGAAATTCGGTCCCAGCCATCCACATGCCCAGGGGCTGAATGATTGCTTGGCTAAATTGCTAGCACTCCAACTGCTGCCTTTTCAGCTGGTAGACTCTGCCCCCTTTCGTGAATTTGTGGAATGTGCGGTACCTCAGTGGCAGGTTCCCAAGCGCCACTTTTTTTCACTGAAGGCGGTTCCGGCTCTCTACCGGCATGTGGAAGGCAATGTCTTGGCTTCAATGGACAGGGTGGTCAGCGGTAAGGTGCATATTACCGCTGACTCATGGTCCAGCAGGCATGGACAGGGACGTTACCTATCTTTCACGGCGCACTGGGTGACCCTGCTGGCAGCTGGGAAGGATGCAGGACAGGGTGCAGTATTGTTGGAACTTATTCCGCCACCACACCTCCAAAATGCTACTAGTGGTGATTCTGGCACACCTCTCTCCTCCACCCACTCCTCTTCTTCTTCCTCCATGGCCTCTTCCTCTATAGATTTGTCCTCGGAACCAGCAGTGCTCCGTAGGCGTTCAAGCAAGCTTGAGCTGGTGTGCTTAGGGGACAGGAGCCACACTGGGGCAGAGATTCTGTCAGCTCTGAAGGGGCAGACTCAGAGGTGATTGACACCACGCCAGATTCAGGCAGGAATGGTGGTTTGGGACAATGACACCAACCTCCTCTCCACCCTCCGACAGGGACACTTCACCCATGTTCCCTGTTTGGCTCACGTTCTTAATTTGGTGGTGCAGCGGTTCTTGTGCAGGTACCCGGGCTTACAGGATCTACTGAGGCAGACCAGGAAAGTCTGTGTGCATTTCTGCCGGTCATATAATGCCAGTGCTTGGCTGGCTGACCTTCAAAAGGAATACAACCTGCCCAAGAACTGCCTAATCTGTGACATGCCCACCAGATGGAACTCAACGTTGGCCATGCTGCAGCGGCTGCACACGCAGCAGAGGGCCATCAATGAGTACCTGTCCGACTATGGCACCTGGACAGGGTCAGGGGAGCTTGGCTTTTTTTCGCCACTCCAGTGGCTCATGATCAAGGATGCATGCACTGTCCTGTCACCATTTGAGGAGGCCACGAGGATGGTGAGCAGTGACAGTGCATGCATCAGTGATACTGTCCCTCTTGTCTACCTGTTGGAGCATAATAATGGACAGGGCACTTGAGGCAGAACAGAGGGGGGGACTTCCTTACCTCTCAAGGCCCCCTTTATCCAGACACTGTTCCTTCAGGCCCGCCGATCACACAGGAAGAGGAGGAGGAGGATTGTGTCAGCATGGAGGTGGAGCCTAGCACTCAGCTTCAGCAGCAGTCTTCAAGGGATCATTTACAGTCCCCAGAAACCCATGGACTAGTACCTGGCTGGGAAGAGGTGGCTGTGGATCAGGTCATCCTTAGTGACCCAGAGGACTCCGGACCGAATGCCTCAGCAAACCTACGCTGCATGGCCTCCCTGATCCTTCAAAGCCTGCAAAAGGACCCTCGGATTTGTGGTATCAACTAGAGGGATCAGTACTTAACCCTCCTTCCACGTTACAAGGGTAAGGTTGCAGAACTTATCCAGCCGTCGCAGAGGGAGCAGAGGATGAAACATCTTCAGGAGGCCTTGCAGAAAGGTTTGTGCAATGTGTTTCCAGACCCTGGGAGGTTACAAATTCCTGGTCCTGGACAACGTGTTGCTGAGGCTTCCGTCAGTCAGAGAAGGAGTGGTGGAGTAGGTGGCCATCTGACAGATGCGTTCAGACAATTTTTAAGTCCGCAGCCCCAAGGTCTGATCGATTCCAGCAACCATCGCCAGTGTCTGATTTACATGGTGCAGGAATACCTAGGGGCAAGATCAGACTTGGAGACCTTTCCAACCAAAAATCCTCTGGGTTACTGGGTCTTGAGGATGGATCACTGGCCAGAGCTTGCACAATATGCAATTGAGCTACTGGCCTGTCCTGCATCCAGCGTTCTTTCAGAACGCACATTCAATGCTGCTGGAGGCTTTGTAACCGTGCGCCTGTCCACCGACTTAAATGATCGGCTCACCTTCATAAAAATGAATCAGTCTTGGATCACCAGCAACCAAGCACCTGATGCTGATGTAACCTACTAATTTTTTTATGAATGTGAGATCCCTTGAAGACTGCCTAAGCTGATGCTGAGTGACTATCCTGTTATGCTGAGTGACTATCCTATTCCTCCTCAATGTTCATGTTGATAGCTTGTAAGAACATTTTTGGATCTGGGCACCACCACCAGTGGCTAAGGCCCAATTTTTCTGCCCCTGTTCAACAGGGGCATGTAATTACAATTTTTGCTGTAATATTTTGCAGCAGGGCTTGTTCCTGCACTCAACTAGAGTATCTGTGAGGGGTTGCAGTGTTGTGGCACCACCACCAGTGCCTAAGACCCAATTTTTCTGCCCCTGTTCGACAGGGGCATGTAATTACAATTTTTGCTGTAATATTTTGCAGCAGGGCTTGTTCTTGCGCTAAACTAGAGTATCTGTGAGGGGTTGCAGTGTTGTGGCACCAGTGCCTAAAGCCCAATTTTTCTGCCCCTGTTCAACAGGGGTGTGTAATTACAATTTTTGCTGTAATGTTTTGCAACAGGGCTTGTTCCTGCGCTCAACTAGAGTATCTGCGAGGGGTTGCAGTGCTGTGGCACCACCACCAGTGCCTAAGGCCCAATTTTTCTGCCCCTGTTCAACAGGGGCATGTAATTACAATCTTTGATCTAATATTTCACAACAGGGCCTGTTCCTGCACCCACCAAGAGTAACTGTGAGGGCTTACAGTGTTGTGGCAACACCACCACACCACCACCAAAGGCCCAATTTTTCTGACCCTGTTCAACAGGGGCATGTAATTACAATTCTTGATATAATATTTCACAGCAGGGCCCATTCCAGCGGCCACCAAGAGTAACTGTGAGGGCTTACAGTGTTCTGGTACCACCAAAACCTAAGGCCCAAATTTCTGCAGAGTATATAGAGCAGGCCCCTACTTTCAAACATCCGACTTACAAACGGAGGGAGACAACAAGAAGTGAGAGGAAATCTACCCCTAGGAAGGGAAATTCTCTCCTGTAAGAGTTAATATGGGAAAAAGATGTCTCCTCCACTGATGCTTTATCACCAATCCTTATTTCCCTAAAAACCCCAAATTTTCAAAATCCAATTGTCATTGGGACAGAAAGTGAGGTGAAATCTTCTGAATAGGGACACAGACATCAAAACAAATGTTACAGGGGTTATAACCCTTCCCTATGTTTTCCAAAAAGCTTAAAAATAGATTTTTTTGGCTGGAGCTACACTTACAAAATGTACCTGTTCCAAATTACAAACAGATTCAACTTAAGAACAAACCTACGGGGGGGCGTGGCTTGACCTCGTAGAGAATGGCCGCTTAATCTGAGAGCTCCGCTGACAGGGATAGAAATCTGAATTCCACAGAGGGTCAACGGCCTCCCAAACACCCGAAAAACGATGGGTACTTCATCCAGAACTTCGTCGACCTCGCGGTCCCGTTCTCCCCGTGAAATACCAGCAAGATCCAGTCAGAACATCCCAGAGATGTTCCGGGCACAGATGGGATCTTTGGCGCCGGCTCCCACCTCACGGAGCCAGCATCAGCATCCTCCTAACTCTAATGCTGCTGCCTCTTCATCTCACGCTGAACTCAATGACGGGGGAATTCTCCTCACTCCTCATCAGCATCCAAGCCTAAGTGATCTCAGATCCGTAGCTGAGGATATTAAGGACACTCTGACAGCAGCAATTTCAGATTTAAAAATTGAAATCCAAGCTATTACAGGCAGAGTTCAGGCAGTGGAACAAACGACTGCCCTCCATTCATCCAAAATCCGTCACCAACATCTGGCGATTGACACACATACACGGCAATTAAGAGATGTCAATCGCCACTTGGAAGATTTAGACAATCGCGGCAGACGCCATAACCTCAGGCTGAGAGGCCTGCCTGAAACCGTGGATGCGGATCACCTTCAAAGTGAAGTTATTCATATCTTTAATAATATACTCGGCAGACCCAGAGATGTTCCTATTGCTATGGAAAGAATCCACCGTGCTCTGAGACCGAAGGGAAAGGACTCTGACCCGCCTAGGGATGTGGTATGCTGCATTATTGACTACCGTTTGAAGGAAGACATCCTGAGGAACGCACGTACCCTGACCCCTTTACTACATAACGGCACAGAACTTCGTCTATTCCAAGATTTATCAAATATAACCTTGCAGCGCAGAAGGGAACTGCAACCCCTTCTGACAGTACTCCGGGCCAAGGGTATAATTTACCGCTGGAAGTTCCCTTTTGGTTTGGCGGCAACAGTTCAAGGACGCTCAGCTCTCCTCAGAGTCCCTGAGGATCTCTATTCCTTCTGTGACACTCTCGGAATCCCTCTCATGGAGGTCCCAGAATGGTACGCGGAATTCCGTACCCCTACAGCATCTAAAGCACCTTCCAGGAGTGAAGCAATGGAGACCCAACACACAAGTTACCGAAGAAACCGTTCGCCATCGGAACCAAGATTTCTACAACCCGACCCGCAGTCTCCATCCATCTACAGCCCGACGAAACCTCCACGCTCCAGAAGAGCTAGAAGAGATCGGTGAATACAGATGGCATCTGCAACATAGGCTGAAAGATATCCTCTGACTGTTCATTTTCCGTTTTTAAAGTATTGAAAGTTCATACCCTAGCTGGTAATATGTTCCTTAAGTTTTTCAATATGTAAAGTTTAATTTATGTAGATCATAGTTCTTACGTACAGGCATAGCTTTATTCCCCTTAATGCTGACTGCCAAAGCAGCGCTTTGCCTTCATGGTCTGTTCTATCACACCTTAATCTCCAATTCAGTCCTACACTAGCAGTATCATTCCTCATTAGAGCTCGATTTTAATTAAACTCTTATGTGACTGTATATATAAAAAGGAGAGGAAGATCCTGAGAATATCTCTCCATCCTCTAGCTGATCGGTACACTGTCAGTTTGACAGGGTTACATCCCGCTCATATTACACGGATGGATAATTCTAATTGCAATTATGCTCTCCTTTTCCACACAACAGGATGCTAGTACTATTCAATGACATCCCGGTTTTGCTCCTGTATTAACTCTCTGTCTCTCTTAACCACTTGAGCCCCGGACCATTATGCTGCCTAAGGACCAGAGGTCTTTTTCCAATTTGGCACTGCGTCGCTTTAACTGCTAATTGCGCGGTCATGCAATGCTGTACCCAAATGAAATTTGCGTCCTTTTCTTCCCACAAATAGAGCTTTCTTTTGATGGTATTTGATCACCTCTGCGTTTTTTATTTTTTGCGCTATAAACGGAAAAAGACCGAAAATTTTGAAAAAAAATGATATTTTCTACTTTTTGTTATAAAAAAAATCCAATAAACTAAATTTTAGTCATACATTTAGGCCAAAATGTATTCGGCCACATGTCTTTGGTAAAAAAAATGTCAATAAGCGTATATTTATTGGTTTACGCAAAAGTTATAGCGTCTACAAACTAGGGTACATTTTCTGTAATTTACACAGCTTTTAGTTTATGACTGCCTATGTCATTTCTTGAGGTGCTAAAATGGCAGGGCAGTACAAAACCCCCCCAAGTGACCCCATTTTGGAAAGTAGACACCCCAAGGAAATTGCTGAGAGGCATGTTGAACCCATTGAATATTTATTTTTTTTGTCCCAAGTGATTGAATAATGACAAAAAAAAAAAAAAAATATTTACAAAAAGTTGTCACTAAATGATATATTGCTCACACAGGCCATGGGCCTATGTGGAATTGCACCCCAAAATACATTCAGCTGCTTCTCCTGAGTATGGGGATACCACATGTGTGGGACTTTTTGGGAGCCTAGCCGCGTACGGGGCCCCGAAAACCAATCACCGCCTTCAGGATTTCTAAGGGTGTAAATTTTTGATTTTACTCCTCACTACCTATCACAGTTTCGGAGGCCATGGAATGCCCAGGTGGCACAAAACCCCCCAAAATGACCCCATTTTGGAAAGTAGACACCCCAAGCTATTTGCTGAGAGGCATATTGAGTCCATGGAATATTTTATATTTTGACACAAGTTGTGGGAAAGTGACACTTTTTTTTTTTTTTTTTTTTTTTGCATAAAGTTGTCACTAAATGATATATTGCTCACACAGGCCATGGGCACATGTGGAATTGCACCCCAAAATACATTTAGCTGCTTCTCCTGAGTATGGGGATACCACATGTGTGGGACTTTTTGGGAGCCTAGCCGCGTACGGGGCCCCAAAATCCAATCACCGCCTTCAGGATTTCTAAGGGTGAAAATTTTTGATTTCACTCTTCACTGCCTATCACAGTTTCGGAGGCCATGGAATGCCCAGGTGGCACAAAACCCCCCCAAATGACCCCATTTTGGAAAGTAGACACCCCAAGCTATTTGCTGAGAGGCATGGTGAGTATTTTGCAGCTCTCATTTGTTTTTGAAAATGAAGAAAGACAAGAAAAAACATTTTTTTTTTTCTTTTTTCAATTTTCAAAACTTTGTGACAAAAAGTGAGGTCTGCAAAATACTCACTATACCTCTCAGCAAATAGCTTGGGGTGTCTACTTTCCAAAATGGGGTCATTTGGGGGGGTTTTGTGCCACCTGGGCTTTCCATGGCCTCCGAAACTGTGATAGGCAGTGAAGAGTGAAATCAAAAATTCACGCCCTTAGAAAGCCTGAAGGCGGTGCTTGGTTTTCGGGGTCCCGTACGTGGCTAGGCTCCCAAAAAGTCTCACACATGTGGTATCCCCGTACTCAGGAGAAGCAGCAGAATGTATTTTGGGGTGTAATTTCACATATTTCCATGGCATGTTTGAGCAATATATCATTTAGTGACAACTTTGTGCAAAAAAAAAAAAAAAAAAAAAAAAAAAATGTGTCTCTTTCCCGCAACTTGTGTCGCAATATAAAATATTCCATGGACTCGACATGCCTCTCAGCAAATAGCTTGGGGTGTCTACTTTCCAAAATGGGGTCATTTGGGGGGGTTTTGAACTGTCCTGGCATTTTATGCACAACATTTAGAAGCTTATGTCACACATCACCCACTCTTCTAACCACTTGAAGACAAAGCCCTTTCTGACACTTATTGTTTACATGAAAAAGTTATTTTTTTTTTGCAAAAAAATTACTTTGAACCCCCAAACATTATATATTTTTTTAAAGCAAATGCCCTACAGATTAAAATGGTGGGTGTTTCATTTTTTTTTTTCACACAGTATTTGCGCAGCGATTTTTCAAACGCATTTTTTGGGGAAAAAACACACTTTTTTAAATTTTAATGCACTAAAACACACTATATTGCCCAAATGTTTGATGAAATAAAAAAGGTGATCTTAGGCTGAGTACATGGATACCAAACATGACATGCTTTAAAATTGCGCACAAACGTGCAGTGGCAACAAAATAAATACATTTTTAAAAGCCTTTAAAAGCCTTTACAGGTTACCACTTTAGATCTACAGAGGAGGTCTACTGCAAAAATTACTGCCCTCGATCTGACCTTCGCAGTGATACCTCACATGCATGGTGCAATTGCTGTTTACGTTTGACGACAGACCGCCGATTGCGTTCGCCTTAGCGCGAGAGCAGGGGGCGACAGGGGTGCTTTTTTTTTTTTTTTTTTTTTTTTTTTTTCTTTATTATTTTTCTGCTTTTTTTTATCTTATTTTTAAACTGTTCCTTTCATATTTTTTTTTTTAATCATTTTTATTGTTATCTCGGGGAATGTAAATATCCCCTATGATAGCAATAGGTAGTGACAGGTACTCTTTTTTGAAAAAATTGGGGTCTATTAGACCCTAGATCTCTCCTCTGCCCTCAAAGCATCTAACCACACCAAGATCGGTGTGATAAAATGCTTCCCCAATTTCCCAATGGCGCTATTTACATCCGGCGAAATCTAAGTCATAAAATGCTCGTAGCTTCCGGTTTCTTAGGCCATAGAGATGTTTGGAGCCATTCTGGTCTCTGATCAGCTCTATGGTCAGCTGGCTGAATCACCGGCTGCATTCTCAGGTTCCCTGTTGAGACAGGAGAGCCAGAGAAAAACACGGAAGACGGTGGGGGCATTCCCTCCCACGGCTTGTAAAAGCAGTCTAGAGGCTAATTAGCCGCTAGGATTGCTTTTACATGAAAGCTGACCGCTGGCTGAAAAGAATGATACCAAGATGATACCTAAATCTGCAGGCATCATTCTGGTATAACCACTCAAAGTCGTGAATGGCGTACCTGAAGACAAAAAAATGGTTAACAATAAAGCACAGTAAACGGTAAAGTATAAAAAATTGCATACCTGAAAAGCAAACATGATAAAACATAATAACAATAAAACATTGCAGAATAGAATACAGTAAAAAAGAGCAGAACAATAGAGAGAGAATAGAGAGAGAGAGAACAATAAAACGACAACTATTTTTTTTTATTTTATATATTTTTTTTTTTTTTGACACTTTTTTTGTAACTAACTTTTGTAACTGTAACCGGTTCCAGGTTCGGGTCTCACAAAATGCGATGGCATCTTGGGAGACCCTGTGAAAGTGTGTCCTAGTCTGTGCAATGCTGTATCCTACGCTAATACTCAACTAGTGAATGGTAGCGTTCAAAACATTCACCAATGCAAAGACCAGGATTGTCAGGACAGGAGGGACAATAATAGCGGGTGTCACGCCTATATCCGCGCTTGCTGCAGACACAACATCTTTTTTGGGGGGGTTCGTTGGGTAGGGGTACTCGGGAGGACATAAAGAAAATGCCTCTCATGCAGCCGACTGCATTTGGTTGGGGATGTGAATGGGGGAAGTACGGGCGCTGCAGAAGCGGTGGGTTCCCAATTAGGATTGGCGAATGCAGCAGGAAGGGCATTATGGGCACGACGGGCCTGTGTTTGTCTTTTTGGTGGCAGCGGGACACTACTTGTGCTTGCCACCTCACCAGCTTGAACTGCACTTATGGGACTCACCACGTCACCAAGTGTTGCTGCAGCGCTGGTTTGACTACGACCGGGGTGTACTAGGCCACTGGTGCTTGCCAGTTCACCAAAACGCTACCAAAAAAACTGTTAGCGATTGCAGGGATCAGGCCTGACTCTGCGAACGCTGCAGTTATGCGTTTAGTGTTTTGTAAGGGACAGTGATCGATCGATACTGCACTTGGGTGGGCCGGGCCGGGCTGGGCGGAGTGGGCAAAACGCAGGTGCTAGCAGGTATCTGGGCTGATCCCGCTAACACTGCGTTTTTGGGAACCCTAAACTGCTGGGGACGCTAGTATAGATCTGATCGGATCAGATATTGATCCGTTCAGATACTATACCACTAAGGGAGGTGTACGGTGCGTGCGTGGGTGTTAGCGCTACTGGCGCTAACCTGACGCTGCCTGGTGCTTGCTTGCCAGTTCACCAAAATGCTACCAAAAAAACTGTTAGCGATCGCAGGGATCAGGCCTGACTCTGCGAACGCTGCAGTTATGCGTTTAGTGTTTTGTAAGTGACAGCGATCGATCGATACTGCACTTGGGTGGGCCGGGCGGAGGGGCAAAACGCAGGTGCTAGCGGGTATCTGGGCTGATCCCGCTAACACTGCGTTTTTGGGAACCCTAAACTGCTGGGGACGCTAGTATAGATCTGATCGGATCAGATATTGATCCGATCAGATACTATACCACTAAGGGAGGCGCATGCTGCGTGCGTGGGTGTTAGCGGTACTGGCGCTAATCTGACGCTGCCTGGGGCGACGCATATCACCGCCGGGCGATCAGGGGGCTAAACCTTTATTCGGTAATAAACGGCGGGTGCCCTGACACTATAAAAAATAAACGAACTAACCAGCGTCAACCGTAACGTTTATACGGTGATCAGTGGTGAAAGGGTTAACTAGGGGGCAATCAAGGGGTTAAAACATTTATTAGGTAGTATATGGGGGTCCCTGTCGCTATGAAACGCTGACGGCGAACCTAAATATTTACGTCCCTAACTAGCGTCACCAGTGACACTAATACAGCAATTAGAAAAATGATCGCTTAGCGACACTGGTGACAAGGGGTGATCAAGGGGTTAAAACTTTATTAGGGGGGGTTAGGGGGGTACCCTAGACCTAAAGGGGGGTAATACTAACTGTCCCAACACTGTAACTGTCACAAACTGACACTATGCAGTAATCAGAAAAAAAAAAAAAAACCTGCTGGTGTCAGTTTGTGACGGGGGGGGGGGGGGTGATTGGGGGGGGGATCGGGGGGCGATCGGGGGGGAGATCGGGGTGTTTTGTATGCCTGGCATGTTCTACTGTGTGTGTAGTGTGTTGTGCACTCACATTGATGTCTTCTCCCCTCGGCGCTGGAACGGAAACTACCGAGCCGAGGGGAGATGACATCATTTCCTTTGCTGCTGTTTAGCATACAGCAGCAAAGGAATGTTCCCATTGGCCGGCGGCGATCGCGAGGGGGGGGCCACGAACGGATGGCCTCCCCCTCATCTCGGATCGCCGGGGAACAGAACGGGACCGCCTCGGGCACCGGGGGGGGTCCGATCGGACCCCCCACCCGCGGAAGGCAAATCACGTACATGTACGTGATTTTGCCTGCCCGTGCCGCTTTGCCGACGTAAATCGGCGTTAGGCGGTCCTTAAGTGGTTAAATAGCAACTAGATTATTAGGTAATTACTTGAACTACCACATAATCTTAAAGCCATGACAACCAGCTGCCCATTACTCTATTGGCTGCCGTCTTTCGGCGCGAATTCATGAGAGGAGCCAAAGTCTGAGGTAACAAGTTCTCCCTCAACATGATTCATGCAGTCGCTCATTGGCTCTTACACGGATCGAGACCAGACTTGTTACCGTGGTGACACACTGCAGACCTTTCTCCCCCTGCCTTCACACACGCACCTCCAATAGGAGGATGCCTGTATCATCTCATCCCGAGATAGTTGAGACACATGATTCATCTCCTTAGTCGTCCTAACATCACTTTATCTATAATGAAGTATACAAAGATTAGGACACTCACTATCCTGTATGCTTATATAAACCTAATCCTTAGGATTGCCTTTCTCTGACTAGAAAGCTGTCTACATGCCAAAACGGAACTGACAGGCTTCTCAGACAAAAACCAAAAGAATTTCAAAGACACTTATCTTTCTCTTGCAAACACCACCTCCTATCCAATGAGCTATGCTCCTTATTAGCCTAACGATCTACATAGATACTTCGTTATATTATTTTATTTTTTTTTATTTGGATAAGCTTCTTAATAGCCTTCAGGGGTAATTAATTTTTAACTAGTTCAGGCACGGTTTATCTTTTTTAAGAGATAATGCTTTATACCTATGTTGCTTACTCTGCCATGCAAACTGTTTAAGTTTTACTGCTGAATGTTTAACTGACTTATTACATAGACTTTTGCAATCTGAGAATCTGCTACTCCCCAGATGTTTATTTTATGTTCTACTCTTGAGGATTTTTATTTTTCAGTTTTTTCATTCTCTCCTCTAATTTCACGATCGTCAGGAGAATGTTCTCACAAAATATGTCATTCACTCACTGTTTAATCCGACCATACACCTCATTTTTCAACTGCTTTTCGCAAATCTGACCCATGCTGTTTTTCTAAATTCAATGAGAAAGTTAATAGGTGGCATTCACAGCACCCTCAGTACACCCATTTCACACATGGATCATCTTCAATCCATGCCATCTTCTTACATCTATCCCATACGTCAGCGGCTCTTGTCCCTTACTGACAGGTTTTTCTATTCTCTACGTTACCATTTGGTCACCTTCCCAAACAGTGGTTTCATTTGTTTGCTTGATTTCTTCACTCAACCCTCTTTTAAAACGCCACTGACCCATTCCGGTACCAGATATCACGAGTGTACACTCGTACATAGCCTAGCGAGCAGGCATCGCTAGTCTCCGGATTACTTAACACTACCTATAACCCCTAACAACACTACACAGGGGTCTTCACAGTTTCCTCACTCCCACAGTCCCGGTCCCTCTCACATCACTCCCTACTCCTGAACAAACTAATCTCATCCTGAATAGAATTTCGTTACTCTCCTAGAGCGCGCCTTCCACACATAATAGCATAAGGCACAAATCCCACTACTGTGCTTTTTCTGCCACACATACACCTGCAACGCGGACTATCTTCAGTAAACACCACTCCAGTATACCACACAACACCTCCCAAATTACAGAATGACACCGGTCTCCCACAATTCTACATCAATTTCTCACCACAACGCCACTATTAAATTAGTCTCGCTCAACGCTAGAGGACTTAATGTCCCTGAGAAACGTACACAAGTCCTCCTTTCTATGCATAAACTCAAGGCAGACATTATATACATCCAAGAAATGCATTTCAAATCGGACTCTATCCCCAAATTCTCCAACTTACACTATCCAACAGCTTTTCACGCTACCAACAAACAATCAAAAACAAAAGGAGTCTCCATCCTTATCTCAAAACGGTGTCCACTCATAATCAAAGACACTCTAGCGGATGAAGATGGACGATTTCTATTTGTCAAAGGTTCACTCTTCGGTAAACCTTTAACCTTAGCAAACATATACGCCCCCAACATTAAACAAGTCCCATTTTTCCGACACACACTGCAATTGCTCGCATCGTTTCAAGAGGGAATTCTATTAACTGGAGGAGATTTTAATGTTCCCTTAAAGCCAATACAAGATACATCTTCGGGTTCCTCCAAATTACCCTTCTCTGCGCTACGAGCAATTAAAAAATGTTTTCAAGATTTGACATTACATGACGCATGGCGTACCTTAAATCCCTCAACTAAAGATTACACTTTTTTCTCCAACCCACACGGACGTTACTCCAGACTTGACTATTTCTTTATTTCACAAAGAGATCTCACCATGCTCAAGAACACCTCCATTGAACCAATGTACATATCAGATCACCACCCGATAACCATGACCTTGGAATTTCCATCCAAACACACTCGTTCACAAATATGGCGCCTTGATCCCTCACTGCTTACAGACATTTCAATAGTGTATTGAATATATATAAAAACGCTGCGCTTAGGACAAGATATAAGGTATGCAGCCCCCCTAAGGAAGACTCCCTAAGGAAACTCCACAAAATGTTTGAAATATATACTGGGGTATGGCGCTCCCTTTAGGATAATGGGATGGTGTGGTAGGGGGGGGGGATGGATGTATGGTTCCTAGCACCTAGAACCAATTTATAACTCCAATTATACCCCTATTGGTGGTACAGAGTACCATCAACCCTAAAAATACAGAAAACCTATTGTGCAGTAGTGTAATCTTCAGTGAGAGATTTCATACCTCATACATGTGGTCACATTAGAAATATATAAAAACCAAACTAAACCATAAATCACACATGTGACCACCCTTAGGTGAAAAAAGAGGGTTAAAGTGCTAAAACCCTTATTATATGTTAGATCTTCACCACCAAGCCAGCGTGTAGTGGCTTGTTCGCAAACACCATACATACACCTTAGAGTATGCCAGTGAACATAGTTCTAGATGTGCAAATAAATAATTTACCCTATGTGTGCAAATCAATTAGTAATAAAGTTATAGTCCATATAGTAATCGAAAAATCTTCAGGTCCAATGTTGAGAATTTCCAAAACTGTGACTGAAGTGCTCTCAGATGATATTAGTGACTTGTTGTGCTCCCCCTCATGGGTCCCCACTCACCGAATCCCGCAACCCCAAAAGGGGCAAACAGCATAGGGTATCACGGCCACAAGCTCCTCTCCACCACGATCATCTGGGGTTTCCGGATTGATCTCCGCTCACTGTGTTGTATTTACGGTATGCTCCCAATGGTTCCCTATTGATGGGCCAGAAATCCAGTGTGTTCCAAACTTCCTGCTTGGCCCAAGCAGGAAGTTTGGAACACACTGGATTTCTGGCCCATCAATAGGGAACCATTGGGAGCATACCGTAAATACAACACAGTGAGCGGAGATCAATCCGGAAACCCCAGATGATCGTGGTGGAGAGGAGCTTGTGGCCGTGATACCTTATGCTGTTTGCCCCTTTTGGGGTTGCGGGATTCGGTGAGTGGGGACCCATGAGGGGGAGCACAACAAGTCACTAATATCATCTGAGAGCACTTCAGTCACAGTTTTGGAAATTCTCAACATTGGACCTGAAGATTTTTCGATTACTATATGGACTATAACTTTATTACTAATTGATTTGCACACATAGGGAAAATTATTTATTTGCACATCTAGAACTATGTTCACTGGCATACTCTAAGGTGTATGTATGGTGTTTGCGAACAAGCCACTACACGCTGGCTTGGTGGTGAAGATCTAACATATAATAAGGGTTTTAGCACTTTAACCCTCTTTTTTCACCTAAGGGTGGTCACATGTGTGATTTATGGTTTAGTTTGGTTTTTATATATTTCTAATGTGACCACATGTATGAGGTATGAAATCTCTCACTGAAGATTACACTACTGCACAATAGGTTTTCTGTATTTTTAGGGTTGATGGTACTCTGTACCACCAATAGGGGTATAATTGGAGTTATAAATTGGTTCTAGGTGCTAGGAACCATACATCCATCCCCCCCCCCTACCACACCATCCCATTATCCTAAAGGGAGCGCCATACCCCAGTATATATTTCAGACATTTCAATAGTGTCTACTTTACAGGACAATCTAAAACTTTATTTCCAGGATAACGATTCCTCAGAAATTTCCCCAATGATAAAATGGGAAGCCCACAAATGCACCATACGGGGAAAACTAATAGCTATCGCTTCTAAGAGAAAACGAGAAAGACAAGCACATATCTCTATCCTTTCCAAACGCATACAGGATTTAGAAAAAATACATAAGAAAACTAGAGCTATCTCCACACTTGAGGAACTTACTCAGGTGAGGACAGAGTTAAAAGAAGTGCTACATAAACAAATAAAACGCAATTACATATTATCACAAAAAATATTCTATGAACACGGTAACAAATCCGGTAAAATTCTAGCCAGAGCCCTCCGTGCAAAAAGATCATCTACAACACTTCATTCCATTAATGACCCTTCGGGTTCTAAAGTAACATCTAATACACTGACAGCAGACCAATTTGTGAATTATTTTTCGCAGCTATATAATATCAATCCACATACACCCATGATAAACAATGATCGTAGAACACGCTTGATTAAAGATTTCCTAGCCCAACGAGGTCTCAAACCCATTTCTGACACAGAAGCATCGCATCTAGAACGTCCCATTTCTAAGGATGAACTAGATATTGTGCTCAAACAACTCAAAACAGGCAAAAGTCCAGGTCCAGATGGCCTAACAGTAGGATACTATAAGGAATTCAGTGCTACGCTTTACCCTCACTTCTTAAATGCTTTCAACTCCCTTTCATATGAGAACCCCCCTCCCAGAGATCTTCTCACGACCCACATAGTGGTTATTCCAAAACCTGATAAAGATCCAAATTTAATTCCCAACTACAGACCAATATCTCTATTAAATGTTGACCTGAAAATATATGCAAAAATTTTGGCTAATAGACTTTTACCCCTTCTCCCTGGCCTTATCTCCTTGGACCAAGTGGGTTTTGTCCCAGGTAGAGAAGCAAGGGACAATACCCTAAAGGCAATCAGTATTCACAAATGGTTGACTTCAAAGAAGCAACCGGGATTTCTTCTTTCCCTTGACGCGGAGAAGGCATTCGACAGGGTAGCCTGAGACTACCTAAAAGAGGTCCTAATACACATTGGCATACGAGATCGCATGCTACAATTTATACTTGCTCTATACTCCACCCCAACAGCCAAAGTCCGGATAAATGGACACCTGTCGAATGCCTTCTCCATATCTAACGGTACAAGACAAGGATGCCCACTCTCTCCGCTTATTTTTGTCTTGGCACTGGAACCATGTCTAACGCATCTAAAAAACAATCCAGACGTTAAAGGAATAACCATCGCAAAATCTACCTATAAATTAGCGGCATTTGCGGATGACATCCTACTATTCCTAAAGGAGCCACACATTTCACTGCCCAATCTCCTCAAAGATCTTACTCTGTTTGAAAATCTCACCTACCTTAAAATTAACTTCGCTAAATCAGAGGCCTTAAATATCACTCTGCCTCCAGACATAGTGATACAATGTCAAAATAATTTCCCCTTCAAATGGAAACCGAGCGCCATTAAATACCTTGGGATCTATATTCCAACCTCCCTAGAAGACTTATACAGCAAAAACTATACTCCCATTATTCAAAATATTCAAAAAGACCTACACACTTGGTCAACGGGTATGTTCTCGTGGTTTGGCAGAATTTCCATTATAAAAATGACCATACTACCAAAATTTCTATACTTGCTTCAAACAATCCCAGTGTCACTACCACAAACTTTTTTCAACTCATACCGCAAATCCTGTATGAAATTCATCTGGAACGATAAGCGACCTAGAATGAGTTTCAACAGAATGACCAGACCCAAAATGAAAGGTGGATTGGGCCTACCGGATCTTCGAAAATATTACTGGGCCTGTCAACTTTCTCGAATAGTGGACTGGAATGTTCACCCTAAAACTAAAGCATGGATTGCAATTGAACAAGCCTTCTCACGAATTCTGCTTCATAATCTACCCTGGATTCACCCCCGTCACATCTCTCCACATTGCAAACAACATCCCCTTATCGGTACAACACTGAATTCCTTTAATAAGACATGTAAACTTTTGCACATTTCCTCCTCTCCAGGACCTCTCACGCCTATCAAACATAACCCAGACTTTCCACCAGGCATTGATGATTCTTTCCTTCAAGGAATAGGATCCCAGACAAAGATGATAGCAGGAGATTTCTTTACTAAGGGGAATATTAAACCGCTTTCCTCATTGAAATCCCAAGAAACGAACCACCAGATCTCTTTCTGGGCATATATGCAACTTAGACATTTTCTCCTTGATCCCCAAAATAGTGCTGCATACTCAAGAAACCAATCACACTTTGAATCCCTTTGCTCTGCCACTGAACCACAACGACACCTGATTTCCACCATGTACTTGAACCTCTTTCTCGAGCATACTCCTAAAAAAAATATAGCTAGTGCAAAGTGGGAAAAAGATCTTTCCATCCATCTCTCTGATAAGGAATGGGAAAAGATATACTCTAATATCCACAAAGGCTCAATTAATGTAACAACTCAAGAAAACGGATATAAGCTTTTCTCCAGATGGTACAAAACGCCTCTCAAGTTACACACCATTAATCCAGAGATCCCATCCAATTGCTGGAGATGTAATGACAAAAACGGATCACTCCTTCACATATGGTGGGACTGCCCTGCGATTTCTATCTTCTGGACTAAAGTTTTTCACCTCACCTCCCAAATCACTTCACTTCAGCTAGATTTCTCTCCTGCCCAAGCCCTCCTACACCACTCTTCCCTACCGATGAAAACTTACCACAAATCCCTAGCACTACATTTAATCAACGCTGCCAAACTCTGTATCCCAGTTCTCTGGAGATCTCCCAACCCACCCACAATCGCAGACTGGTTCAAAAGAATAAACAAAATATCTGAAATGGAGGAACTTGTACATCAAGCACAAGACTCCTATACTAAATACAGGAACATTTGGGCCTGTTGGTTACATTTCCGCACAACATCTGAATATACCCAATTACTCACTTAGGAGACCTCCTCCAGCACATCACACGACACATCATACATCCCAACTGTCTATATCCCTTCCTATAGCCTTGTATGCAACAAAAATTCAGGATGCTACTATATCATTGATCCTACAGATATCATTTTAGAAGTTCTATTATGCTATCCTTCATGGGACATGGTTCTTCTGAAAAGATATTTCTCGTTAGACCCATGGCTGAGCCAGGGACGGGAAAGAACTCTCCCCTACCCTTTTCATATACTTTTCACTATACCTTGACCCACATTTAATCGACACTTGACTATGTTAGGTATCTATTGTTGTATGCTATGATTATAACTCTATCTACAAACATTATCCGACTTCTGGGCACCATGCACCAGGATTATTTTCAAATTCTCACACAGACAAGGTAATTAATGGTTATCCCAAACATAATCCAACGAAAATCTTAGACTCGTATACTAATGCTATCATTGGCGTTTTATTATAATACGGTTTTTGCTCCTCTCTCCTTTTTATTTTTTTTCGCTCCCAAAAGTCAACATGTTTAAAAAATGTTTTCCTTGCTTTGATATATGTGCTTTATATTTTCTGTTTACTCTTATCTGTAATCCCATACGTCCACACCCCAGATGTAATGTGTTTTTCAACAACTTCAAAGTTTTATATTTGAATACTTGTTAAAATTTAACGTTGTACTCTCTGGACTGTTCCCTCTGTATAACACTGTTATCATTTTATCTAAGACCTTAATTTTTCTGTACTACTTTGCTGTATAGATTTAACAAAATAAAAGCTTTCTTGGAAAAAAAAAAAAAAAGAACAAACCTACAGTCCCTGTCTTTCTTGGGACCGCCTGTATACTGGTGTTCAGAATATATAGGGCCTGGGGGCCCCACGCCTTTTCTTTTTTTAATTTGGGTGCGGGGTTCCCCTTAATATCCATACAAGACCCAAAGGGGCTGGGGGGTTACCCATGCCGTTTTTCTCAATAATTTTCATCCATATTGCCGGGACACGACATTACATTATAGCCGCAGGCAGTTTAAATTACTTTTATTCCTTTAGAAATGTCATTTTATGCAGGGACTGTTCTAAACACGGGAAACACGCGCCACTTTACAGGCATACTATAGACACCTCCCAGGTATGATATTTAAAGGAATATTTCACTTTTATTTTTTCACTTTAAGCATCATTAAAATCACTGCTCCCGAAAAAACGGCCGTTTTTAAAACTTTTTTTTGCATTGTTGATACATGTCCCCTGGGGCAGGACCCGGGTCCACAAACCCTTTTTAGGACAATAACCTGCATATTAGCCTTTAAAATTCGCACTTTTGATTTCTCACGTTCGAGTCCCATAGACTTTAACGGTGTTCGGAATTTTGCGCGAACTTTCAGTCCGTTCGCGTGTTCTGGATGCGAACCGAACGGGGGGGGTGTTCGGCTCATCCCTAATGCCAAGCCAGGGACCTAGCAGGTCAGCAGGGGTGACGCTTGAAGAGTATCTGTGAGTGCCAAGCCAGGGACCCAGCAGGGAAAAGGGGGTGACGCCTGGGGAAGATACTGAGCACCAAAATGGAAGAGCGTATGGGATCCAGTGGCTATTGGATCCGAAGTCTAGTGAAAGACTGGGAGTTAGTTGAGTAAAGACCCACAGTGAGTGACTGTGGAGTAAGCGGAGAACTGTTTGTGTTGCCATTACCGTTAGTAACTGCTACAAGATTGTTGCCATAGGAGACAGCGATCCTACCTATACAGAAGTGGTATCTGGCTGGAGGCCTTTACCTGCATAGCTGTCTTCCTATAGAAGTCTCGGAGTCTGCCAATTATCATTGGCAGACTCCGAGGTAGTTGTATTCAACACTGTTTGTGTTGCCAATAGTTGAATACAACTACCGTTAGCAACTGCTACAAGATTGTTGCCATAGGAGACAGCGATCCTACCTATACAGAAGTGGTGTCTGGCTGGAGGCCTTTACCTGTCCATAACTGTCTTCCTATAGAAGTCTCGGAGTCTGCCAATTATCATTGCTTCTACTTAAGGGTGTCCTGACCTTAACCCTTTCTCCCACAGTTCTGTTTAAGAGACAAAAAATCTCTTTGCATTCAAAAAGTGTCTGGCGCCCACCTTTTCATCTTGCAGTACACCCACCATGCCTTGTAACCCACTATACACAGAAGGATGTCAGCTCTCCCTGACTCTGGAGGTCACCATTAGGCCTGTAGAGGTCTCAGACCTTGCTACATTTGGCGCACAACGGTGGGCAAAGGCATTATTCCTACAGCAGTCGCCCATAGCAACTGGCTACAGCTACATCGGGATTTCATCTGGCTCCATGGGAAAGTGGCAAGTAACATCTTTACTTCATATAGACTGTGTTATTGTGCATTCCAACAATGTGGGGAAGAACCAGCATGTCTCTTCGCTCATGGGAGAGTATCAGCCTGGTCCTTTACGCCAGTGCTGCAAGGGTTAAAACAGACTCCATTAAAATTCCATTAAATTCCATTAAAAGGAATGAGGTGGGCCCTGAAGTTCCCAGAAAGTATCTGTACCAATCCTTAGGCAGGGGGTGGAGCCCCTGCTCTGCAGAGGAGGCTAAGGAAATGCTGCCATGTGTGCCTGGTTGTGGGATGGAGAAGATAGCGCAGTTTGGAAGTACTACAGCGGATTGAAAGATGTATGCTCCAGGTGTTGGCCTTGGTCTGAGCGAGCCCAAGGGCACTCTGACTAATACCGGAGTGCGGTATACACCTAAGGGTATTCTTGCCCTGTACACGACTGGAGGCTATGAGGCCTTAAGACTGATCTGTGGGAAGTGTTCCAGCTTTGCCACATATCTGAGGCCTTGGATCATTTGTGGACACTGCAGGGAACCTCTGCTTGAGGTAGTCTCACCACCCCAACCTCCGCGGACACTCCAAGCAGATTGGAACAAGAAGGTCACCGTCCTGGCTGGGAGCGGCATTGAGAGTTCACCTGCTATCACCCGGCTTGTGAGAGAAGCTGCTGCTCTTGTTTCTGTAGCGACTCCAGGACCCAGTGCCTCGAGGCCGGGGTCAGGCCCACCTGCTCTCCTTGATGGCTGAACCACCGGGAAAAAGGATGCCGGAGTTGAGTAAGCCTGCAAAGGGTGATAGTGGTGTCCCAGTGGGGGAGGGGATACCTGTGGCCATTAAGGGAGACAATGCAGTTGTGCCAAACAGTCAGCTCCACGCGCAACTATCTACCGGCTGAAGAATGCTTCACTATCTCTGATTTGGATGTCCCATCCGATCGGGTCTCTGAACTGTTTTCAGACACATTATCATGGACTGGGAAGTGGACTGATAGTGATGAGGAGCAATTGTGTGGTTTGAGGGAGGATGAAGTTCCCTCTGTGCCAGTGGCTAGTATCAAGGTTGAATTGTCTGCCAGTGCAGCTCCCTTCTTGTGCATTGCTAAGTCCTTTGAGGAGTATCGTTGGGCGAGATGGGTTCCTAAAGTTGCATTGAACAAACCAATCCCATTGATTAAGTCTGATTGCAAGCCAGATACTGTTGCCGGATACCCAGTTCAACGTGCACCAGCTGCACGGGTCTTAACCGGGTATGTAGACCCTAAAACCCCGGCCTCGAGGCACTGGGTCCTGGAGTCGCTACAGAAACAAGACACAGCGCGTATTTATTAAGAAAGTGGCTGAGGAGTATGGGTATCTGTATCCCTATATACCAGCTCATTTAGAGGAAGAGATTCAGGACAAGGAAACACAATGGGTTGATAAAGCTGTGCAGAGTTTTCTTCGGATCCCTTTGCGGGTGGATTTCCAAAAGTTGTCACCCAAGATAGCTGAGAGATATAGCTCAGTATTGCAAACCTGGAGCTATGGTCGCAAAATTGACTCAGTGTGGTTGTTAACCACTTGCCGACCGCCGCACGACTATATACGTCGACAGAGCGGCACGGGCAGGCAAAAGGACTTACAGGTACGTCCTTGCCTGCCCGCGGGTGGGGGGTCCGATCGGACCCCCCCGGTGCCTGCGGCGGTCGGCAAATCTTCCCCGGCGATCGGTGGTGAGGGGGAGGCCATCCATTCGTGGCCCCCCCCTCGCGATCGCTCCCAGCCAATGGGATCATTTCCCTGCCTCTGTATTGTACACAGAGGCAGAGGAAATGATGTCATCTCTCCTCGGCTCGGTATTTTCCGTTCCGGGCCGAGGAGAGAAGACTGCAATGTGAGTGCACAACACACACACACACACAGTAGAACATGCCAGGCACACAAAACACCCCGATCCCCCCCCCGATCGCCCCCCGATCCCCCCCCCAATCACCCCCCCCCCCTGTCACAAACTGACACCAAGCAGGTTTTTTTTTTTTTTCTGATTACTGTATTGGTGTCAGTTTGTGACAGTTACAGTGTTAGGGCAGTGAGTGTTAGGCCCCCTTTAGGTCTAGGATACCCCCCTAACCCCCCCTAATAAAGTTTTAACCCCTTGATCACCCCCGTCACCAGTGTCGCTAAGCGATCATTTTTCTGATCGCTGTATTAGTGTCGCTGGTGACGCTAGTTAGTGAGGTAAATATTTAGGTTCGCCGTCAGCGTTTTATAGCGACAGGGACCCCCATATACTACCTAATAAATGTTTTAACCCCTTGATTGCCCCCTAGTTAACCCTTTCACCACTGATCACTGTATAACCGTTACGGGTGACGCTGGTTAGTTTGTTTATTTTTTATAGTGTCAGGGCACCCGCCGTTTATTACCGAATAAAGATTTAGCCCCCTGATCGCCCGGCGGTGATATGCGTCGCCCCAGGCAGCGTCAGATTAGCGCCAGTACCGCTAACACCCACGCACGCAGCATACGCCTCCCTTAGTGGTATAGTATCTGTACGGATCAATATCTGATCCGTTCAGATCTATACTAGCGTCCCCAGCAGTTTAGGGTTCCCAAAAACACAGTGTTAGCGGGATCAGCCCAGATACCTGCTAGCACCTGCGTTTTGCCCCTCCGCCCGGCTCGGCCCAGCCCACCCAAGTGCAGTATCGATCGATCACGGTCACTTACAAAACACTAAACGCATAACTGCAGCGTTCGCAGAGTCAGGCCTGATCCCTGCGATCGCTAACAGTTTTTTTGGTAGCGTTTTGGTGAAATGGCAAGCACCAGCCCCAGGCAGCGTCAGGTTAGTGCCAGTAGCGCTAACACCCACGCACCGTACACCTCCCTTAGTGGTATAGTATCTGAACGCATCAATATCTGATCCGATCAGATCTATACTAGCGTCCCCAGCAGTTTAGGATTCCCAAAAACGCAGTGTTAGCGGGATCAGCCCAGATACCTGCTAGCACCTGCGTTTTGCCCCTCCGCCCGGCCCAGCCCAGCCCACCCAAGTGCAGTATCGATCGATCACTGTCACTTACAAAACACTAAACGCATAACTGCAGCGTTCGCAGAGTCAGGCCTGATCCCTGCGATCGTTAACAGTTTTTTTGGTAGCGTTTTGGTGAACTGGCAAGCGCCAGCGGCCTAGTACACCCCGGTCGTAGTCAAACCAGCACTGCAGTAACACTTGGTGACGTGGCGAGTCCCATAAGTGCAGTTCAAGCTGGTGAGGTGGCAAGCACAAGTATTGTCCCGCTGCCACCAAGAAGACAAACACAGGCCCGTCGTGCCCATAATGCCCTTCCTGCTGCATTCGCCAATCCTAATTGGGAACCCACCACTTCTGCAGCGCCCATACTTCCCCCATTCACATCCCCAACCAAATGCAGTCGGCTGCATGAGAGGCATTTTCTTTATGTCCTCCCGAGTACCCCTACCCAACGAACCCCCCCAAAAAAGATGTTGTGTCTGCAGCAAGCGCGGATATAGGCGTGACACCCGCTATTATTGTCCCTCCTGTCCTGACAATCCTGGTCTTTGCATTGGTGAATGTTTTGAACGCTACCATTCACTAGCTGAGTATTAGCGTAGGGTACAGCATTGCACAGACTAGGACACACTTTCACAGGGTCTCCCAAGATGCCATCGCATTTTGAGAGACCCGAACCTGGAACCGGTTACAGTTATAAAAGTTACAGTTACAAAAAAAGTGTAAAAAAAAAAAAACACAAACAAAAATATAAAATAAAAAATAATAGTTGTCGTTTTATTGTTCTCTCTCTATTCTCTCTATTGTTCTGCTTTTTTTTACTGTATTCTATTCTGCAATGTTTTATTGTTATTATGTTTTATCATGTTTGCTTTTCAGGTATGCAATTTTTTATACTTTACCGTTTACTGTGCTTTATTGTTAACCATTTTTTTGTCTTCAGGTACAGCATTCACGACTTTGAGTGGTTATACCAGAATGATGCTTGCAGGTTTAGGTATCATCTTGGTATCATTCTTTTCAGCCAGCGGTCGGCTTTCATGTAAAAGCAATCCTAGCGGCTAATTAGCCTCTAGACTGCTTTTACAAGCAGTGGGAGAGAATGCCCCCCCCCCCATTGTCTTCCGTGTTTTTCTCTGGCTCTCCTGTCTCAACAGGGAACCTGAGAATGCAGCCGGTGATTCAGCCAGCTGACCATAGAGCTGATCAGAGACCAGAGTGGCTCCAAACATCTCTTTGGCCTAAGAAACCGGAAGCTACGAGCATTTTATGACTTAGATTTCGCCGGATGTAAATAGCGCCATTGGGAAATTGGGGAAGCATTTTATCACACCGATCTTGGTGTGGTCAGATGCTTTGAGGGCAGAGGAGAAATCTAGGGTCTAATAGACCCCAATTTTTTCAAAAAAGAGTACCTGTCACTACCTATTGCTATCATAGGGGATATTTACATTCCCTGAGATAACAGTAAAAATGATTAAAAAAAAAAAAAATGAAAGGAACAGTTTTAAAATAAGATAAAAAAGCAAAAAAATAATAAAGAAAAAAAAAAAAAAAAAAAAAAAAAGCACCCCTGTCCCCCCTGCTCTCGCGCTAAGGCGAACGCAAGCGTCGGTCTGGCGTCAAATGTAAACAGCAATTGCACCATGCATGTGAGGTATCACCGCGACGGTCAGATCGAGGGCAGTAATTTTAGCAGTAGACCTCCTCTGTAAATCTAAAGTGGTAACCTGTAAAGGCTTTTAAAGGCTTTTAAAAATGTATTTATTTTGTTGCCACTGCACGTTTGTGCGCAATTGTAAAGCATGTCATGTTTGGTATCCATGTACTCGGCCTAAGATCATCTTTTTTATTTCATCAAACATTTGGGCAATATAGTGTGTTTTAGTGCATTAAAATGTAAAAAAGTGTGTTTTTTCCCAAAAAAATGCGTTTGAAAAATCGCTGCGCAAATACTGTGTGAAAAAAAAAATTAAACACCCACCATTTTAATCTGTAGGGCATTTGCTTTAAAAAAATATATAATGTGTGGGGGTTCAAAGTAATTTTCTTGCAAAAAAAAATAATTTTTTCATGTAATCAAAAAGTGTCAGAAAGGGCTTTGTCTTCAAGTGGTTAGAAGAGTGGGTGATGTGTGACATAAGCTTCTAAATGTTGTGCATAAAATGCCAGGACAGTTCAAACCCCCCCCAAATGACCCCATTTTGGAAAGTAGACACCCCAAGCTATTTGCTGAGAGGCATGTCGAGTCCATGGAATATTTTATATTGTGACACAAGTTGCGGGAAAGAGACAAATTTTTTTTTTTTTTTTTTTTTTTGCACAAAGTTGTCACTAAATTATATATTGCTCAAACATGCCATGGGAATATGTGAAATTACACCCCAAAATACATTCTGTTGCTTCTCCTGAGTACGGGGATACCACATGTGTGAGACTTTTTGGGAGCCTAGCCGCGTATGGGACCCCGAAAAACAAGCACCGCCTTCAGGCTTTCTAAGGGCGTAAATTTTTGATTTCACTCTTCACTGCCTATCACAGTCTCGGAGGCCATGGAATGCCCAGGTGGCACAAACCCCCCCCAAATGACCCCATTTTGGAAAGTAGACACCCAAAGCTATTTGCTGAGCGGTATAGTGAGTATTTTGCAGACCTCACTTTTTGTCACAAAGTTTTGAAAATTAAAAAAAGAAAAAAAAAATTTTTTTTTTTGTCTTTCTTCATTTTCAAAAACAAATGAGAGCTGCAAAATACTCACCATGCCTCTCAGCAAATAGCTTGGGGTGTCTACTTTCCAAAATGGGGTCATTTGGGGGGGGTTTGTGCCACCTGGGCATTCCATGACCTCCGAAACTGTGATAGGCAGTGAAGAGTGAAATCAAAAATGTACACCCTTAGAAATCCTGAAGGCGGTGATTGGTTTTCGGGGTCCCGTACGCGGCTAGGCTCCTAAAAAGTCCCACACATGTGGTATCCCCGTACTCAAGAGAAGCAGCAGAATGTATTTTGGGGTGCAATTCCACATATGCCCATGACCTGTGTGAGCAATATATCATTTAGTGACAACTTTGTGCAAAAAAAAAAAAAAAAAAATAATAAATTGTCACTTTCCCGCAACTTGTGTCAAAATATAAAATATTCCATGGACTCAACATGCCTCTCAGCAAATAGCTTGGGGTGTCTACTTTCCAAAATGGGGTCATTTGGGGGGGGTTTGTGCCATCTGGGCATTTTATGGCCTTCAAAACTGTGATAGGTAGTGAGGAGTAAAATCAAAAATGTACGCCCTTAGAAATCCTGAAGGCAGTGGTTTTCGGGGCCCCGTATGCGGCTAGGCTCCCAAAAAGTCCCACACATGTGGTATCCCCATACTCAGGAGAAGCAGCTAAATGTATTTTGGGGTGCAATTCCACATATGCCCATGGCCTGTGTGAGCAATATATCATTTAGTGACAACTTTTTGTAATTTTTTTTTTTTTGTCATTATTCAATCACTTGGGACAAAAAAAATGAATATTCAATGGGCTCAACATGCCTCTCAGCAATTTCCTTGGGGTGTCTACTTTCCAAAATGGGGTCATTTGTGGGGGTTTTGTACTGCCCTGCCATTTTAGCACCTCAAGAAACGACATAGGCAGTCATAAATTAAAGGCTGTGTAAATTCCAGAAAATGTACCCTAGATTGTAGGCGCTATAACTTTTGCGCAAACCAATAAATATACACTTATTGACATTTTTTTTACCAAAGACATGTGGCCAAATACATTTTGGCCTAAATGTATGACTAAAATTGAGTTTATTGGATTTTTTTTAGAACAAAAAGTAGAAAATATCATTTTTTTTCAAAATTTTCGGTCTTTTTCCATGTATAGCGCAAAAAATAAAAACGGCAGAGGTGATCAAATACCATCAAAAGAAAGCTCTATTTGTGGGAAGAAAAGGACGCAAATTTCGTTTGGTTACAGCATTGCATGACCGCGCAATTAGCAGTTAAAGCGACGCAGTGCCAAATTGTAAAAAGTGCTCTGGTCAGGAAGGGGGTAAATCCTTCCGGGGCTGAAGTGGTTAAGGTTAAGATTAAGAGCTTCAATAGAGCTCAAGGTTATCTGCTGCTGTCTCTAATTGGAAAGTGTGGATATGCATGCATATAAAAGTAAAACTCTCTAAGACACGCTCACAGCAGGATTACTTGTTACACTTCTGATTTATTCAAGGCAGTGCTAATGTTTTATACACAAAAATACGTCATTGCTATGTTAGTCTAATAGGTACATCTCATTGGTTAAGATAGAAAAGAAGATAGAGAATCTTCATAACGAGGTTTGGCTGTCCCTGGTTTTATCTTCAGTTCCGCGTTCTTCTGATGTGTGGGAGAACAGAGGATGGGGCTATGTACAGTAAGACTGGAAAGAGGGGGTGTGAGGATCCTCAAAGCAGATGAGTACTGTTGAATGGAGACTTGTTACTTGTATTGATTGGAGGCCATTTATATAAAAAGATGTACATCAATTGTCCCATTGCCTTAAGGTAAGGGGCCACCTGTTACTTGTGTGTGTTTTTGCATGAAGAGGACGGACACACTCTTTCTCTTTCGGCACCCCACTGGCTGTTTTGTTACACATCGAACTTTAAAGAAGCCAATCACTTTATGGTCTACCTCTGTGTTTTTACTGTGACACACGTCTGGTGTGTGTAAGGACATATTCAGGATTTATGTGATAAGGGCGAGAGGGTCTGGGAAGTGACCAATACATACGCCACATACTCACCTTGCACTTTTTTGCGCTGTTTGCAACATTTTGTATGATTTTGCACATATTTTGCTTATTTGCACTATATTAAATATTATATATGTGACACACGTCTGGTGTGTATAAGGACATATCCAGGATCTATGTGATGGAGGCAATAGGGTCCGGGAGGTGACCAATATATACGCCAGATATTCATCTTGCACTTTTTGTGTTGTTTGCACCGTTTCCAATACTTTGCTTGATTTTGCACAATTTTGCTTATTTGCACTATATTGTATACTTTATATGTCATTTGGTTATTTTATGCAAAAGGAATTGTTTTTGATCCCTGTAAGTTCACAGTATTTGTTTGCACAGGCAGACATATTTATAGAACATTCTTATTTATTTTTTGTTTTTCACATCAGCACAATAGCACTTTAAGTTTTTGCACAAGCTCCTACGCATGCATGAGGATTGATTATGCTTATTCCCTGCATGCTTAGTATTGCTACATTGGACACATATTGATGATTATAGCACGTGAAAGTGTTCTACAGGTTACACACCGTGTACATTGGTACTGTCTATCTATATATGATTTCACAGTTTTATGTATTAAGTTTACACTGTTATAGGGTATTATACCCCGTTATTTTATTAGGTCAGCGCAGCACCCACTTTTTATATTTTTACCTATGTTAAGAAGTGCGGTCCCTTGCACCATGGACTGGCTGCTTGTTGCCTGATTGCAGCCATGCCTCCTGTCTCCAGAGTTGTTCCTGAGAAGAAGGGAAACTGCTGGGAAATGTTGTTCTACCCCGAGTGAAAAATAATTGATGGACATTGGGGCTTCAAAGACTCTGGGGTGTTTAGTTAGTTAGGCAAAAAAAGTTGTGGCAAAGGGGCAAGTTCTTACCTTACAATTTGAACCAGGATTGTTTCCATATGCTGGCCACCAGGTGGCGTGAGCCGTGCCAGCCTGAGTGAGCCCTTATTCACATTATGCACTTATTTGATAAGAAATTCTAAGAAAGTTTTTTTTCAGTAAGATAGCTATGAAAAGGGGTGGCACCCTCAGATGAGGGTGGGGCCCAATTTGACCTGTATATGTGTTTAGATATAGAGATCCTTGTTGCTTAGGTATATTATAGGGTGTATTTACACTGCTTTGCTGCTCTCAGCTGAGGGTAATTAACGTTTACGCAAGATTCACTTATGTATATATTGCACTGTGTTATCATAGGGATGTCTATTTTTTTGCTGTCTATTTCTCTCTTTCAGGTGTTCCTGCACCCACTGCATCTTCCTTGGACAAGGAGAGACAGTGATTCGACATGGATAGCAATGCTAACCTTTTATGTCCCCCGTAACTGTATATATTAGAAAGATAGTTAGCATATAAGGCTACTGTTTATATTTCCTCTTTTATATTGTGGTACGCCACATGTAAAATTGTATATATTATCTGCTATTTATATGCCCTTGTGTGAAATGCCACTTGCCTATGTATACACACTGTTGTTTATTTTATGTGGTACGCCACATGACTTGTTATATTTTTCTTCTTTTCCTGTTTCCCCAGCCATCCCAGTTTTTGTGAGGACATTCGCTCTCAGGCTTAAGAGTTCAAATTATTTTTCTGCAAACTCCGAGACGTAGTTTTCCTAGGCAGGGGAGGATGTAGCGCTCTTATGTTTAGGCAGCTATCAAATTCAGTTGCTAGGCGATAGTTGCCTTGGCCAATTGTTAGGAGTTCAATTGATTCCTCTCTAAATCTGGACTTGTTGCACCCTTTCTCTTCTGTCACTGGGTGGCACTTTGCTAGTAACAATAGATAAGACAGGGGCTTTGCAAGCTCGGATATGAACAGATGGGGTGTCTCAACCAATGGGCAGGGATGTTCTTTGGTGCCTTGGCCTGCTGGAAGAGCCTATTTATTTGGGTGGAGTCAGGTGATCAGGGTTCTGTGTGACCCGGACGGCTGTCTGGGTGGACGTGTGATGTGCTGCCCCAGGGTGCTAGGCCGGAAGCCTGAGGCCTATCCTGGGGATGTTTAGCTGCTATGCTGCCTGAGGGCCTTTCCAGGAGTGGGAGAGCAGTGTAGGGTTGGGACTGCGGGCTTGTAGTCAACCAGAAGTAGGGGACCTTGCTACAAAAGTATGCTGAGCTGCTTTAAAAAAACAACCCTAAGTAACAGGTAAAATCAACTAGTGGGTAGTCAATCTAGGTTCACATCTATGCAGTTGATGCATTTTTCAGGCATGTTTTGTGGTGCGTTTTGTGTTTTTTAACCCGCGTTTTTGCATGCATTCTTCATGCATCTTGTGTGTGTGTTTTTTTTATGTTACTTTAAAAACACTGTAAATAGCTGAGATGAGTCATCAGCTGTCAGCAAGAACAAAACAGCGTGGGGTCTCCCCCCAAATTCATACCAGACTCTTATCCAAGCATGCACCCTGGCAGGCTGCATGCCCTCAACATGAGGGGGTGCTTTTGGGAGGGTTGCTTTTTGTTTTTCGCTACCTCCGCTGATGTCTTCTTTTACCGCTGATGTCTTCCTCTTCTGCTGCTGCTACCACCCCGCTGAAAGTGGTGACGTCACCCTGAGACCCACGCCCCCTAGTGATGTCACAAACCTGGACATGATGGGTCCATGATGTCACAAGAGGGCCTGGGTCTCAGGGTGATGTCACTGCATGACCACGCCCCATAGCTACATAAGAACTGTCAGACACTGGAGCTGACAGAATGGCGGGAGCCAGCGTCGGCAGAGGAAGAGGAGAAAGAAGACTTTGGGGTTGATTTATTAAAACTGGAGAGTGCAAAGTCTGGTGCAGCTCTGCATAGAAACCAATCAGCTTACAGGTTTTATTGTCAAAACTTAATTGAAAAAGCTGAAGTTAGAAGTTGATTGGCTCTCATGTACAGCTACACCAGATTATGCACACTCTGGTTTTAGTAAATCAACCCCATATTGATTGACATTAGAGCTACGATGAAAACATTCCTAATTTTTAATAAAGGGCTTGTCAAAAACTGTCTCTTGTTTTTTGTAACACTACACTACTTTTTTTTTTCTTAAAGGGGGCTTCCAGATTCCAATAAGCCCCCTGCCCGCAAACCCCCACAGGGTTGTGGGGAAGAGGCCCTTGTCCCCATCAACATGGGGACAAGGTGCTTTGGGATGGGGGCAGAGCCCCCCCTGCCCCAAAGCACACCTTCATGTTGAGGGCAAGCAGCCTGGTGTGGTTTAGCCCGCTCGTCCCCTCCCTTTTATGACCTATATACAGAGTTTTTAAAGAGGGATAAAAAAATTGCATCAAAAATGAAACACTTTGGTTTCAGGTGTGAGTCAACTGAAGTCTTTTACACGCAAAACGCAATCTGCTGCGGAAAAAAGTCAGCGACCCTTTCCAAAAACGCACCAGCTCAAAAACGCATAGATGTGAGCGTGTACCATAGGAAACCATGTTAAATGGACTGTAGTGTGTATCTGCAAAACAGAAAACGTACAAAGGGAGGAGATTGGTTCCTCTACATGCCTACCATGCCACACCCCCCATCCAGGTCTTGCTGTCCCCCTGTGTGCTTTCCTGCCCCCCTCATCCCCCTGCAGTGCTGTCGGGTTCCCACCCCCCTCTCTTGCCAGCTGCTGCAGAGGATGTGTAAGGATGGAGAGCGGGGAAGGGGCAGGTAAATATGTCATTTACAGTCCACTTCCTTGTCTTGATGGACAGAGTCAGTGATTGGTACCGATCACTGACTCTGTCCATTCATTACTGAAGCATAGTAGACTATGTTTACTATGTTTCCGTTTGTGAATGAATGGTAAGCTTTGTACATACCTATTCCTGTCCATTCATTCTTTGCAGCTGAGGTTACAGAGATGGAGATTGAGGACTGTGTTTTCAATCTCCTTTTTCTGTCCCAAAAGTGAAACATCAGCGGTCTGTTTAGACCCCCAATATTTCACCAAAGCCCCCAACAGGGCTCCTAAAAAATGGTTAAAAAATTATAAAAAAAATAAAATTGTAAAAAAAAAAAATTAAACAAAATGGTAATAAATATATAACAAAAAAATAAAAAACTACTGACACCAGTGGTGGAGCTACTACATTGCACTTGTGACCGGGCCCTGGCGTTCTGCTCCTGGGCTCGGAGGGAAGGGCCCCGGCCAGCCCTTTATGTTTTTTTGCACTGGGGCCATGAAGTTTCTAGTTACGCCTCCGGCTACAAACATAGGACAGATCGAAATACCATAATTTGTGACCAAAAGTACCTAACTTTATCACAGTTCCAAACCATGTGCAAGAAGTTACCTGTTTCTATCTCGCACTTATAACAAGTAGGGAATCCCTCCTGTGCATTTGGAACAGACATTGTGGGTTGTAGTAAACCCTGTGTAAGTATCGTAATTGAATGAGCCTGTCTCTAGCTGAGATCACCGAAACCAGAGTGGGAATTGAACAACTCCTGGCAGTTTTCTGTAGAGAGATCAGGTATATCAATTAGCCAGCGTAATTGCATTTCTCCATGAGAAAGGAGCAATATGTAGAGATAAGGCGTGTATGGTCTGGAGGGAGGAGGGCCTGCTCAAGTTTGGAAAGAGTAAGACAAAAAGGAAAATATTTGGCCGGATTTTAGAGGCAACTAAGAATGCATTGCTTTCATTTCATTTTCACGGATTTGGGAATAGAGTGATTTTGCTATTTTTTTGGAATGAATAAATTGAGCATTACAAAGTCCAAATTGCACCTCTACAGCATGCCTGAGTTGCAAATATCAAAAAGTGCCAAAGGGAAAAGATCTGCAACTCTTGGTGCAACTGTGAAAAGGTTTTAACAGTCCCTCCATCATGCAGTTGGTGTAAATACATCACTCCCTGTCTTGCCCACCACAGACCAACAGGAAGGGAGAAAAATGGTGTAGTCTGGGATTATACCATAGAGGTTGATTGGGTGAATGCAAGTGGGCAGATTCAGCCAATAAATTCAGACCACGACTGTATATCTTTTGTGATTGCTGTAGTGGCAGTGTTAAAGTGATTGTAAAGGCTTGCTTTTTTTTTTTTTAAATAACAAACATGTTATACTTCCCTCCACTGTGAAGTTGGTTTTGCACAGAGCAGCCCAGACCCTCTTCTTCTCGGGTCCCTTATTGCTGCTCCTAGTCCCTCCCTCCTTTGAGTGCCCCTCAGCCAGCAGCTTGTTAAATGTTGTCACCCAAGCCGAGTCAGAGCTCTATGTATCCATTCAGACACAGAGCCCTGACCTGGCCCCGCCCCCTCTCTCCCCTGATTGGCCTACTGACTTTGACTGACAGCTGCAGGAGCCAATAGTGCCGCTGCTCTGTCTCAGCCAATCAGGAGAGGTATACTGGATGGCTGAGGGGATCGTGGACATTGCTGGAGAGAGAAAGAGGTCAGGTAGGTAATTGGGGGGGGGGTGCTGGGGAGGCTGCTACACACAGAAGATTTTTTATCTTAATGCATAGAATGCATTAAGAAAAAAATCCTTCTGCCTTTACAACTCCTTTAAAGGAGCCCCTATAAATAAGATTGGTTAAGGTTTCATAGGAGGAGACTGTGGCCACCTGCGTGGCAATTTTTGAGCCATGATTCCGATCAAAAACTTATGGCAATGTATACCTAGGGTACACGGGATGTAAACAAATGTGCATCTATTTACATCTGGGTCTGTTCCGGTTGGTTGGTCAGAATGCAATAAATTTGCATCCAGATTATTTTTTGCCGACCTGAATAGAAAGAAACAGATAAAAATGGACTCACATCTGTTTACATCCAGCTTCACCTAGGGATTACAAAGATTTATTATTCCTCCATGTTGTGAACCAGAATCAGAACGGACACTTATGTGACATATGTGCCACCCATTTCCATTCTGACCTGACTCAGCAGGGGATCATTAAGGAACTGGTTCAAAGGTAGAAGAGAGGAAATGAGGACCAGAAATGAGAAAGAAACTGATACTCTCTTGGAATGTCATAGACCTGTCTTTACCTTTTCGCATCGCCTTGGGTATTTAGGATCTTCTTCCCTGCACCTGCATCCTTACTGTTTAAGCCAAGGAACACACCTTTCCGTATGACTAAGCTAAAAGTCAAAAATTTGCCAGTACATTTGATGTTTTGACAAATGTCGTCCAAAAGTACTTCTAAAGAAGTTTGCCTTCAATATTTGATTTTGGAACGAATAGACTTTCCAGAATTAAAACCACATTGCCTGTTAGAAATTTGTTAATTGGAGAAAAAATGTCCATCTTGCTCCTTCAAACTTTCTTATCACTGTGGTCCAAAAGAAACATCGATTGGACCCCACTAACCATTAGAAAACCAAACAAATGTTCTTAAAATTAACATTTTTAAACAAATTTCTTCTAGTGTGTGATCAGCTGTGGTGGCTGAGCAATGCACCTTTTTACTGTGTCAATGGACGCAGCAGCGGGACTCAGGAGCGAGCCAGCATAGGTGCCCCCATGGAAAGCGTCATTCTGTGGGAGCACCCAATGAAAGGAGGGGCCTGGAACACCGCCAGGGGACCCCAAAAGAAGAGGATCAGGGCTGCTCTGTTCAAAGCCATTGCACAGAGCAGGTAAGTATAGGTTTGTTATTTTTATAAAAAAAGCAATCGAAGATTTAAAATCACTTTATAACATTGATATGTTACTTCTACAGTATACAGTATAACTCTTTACCACCAAAACCATTTAGCACTGCATCTAATACATTTTTGTATGTCTAATAGCAAAACTGAACAGTAGAATTTTCCACAATGCTGAGTCTGTGTATGTTGCAACACTAGATTTAATATTAGGCTTCGCCAGGTTTGGCATAAATGAAAAATACTGTATGACACTGTGTCATTAATTCATTGAAATATGCCTGAGGCGAAATTGCAGTAAACTCATGACAAATCTTGGCAATTCAAACTGAGCTTGTCAAAAAAAAAAAAATTACATAAGGTTACTTTCAAAACTGATGATCAGCAAATCAAAAGCCCCTTAAGTTTTAAAAATGTTTATTTTCTGAAGGTTTGCTGTGGCCCCAACTTCTTCATCCTCCACATTTACCATATAACGCGATGGAAAGCCTTGTTGTCCAATAATGAGGCTAAAAGGGTAACTCAACTTTCGTGGGAAAAAATAGCAAATAATGAATGAAATGAAAAATAATATAGCGTATACAATTGCGACCCAAGTCATATTGTAATTGAATATTATTACTCTCTATAGGAAATCACGTCTAACGGAATGCAGAACTTGCAAATTTCTTTATTAGAGCACTGCAGGTGCAGCAGCTGGTTGATAATCATGAAACCACTCCCATTAGATTCACTTACCAAATGGACACAGACAAACACAAAGAGATCTCTTCAGAAAACAAAAGGTATTAATCTGCAACAAAGTTTGTTAACCACTTGCCGCCCACCATATAGCAGAATGACGGCAGCAAAGTGGTTTCAATACCCTGACTGGGCGTCATATGACGTCCTCAGGATATTAAGCCGCTGCGCGCCCCTGGGAGCGAGCATCGCAGCGATCGTTGTTGTGATGATTCAGTCTGACACACCGAAACTCCGATCTACGTAAAGAGTCTCTGATGGAGACTCTTTACCACGTGATCAGCCATCACGGCTGATCACAATGTAAATAGGAAAAGCAGGTGATCGGCTTTTCCTCACTCGCGTCTGACAGACACGAGTAGAGGAGAGCCTATCGGCTGCTCTCCTGACAGGGGGGGTCTTTGCTGATTGTTTATCAGCACAGCCCCCCCTCGGATCCCGCCCAGGACCACCATCATGCCGCCCAGGACCACCAGGATGGCCATCCACACTGGACCACCAGGTATGCCCCCCTAGACCCCCAGAGAAATGCTAATCTGTGCCCAGGCAGCTGCCAATCAGTGCCCACTCACAATGCCTACCACTGCCAGTGCCACCGGGGATGCCTATCAGTGCCGCATATCAGTGCCCATCAGTGCCAGGTATCAATGCCCATCAGTGCCCAGCAGTGCCGCCTATCAGTGCCCAGCAGTGCCACCTATCAGTGCCCATCAGTGCCGCCTATCAATGCCACCCATAAGTACCCATCTTTGCAGCCTTTCAGTGCCCATCAGTGCCACCCATGAGTGCCCATCAGTGCCGCCTATCAATGCCCATCAGTGCTGCATATCAGTGTCGCCTACCAGTGCCCATCAGTGCCGCATATCAGTGCCCATCTTCAGTGTCCGTCAGTGCCTGCTCATTGGTGCTGCCTTATCAGTGCCCATCAGTAAAAGAGAAAACTTACTTATTTACAAAATTTTATAACAGAAACAAAAGCAAAACTTTTATTTTTTTCAAAATTTTCGGTCTTTTTTTATTTGTTTAGCAAGAGATAAAAACCGCCGAGGTGATCAAATACCACCAAAAGAAAGCTCTATTTATGGGAACAAAATGATAAAAATGTAGTTTGGGTACAGTGTTGGATGACCGCGCAATTGTCATTCAAACCGCGACAGTGCTGAAAGCTGAAAATTGGTCTGGGCAGGAAGGTGTATAAGTGCCCTGTATTGAAGTGGTTAAAATCCTTGTAAAGTGCATAGATCAACCAGAGGGGAATGTTTTTTTCTCAACAAAAGTTACTCTTTAACCACTTAAGGCCCAGAAGGATTTACCCCCTTAATGACCAGGCCATTTTTTGCAATACGGCACTGCGTCGCTTAAACTGACAATTGCGCGGTCATGCGACATTGTACACAAACAAAATTTATGTGCTATAAACAAAAAAAGAGCGACAATTTTGAAAAAAACACAATATTTTTACTTTTTGCTATAATAAATATCCACAGAAAAAATTTCTTCATCAGTTTAGACCAATATGTATTCTTCTACATATTTTTGGTAAAAAAAAATAAAATCATCGCAATAAGCGTATATTGATTGGTTTGGTGAAAAAGTTATAGCGTCTACAAAACAGAGGATATATTTATTGCATTTTTATTATTAACTTTTTTTTTTACTAGTAATGGCGGTGATCAGTGATTTTTAGCGGAACTGCGACATTGCGGTGGACAGATCGGACACTTTTGACACTTTTTTGGCACCATTGACATTTATACAGCGATCAGAGCTAAAAATAGCCACTGATTACTGTATAAAGGTCACTGGCAGGGAAGGGGTTAACACTATGGGGCGATAAAGGGGTTAAGTGTTCCCTAGGGAGGTGTTTCTATCTGTGGGAGGAGTGTACTGACTGGCAGTATAGAGAGATCACTGTTCCTGATTACTAGGAACAGCAGATCTCTCTCTACTTCCCTGACAGAACGGGGATCTGTCTGTTTACATTGACAGATCCCCGTTCTGGCTCTCTGAGGAGCGATCGCAAGTCGCAGGCGGACATCGTGGCCGGTGACCACGTGCATTGGCTCCGGCGCCGCGGGTGGCCCCTAGAGCTCTTAAACCGGCTGACATACACTTACGGCATTTCGTGCAGCCATGCCAACCTGCCGCAGTATAATGACAGTGGCTAGTCAGCAAGCGGTTAAAGTAGAACTTTAGGCAAAACTTTTTTTTTTTTATTTTGGATAGAGCAAGGGAGGGTTATAACTTCTGTCAGATTTTTTTTTCGCCATCTGTGTCCTATTTAGTAGATTATCCGCCGCATCCTGTCCCATAGCCAAACAGGAAGGGAGAGGAAATCCCTGCAAGTTAAAGGACTTTCTTGGGGACCCCCATGTCACCAGAACTAGTGTCCCCATTGGAAGATTACCCCTCTATTACTTTTCTGGGGACAACCCAAAATTTTCACTTTCATTGATATTGTGCCCCTGTTTCGTCACATATGGCGACCCATCACATTTGGCTACGGAAGTGACGATCCACTTAGAAATTTTGCACTGCGCATGCGTAACTTGCCGATATGCATTCCAAACGTTTTTACAACAATACGGAGCAGTGAAACCATGAGATAATGTCACGGAAGTGATGTTACAGACAAGCTCTTCTTCTGTATAATTATTCATTGTAAGACACCACTTTGCAGCGGGGCCCCTTGCGAGCTCGCTTCGCTCGCCATGCTTCGGGCACGGCCTCGCTTTGCTTGGCATAATTATATTCTAACTCTATGTCCACTTGGATGGTGGGGCTTGAACCTGGACTTAGGGGTGGAGCCACATAATAACTGTGCAAGCGCAGTTCAACGTCAGTTCCGTCACACTATCTGACGGTTTTAGTGTGCTGTTTTGTCGTAAAAGTGTTGGAACGCATATGGCGGCGTCACGCATGCGCACTCCAGTGGGTAGCCAAATGTAATGGGTCGCCATATGTGACGTTACACCCCCTTAACGGGGACACAGACAGCAATACAAACTGACAGGTTTCATACTGCATACTGCATTCTATCCATAACTAAAAAAAAATTGCCTTTGGGCCTTTTCGCATGGGTGATCCAATCAGGTCGGCCTGTCAGTTTTTCAGGTGGACCTGATCAGACCCTCCAGTCTCTTCTATGGAGTGGCGGATGTTGTTGACACCCACTGCCATCCAATTCGATCCTGTCCACCAAAAACAGACGGATGGGAGACCTATTCCTTACGCTTCACGGAGGCGCCCTTGTGTAAGTTATACAGTACTATAAAGTTGACTGTACACATATAGATTATTTTCTCTTCAGTGGATTCCTCCATCCGTGCTGCAAAGCACGGATGGAGGACATCAGCGGGGGATTCTCAGCCCCTTCCGCTGTAGTTGTCGGATCAGGGAAGACAGCAAGGGGCAGTCAGGTGAGCGCCAAGCGGCACACTGACATAAGGTATACAGCTACATACTTTTTATAAATAACATACAATAGGGCACATAATGTAATCTAACCCAGGGGTTTATAGCAAAAAAAAAAAAAGTGGCTTTCCAACCACTTTAACACTTGTGTATAACTTATATCTAGAACTGCAAATCATTTTGACAAGTTGTTTTCATTGAGGATAACCTCTGTAAAGGTATTCTTTCATCTTATACATAATTTAATACATTGAGACCCACAATTTACAATGTTCTCAGACATGGCTCAATTTTAGACCAGTGCATTCACTTCTATACGTAAGACTGCCCTGTCACTGACCTCTGCAAATAAATGTATCTATCAAAGTATCACACCTTATCAAGGTAAATGCACGTTTGATAATGTAAACAAGTACCTAATATGAAGTACTATGTATACACAAAATGAATCATGCATTAAAAGGGTTGTTAGCAATATAATACTGTAAATGCATCATAGAACATACGTGCACAATATAAAGCACAGGACTGGTTCAGGGCCATCTTAAAGAGGAGTTCCACCCAGGGGGTCCATTAAAAAAAAAATTAAAAGTCAGTAGCTACAAATACTGCAGCTGCTGACTTTTAATTGGACACTTACCTGTCCCTGGGTCCAGCGATGCGGGGGTTCAAAGCCCCGCTCGTCCCCCCCCTCCGCTCGTCGGCGCCGGCATTTCAACTGTGGGCGCGCGCTGTGGCTTCACAGCCTGGCACCCACTGCGCATGCGCGAGCGGCGCCGCGATTGGCCGCTCAATTACCTGGGACCTGTAATGGGTCCCAGATGATTGACAGGAGGGAGGGAGCAGAGCCGAGCCCTTCCTGTGCCGAGGGGGAAGTGATGTCACCAGCCCAGGCAAAGGAAGAGGCAGACTACGAGGGACCACCTAGCAACAGGCATTTAGAGGTAAGTAAAAAAAAAAAATATCCAAATGTTTTTTTGTTTTTTTTTTAGAATTTTTCAGGTATTTTAGTTTTTTTGGGTGGATCCCCACTTTAAGAGCATTATAGGCCCCCGGGCAATACAGTGTTTGATGGGCACAGTGGCAGCGTTTGATGGGCACAGTGGCAGCTTTTGAGGGGCACAGAAAGTGGCTGTTTGATGCACAACTTGAACTTACTTAAGTAGACAGTGTTAGACTTACAGTCAGGCCCATAAATATTGGGACATCGACACTATTCTAATCTTTTTGGTTCTATACACCACCTCAATGGATTTGAAATGAAACAAAGAAGATGTCCTTTAATTGCAGATTTTCAGCTTTAATTTGAGGGTATTTACATCCAAATCAGGTGAACAGTGTAGGAATTACAACAGTTTGTATATGTGCCTCCCACTTTTTAAGGGACCAAAAGTAATGGGACAGATTAACAATCATTCATCAAACTTTCACTTTTTAATACTTGGTCGCAAATCCTTTGCAGTCAATTACAGCCTGAAGTATTGAAAAAATAATGCGCCAACCAGAAAGCAAAGCAGCCAACACCACAATCAGACAAATTGCAAAAAGGTATGGAAAATAAGTGTGGCGCTAAAAAGATGTACGTTGTTGGGCAAAGCCGGACAGAATGGTATCTGAAAGGTAATATGCACAACAAAATGTATTAATGAGAGAAGATTGTGTGGGAACTGTTAGTTGGCACTAGCAGAAAAAAAATTAAGTATCTAAACCAAAGGTATATAAGTAAATCATATAGGTGGATCGTGAATAAATCAACTATAATGTGACCCCTGAAAGAGAAAAAAGTAACACAACACTGTATGTCAATAAATAAAGAGAAAAGAACTGCCCATCCCAATTCTAGGGAAAGGCAGTTCTATACATGTGAACCTGAATGATATCAGGATTTAAGAAAAATGATAAATAAACATAAGTGAAAATGTTCACGTGATATGGAATAAACTAAAAAATAGTGACAAAAAATATATAACATATGAACTGCCAGTGAGACTAAAAGTCCATCCAAAACTCATACATATGAATGATATCTCAAAGTCCACATGAGGCAATATAGAACAATCAGCGGCCGTTGGGGTGGATAAAGGAAAACCAGAGAACCTCAGATTGACATCCACAAGATACGATAACAAACATCTGTATACAGGGGATAGGTGTAGATACCCTTACCGGAAATGGTGGACTCCCAGCCAATGACTTGGGAGTCAAACTGGCTTGTAATGGAGCAAGGGGAGTAGCTCCTGGTTCCCCACGGCTGGAGATGATAAAGGAATGGCGACACTCACCGACTCTACCATTCAATCTCACTGACCAGTAGCATCAGAAATGTCAGTGGCGGGTACTCGTTGCAGATCCAACTTCCTAGGCGGGATGTCATTCTTCAAAAATAAAGGGAAAGAAACAAGGGCTTCCCCATAGTGTAAATCAGCTTGGGACTAGCTTTATTGAAACAGAATAATAAAAAACAGTCCAATTCTTCAAAGAGGAGTAAAAAGTAAATATAGCGCTAAAATAAATGGTGGCAAGACAGGCAAATCAAACCCGTAATAATTAGAATCGGTCTCCCTATAAGGATAATAGGAGTTATAATTCTCCCGTGATCGTTCATTCCTTAGAGGGGAAAACCTATTGAACGTCCGCACAGGGGTTCTCTGCGGATAAGAATGTTCGTAGTGTTCATTGTATCTGTCATAATGGTTCTCTCTTCTAGGTGTGGATCTCTGATAGTTCCGATTAGAGGACATATTTCTCTGTCCTCTACCTCTACCCCTCCCTCCTCTATCTCTACCTCTGGAATTAACCGGAGGTCCTTTCCGGTGATTTTTCGGGGTATTGGGGGGGGCAGATGGGTAGCGGTCAACAATCCTATGGTCTATATCTACACTTCTGGAAGGAGGCGGTTGGGATTGGGAATACTGTTGTTCTGAAACATCCATCTGACATGAACTCTTCTCAGAAGCAGTAAGTCCTTCATCCACCGTTTGCCAGGAAAACACACAACCACTTTTGTAATCATTAACATCCCTGGTATACTTTTTTTGTTTTTTGGTCTTTTGGTCCTTCTCTTCTTTTTCTAGGAGGACTCTCAGGGCAGATGAATGTGTGACATATTCGGAAGAGGATCTAAATGGTACCAATTTCTCTTTGATCTCCTTTATCTCCCTATCAATAGTCACCATTCTTGCTCTCTTTCTATCTATCAGGAATTTCAAGAGGGAAATCCCAACCTCATTAAAATATCGAAACCAAGATTCTAAATCGGAATCACCTTGTTGTGGAAACACGTTCCACCTTAGTCCCCTCGGAACCATGTGCTCCTTAGAGTATTGCTCCAAAAAGACAATATCCCAATCAAGGTGTAGCTCCGATACCATAAGGTTTTTTAATCTAACAAACAGGCCCCCTATTTCGGTGTCTGTTTTCAAAAGAGTGAAAACACCTTCCGTATTCACTGAACGGTTATTGCGGTAATCAAATACATCCATAATGACAAGGAGAAATGATACCAAAATATTGTGTGGAGGCAGCACTATCTACGTCTAAAAATGGTACCAAAAGTATTGAAAAAATAATGCGCCAACCAGAAAGCAAAGCAGCCAACACCACAATCAGACAAATTGCAAAAAGGTATGGAAAATAAGTGTGGCGCTAAAAAGATGTACGTTGTTGGGCAAAGCCGGACAGAATGGTATCTGAAAGGTAATATGCACAACAAAATGTATTAATGAGAGAAGATTGTGTGGGAACTGTTAGTTGGCACTAGCAGAAAAAAAATTAAGTATCTAAACCAAAGGTATATAAGTAAATCATATAGGTGGATCGTGAATAAATCAACTATAATGTGACCCCTGAAAGAGAAAAAAGTAACACAACACTGTATGTCAATAAATAAAGAGAAAAGAAGAGCTACACCTTGATTGGGATATTGTCTTTTTGGAGCAATACTCTAAGGAGCACATGGTTCCGAGGGGACTAAGGTGGAACGTGTTTCCACAACAAGGTGATTCCGATTTAGAATCTTGGTTTCGATATTTTAATGAGGTTGGGATTTCCCTCTTGAAATTCCTGACAGATAGAAAGAGAGCAAGAATGGTGACTATTGATAGGGAGATAAAGGAGATCAAAGAGAAATTGGTACCATTTAGATCCTCTTCCGAATATGTCACACATTCATCTGCCCTGAGAGTCCTCCTAGAAAAAGAAGAGAAGGACCAAAAGACCAAAAAACAAAAAAAGTATACCAGGGATGTTAATGATTACAAAAGTGGTTGTGTGTTTTCCTGGCAAACGGTGGATGAAGGACTTACTGCTTCTGAGAAGAGTTCATGTCAGATGGATGTTTCAGAACAACAGTATTCCCAATCCCAACCGCCTCCTTCCAGAAGTGTAGATATAGACCATAGGATTGTTGACCGCTACCCATCTGCCCCCCCCAATACCCCGAAAAATCACCGGAAAGGACCTCCGGTTAATTCCAGAGGTAGAGATAGAGGAGGGAGGGGTAGAGGTAGAGGACAGAGAAATATGTCCTCTAATCGGAACTATCAGAGATCCACACCTAGAAGAGAGAACCATTATGACAGATACAATGAACACTACGAACATTCTTATCCGCAGAGAACCCCTGTGCGGACGTTCAATAGGTTTTCCCCTCTAAGGAATGAACGATCACGGGAGAATTATAACTCCTATTATCCTTATAGGGAGACCGATTCTAATTATTACGGGTTTGATTTGCCTGTCTTGCCACCATTTATTTTAGCTCTATATTTACTTTTTACTCCTCTTTGAAGAATTGGACTGTTTTTTATTATTCTGTTTCAATAAAGCTAGTCCCAAGCTGATTTACACTATGGGGAAGCCCTTGTTTCTTTCCCTTTATTTTTGAAGAATGACATCCCGCCTAGGAAGTTGGATCTGCAACGAGTACCCGCCACTGACATTTCTGATGCTACTGGTCAGTGAGATTGAATGGTAGAGTCGGTGAGTGTCGCCATTCCTTTATCATCTCCAGCCGTGGGGAACCAGGAGCTACTCCCCTTGCTCCATTACAAGCCAGTTTGACTCCCAAGTCATTGGCTGGGAGTCCACCATTTCCGGTAAGGGTATCTACACCTATCCCCTGTATACAGATGTTTGTTATCGTATCTTGTGGATGTCAATCTGAGGTTCTCTGGTTTTCCTTTATCCACCCCAACGGCCGCTGATTGTTCTATATTGCCTCATGTGGACTTTGAGATATCATTCATATGTATGAGTTTTGGATGGACTTTTAGTCTCACTGGCAGTTCATATGTTATATATTTTTTGTCACTATTTTTTAGTTTATTCCATATCACGTGGACATTTTCACTTATGTTTATTTAACATTTTTCTTAAATCCTGATATCATTCAGGTTCACATGTATAGAACTGCCTTTCCCTAGAATTAGGATGGGCAGTTCTTTTCTCTTTATTTATTGACATACAGTGTTGTGTTACTTTTTTCTCTTTCAGGGGTCACATTATAGTTGATTTATTCACAATCCACCTATATGATTTACTTATATACCTTTGGTTTAGATACTTAATTTTTTTTCTGCTAGTGCCAACTAACAGTTCCCACACAATCTTCTCTCATTAATACATTTTGTTGTGCATATTACCTTTCAGATACCATTCTGTCCGGCTTTGCCCAACAACGTACATCTTTTTAGCGCCACACTTATTTTCCATACCAATTACAGCCTGAAGTCTGGAACGCATAGACATCACCAGACGCTGGGTTTTATCCCTGGTGATGCTCTGCCAGGCCTCTACTGCAACTTTCTTCAGTTCATGCTTGTTCTTGAGGCATTTTCCCTTCAGTTTTGTCTTCAGCAAGTGAAATGCATGCTCAATCAGATTCAGGTCAGGTGATTGACTTGGCCATTGCATAACATTCCTCTTCTTTCCCTTAAAAAACTCTTTGGTTGCTTTCGCAGTATGCTTCGGGTCATTGTCCACCTGCACTGTGAAGCGCCGTCCAATGAGTTCTGAAGCATTTTGCTGAATATGAGCAGATAATATTGCCCGAAACACTTCAGAATTCATCCTGCTGCTTTTGTCAGCAGTCACATCATCAATAAATACAAGAGAACCAGTTCCATTGGCAGCCATACATGCCCACGCCATGACACTACCACCACCATTCTTCACTGATGAGGTGGTATGCTTTAGATCATGAGCAGTTCCTTTCCTTCTCCATACTCTTCTCTTCCCATCACTCTGGTACAAGTTGATCTTGGTCTCATCTGTCCATAAGATGTTGTTCCAGAACTGTGAAGGCTTTTTTAGATGTTGTTTGGCAAACTCTAATCTGGCCTTCCTGTTTTTGAGGCTCACCAATGGTTTACATCTTGTGGTGAACCCTCTGTATTCACTCTGGTGAAATCTTCTCTTGATTGTTGACTTTGACACACATACATCTACCTCCTGCAGAGTGTTCTTGATCTGGCCAACTGTTGTGAAGGGTGTTTTCTTCATCGGGGAAAGAATTCTTTGGTTATCCACCACAGTTGTTTTCCGTGGTCTTCCAGGTCTTTTGGTGTTGCTGAGCTCGCCGGTGCGTTCTTTCTTTTTAAGGATGTTCCAAACAGTTGATTTGGCCACACCTAATGTTTTTGCTATCTCTCTGATGGGTTTGTTTTGTTATTTCAGTCTAATGATGGCTTGCTTCACTGATAGTGACAGCTCTTTGGATCTCATATTGAGGGTTGACAGCAACAGATTCCAAATGCAAATAGCACACTTGAAATGAACTCTGGATCTTTTATCTGCTCCTTGTAAATGGGATAATGAGGGAATAACACACACCTGGCCATGGAACAGCTGAGCAGCCAATTGTCCCATTACTTTTGGTCCCTTAAAAAGTGGGAGGCACATATACAAACTGTTGTAATTCCTACACCGTTCGCCTGATTTGGATGTAAATACCCTCAAATTAAAGCTGAAAGTCTGCCATTAAAGCACATCTTGTTTGTTTCATTTCAAATCCATTATGGTGGTGTATAGAGCCAAAAAGATTAGAATTGTGTCGATGTTCCAATATTTATGGACCTGACTGTACTTGAGGCCGCCGGCCTGGTGCAGTACAGTGTGTCACTCACAGTAGCAAGGCAGCGCCAGCTATTAAGGGCCGTCTTTCCGCTCTGCTCCCTCTCAACGATGTCTGAAGAACATGGCAGAGGTGGGCGGAGCTTGTTCAACAGCAGCTGGGGCGGCCGCGGCGCGCTATAAATGCTGGGGCGGCCGCGGCCTCTGACTGACGTCACTGGTTGCTAGCTAGACGCCAGGCGGCCGACGATTCTAGCAAGTGAGCAACCAGTGCAGTCAGTCAACTAAAGCAGCAGATTGCAGCGCTGAGGATCAGCCCTGGATGGGGCCCTCCTGACAAGTGGGGCCCCCGGGCAACTGCCCAGCGTGCCCAGCGGAAAAAACAGCCCTGGACTGGTTACTAAGATTTGGCACAGGACAAGAGGAAGTGAAATCTTTCCATTTAACATTTTGGGGTACAAAACTCATCTTCAGGGGAGATCACAGTTACTTCATATTAGGTATTCTAATTACATTATTAAATGTGCATTTACCTTGATAAGGTGTGCTTAGTATGATACATTTACTATCTGGTGTTTTGGGATGGCACCCCTATTTGGATGTATTTTATTTTTTATTTATTTATTATAGATACTTATATAGCCTTTACATACTGTACCTTTTATATATATTGTACACTCATATCAGTCCCTGCCCTAAAGGAGCTTACAATCTAAGGTCTCTAACTCACATTCATACATACACATAGATGTGTGTGAACTCTGCTCTAGGTCAGTCTCACATCTCCACCTCAACTAACACACAAACCAGGTGCTGGCCTCGTCAGTCACGGATTCCAATGAACAAAAAATAATTCTGGTTGGCCACACATTCAGTTAAATCACCTTTATTTCTGCAAAACCATAAAAACATGTCCAAAAACAAAAATAGAGGGGAACAGCATACACATAGAATGGCCAATTTAGACAGGATCCAATGATCCTACCAGCATGTCTATGTGTGTGGGAGGAAAGCAGAGTACCGGGAGGAAACTCATGCAGGCACAGGGAGAACATGCAAACTCCAGGCAGGTGGTGTCATGGTTGTATAGCACCAAGTATCTGTATATTCTGTCTATATACATTGTTTCGAGGTGTGTAATGGACAGCTCTATCTATAATCACTGATAGTTACTATCATGGGGAACAATTAGCATGGCTACAGATTTTATGTGCACCAGCCAATCGTGGTGGTCAAATAGGAGTCATTTGATAACAACCCTTTTGCATAAGGAGGGAGAGTCAAAGTGACAATTGAAACCAACAGGCTGCATCTGTTACTTTGAACTACAATATGCAACATAAAAATAATATTAATAGTTTTTTAAATAATGTTTAAATTGCATTATGAGCAAAATAACAAATATAAATGTTTTATTTTATTTTTGTCAATTTGCCAGCATACTGTATATAAAGCAAAATATGTACAGGGTATACTAATTACTACCTTATAGGCCCTTAACCCCATTGCTGCCAGCTCCCGCCATCCCTTTTAGGGGTTCTTAATGCTGGAGGGTGGGAGGAGGCAGGCTTCCCAATCATATGATCACATGTTTGGGAGCTGGGGATGGGCTCCCAGTGGTAAAGAGTAACCTGGGTGCTGTTGGTGACAATGTGGTCAGTGTACTGTGGGCTCTGAGAGAGCGTCCCCCCAACCTGGTGCCAGCTGTACATATGTGTGGCAGCGCAGTCTTTAATCCCACCTCCATGCTGCCTCGTATATGGTGTAGACCAGTGGTTCTCAACCTAGGGTTGCCACCTGTCCGGGATTCACCCGGACAGTTCGAGTTTTGAATCATGTGTCTGGGTTTCAGACCGCCTGAAACCCGGACATATTTTTCAGATTGGACTGTGGCTTCAAGTAACCTAGTACCACAACTGCCGAGTGCATAGGCGTGCGCATGGGCCAGGTGTGCTTAGGCTCAGCCTATTCACAAGGGTTGCCAACTGTCTGGGGGGCTAACTGCAGTTGACTAAGCCGAGTGGCTGTGACATTCTCGTACACTGGCCAGATCCAGTACAGTTCTGCCCCTCCCCAACCCACATGGGTGGGAAAGGAGAGAGTGCTTGAACTGCTCCTTCTCCCCCTTCCCCTACCCTTCTGTGTCTGTCTCTGTGAGGGTGAAGAATTTTAAGCCCAGCAGCTAGCAAATGCAGTACATGGTGGATGAAAGGTGCCAATACCTAAGCCTCCATCCTCGGGTGAGTGAGGTCACCATTCACTGTCTTTGACTTAAGTTTCACTCTTCCCTGCCTTCTCTCTCTTACCTGAGTGAGTACACTAAGGCAAGGGGGACTCAGATGTAAGTGGTGCTCTGCAGACTCTGGTGTAAGGGGGCTTTGGGCACCCTGATTTAAGGGGGAGTGCTGGGAACCCTGACGTAAGCAGGGGCTTTGGTGAGAACCCCCCCCCCCCCACATCACAGTTCCTCTCTACAACAGAACGTTCCCCCTTAAAAAAAGAAATGCTGTGTGCCGCTAAAGTGTTCGGGTTTGGCGTGAAGAAAAGGTCTCAACCTCAGTCCTCAAGTACCCCCAACAGTCCATGTTTTCAGGTTTTCCTTTACTTTGCACAGCTGCTTTAAATCAATATCAATGACGTGGTATTGATAAGAGCTATTTTATCTAAGGAAAGTTCCCAAAACATGACATGTTGGGGGTACTTGAGGACTGAGGTAGAGAACGACTGGTGTAGATGGTGGAAAGTGGTTAAAAACCATGTAAAAAATATTTTTGCAAATGAATGAGTTTTTCAGGTTGACTAGTGCATTCGTCTTTAATGACCTCTGTGTTAAATAATGATTTACAGAAGCATGCATAAAATAATTCTATATGCACATTAAGGCTAGGAGTCATTCGCTGGAGTTTATACAACTAGAGTAATGGACAGAATGAAGAGTCTGTCTGTAAATTGCTCAAAAGTCCAGAAAGTTAAGGCAAGTCATTCCAATGAAGCCAAAAACAAAAAACATTTATTAGTAGAGAGGGGAAGGATTTTGAACTTCTGACAATGTTTCTGTAGCAGTGTGTTGCCACTAGTTTCTAACATCCACCAAATCACCCCGCTGCCAGACCTTCATATATCACCTCAGAGACAATGACCAGTCATTTGCTTTGTTTTGTTTTTTGGCGGTATAACTTGGGGAAAGGGGTATATGGGATGCCCATAGATCAATTACTTTGCCATCATATTTATCAATTAGAACGTTTGTTGAGCCTTGAAAAAATGATGTACATGTATAGCATCTACAGTCTTTTCCCGCATCTCCATGCAGATTATTGCTCCTCCTCTGTGTAACTCCTGCAGACTATTGCTTCCAGGAATTCCTCATCAATGACAGTGTAAAAATAAGGACGTCTTCCATGACCGCTTAAGGGTGAAGCTCCCAAGAATCCTTCCCTCCTGCACAAACTTATTCTGTAGCACATTACATTTCTTGTCACATCCTTTTCTTTTTTTTTTTCTCAAACAAAAGATTTTATTAAAATTGAATAAGTGTATACAGTTCCAGAGCGCATACAGTGATTTACAGAGTAGAAGTCACATCTTACATATACAATAAGATAGAAAAAAAAAAAGCACAAAAAAAGGGGGCATATAATCCATTACATCGAAAGCAAAGAAAAGAAAAAAGAAAAAAAAAAAGGAAAAAAACTCTCATCAGATAGAGCCATCTGTGGGCAATCTACGCTCCTTCAGGCTGGGTTCACACTGGTCCAACAAACGCTCCGACATTGGGAGCTCATGTCGCATGACGTGTGAAATTTAATGTTTCCCTATGGGAGCCGTCCTAACTGGTCCGACACAAGTCGTTCCGACTTTAGAAATGCTCCCTGTACTACTTTGGTCCGACTTTGATCCTACTTCAGCCTATTGACTATCATTGAAGTCGGATCAAAGTCGGATTGCCGTCTTGCATGATCCGACTTCGGCACGCGACTTGTGCTCAGATGTTCTTGAGGGGGAACTCCGCGCCAAATTTTAAATAAAAAACCGGCATGGGTTCCCCCTCCAAGAGCATACCAGGCCCTTGGGTCTGGTATGGACCTTGAGGGGAACCCCCTACGCCAAAAAAACGGCGTGGGGGGTCGCCCCCAATCCATACCAGACCCTTATCCGAGCACGCAGCCCGGCCGGACAGGAATGGGGGTGGGGACGAGCGAGCGCCCCCCCCCCCTCCTGAACCGTACCAGGCCGCATGCCCTCAACATGGGGGGTGGTGCCTTGGGGGAGGGGGTGCGCTGCGGCCCCCCCACCCCAAAGCACCTTGTCCCCATGTTGATGAGGACAAGGGCCTCTTCCCGACAACCCTGGCCGTTGGTTGTCGGGGTCTGCGGGCGGGGGCTTATCGGAATCCGGGAGCCCCCTTTAATAAGGGGGCCCCCAGATCCCGGCCCCCCACCCTATGTGAATGAGTATGGGGTACATCGTACCCCTACCCATTCACCTAGGGAAAAAGTGTCAATTAAAAAAAAACACTACACAGATTTTGAAAGTAATTTATTAGACAGCTCCGGGGGTCTTCTTCCGACTTCGGGGGTCTCTCCGGTTCTTCTCCGCGCTCTCCGGGTCTTCTGCCGGGCTCCTCCGCTATTTTCTGCTCTTTTGCTATAGCGGAGGAGCCCGGTCTGCTGCCTTCTTCTCTTCGGGGGTCTCTCCGGTTCTTCTCCGCACTCTCCGGACCTTCTGCCGGGCTCCTCCGCTCTCTTCTGCTCTTTTGCCGCTCTTTTGCTATAGCGAAGGAGCCCGGTCTTCAATCTTCTGCCTTCTGCCTTCTGCTCTCTTCTCCTGATGTTGACACGACGCTCTCTGGGGCTGGAATGCACTCTGAGCGCTCCGCTCTGACTTATATAGGTGGTGACCTAGCCCCCTTATGCCGTCATAGTCCCTGGGCATGCTGGGACTATGACGGCATAAGGGGGCGTGGTCATCGGGTGATGACCACGCCCCCTAAAACGTCACAGTCCCAGCATGCCCAGGGACTGTGACGGCATAAGGGGGCGTGGTCACCACCTATATAAGTCAGAGCGGAGCGCTCAGAGTGCCTGGTATGCCCTTGGAGGGGGAACCCATGCCGGTTTTTTATTTAAAATTTGGCGCGGAGTTCCCCCTAATACCAAACAATGCCGGGCATTGGCGGGGATCCAAGTCGGATCCCCGTTCATTGAAAGTCGGACACATGCCGGCTTTATGTCGCAGGGCAAAGTCGGATCCAAAGTAGGACGGCTGTCGTGTCGCACCAGTGTGAACCCAGCCTCAATGGATATTTTACTTATCATCTCCTACCGTACTGGCTAGTTATGTAGTGCACATCATACATCCTATGTGTATTGAAGCTAAGAAGGACCACCTTTAGAATAAACGATCAAACACTAAATCCACTGGCGCTAGGCATGGTACATCCAACCATTGAGCCTATAGTCTCTCATATTTTTGTGAAGCTGCCCTATGCTGGTATATAATTTTTTCCATACGGATTGTGGCCCCCATTTGTGTAATCCATTCTTGCACCGTGGGAGGACTCGTGGATTTCCAGTGCCTGAGGATAAGCAGGCGGGCCTGAAACAAGGCCCTTCTAATAGCCTATTTAAGGATATCCTCAGTCAGTAGATCATCCACAATCCCCAGCACACATGGTTTGACCTGGTTCAACAGCTCTCATGATTGGCTGGCAAACATTCAAGGGTATACCCTTTACCGCAAGGATAGGGAGGGTAAAAAAGGGGGAGGGGTATGCCTATATATCAAGAATAATGTACAAGTGAATGTGAGAGATGACATCACTAAGGGAGCTAGGGAGGAGGTGGAATCCTTATGGGTAGAGCTCCAAAGGGATGAAGCTAAGGGGAAAATAATACTGGGAGTATGCTATAGGCCCCCTAACCTGAGGGAGGAAGTGGAGACGGATCTCCTATCACAAATTGGATTAGCAGCAAGGATGGGAAGTGTTATCATAATGGGGGATTTTAATTATCCAGACATAGACTGGGTGGAGGGAACCGCGCATTCATTTAAGGCTCGCCAATTCCTTAATGTCTTGCAGGACAATTTTATGGGTCAGATGGTAGACGCACCAACTAGAGATAAAACATTACTGGATCTACTGATTACCAACAATACAGACCTGATCACGGATGTGGAAATACGGGGCAATTTAGGTAACAGCGATCACAGGTCAATTAGTTTCAGTATAAATCACACAAATAGGAAACATAAAGGGAATACAAAGACACTGAATTTCAAAAGAGCCAACTTCCCTAAACTACAAACCTTGCTAAAAGGCATAAACTGGGATAAAATATTAGGAACAAAGAATACGGAGGAGAGATGGGTTTGCTTTAAGAGCATATTAAATAAGGGCATTAGCCAATGTATCCCATTGGGTAATAAATTTAAAAGAGCGAACAAAAGTCCTGGATAGCTTAACTCCAATGTAAAAATGCATATAAAAGCAAAGCAGAAGGCCTTCAAAAAATACAAGGTTGAGGGATCATCCTCAGCATTCAGACTTTATAAAGAATGCAACAGGAAATGTAAGGGTGCAATTAGGACGGCTAAGATAGAACATGAAAGACACATAGCGGAGGAGAGCAAAAAAAATCCCAAGAAATTCTTTAAGTATGTAAACAGTAAAAAAGGGAGGACAGACCATATTGGCCCCATAAAGAATGAGGAAGGACATCTGGTTACAAAGGATGGGGAGATGGCAAAGGTATTGAATTTATTCTTCTCCTCAGTCTTCACGAGTGAATCAGGGGGCTTCAGTAACCAAAACTGCAGTGTTTATCCTCATGACACAACACAGGAAGCACCTCCATGGTTAACAGAGGACGGAATTAAAATTAGACTTGAGAAACTTAACATTAATAAATCACCGGGACCAGATGGCTTGCATCCAAGGGTACTTAGGGAACTCAGTCAAGTGATTGCCAGACCGTTGTTCCTAATTTTTACAGATAGTCTACTGACTGGAATGGTACCAGCTGATTGGAGAAAAGCCAATGTAGCACCAATATTTAAAAAGGGCCCAAAATACATCCCTGGGAATTACAGACCAGTTAGCCTAACATCAATAGTATGTAAACTCTTGGAGGGGATGATAAGGGACTATATACAAGATTTTCGTAATAAGAACGGTATCATTAGCAGTAATCAGCATGGATTCATGAAGAATCGTTCTTGCCAAACCAATCTATTAACCTTCTATGAGGAGGTGAGTTGCCATCTAGATAAAGGAAGGCCCGTAGACGTGGTGTATCTGGATTTTGCAAAAGCATTTGACACAGTTCCCCATAAACGTTTACTGTACAAGATAAGGTCCATTGGCATGGACCATAGGGTGAGTACATGGATTGAAAACTGGCTACAAGGGCGAGTTCAGAGGGTGGTGATAAATGGGGAGTACTCGGAATGGTCAGGGGTGGGTAGTGGGGTTCCCCAGGGTTCTGTGCTGGGACCAATCCTATTTAATTTGTTCGTAAACGATCTAGAGGATGGGATAAACAGTTCAATCTCTGTATTTGCAGACGATACTAAGCTAAGCAGGGCAATAACTTCTCCGCAGGACGTGGAAACCTTGCAAAAAGACCTGAACAAATTAATGGTGTGGGCGACTACATGGCAAATGAGGTTCAATGTAGAAAAATGTAAAATAATGCATTTGGGTGGCAAAAATATGAATGCAATCTATACACTGGGGGGAGAACCTCTGGGGGAATCTAGGATGGAAAAGGACCTGGGGGTCCTAGTAGATGATCGGCTCAGCAATGGCATGCAATGCCAAGCTGCTGCTAACAAAGCAAACAGAATATTGGCATGCATTAAAAGGGGGATCAACTCCAGAGATAAAACGATAATTCTCCCGCTCTACAAGACTCTGGTCCGGCCGCACCTGGAGTATGCTGTCCAGTTCTGGGCACCAGTCCTCAGGAAGGATGTACTGGAAATGGAGCGAGTACAAAGAAGGGCAACAAAGCTAATAAAGGGTCTGGAGGATCTTAGTTATGAGGAAAGGTTGCAAGCACTGAACTTATTCTCTCTGGAGAAGAGACGCTTGAGAGGGGATATGATTTCAATTTACAAATACCGGACTGGTGACCCCACAATAGGGTTAAAACTTTTTCGCAGAAGAGAGTTTAACAAGACTTGTGGCCACTCATTAAAATTAGAAGAGGTTTAACCTTAAACTACATAGAGGGTTCTTTACTGTATGAGCGGCAAGGATGTGGAATTCCCTTCCACAGGCGGTGGTCTCAGAGGGGAGCATTGATAGCTTCAAGAAACTATTAGATAAGCACCTGAATGACCGCAACATACAGGGATATACAATGTTATACTGACACATAATCACACACATAGGTTGGACTTGATGGACTTGTGTCTTTTTTCAACCTCACCTACTATGTAACTATGTAACTATGTAATATGGTTTGGGGTCCAAAGGTATCACTATTTGAAAAACTCTATTAATGGTGTTAATGACCTCGCTCCAATAGAGGTGCAATTTTGGGCATCTCCACAGGAGATGTATGAGATCTCCATGATCTCTGGAGCATCTGGTGCAGGTAGGATCAGTGCCCAATCCCATACGGACCAATCTAGCCGGCGTGTAATGCACTCTGGAGATAATATAAAGCTGTGAGAGCTTTTGAGCAGCGTTTAACGAACACGTGGGAACTGCCTGCAAGGCTTCCTCCCATTGTTCCTCCTCAAAAGAGCCAACATCCCGTTCCCAGTGGGATACGACTCTCAGAGGCGCGTCCCCTAGGAAAAGGTTCAGGAGCATGGTATAGCAGTCAGATATAAATCCTCCATAAGTGGTTATGGCAAGTAGGTGGTTGAAGATGGGAGTGGGTTGTAGGTTCCAAATGTCAGAACCCCTCTGTGCATCTATCGCATGTTTAAGTTGTCTGTAATAAAAGAGCATAGAACCCGGCAATTGAAAAGCCTCTCTGAGCTCCGAGAAGGGTCTCAATTTACCGTCTCTAAGTATGTGGACTATGTGGGACACCCCGTATTGTTGCCATTTAAAGCCATAAGGTATTTTAGCTATTTCTGAATAGTGATTGTTTTCCCAGATGGGGCTATACTTGGTGAAGCCCTCCACCCCCTGCAGCATCCTGACCTTGTTACAGATTTTCTGCATAAGTGCGTAGGTTGGGAAGAGCTTATTGGATTTGTTATATTGTAGGGCCTCTAAACCATCCACTACCTCTCTCTTGGAAGTGAACCGGAGTATTTGGGCCGAAGGGTCTCTCAGGCTCATCTCCAAGTCCTCCCCGGGACCTATGACTCTAGCAATGTGTTGTAGCTGGGAGGCCAAATAATAAATCCAGGGATTAGGCAATGCTAAGCCTCCATTGTCTTTAGGACGTTGTAGCCGCTCAAGTTTAATTCTAGGGGGTTTTGAAAGCCATATAAATGAACGGAAAAGGGAGTTGATGATTCTAAACTTTTTCAGAGTAATAACCATTGGAGAGTTGTGGAGCACATAAAGTAGTTGTGGCATGAGGATCATCTTAATTAGGTTTATTCTGCCTACTTGGGACAGTTTTAATTTACTCCACACTTTGACCCGATCACGACATCTATTGATCAATGGGGTTAGGTTAAGATTAACATAGTCCAATATACGGGCTGTAATCTGTATACCCAGATATTTAAAGGATGTCAAGACTGGGATGTCCTGCATATTTTGTTGGGTTGGGGGCGGTTCACGGTCTAGCAGTAGTAGAGAGGACTTGGTCCAGTTAATAACTAGACCTGAGTACTTCCCGAACTGTCTAATTACTCTCATTGCTTCTGTCAGTGAATTAGATGTATCACCAAGCAGCAGCATGGTGTCATCTGCATACATGATAACCTTCTCCTGAATGTCTCCATATCTAAAACCCTGTATCAAGGGATTAGCTCGTACCGTAGCCGCTAGGGGCTCAATGGCCATGGCAAACAGGAGGGGAGACAGGGGGCATCCCTGTCTCGTACCTCTGTATAGTTTAAAGGGTGATGAAATCCTTCCTCCTTCTCTAATGGCTGCTATAGGAGACGAATAGAGTAGCTGCACCCACTTAATAAAGCCCTCCCCAATTCCAAATTTTCGCATCACTGCCTATAGATAGTCCCACTCGACGCTATCAAACGCCTTGTGGGCGTCCAGTGACAGCAACGCTCTATCTCCCCTATTGTCCGCCTGGGATTGGATATTAAGGAAGAGTCTGCGGAGGTTTATCGCAGTCGACTTTTGGGGCATAAACCCGGATTGATCCGAGTGGATTATACTGGATATGACTTTATTCATGCGGATTGCCAATGCTTTAGCTAATATCTTTACATCAGTTTGTAGAAGAGATATAGGGCGGTATGACCCCGGGTCGAGAGGGTCCTTATTGGGTTTTAGTATCAAAACTATATTTGCTCTAGTCATTGATTGAGGGAGGCTGCCACTCTGTTTCGCTGCATTAAATACCTGCAATAGGCGTGGAAGTATATGTTCGCCATATTGTTTGTATACCTTGATGGGGAGTCCATCGTCACCCGGAGCCTTGGAATTGGGGAACAGACTGGTCACCATCTGCAGCTCCTCAACGGTCAAAGGGGCGTCAAGTTCCATTTTAGCTGCCATTTGTAAGCTGGGGAGCTGGATATTGTCTAGATATTCAGATAAGGAGTCTAGGGTATATGTTTGTTTAGATTCATAGAGGGAGGAATAGAATTCTACCAATTCTGCTAAGATTTGGTCCGGGGCATTGGTTAGCTCGCCAAGGTGCGTACGTAAGGCCCCAATAGAGGGGGAAGTTTGATGGGCATGGGCAATGGTTGCTAACAGGCGTCCAGTGTGCTCACCCTCTTCATAAAATGCTGCTTTATGAAAAAATCTCTTCCTCTCTGCTGTAGATGTTGTGATTTTATACAACGCATCTTGCGCCGAGAGCCACGCCTCTTTGTTACTTTGGGTCGGATCTGTGATAAATTTATTTTCCAGATCCTTTGCCATGTTTTCAATTCCCTCCCTCTGAGCATGTGTCTTTCTTTTAACAGCTTGAATTTCAGTTATGAAAAGGCCTCTCAGGACAGCCTTAAAGGCTTCCCAGTTCACAGGCCACCGTTCGTCTGCCGCATGTAGGCGCCAGAAGTCTGTTATATGAGATTCTATTTGCTCATGGGAGGGAAGAGACTCAACCAAAAAGCGTTCATTTTCCATGGGGCTTTTGCCACCGTAGAAGGGGGGCGTACCTCCAAAGTTGCTATCAATGGGGAGTGATCCGACACACTCCTGAGAGCATAAGTCACCCCAGAGATGTGTCGTTCAGCCGCACTGGAGCATAGGCACAAATCTATCCTTGATAGTGATGAATAGCTTTTTGAGAAACAAGAAAACTGTTTTACTCCCGGGTTTTTGGCTCTCCACGGGTCTTTCCATCCTACTTCCTCAATAAATTTCCTAAGAGCCGTGCGGTGTACCCCCTTCCCTCCCACCACAGGCAGATGCTTATCTAGTACCGAGTCCGTGTAATTGTTGAAGTCCCCGAAGACATACATTGGTGTCTCCGGATACTTCATTTGGAACGTCACCAGGGTCCTCAACACCAGATTATAATACGGAGGGGGTACATATACAAATGCTAGTATACATTTAAAGGTAAACAATTTACAACATAAAAATACATATCTCCCCTCGGCATCAAGCTCAGAATCTAACTCTACATAATCTATGGAGCCGTGTATCAGTACACTCACACCCCGAGAATACGAGGTGTGAGTGGAGTGATATGCCCTACCCACCCATCTGAAATTAATGCATGACAGAGAGTCGGCAGTAAGGTGGGTCTCTTGTAAGGCACATATAGCCGGGAGACGTTTCCTTAATAAAGATGATACCATCGTCCGCTTTAGGGGATCTTGCAGGCCCCGAACATTCCAAGAAAGGACAGTTACTGTCGTCATTTTTGGGTGACTAGTTGGTAGTTAACAGGGAAAAACCATACATTGCCCCTCTGACTGCCATCCATGAGGGGGGGGGGACCATCATGTCATACCCTGCAAGGGCTAACAAGTGACGAATCTGCCAGTGTAAGAAAAAGAAAGTTACGGCTCTATCCAAAAACCATGATACCTCGATCGCTCTGGAACAGACTTGTGTGTAGGAGTACCTTAGAACGCACAACGGTGCGTAAACCAAACAAAAGTGCCTCTTCTGACATGAATTATCCATCAATATGCACTTGTCGCATTGAAGGGCAACTATTTCTTGTAATCCACGACACCGGTGTGTCAACTGATATAACAAAACTGTGTGGGACAACCGGTCCCTCCAGCCCCTCACGGGGTTCTGAACAACAATGACATATTTTTTGGTACTTGCTATGAAGTACATTGCCATGATCCATCTCATCATCGAACTCGCATTTTTGTAGGGAATGAATCGATATATGTTTCCGGCACTACCCTCATCCGAGGGGAAAAGAAAAGGAAAGACCCCTGGGCCTTTGTTAGGGATGTCAATCTATCTCCGCTTCTGGTCTCCTATCCTGACGGAGCTCATTTTCATTAGCGTCTAGCCAGTCTGCGGCCTCCGCCGGGTGTTCAAAGAAGTGTGCTCTGCCCCTTAGTGTAACTCTGAGTTTCGCAGGATAAAGCATTGCATAAGAGGCTTGTACTCTCTGCAGGCGTTTTTTAATTTCCGAGAACCGCGCACGATTCTTCTGGACTGTAGCTGAGAAATCTGGGTAGAATGAAATCCGCGTGCCATTGTACTGGACATTTCTCTTTTCTCTGGCTAATTTCAGGATAATTTCCCTGTCTCTATAATTCAAGAGACGGGCCAGTATTGGGCGGGGGGGGGTTTCCTGGCGGGAGAGGTCTGGTGGGTATTCTGTGAGCTCTTTCCACCGCATACAAATGAGTGAAAGCCTCCTTGCCGAATAGTTCAGCCATCCATTGTTCTATGAATTGCGTGGGGTCAGGGCCCTCCACCTTCTCCGGTAAGCCCACTATGCGCACGTTATTGCGCCTGAGACGGTTTTCAAAATCCTCAGCGCGGGTATCCGTAGCTCTTGCTAGACGTGTGGTGGATTGGGAGTCTCTAATCAGTGTAGGGAGTTTATCTTCAAGCTCACTTATTCTGCTTTCTGCTGCAGTGGTACGCTCTCGGATTTTCTGAATATCTTGTCTGATGAGACTAACCTCCTCCTTGAGGCCACCAAATCGTACTTGTAGATTGTTTACAGAGGCTGTACATTTATTAACTGCTTTTAAAATGTCTGCCAGTGTGGGCTGTTCACCCCCCTCCTCCTCCTCATGTTCTTTAAGCTCATCAGCTATAGCGTCACTGACCTCTCCCTGTGTCAACATGGCCCCTGCTCCCTGTTCTCTTACACATTCTTCCTCCTCAGTGTCATTAAAGTCAGGGCATTCACTTAGTGACTGTGCTGCAGCCAGGCCTGATTTTTCAGACAGTTTTTGAGCATAGTACCTCATATCCTTAGGGTGATCAGCGGAGCCATCCTTAGAGCCTTTCTGCTGCTTGTGCTGTCCCTCCTTCAGCTTGTCGCGTTTCTGTGTGGACGGCGGAGCGGCGCCATTTAGAAGATCCATCCTGGAGCCTTCTCCTTTCTGTCCTCGGGTCATCATGCCCTCCTAATACACCGGAGCGGGCGCGGAGTGTGCAGGGGGGTCTCCCTGTTCGATCAAGCCGAAAACGGGGGTGATAGAGTGCCGGTAACCGGATCGAATCAGGATCACTGCGGGAGCTCTGTGACTAGACGTCTGCTCACATGCCGCGCTGGCCACGCCCCCCCACATCCTTTTCTATAATGCAAAAGATCCCACTCTGAATAGTCTCTAATGCTGACTCTGATTAGTTGCTGCTACTAGGCCAGAGGCCTGCAGTACCTCTCCCTGGAGGCCTAGTAGTTTAATATCATGTGCTGAACAGTGGACTACTGTTCCCAGCCAGCCCAGCTTGCAAATCATGTGCCCTCGGGTTACTTCACAGACTTCCTGGCATATCTCCACATCCAGCCCTCCACTGTGGTACACTCTCCGACCTTCCTCTGCCCCGAGTCCATGATGGAGAACTTAACTGGACCGTACGTTCCGACAGCTTCACCTGCCCTCTGCTCCAGGAGTTCCTCGTCAATGACCGTGTAATGATGAAGACTTCACCAATGAGTTTCCTCACAGTTCTCCCCGGGTCTCATCCTTCGATCGGCGCACCCCCCCCCTGCTGCTGTCTAGTACTCCATTCTCCACTTCTTTCAGCCGGCCTGTTACCTCAGCTTATATAGGAGGCCCGCCCCCTGCCAATTCCAGTTGGGGATTGGTCAGGGCTCCCACATGAGCTGCCTGCCACTCCAGTTCTAGGCTCTGCCCCTCTTCCAGTACATTCTCCCTGGAAGCATGGGAGGCGTCTCAGCACTGAAGCACAGGTGGTCACACCTACTGCTACACTAACCACGCCCTGCCCCCAGATCAAAACAGACAGGCCCAGCTTGCAGCATAGGCCTGCCTAAATTTACCTGTACTGGCAGTTCTCCTAGCAAAAATCCTATGCTAGCCCCTACCTATGGTAGAGGGTGGTACATCTTTGTTGCTGTCCATGCTTTCCTGTCCCAGTGACAATGGGATTAATTTACTAACTGCAAATAGACTGTGCACACTGCAAGAGCAGTTGCTCCAGAGCTTAATAAATGAGGTGAAGCTTCACTTTACAAAGAATACCCAATCACATGCAGGGAAAATTAAAAAAAACATAATTTTTTCTTCAACAGGCTTGGATGATGGAAGTCAGCAGAGCTATCTCTCGGTAGGGGGCGGGTAATTAAGCCAGGGCCTGACTGGCCTATCGGGATAGCGGGAAATTTCCCTGGGGCTGCTTTGAGCTGTGGCTGTGACCGCCTCATATTCTGGAAAGCACTGGCGATCCACCTCTAGAGTTCTAACAGCAGCCTGCAGTGTTTGGGAGTTGCTGCCATTTTTTTTTAGCCGCCGGCTCACTGTTGGGAAGAAACCTGACAGTTTCTGTGGCTGTGGAGGCTCTCGGCGGTGGCGAGGCATGGCAAAGATCTTCAGAGGCCTGAAGGGCTTGCGGAACGCGGTGCAGGAGTGCGGGCGGCTCTGGTAAGGTATGAGAAATATGAATTGGTTCCGCGATATGGACTATGATATATCAATTATAGCTGCTGCCTCCACTAAAAATTGTGAAAAAGAAAGGAGAAAAGTGGATGTGGCGCTGCTAGTGCAAAGTGTGCTAAATATATCACAGTATAAACAAAAATAAAAAAAATAGCGTTTTTTGGGTGAACAAGAAAGTCCAGGACGCGATGCGTTCCACAGGCTGAAACCGGATGTGACGCAATGACGCTGTAGCTCCGCCTTACACGTTTTGTCATCCAAGACGTCATCAGAATCAGTGTTCTGTCATAATCTCCAACCTGTCAAAAACTCCAACCGCTTGTACTGCGCATTAGCGAGCACGTGCATGAGAAGGGCTTTCTTCTGCACATCAGATTGCGACGTAAACGCCATCAACTACACCAACTCCTCTTGCCACCGCACCGTTCCTGTGCGGTCTTTGTGTAACACGCGTAAATTTCTCCTTTAATGATGTGCGCTACTGGGGCTGCACTGATGGACGCTGCTGAGGTGGCACTGACAAGGAAGCACTGATGGGCACTAATATGCAGCACTGATAGGTGGCACTGATAGACAGCACTTATGGGCACTGCTAGGCAGTACTGATGGGCACTGCTAGGCAGCACTGATGGGCACTAATAGGCGACATTGATGGGCACTGATAGGCAGCACTGATGAGGAGACACTTATGGGCATTTACAGGCATCACTAATGGGCACGGATTGGCATCACTGATGGGCACTGACAGGCATCACTGATTGGGTTGCACTGATAATCAGGACACTAATTATCAGTGCAGATGTCCCCACTGAGAAAAGCTGCTTATCGGCTTTCCTCTTCTCACGCTCTGTCAGTGTGAGGAGAGGAATGCCAATAACTGGCATTTCCTATTTACACTATAATCAGCTGTGATTGGACACAGCTGATCACATGGTAAAGAGCCTATGTCATAGGCGCTTTACTGTGATCAGTGATGCGCTGTGTCCGAGGGACACCCCACCACCACTGCCCACAGTCCATATTCTCATTGCACATGTTCCTGGAATGAGCTCTGCCCGATGAAGGCTCTGAAACGTTGCACTATACTAATTTGTGATGTGATCTTTTTTGAATAAAAACTGTTTGGATGAAATTGATGATCCATGGTGTGCTAGCAAATATCTACTTACAGCAAATCACTGTTGGCAGCACTGCACTCCCCTGCGTCATATGACGTCCAGTCAGAACGGTAAGGCCACCACCTGACCATCAATCCGCTATACACCGGGCGGGAAGGTGTTAAAAGTGAAGAACAGGCAAAGCTTTTTTGGTCATACTTCTTTTCTGGCTCACAGGAGTGCCCTTATTTCTCTACTTCTGTGACCCAGATTCAGCCAACAGAGGCCTAAATCCTGTCACAGAGCCAATCCAGACTGCTCACACACACACACACACTACACCATGTACACTGCTAGACAGAAAAAAAGAAAAAATACCTCGCTTTGAGCACAAAACTGAAATAAAAGTGCAGCTGCAACAAAAAAACACAAATATCAGTGTAGCAAACAAGAACAAGAAAAATAATAAGTGCGCTTGCAATATAATGATAATCCAATAATAAAGAATCATATGTGAAAAAAATATTTAAATCACAAAGTGATGGTGAAAGTTCCTTTAATATTAATGCACCTGGAGTCTGGACGTTCCTCTCACATCTCGCTCTTCCACCTTCCCTCTCATGTGGGTTGAGGTGGTTGAATTTTGGATGTGGGATTCCCGTTTATTGGATTCACATAATCCTTTCTTCACTGAACTTTCATTTATGAATGGACTTTTATTCATGTTTAATATTTTAAGAACTTTCACCATCACTTTGTGATTTAAATATTTTTTTCACATATGATTCATTATTATTGGATTATCATTATTTTGCAAGCGCACTTATTATTTTTCTTGCCCATGTACACTGCTGCTGCTAAACGGACGTTCAGAGGCAGTTGGACACTTTTTTCAACTGCCCCTGAACTCATTCAATGTTATCTTATGTGTACATGTACACAGGTTAGTTTACTGCCGTTTTTAGGCAGTTGTGTTTATAGGCCTTTTTTTGAAGAAAAAAAAAGTTCAGACGCCGAAGTTTCCGATGTTTCAGACGTCAAACGCGGTAACTCGCATTTAGCCGCGTTTCGTTTATAGGCATTTTTCGTTTTCGGCCATTTAAAAAAAAAAAAAAATTTTATCTAGAAACGCTTCTAAACGCAAACGCGGAATGTAAATGCGGCAAAGCGGACATTTTAAACGTGGGTTACGATCTGTCAAGTTAAATCGTTCAGGAGAGGTTGTAAAAATGTCCCGTGTACATGAAGCCTAAATCCTCGGCAAGGTTTCAATGAGGATCCCACTGAAGGCAGCAAATCTCAGTGCAAAATAGATGGAAAGTCAAGCTGGTACATATCAAAGCAGACAGGCAGTGGATTTCCGCAGATGGAAGTAATATGTCACCGGGAGATGGGGGTGGTGTTGGATATAAGCAGGTACAGGTTGATAGTCCAATAAATCTCACCAGTCCACAATAGCACCAAAAGATCCACCGGTTAACTCTGGGATCTATCTCCACAGCATGTAAGTCACCTCATCCATGCCCCTGTCATGCCAGCTGAAATCCCTGCTTGGTAGTTAGAGAGCTCAGCGAAGCTGGCCCCCCTACAATCAGCACAAATAAAAACTCAAGTTTGTTTCTTTAGTGCTATGTTTGTGCTGTTTAATTTTCTGTTCTTGTGCTGATTGTGGGGGGGGGGCAGCTTCGCTGAGCTTAGAGCATATAATGCAAGTCAGGTGGCCGTAGTCTGGATCAAAGCATCATACCCTCTGTGATGATAATGTCACAATTAGCGTGACATTATCATTACAGAGGGTGTGATGCTTTGATCCAGACTACGGCCACCTGACTTACCTTATATGCTCTTACTACCATGTAGGGATTTCAGCTCCTCATTGATGAGTCTCTTGAGGAGTTTTTCCTCCTTTTAATATATGCTGCTTATAGTCTAGAGGAGTTAATAGTTCTTAATTAAGCGTAGACGGGTGTCCCAGCTGTGGGTTTAACTGAAAGTATTCCCCCCCCCCAATACACACACATTTGTACAGAGATGTAGCTCATTAAAGTGGTTGTAAACCCTTACAATCCACTTTTTACTACAGGTAAGCCGATAATTAGGCCTCGTACATGCAATTTTGATTGTTGGACGACTGAGCGTCTGATTTTTGTCAAAAGCGTGTGTGCAGGATTTTGTCTAGCATACTATCCGCAAATTGTCATTTGACAAACACGAATGTAGTGACGTACTATGAGAGTATAAAGAGGAAGTTCATTTCTCAAGCGCCACCCTTTGGGCCCCTTCTGCTAATTTCATGTTAGTAGAAGTTTGGTGAGCGTTGATTCGCGATTTTCAGATCGTACAAAACAAATGCCTTTTAAAATACGTTTGGCATAACTACATCAGTGTCACCAGAAAAGCAGCTTCATTATTATCCCATTAAAGAAGATGAGAATGTGCGCTGTATTTCAACATTTCATCAATTGTCGCGCCATGAATGTTAATTCTAGATTACGAACAGTAGTTTACAACACCAAAATCTTCCCAGTCATTCCTTGATTCTGAGCATGCATGTTTGTACTTTCGACTTTTGTGTGATGATTTCTGTACTGACAATCTGAAAATCAGACGTTGAGTTCACATCAGACAAAAATTTTATAGCCTGCACATCCAGCATTTGTCTGATGAAAAAGTCAAATCGGTTGTCAAATGCATGACTGCTGAGAAGCTTAGGCTCATTTATGACAAATAATAAACCAATACCTTGTCCCCCCAAAAAGACACAGAAGCTGATTAAGTTGGAAATAAGGCAAGGCCACAGCTTTATTGAATTTTTTAAAAGTACAACTTTCCAAATGTACCAAACAATGCCAGTCACAGTATACCATGAGCACCCATAAATATAAACTCACATAGTCTAAGAGGCCTGTCCTTACCATCAGTGCCAGACAGGCATTAGACTGACCCCAGGATTTAACTTGAGGGCATAGCCCATAAAGCAACATCAATTGCTAGCAAGGTCAAAACCGCCACACACAAGTCAGTGGTATACTGACAAGCGCCCCACCGCAGCAAGCACCTGCTTGACACCAAATTGTAGGCCGAGCTGAACATATTTAGGCCAATCATTTAAATTAACCCCATCAGGTCTTAATAAATACTGTTATCTCCCTCAAAACCCCAGTGGCAGACAACAATGCCACCACTCCTGTGGACAAATTTGAAAACCTAGGCATTCACCTTGCAGAGAAACAGCTACAAACAAGAACTAGAAACAAGAACAAAGTATGTGACGGGCCAAAACCAGAAAATGGGGAACAATGTTGGACCAAACAATAGATAGGTAAAACTGGCACAACACGGAGCAATACCATGCCTAATAGAGGGGGTGGAATCTACAGACCGGTTATGCCCTACATTGTTACCCCATACATGAATGATAAGAATGAAGGGGCCTAAAACAAATTGTCTCAGGTAATACCAGCAGCCAGTGTAGGCCATGAAAACTTTGACAACTATCTCTGCCAACTGCAAAGGAAAATTTTCCCCACAGTATAAAATTCGGCATGGCAAGAGGCCCAATAAACGGATCCAAAGTAATTCTGGGGAGAATCGTCAAATCAGAACAAAACGTGAGGATGAACATATAGCAAAAATTCTACCTAAAAGCCATCACTGTCATCTGAAAAAACTCACCCCATGGGCAGCAATGGCTGTGCCAATGGGAAAAGAATACGTGGGAAAAATCATGAGGAGGCAAGACCAGCTGGGAAAAGGAAAAGGCGCAAACCTGGAAAAATTCTAATTGGTTGAAGTTAGAAGAATAAGCGAGAGATAAAAACAAAAGATTCTGTGATCAGCACATCCAACTGTATGTTTGTCCTCGACAGTAAGTTCACTAACCCTAAAGGTGCCAAAGAATGCCCAAGAAAAGGCAACTTGAAACAAGAGAGCCCTAAATGCAAAAACAGACAGAGAGCAAAATGGAAAGGATGTCGATTTAAGTTGTGCACAGAAAACAGGTGCAGAGAATAAGGGAAGCAAGTCAAATGTTTCCAACCATTTTCCTTAAAATCCTCTGAAAGAAAACTTTGGAGATGTCCTCCCAGCTAAATAGTCTGAACCAAACAATACAGCAGAGGGAGCGCTACCCACTGTCGAACCAGCCACAACTATATGCTGCAGGTAGAGCAGGTAAGAGAAAAGATGCAGGTGCCCGACCCCAGGGGTAAAGGTAGATATCATCAACAGGTGGAGGCACCCATTCGTCCAAAAGTTGCCGACATGTTACCCGGGAGGTCTGGGAGGAGAGGCACGGAGGGGGAGCAACAGGAGTCAGAAACGAGACTACACAAAAAAGGAAGGACAAGGAAGACCCACTGCAATTAGCTACATCTGAAACCACACAGTCAACTGAAGACATCCAAGCACCAGAAAAATACAACAGGGAGAACAAAGGTGGAGAGCTTGCAGAGAAGCAGTTAACCACTTGACCATAATAGGTAAGGGCTCTAACAGCATAATGTTACACAAGAAATAGTTGGGCCAATGAGGCCGGTGTTCTGCTGAGAACGTTCCCCTCTGTGGATAAGGACCCCCCTGTACTGCGCAGGCGCAGCGCAGTGCGAGCCGGTGGAAATAGCCGAAGCCGAATAGTTGTAAATCAGCTGTACACGGCGCCTGTAAGAGGGCCCCTCGCGGGCTCGCTTCGCTCGCCACGCTTCGCTCGCCACGCTTCGGGCACGGCCTCGCTTCGCTCGGCACTTTTTTATTCTACCTCTGGGTCCACTTGAATGGTGGGGCTTGAACCTGGACTCAGGGCGCAGGCGCCGTGTACAGCTGACTAAAGGTTTTCAGCTTCGGCTATTTTCGGCGGCTCCTTAGTCATTCGTACTGCGCAAGCGCTGCGCCTGCGCAGTACAGGGGGGTCCTTATTCGCTGGGGGAACTTTCTCGGCAAGACACTGGCCAAGGTTCAGCAGACCAGTAATCCTGGAATAAAATGCCAAAGCTACAGAAGCTGAATGCAGACCTGTAAAAAATTCCAGCTGTGTATTCGACAATTCCTCCATTCATCAAAGAAGGACCATTAGAGCAGTGTTTCTCAACTCCAGTCCTCAAGGCGCCCCAAAAGGTCATGTTTTCAGGATTTCCCCCAGATGAAACGGATGTGGTAATTACTAAGGCAGTGAAACTGATCAAATCACCTGTGCAAAATAATGGAAATCCTGAAAACATGACCTGTTCGGACGGAGTTGAGAAACACTGCATTAGAGGAGTGCAAGAAGGACAACCGCGCTTCCAAGTCAGCACGCATAGGAGCTGATAATTGGTACGTAATGACATGTATCTGATATACATATCATAGGTACCCACAGAAGGCACTACCCATCAGAAGCATGTTAGAATGTGAAAACAAGGTGACCCAAAAGGTTGAAGCTCCCACAGCCATAGCTTCCTAGAGTGCCTTGGGAATTTAACCAAGGAAAGAAGCTTACCCCAGGAAGTCGGCAGACGATCCCCACAATATCAATCTCAATGCCCAAAAAGACAGAAGATGGGCAGGACCTTCCATGTTGGTGGGATGGAACAGTCGCAGTGTACAGTAAGGAAGCAAAAGGCCCCTTACTGTGCTTACTGCAGATTCAATGTCAGCCTTCACCAGAAGGGTAGAAGCACCAGAGAACTTAGCAAAGAAAGTGCTGTATCAAAAGTGGAGTATTGGTCCCAAGAATTCTCCTGATCAATACCACCATATACATATATATATATACATATGTACATATACATACACACATGCACATTTTTTATTTATTTATTTTTTGGTTACCAAACCAAGAGAGGAAACCCGAAGTGCGTTAGAGGTGGAAGATCCAAGCCTCCCTACTGAGAGGGTACAGGTCTAGCCAGTGCAACATCCTTGAGACTTTCACTGGCATCCTTCATCTTAGGAGGGTTGAACTTGGAACCTGGTTTGGTAGGTGGTGTATTCCCCATTCAGAAAGTCAACTGCTGGGTGGGCACCACCACCAAGGGAAAAGTCGTGCGCACACAGTGGCTCTCATTAAACAGTCAGCAGTTGCCTATTTGTATACCACTGACGATCTGTGCATGTGCCTGTGCTGGCACATGAGTAATAACCATATGCAGAGTAAAAGTCAGCGCTAGAGTGAATAAAGTTGGCAGCTACCAACACAGGTCATTATACATATACCATAGACTAACATTTCGGCAGTCAAAACGTAGTTATTTCCAGGCAGCCAATTTTAGGCAAAACTGGGTATCAAAATTAAACAGTACAGCCTACCATATATTTTGTAGACCTCCCAACTGACATCCACAGAACTGAATAGGGAAGAAGGGACTAATTCTGTAATTTATTTATTTATTTTAAATTTTTTTGTAGAGCAATGCATAGGCACAGAAACTATGCAGCCAGTTCCCAACAATACAAAGAATCTGCTTAGATTTTCACTCTTATGCCCCGTACACACGGTCGGACTTTGTTCGGACATTCCGACAACAAAATCCTAGGATTTTTTCCGACGGATGTTGGCTCAAACTTGTCTTGCATACACACGGTCACACAAAGTTGTCGGAAAATCGGACCGTGTGTACGGGGCATAAGTATTAACGTCAATATCTTTCTATATGTCAAATGTCTGTGTATCAAAAAGCACCAGCGTCAGCACATCAGTGAACTCACGGTGCCATTTTTAAAATGTATTTATTCAATCCCCTGTACTATGTGCAAATCGACCGGGGAAAATCGGTTATAGAGGGCCACCCAGGTGAGAACCAGACCCTGGGGATGGGGTGGGAGCCACAGCTGGCGTGACAGCCAATAAAGTAAACATAAGATTTGATTGGACTGCTTCACAAATGCATCAGTGGCCCTATAACAGCTACACTTATCTCAGACCACCCCATAATTATACTTACCCAAAGGAGGTAGAGTAGGAGGACTGATGATTGCTTGTAGAAAGATCTGGAAGGAGTCTGGACAGAGGCGGCTCTAGGCTTTGTGAGGCCTTAGGCAAAACTTAGGCATGAGGCCCCCTCACACCCATAATAGGAAAAATAATTCAAGCGATAAAAATTAGCTGTATAAGGAGGATACAGTACAGTTGGAGGGTACATGGGCAAAGTACATGGGGCAGGAGTGTACATTAAAGGAGGGAGCAGGAGGGCACAGCACAGGGGGAGGGTAAGTGGGCACATAGCATGGGGCAGGAGTGTACATTAAAGGAGAGAGGAGGGCACAGCACAGGGGGAGGGTAAGTGGGCACAGTACAGGGGGTAGGAGGGTACAGTACAGGGGGAGCAGGAGGACTCAGCACAGGGGGAGGGTAAGTGGGCACAGTACATGGGGCAGGAGGGTACAGTACAGGGGGGGAGCAGGAGGGCACAGCACAGGGGGAGGGTAAGTGGGCACATAACAGAGTGCAGGAGGGTACAGTACAGGGGGGGGGGGTAAGTGGGCACAGAACAGGGGGCAGGAGGGTACAGTACAGGGGGAGCAGGAGGGCAAAGCACAGGGGCAGGGTAAGTGGGCACAGTACAGGGGGCAGGAGGGTAAGTAAAGGAGGGAGCAGGAGGGCACAGCATGGGGGGGGGGGGGTAAGTGGGCACCGTACAGGGGACAGGAGGGTACAGTAAAGGAGGGAGCGGGAGGGCACAGCATGGGGGGGGGTAAGTGGGCACGGTACAAGAGGACAGGAGGGTACAGTAAAGGAGGGAGCAGGAGGGCACAGTGCAGGGGGCAGGAGGGTACAGTACAGGGGAGAGCAGGTGGGCAAAGCACAGGGGGTTAAGTGGGCACAGTACAGGTGGCAGGAGGGTACAGTAAAGGAGTGAGCAGGAGGGCACAGCACAGGGGCAGGGTAAGTGGGCACAGTACAGGGGGCAGGAGGGTAAGTAAAGGAGGGAGCAGGAGGGCACAGCACGGGGGGGGGTAAGTGGGCACAGTACAGGGGATAGGAGGGTACAGTAAAGGAGGGAGCAGGAGGGCACAGCACAGGGGAAAGCGAAGTGGGCACAGCATAGGGAGGGAGCAGGAGGGTACGGTACAGGGGGGAGCAGGAGGGCACAGGGGGAGGGTAAGTGGGCACAGAACAGGGGGCAGGAGGGTACAGTACAGGGGGAGCAGGAAGACAAAGCACAGGGGGGAGAGTAAGTGGGCACAGTACTGGGGCAGGAAGGTACAGTATGGGGGAGGGTAAGAGGGCACAGTACTGGAGCAGGGGGGTACAGTACGGGGGAGGGTAAGTGGGCACAGGGCAAGAGAGTAAAATAAAGGAGGGAGCAGGAGGGCACAGCACAGGGGGAGGATAAGTGGGCACAGTACAGGGGAAGCAGAAGGAAAGAAGGATGCCTCTTACATTAGAGTACCCCCCAGAGACCCCCATTAGCTCACAGTCCCCTAATATCAGTGCCCCCCTTCCTTAGAGAACTCCAGAGATCAGAGACCCCCCTTATAGTAGCGCCCCCTGCCCTCTTTAGGATCTCCATTTATGTTACCTTATCGGCGGGAATCGGGTACTGCTGCAAGCAAGGTGTGAGAGCCGAAGTTGGGGGGCGGAGCTGAGAGGCGGAGCGTTCTACAGATTTTTCCTCAGTGTGTGTATACAGTGGCAATCCAGATGAAAAAGGAGTCATCGAGGAGGGGAGAGAGGCACTGGGCGGAGGAACCGGAGATCGATGACCGCAGACTGGCACAGCTGAGAGGAATCCTCATTGAGTGGAGCGCAGTGCCGGAAGTTTGGGACTTGGTCCGGCACTGGCTTCATCCCCAGCACAGTTTCTCATGGGGGCCCCCCACTGGTCCCGATGGGTCAGCGGGGCAGACATGAGGAGGAACAGCAGTGGAAGCAGCTCTCTCCTCTCCTGCTTGTGAGAGGAGGGAGAGGAAGGGGCAAGTGTCAGCGCTGGCTTTGACTGAGATCCGGACCTGTACGTGAGCTCCGATCATCTGGGAAGCAACCCGCTACCTCTCCATGTAGCGGTGAGCGGACTCACCGCTGTGCTGATGGCGGGAGCGGGGGGGATCCCGGTTGCCAGTAGAGGCAGCTCTTTAATTTGGCAAATTAGGTGGCCGTGAGGCCCCTGTGAGCGCGAGGCCTTAGGCGACCGCCTAATTTGCCTAATTAGAGAGCCGCCTCTGAGTCTGGAGTCCAGGATTTGACCCTGTGTGCCAGAGATTGTGCCGGGACATGCAGGGTTAATAAGAATGAGCTTCCTGCCTCAAGTGACACAGAAGCCCTGTCAGAGAATCTCATAGTTGCCAACATTGTAAAAAAAAAATGTGTGACACTTTTGTGGCTGTAGGCAGAGCTGTACAATAATTAGGGGGCGGGGCATTCGTTTGTAGGCGTGACTTAGGAAAAATATACAAGTGCGGCGCACTAAGTGCGCCGCGGCGAAAAATGGGCGTGGTTTACGCGACATGGTGGGTGTGGCTTAAATGGCCGTGGCTCAATAGGGTGTGGTTAGAGTCTGAGATGAATGAGGGATGCAGAGGGAGAGAGGGGGAAAGGGATTAGAGGGGGGGAGGGGGAGAGGGGGAGAGGGGGAAAGGGGGAAAGGGAAATGATGGGACAGCAGCCCCAGATCCTACACAATAAAAATATGTGTATTCTAGAAAGTTTAACAATCAGCAGATAAAGATACTCCAAACACCTGGTGTTAGCACTTCAATCATCCCCGTACCATGGTTGTTATGGTGTCAGGATGATTGAAGTGCATTATTTCTATTATTACATTGTAATATAAAATGAAATAATTCAACTCACCATAATGCAGAATCAGTGGGATCCCTGAGCGTGTCACTAGCCACGTCGCCTGCCACCAGCCGTCCGTCCTTGCGTCAGATGTCCCAGAAGAGTCCGTCCTTGCATCAGGTGCCCCCAGCGGAGCCCCCCTTACATCAGATGTCCCCAGCGGAGCCCCCCCTCACACCAGGAGTCCCCAGCGGAGCCCCCCCTTACACCAGGAGTCCCCGGAGGAGCCCCCCCTCACACCAGGAGTCCCCGGCGGAGCCCCCCTCACACCAGGAGTCCCCGGCGGAGCCCCCCTCACACCAGGAGTCCCCAGAGAAGCCCCCCCTCACACCAGGAGTCCCCGGCGAAGCCCCCTCACACCAGGAGTCCCCGGCGGAGCCCCCTCTCACACCAGGAGTCCCCGGCGGAGCCCCCCGTCACACCAGGAGTCCCCAGCGGAGCCCCCCTCACATCAGGTGTCCCCGGCGGAGCCCCCCCTCACATCAGGTGTCCCCGGCGGAGCCCCCCCTCACATCAGGAGTCCCCAGTGGAGCCCCCCTCACATCAGGTGTCCCCGGCGGAGCTCCCCCTCACATCAGGTGTCTCCGGCGGAGCTCCCCCTCACATCAGGTGTCCCCGGCGGAGCTCCCCCTCACATAAGGTGTCCCTGGCAGAGCCCCCCCTCACATCAGGTGTCCCCAGTGGAGCCCCCCTCACATCAGGTGTTCCCGGCAGAGCCCCCCTCACATCAGGTGTTCCCGGCAGAGCCCCCCTCACATCAGGTGTCCCCAGTGGAGCCCCCCCTCACATCAGGTGTCCCCAGTGGAGCCCCCCTCACATCAGGTGTCCCCAGTGGAGCCCCCCTCACATCAGGTGTCCCCGGCGGAGCCCCCCCTCACATCAGGTGTCCCCGGCGGACCCCCCCTCACATCAGGTGTCCCCAGTGGAGCCCCCCTCACATCAGGAGTCCCACAGCGGTGCACCCCCCCACCTCAGAGGTGTCCTAGTAGTGTCCGCATGGCTAGAACCCCCGCCCCTTTCCATATCAGACACTGGCAGCGGGGCAGGGGGGTAGGCAGGGCGAGGCGGAGCGGGGCGGAGGGTGGGCGACGACGCAGGAGCTCCGTCTAGCCCCCCCCCAGCCGTCTTCCTGAACTTCATTAAAATGGCGGCCGGCGGAGACAATGTCTCCGCCGGCCGTGGACCTCTAGCGCCGGCGGCGAAAATCGTGAAGAACCGGATTTCTCGGGACATTTACCGAGACACCACAAATTCGGGAATGGCGTCTAAGTCCCGGGAATGTCCCGGGAAATCCGGGACAGTTGGCAACTATGGAATCTGAGGCATGTCACTTGGGGAGGCTGTAATACTGAAATCACATGTCACTGAAGAGGAGAGCTGGCTGGCATGCAGGCTGAGGCAGGGATGCAAAGAGTTAATAGGTGCCTCCTGCATTATGGAAACCTGATCCCTTACACAGGCAATGAGAGGAGCTGAGTGATATGATGGAGGGGATGAGAGCTGACAGGATATATCAGTTCCTGCTCTGTAGAGCACAGAGACCTCAGTCTCTCTGACAGAATCCATCATATTTGAGTTGATTGTAGCCGTATTAGTGCAATTGTGATATTTTTACTTTTTATTTTTACATTTTGATACTTTTTTTGTATTTGCACTAATATATGTGAATCGGTACTGCTTGGACCTTGAAGAAGGGGACATACCCCGAAAGCTTGTCCTAAAAAATTGTATGTTAGTGCAAATAAAAAAAGTATCACGGACAGTACTCAATTTTCTCTGACAGAATCCAGGGAGTGAGATGCTGCAAGTATCCAAGGTCTGAGGTCCATTCACATGTGATGGCAGTGCTCCGGGAATCCTAGGATGGGGAAGGTGGTGTCCATTTATAGAGGAGGATGCTGTATTAAAAGTCTTCACAGGTTGTGGGCAGAGGAGTGAGTGGTGAAAGTAGGAGAGGAGCCAGCGCCATCAGCGCCAGTAGCTGTGATGAAGGGCTCCATCCCATGCAGTAATGAGCGTAGGGGAAGGCTGCTGGGTGTAGAGGAGAGACACCTTCTGGTCAGAGCCGCCCTTTTCAGGGGATGTGATGGCTGAGAGACACACCCTGGTGGGGGAAGTAACAGGGGTCCATGAATTCTAGGAGAGGTCAGGGCCATGTAAATGATCCTGTAGAGCTGAGAGCAGAGTGGGGATTGTAGGAGTTGAGCCAGCGAATTCATTGCCAGTGGCTCCAGTACTAATCCAATGTGTGACTGAAGTACTGAGGAACTTACAGGGTCTGGGGATCAGTCAGTATGGTGGATCAGAGCACCTGTGAGATTTTTGTAGTGAGGGGTCTGGGAACAGAGGAGAGATACTCACCTTACTCTTGTGACAGCTGAATCTCCTCAGAGCAGTTGGATGTGCCCCACTATAGCCTTTTCCTAGAGTTCAGGCTCCACCCAGTCACCTCAGGTCTTGTAGCCAATCCTAAGGGAGCTACTTAACTTCCCTTTTAGGTTCACACCCACAGTGATGCCATGCTTCCAGCAGTTAAGGCTCCCTTTCTCTAAAGGTGGTTCAAGGGGCCTTCATTTTACTGACGATCCGAAAATCCACAGACAGTTCATCTTCAGACTTTTCCCTTCTGATTTTCGTATCATGTGTATGTGGCGCTGGTAGATTTTCATCTACCGCTTATAGGTAAATTTAGTGGGTTATCTGTTTAATACATAGTCAGATTTGCCTCCGTTCCAGTTTGGCTGTGTTGCATGTAGTTTCACACTATGCCTGTGGGTGTCATTGTCACCATGGGTCGGTGTTGGAAAGGCAACACGTTGAAGCGTATGGGTGCTCTTCTGTCCCGGAGATAACTCGGTGGAGGTGGTCCTCCGAGTTGCATTCTGGGAGAGGGTATTTATGGGACAGACGCCATGTTTTAGGGTTTTTTCGTTCCACTTGCTGGCCCTCCTGGCCGACAGGTATGTGTTAGGAGTACTACCTCGTGGTCCTCCGACCGGGAGGACCGCATTGCTGCAGCGTGTGGGTGGGCCCAGAAGCCTGTCTGGGGCCTACCGCAGCAGCGAGGGAATGGTCCTGTGCTGTCTGTCCTACGGGAAGAAGCTGGACAACTGAGAAGATCCCAGGGGAGGACCCGTCATGGAAAGATCATGCAGAGTGCTGGTCTGGAGAGGGGCCTGGTGACTCAGTTGGAGGACACATTCTAAAGTTAACCTACCACATAGTACTGCTGGGTCGGCTTAAAGGTTCTAGTGCTGTGTTTGATATCCATCGTAAACCATTGCATCCTGTGGCAGAGGATTGTACGGGTTTCTATTCCATTCAAGTCTGTGGCAGAGACTTTTGTTCGTGCTGTGTGTCGGTTGCTAGGTTAGTGAGAGAAACCTATCCGGGCGGGCAAAGATTCAACTCTAAAAAGAGAGTACATTCATCTACAAGATTTCAAGTATTACATCAAGAAAAGGTATTTGAACTTCCCTGCAACTTTCCTTCTACCTCTTTCCTGCTACTCCCTGCAGTTACTCTTTATTAAAGCATTGGAAAAGATACTCAAGTGTCTGGTGTCTACAGTGTCTGGTATTAAACTCAACGGGACCCTAGACCCGGTTCTGGTGAAATTGAGGTAACAAAGGTGACGGTAACAGCCCGCATTAAACCAGCAGCTCCACCGTGAGTTAGTGCTACATGTATGAGGCCTTAGCATACCTCACAACTTTTTGAGATGGGAATGAGGGACAACTACTAGCAAAAGTAGCTAGGCATAGGACACACCCCCTTGCCACGCCCCCTTAAAGGAGAATTTTACAATAACAAAGATTAGTTAAACCGAGTTAATAGTGGACAGAGGGACTTGGTTCCAAATCAAGGGACAGACCCTTGAAATCAGGGACAGTTGGGAGCTATGCCGCGTACACACGAGCGGACTTTACGGCAGACTTGGTCCGGCGTACCGGATTTCATCGGACAATTCGATCGTGTGTGGGCTCCAGCGGACTTTGTTTTCTCAAAAGTTTGACAGACTTAGATTTGAAACATGTTTCAAATCTTTCCGACGGACTCGAGTCCGGTCGAAAAGTCCGCTCGTCTGTATGCTAGTTCGACGGACAAAAAGCCACGCTAGGGCAGCTATTGGCTACTGGCTATGAACTTCCTTATTTAAGTCCGGTCGTACGTCATCACGTACGAATTCGTCAGACTTTGGTTGATTGTGTGTAGGCAAGTCCGTTCATTCAGAAAGTCCGTCGTAAAGTCTGTCAAAAAGTCAGCTGGGCAAAGTCCGTCGAAAAGTCCGCCGGGCAAAGTCTGCCGTAAAGTCCGCTCGTGTGTACGCGGCATTAGGCTTACCTGTAGCTACCTGAATATCTCCTAAACCTGCACGGTTTAGGAGATATCCCCTGTATCAGCATGTGCCGACGTCATCGGCACATGCGCACTGAAGCAACAGCACCGTTGCTTCAGTTAGTGTGCCGTTAACGACGGCTCCTGCACACATGCGTGGGAGTCACATCATCGCAGTTCCAGCCAATCACAGTGCCGGAGCCCGCGATACCCGGAAGTTACTCCGGGAGCGATGTCGCCAGCCGGAGCGGTGTGCGAGGACCGCTATAGGGGCGTCTTGCAGGTTTTGATTTAGTGGGTTTACAACCACTTTAAGCCCCCCCCCCTCTTTTTGTTTATGCCCTTGCTAAAGGTATAGGCTATGTATGTACCTATTGAAGCCTGACTGGAAATCTTCTAGGACAATGCTAAGGACGATGCTAATAGATGCCTAACTGTTCACCTTCACCATCATAGGAGTGAGCTCTCAAACGCTGAGCCCAGAGCTACTGCAACAGAGGAGAGGAAGCTCATGTGAGGGAGCTTGAATCGGAGAAAGAGCTTGCTCTGTGCTGGTGAAGGTGAACAGTAAGAGCTGGGCCTCTCTTAGCAATGTCCTAGAAGTCAGGTTTTATAAGGTACACAAATGGCCTACACTTATAACAAGGACGTTATTTAACTTTGCTCAAAGCTGCACACTTTACTTTTATCTACAGATGCCCTTTATCTGCATAGGCAGTTTTTTTTTTTTGTAAAGGTGAACTTTGTGTTTAACCACTTGTCTACTGGGCACTTTCACCCCCGTCCTGCCCAGGCCAATTTTCAGCTTCAGCGGGGAAGCCAGTCAGCGGGTCCGGCAGACTCAATGTCCGTCAGCCACCTGCGATTGTTCCCCAAAGTCATAGAACGGGGATCTGCCTGTGTAAACGAGCCAAATCTCTGTTCTGACAGGGGAGATCACACAGATCCTGTCTTTTTGCTATGCAGGGAGACGGATCTGTGTGTTTCCCCAGTCACACAGTCCCCCATACAGTAAGAAAACACAAACAGGGAACATATTTAACCCCTTGATCGCCCCTGACGTTAACCCCTTCCCTGCCAGTGTCATTAGTACAATAACAGTGCATATTTTTAGCACTAATTACTGTAATAATGTCACTGGTCGCCAAAAAAGTGTCAAAAATGTCAGTTAGGTGTCCGATCGCCGCCATTACTATTAAAAAAAATAATAATAAAAATGCCATAAATCTATCCCCTATTTAGTAGAACTGTAACTTTTGCGTAAACCAATCAATAGACGCTTATTGCGATTTTTTTTACCAAAAATATGTAGCAGAATACAAATCGGCCTAAACTGATAAATAAATTTGTTTTTTTACTTTTTTTTCTGGAAATATTTTTTAGCAGAAAGTAAAAAAAATTTTTTTTTTTCTTTCAAAATTGTCTGTTTTTTTGTTTATAGCGCAAAAAATAAAACCCGCAGAGGTGATCAAATAACATCAAAAGAAAGCTCTATTTGTGGGAAAAAAAGGACATCAATTTTGTTTGGGTACCGCGCAATTGTCAGTTAAAGTGACGCAGTGCCGTATCGCAAAAAATGGCCTGGTCAGGAAGTGGGTAAATCCTTCCGGGGCTGAAGTGGTTAAACGACAATTGTGTGGTCATGCAACACTGTACCCAAATAAAATTTGTATCATTTTTTGAGACAGGTAGAGCTTTCTTTTGGTGGTATTTAATCACCACTAGGTTTTTTCATTTTTTGCTAAACAATAAAAAAAGACCGAAAATTTTGAAGAAAAAGTTTTTCTTAGTTTCTGTTATAATATTTTTGGTAAATAAGTAATTTTTCTCCTTTAATGATGTGCGCTAATGAGGCTGCACTGACAGGCGGCACTGATGGACACTGCTGAGGTGGCACTGATATGCAGCACTGATGGGCACTGCTAGACAGCACTGATGGGCACTGCTAGGGAGCACTTATGGGCACTAATAGGCAACACTGATGGGCACTGATAGGCAGCACTGATGAGGAGACACTGATGGGCACTTACAGGCATCACTGATGGGCATTGACAGGCATCACTGATTGGGTTGCACTGATAATCAGGACACTAATTATCAGTGCAGATGTCCCCACTGAGAAAAGCAGCTTATTGGCTTTCCTCTTCTCACGCTCTGTCAGTGTGAGGAGAGGAATGCCGATAACTGGCATTTCCTATTTACACTGTGATCAGCTGTGATTGGACACAGCTGATCACATGGTAAAGAGCCTACGTCATAGGCGCTTTACTGTGATCAGTGATGCACTGTGTCCGAGGGACACCCCACCACCACTGCCCACAGTCCATATTCCCATTGAACATGTTCCTGAAACGAGCTCTGCCCGATGAAGGGGTCCTGCGTGGCTCTGAAACGTTGCACTATACTATTTTGTGATGTGATCTTTTTTGCATAAAAACCGTTTGGACGAAATTGATGATCTATGGTGTGCTAGCAAATATCTACTAACAGCAAACCACTGTTGGCAGTGCTGTGCTCCCCTGCGGGTGTGCACGAGTGGCCTATTCCGAAGGACATCAGAACAGTAAAGCCACCACCTGGCCATCAATCCGCTATAGACCGGGTGGGAAGGTGTTACAAGAGAAGAACAGGCAAAGCTTTATTGGTAATACTTCTTTTCTGGCTGACAGGAGTGCCCTTATGTCTCTACTTCTGTGATCCAGATTCAGTCAACAGAGGCCTAAATCCTGTCACAGAGCCAATCCAGACTGGAGAGATGCCGACAATAATGTTGGGATCCATCCAGATGTCTGACTGGAAATTGGCTCAGCCTATCGGAGCAGAGAGCTGGTGGATGACCGTCACTGCTCTCCTTTCTGGGAGGATGGAGTAGTGAGCGATCAGCGGCCATGCGATCGCTCATTTCTGAAAGCTTAGAGCCAGTGGGGACGGCATTGGTCAGGTCGCACACCCAATGCGCTTTCCCGCGCTGCGCTCCTCGGTGAACTGCCCTCACAGTGTAACGTTCATCTTAGTTTTGGATAGAGTGAGGAAGAATTGGAACTCCTGTCAGGATTTTATCTACTCTTTTGGAGAGATTCCTCCTCTTCCTGTCAGGGTAAAGGTGTCCCCGAGACAAAGAGTGCGGGGAAATCTGGGTAGAACAGTTTAGATAATGGCAGCTACATGCGGCATGCTACATGCAGCTACACGCTACACACGGCTGCACACGGCTGGCACAGCGCCAGTTAAAGTGGGGTGGGTGAGTCCCAGCCATCCCGCCTGAAGGTAGGGCCAGGTACCCGCCCACCACACACAGCCTCCAATCAGCGTCGTCCCACTCTCATCCTCCGCCAATAGGAATCCTCCCAGCGGCTGGTTTTAGCAGAGATCGGAGTCAGATTGAGCAGTCAGTCATCTGGGAGCTGCAGAAGACATGAAGGGACCGCTGTATGTGGAACTCTACACCGGGGCCAAGATGCCCATCCTGGGCCTGGGCACATGGAAGGTGAGGGCTATTCTGGGCTTGTGTGCCACCCTGTCCTCTATGGAATCTACCTTCCCTACAGAGACCTGCCTGTGTGTGAGAGGGACCCCCCCCCCGCCTTTATAACTCCTATTTCTAGGGAATGACTGACCCACCCTTATCACACACACATCTCCATACACACCACAAGAACTTTCTTTTTTTTTTTAAATCCTATTAGTTGAATATTTGTGAAGCCTGGCACAACTGGGCCCATGTGTTCTGCTATGTCTGTAGTCTGCCCTTCCCCCCACACATCACTTCCTATATCTACTCCATGTATATCGTCTGTAATCATCTGTATATCTATGTTCTGTGTCTATGTCCTCTCTATCCAGGCGGTTGATTTACAAAGGGCAACTGCATTTGCAAAGTGCAGTCTGTTTGCCTTTAGTAACTCAACCCTATTGAGATGGATTTACTAAAGGCAAATAGACTGTGAACTCTGCAAGGACAGTTGCTCCAGAGATTAGTAAATGAGGGGAAGCTCTGCTAACTTCCATCATCCAAACATGTGTAAGCAAAAATGCTGTTTTTTTTTTTTTATATATATTTTCCTTGCATTAGATTGGGTATTCTTTGAAAAGTAAAGCTTCACCTCATTTACGCACAGTCTTTGCTTTAGTAAATCAATCCCATAGTGTTCTATGTCTCGAAATCTGTGTGTTCTCTACACCCTGTACTTACTGTCACTGTTGTATGCTCTATGGATTAGCCGGTGTGCCTTCTTCTCTCTTATTCATAAGTGTGTATATACTGTATTTATCGGCGTATAACACACACTTTTTTCGTGGGTGCGTGTTATACGCCGATCTCCGCTGATTGTGAGCGGAGCGAGCGCCGCCGACATACACATAGCCGAGTCTATTCGCTTCCTCCGCTCCCAGTCCCGCCATTGGACCTGTGTTATGTCCATCATAGGGGCGGGACTGCGAGAGAAGCCAAGTACATTAGGCTATGTGTGTGTCAGCGCTCGCTCCGCTCACAGTCAGCGGAGATCGGTGCCAATTTTAAATAATCAGCCTGCAATGAGGCTGTGCAATGCTGAAAAGACACTGGGCATGGCTGCAGATGGACACTGGGCAAGTTTGCAATGATGGACAAGGCTGCAGATGGACACTGATAAGGCTGCATTGATGGGCATTTAAATGTTTAAATGTAAGTTTTTTTCCTTAAACTTCCCTTCTAAATGTTTTTTCCTTAAAATTCCCTCCTAAACTTGGGGTGCGTGTTATACGCCGATAAATACGGTATATCTATAGACATAGATATATATATATATTGGAGATCAAATGCAAATATACAGCGCTGTTCAAAAAAGGAATATCAATGTGTGACTAGTATCAAAAAATGAATGTGACCATATAAGCTGCAGTTTTCAAGTGAGATATACACACCATAAACAATAAATCAAAAAAATAAACTGCGCTACTTAAATAAAAGAATGTTAATATTGATGAGTGAAAAAAGTCTATATGCATAGAAACAAACAAATCCAAATAGTGACATGAAATCCGAAGGTCTCTTAATCGTGGATGTTGACACTAAAGAGTAGTGACAGATCAAAGAGACACCTCCACCAGGTGACATCACAAGCTGACATCATTTCCGTCCTATACCCACAGGGTCCCGGAACGTCTCCTCCAGCCCTGTGAGCACCTCCAGCGGATGTGATTTGCTATCATTGGTGCTACAGGGACACTATGCAGATTTTGCATTTGACCAGATATGTCACAACTGCAGACATTTACCTATGGGTAAGCCTATAATAAGGCTTACCTATAAGTAGTGTAAATATCTCCTAAACGTGTACTGTTTAGGAGTTATTTCCATTACATGCAGCCAGTGACATCACTGGCGTATGCGCTCTGAAGGAATGGTGGTCACGTGTGCTGTTCCTTCCAAGCCCTGTGCTGTGAACGGCGGCTACCGCATGCATGGGGAGTGACGTCATCCCGGCTCCGACCACTCACAGCGCCGGAGCCCATGAACCCAGAAGAGACTCTGGGAAGGATGTCAGCCATCTCAGCGGTGTGCGGGCGCCACTGGAAGGCTTTGTTCTAAGGTAAGTATTTCATAATGAGCTAGTATGCGATGCAAGCTAATTATGCCTTTGTCTTACAGTTTTTTTTTTTTTTAACCACTTGTTTACTGGGCATTTAAACCCCCCTCCTATCCAGACCAGCTTTCAGCACTCACGCACTTTGAATGACAATTGCGCGGTCATACAACACTGTACCCAAATGAAATTTTTATCATTTTTTTCCCACAAATTTTCTTTTGGTGGTATTTGATCACCTCTGTGGTTTTTATTTTTTGTTAAAAAAATGTAAAAAGACCAAATTTTTTTAATATATTTTGTTATAAAATGTTAAAAAAGGTAATTTTTCTCCTTCATTGATGTACGCTGATGAGGCGGCACTGATGGGCACTGATAGGTGGCAGTGATGGGCACTGATGGGTGGCAGTGATGGGCACTGATCTGGTACGCTGATAGGCAACACTGCTAGGTGGCACTGATTGGCACCACTGGTGGCCATTGATAGGTGGCACTTGTGGGCATTGATAGGTGGCACTTGTAGACATTGATAGGTGGCACTCATGCACATTGATAGGTGGCACTGGTGGGCACTGTCAGGTGGCAATGGCAAGTGGCACTGGCAGGGGGTACTGGTGGCACGTATGAGGCATTATTGCCTCCTCCTCTTCGGGACCGATGTCCCTTGCTGATGAGCCGGTGATTGGCTTTTTTTTCTCCTCGCACTGTCAGCGCGTGGAGAAAAAAACACAGAGCTTTTGTTTTGATCATGTGATCAGCTGTCATTGGCTGACAGCTGATCACATGGTAAGGGGCCGGGAGCGGCCCCTTACTTGGATCGGTGATCACCCGAGTCTCAGTGACTCGGCGATCACAGTGCACTCTGCGCGCGCCTGGGGCGCGTGCACAGTGGAGGACGTCGTATGACGGCCTCCCGGGAATTCAGGTCCGCGCTGTAGCCGTCATTCGGCTATAGCGCGGATATCAACCGGTTAATGAGTTTACAACCTCTAATGTGAGTTCTAACATTTTTAATCAACTGCTTACTAGATGGCGTTTTTCCCTTTTTTCATTTATGTAAAACCATTATCCCACAAAGAAAAAACTTGCTGCGACTGGTGAAAAAGTGTTAGCTGGAATTCAGCTTTAATTTGTTTGTTAAGTCCATCTAAATCTGATAATGCTTCTGTCCAAAGGTGTCTATGCTGCTTCATCATCCAGAGTGGAGACACCCTACGGACAGAAGTGTGTTGCTGGCTGGATCACCAGTTGGAAATACAGGACAAAAAGGATAAAAAAAGAAAATTAATGCAGCCAACGTGTCTAAGGATTAAATATATTATATTTTTGTTTAATACCACTTTAACTCTTAATTACAGGCACCTTGTTGAGACAGCTTCTAAAGAAAAAATATAGAACATGTCAGAGCACACCACTGCCTCCTTACATTGGTAGTGAGTGGAAAAAATAGTCCTTACATTGGTGGTCAATAGGGGTAAAATGCTTCTTACATTGGTGGTTAGTGGGGAGAATATTCTTTACATTGGTGGTCAATAGGAGTAAAATGCTTCTTACATTGGTAGTTAGTGGGGAGAATATGCTTTACATTGTTGGTCAATAGGAGGAAAATGCTCCTTACATTGGTGATCAGTGGGGTGAACGCCCTTTACATTGGTATTATTTGGAAGGATTCTCCTTACATTGGTGTCAGTGAGAAAATTTTACTAACATTGGTGATCAGTTGGAAGAATGATCCTTGTATTGGTGTCAGTGGGAAAAATGCACCTTACATTTGTGGTCAGTATGCTCCCTACATTGATGTCTGTATGCAGAATGACTCTTATATTGGTGTCAGTGCAAAGAATGGCTCTTATATTAGAGTCAGCAGGAAGAACGATCCTTAAATTAGTGTAAGTCGGAAGAATGCTCCTTATATTGGTGGCCTTTGGGAAGAATGCTCCTTAGACTGGTGATCAGTGGGAGGAATGCTCTTTGCATTGGTGGTCAGTGGGGAGAATGCTCCTTACATTGATGGTCAGTGGGAAGGGTCCTCCTTACATTGGTATCAGTGGGAAGAATTTTCCTTACATTAGTGATCAGTGGGAAGAATTTTCCTTACACTGGTGATCAGTGGGAAGAATGATTCTTGAATTGGTGTCAATGGGAAGAATGCACCTTACATTTGTGGTCAGTATGCTTCCTACATTGATGTATGTATGAAGGATGACTATTATATTGCTGTCAGTGCAAAGAATGACCCTTATATTGGAGTCAGCAGGAAGAATGATCCTTACATAAGTGTAAGTGGAAAAAATGCTCCTTATATTGGTGGTCTTTGGGAAGAATGGTCCTTACACTGGTGGTCAGTGGGAGGAATGCTCTTTACATTTGTGTCAGTGGGGAGAATGCCCTTTACATTGGTATCCGTGGAAAGAATCACTCCTATATTGGTGTCATTCCCCTGCGGCTTCCTACACTGCATGCCAATTGCAATGCTCTTGCGATCTGCCACGGGGGTCACTTCAAGTTGACACTCTAAACGCAGGTCGTGAACACATTGCGTTTGCCCGCACCGGATCACATGGTACAAAAGTACCGTGCAAAATGCGATTGCCACACGTTTCAAAAAGTCATGCATGCACTCTTTGTGTCAGTGGGAAAAATTCTAATTTGATTGGTGGTCAGTGGGAAGAATGACTCTTATATTGGTGTCAGCAGCAAGAATGCTAATTAGATTGGTGGCCAGTGGAAAGAATGCTCTTTACATTTGTGTCAGTGAGAAGAATGATTTATAATGGTGTCAGTAGGAAGAATGCTTCTTATGTTGGTGTCAGTGGGAAGAATGTTCTTCATATTTGTGTCAGTGGGAGGAATGACTTATATTGATGTCAGTGGGAGAACATCTTGTGGATTACTGTGACGATCAGACTAGACGTGGGAACGGGTACCTTTTAAAACCAGGTATCCGCTCCCTCCTCAAAAAAAGGACCAAAAGTAGAGGAGGGAGAGAGGAGAACATAAAGCAGAACTTCCCCTTTAGGATGAAGTTCCTCTTTAACATACGTGTCAGTGGCAAGAATGCTCCTTACATTGGCGGTCAGAGAGATAAATGCTCCTTTATATTGGTGATCTGTGGGAAAATGCTTCTTACAATGGTGACAGTGATCTGTGGGAAAATGTTTTTCTTACATTGGTGGTTGGTGGGAAGAATGCTCCTCACACTGGGGGCCATTGGGTAAATGCTCCTTACATTGATTAGTGAGAAGAATTCTCCTTACACTGGTGTCAGTGGGAAGAATGCAGAATTCTTAATTTACAGCATTTTTTCACACCTGCCTAAAACTTTTGTACAGTACTGTATATTGATATAACACATGAGGAATAATGAAAATTTGGCTTTTTATTTAGACACTCACAAAAACAATAAATATGTATATATATACAGTATCTCACAAAAGTGAGTACTGTACACCCCTCACATTTTTGTAAATATATTATTCTATCTTTCCATGTGACAACACTGAAGAAATGACAATTTGCTACAATGTAAAGTAGTGAGTATACAGCTTGTATAACAGTGTAAATTTGCTGTCCCCTCAAAATAACTCAACACGCAGCCATTAATGTCTAAACCGCTGGCAACAAAAGTGAGTACACCCCTAAGTGAAAATGTCCAAATTGGGCCCAAAGTGTCAATATTTTGTGTGGCCACCATTATTTTCCAGCACTGCCTTAACCCTCTTGGGCATGGAGTTCACCAGAGCTTCACAGGTTGCCACTGGAGTCCTCTTCCACTCCTCCATAACGACATCACAGAGCTGGTGGAAGTTAGAGACCTTGCGCTCCTCCACCTTCTGTTTGAGGATGCCACACAGATGCTCAATAGGGTTTAGGTCTGGAGACATGCTTGGCCAGTCCATCACCTTTACCCTCAGCTTCTTTAGCAAGGCAGTGGTCGTCTTGGAGGTGTGTTTGGGGTCGTTATCATGTTGGACTGCGGCCCAGTCTCTGAAGGGAGGGGATCATGCTCTGCTTCAGTATTTCACAGTACATGTTGGCATTCATGGTTCCCTCAACGAACTGTAGCTCCCCAGTGCCGGCAGCACTCATGCAGCCCCAGACCATGACACTCCCACCACCATGCTTGACTGTAGGCAAGACAAACTTGTCTTTGTACTCCTCACCTGGTTGCAGCCACACACGCTTGACACCATCTGAACCAAATAAGTTTATCTTGGTCTCATCAGACCACAGGACTTGGTTCCAGTAATTCATGTCGTTAGTCTGCTTGTCTTCAGCAAACTGTTTGTGGGCCTTTTTTGTGCATCATCTTTAGAAGAGGCTTCCTTCTGGGACGGCAGCCATGCAGACCAATTCGATGCATCGTGTGGCGTTGCAGCGCCATCTAAGACCCCTTTCACACTGTACCACCACCAGGGTCAGCGGTAAAGCGGCACTATTTTTAGCGCCGCTTTAGTGGCATTATTTGGCTGCTAGCGGGGCGAGGTTTTAACCCCCCGCTAGCGGCCGAAAAGGGGTTAAATCCGCCCGCAAAACGCAGCCGAAGCATTGTTTTGCCGGCAGTATCGCAGTGCTGCCCCATTGATTTCAATGGGGAGCAGCGGTGGAGGAGCGGTGAGTTCACCGCTCCAGAGAAGCTGCTGGCAGGACTTTTTCTGACACCCTGCCAGCGCACCGCTCCAGTGTGAAAGCCCTCAGGCTTTCACACTGGAGTAAATGGAGCAGCTGTTTTAGGGCGGTTTGCAGGCGCTATATTTAACGCTATAGCACCTGCAAAATGCTCTAGTGTGAAAGGGGTCTTAGTGTACTGTAGTATGATCACAGTTTTAATGTAAAAAAAGTGGAATGACATTCACAATGTTAAAAACAATATCCAGCATTAAGGAGTCTGGTGCTCATCCCTGTAAAGTCACTGGTGTATACGTGGCCAGAGGTCCGGGGGTGTTGGTGGCTCCCAGTGCTTCCTGGAGAACTCAGAGACATTGGGGAACTGTTGATGTCGCTCTCTGGTGCTCCGAAAGCCTGCTACACCCGCCCCACCCGGCTGGGAGTGTCTCCAGGAAGTGCTGGGGGCCACCAGCGCCCCCTGGACCTCTGGCCAGCAGTTCTACAATATATTTTATATATATATATATATATATATATATATATATATATATATATATATATATATATATATATATATATATATATATATATATATATATATATATATATATAGTTATATTAAATCAAAAAATAAACTGCATCTGCTGACATGCACCGCATTCCTGTTCAAATCGCATGCAATTCTCTGCAGTGCGATTTGCGCCCATTCATTTTATATTGACGCAAATCGCACCGCAAAGTATCAGGAGCATTTGCGCGAGTTCTGACACTCACTCAAATTCTTGGTATCAGTGCATCCCTGATTATGTTTCTATATATGTGATACTTTTGAGAGCCAGGGTATATTCCTTGTCAAATCTAACATGCAATGATTGGTGGCTAATTCAGTCCAAAAGATCATTGTCTGATTGGGAAATAATGTCTGCTGACACACTGTGGCTGATTCACTAAAGGAGTTGTTTACTTTGCAAGTCACCCTTACCTTAGTGAATGTGGTTAAAATTCACATCACAAAGAATACCCAATCATGTGCAGGGAAAATAAAATAATAATTTTGCTTTCACATGTTTGGATTATTGACATCAGCACAGCTTCCCCTTATTCACTTAGCCAAGTTAAAATTCTCTTTGCAAAGTGAGCATTTTTTTACTCATTTCATAAATCAGGGTCAGTGTGACTTTCACTTCCCTGTGTAAGATTTGTTTCAGAAAAGTCCTTAAGAATGTAGCTCACCAGTTTTTAAATGGTGTCCTATTATATCAAATACACTTCTTAAATGTCACACCCCGCACAGAGTTTTAAAGAACATTCTATCATAAAGACCAGGACATTATCAAAACAGAATCGGGGTTAGCTTCTGGAGAAGAAACAGTTGTGGTTGGGATATTGAAAAAAATGTAGCATTTCCTGGAGCACTGCTTTACCCCTTTACATTTACAATCTGTACATTAACTACCTGCACAATACCCTGTGCTAAGGTAATGTTACTCTATGGTCCATATTGGTATGAAAGACTTATGTATAGTGATTAAAAATCAGCATAGTTCCAAATCATGGTATCACCATGTTGACTTGTTTGTAAACAGCTGACAATGACAGCTACCAGAGTTTGTTTTTTTCTTTCTCATGTGCACTTGTGCATAGAAAGAAATGCTTTTCTTAAGGGCCCTTTCACACTGGGGCGGTTTGCAGGCGCTATTGCACTAATAATAGCGCCTGCAAACCGAACAGCTGCTGCTGTCTCTCCAGTGTGAAAGCCCAGAGGTCCTGCTAGCAGCATCTTCGGAGCGGTGAAGGAGCGGAGTGTATACCGCTCCTTCACCACTCCTGCCCATTAAAACCAATGGGACAGCACAGCTATACCGCCGGCAAAGCGCCTCTGCAGAGGTGCTTTGCGGTGGTCTTTAACCCTTTCTCGGCCGCTAGCGGGGGGCAAAACCGCCCCGCTAGCGGCCGAATACCGACGACCGCTAGCGACTTACAATAGTGGCGTTTTACCGCCGACCCCGCCCCAGCGTGAAAGGGCCCTAAAGCAAACCTTCCCCTACCCCCTAAATTTAACCACCACCATGAATGAAATAATAATAAAATATAGAAATAAATGTATTGTCACTTGCCCTCCTTTTTTTGTTCTAGTATCCCATATTGTATTGCTCTGTTCCACCCCAGCAAGGAAACCTGCACAGAAATTTAAAATAATAAAGTAATTGTTGGATGGTTTCTTCTGCATATTCTGGGCTGACCCACAAAAGATGTCTTGTGCCAGATCACATATGCTGTAAGAGCTATAAACAATGTATAACATAGAATGCCTAAGGCCCCTTTTCACACTAGTGGAGTCCACCAGCATATCTGCCTGCACATCACAGGATCTCTCCACTGATCCCTGCTGAGCAGGCGGATGACAAGTCAGTGTTTGCTCCGCTAATGCAGATTGGACATGAACACAGCCTGCTTTCCTCAATGGGCTGTTGGATGTAAAAGGACCGCCTGTCCGTTTCCGTTCGACTGTCATATGACCTGATGGACAGATGGGGAACGGATCCCCATCTGTCTGTTTTTAGCAGATCGGATGTCGGTGGGTGTCAGCGGATACGTGTCCACTGACATTCGCTGCTCCAAAGAGTGCAATGGATGGTCCGATCGGGTCTGCCTGAAAAACTGACCCAATCGTTTTTAAATACACCTTTGTTTTATTGTTTTGGGGATGAGAGGTCAGCTTTAAAGAAGTTAGTGCAGTGTTAACAATATTAAATAAAAATATGTAATATTAAAAAAAAAAATCAGTTTTTTATTTAAAAAACAAACTAACAAACTACTAACAAATGTAAATTATTTGTTAGGTTAACTGACGTGCTGATGTTAAATTAGTCAGGACATCTAGGCATGACAAAAAATATGGTGCAGTTGTTATGGCAGAACTGAAATGTTAGCAACAAAAGTATAAATACAAATGCATATATTATTTCTGCTAAAAGCTAATATATATAAGAAAAAAAGTAAAACCTAATAGATGAATATATTGTTTATATAAGAAAGTTGTATCTTCATCAGAATTTGAAAAAAATATCCACTCTTGTTGCATATACTGTATGTTCATAGATAGATCAGAGGTTTATACATCTTAGTTCAAGTTAGTAATTGCACATACAGAAGTTCAGTAAACTTCAATAAAAACTTTTTCACTGACTGATGAAAGTAAGTGGAGACCCGCCCCCCAATAAAACTAATAACCACAATGCATTCCTAATTTGACAATCAATAAAGGTATTAATAATGACTAGGTTTTCTGCAATCTCCCGATTTTTTTTTTTTTTTGTCCAATTTTTCTCCTCCTTAGATGGGAAAATGTTATTGGCTGCCAGCTTCTTCCTTATTCTGTGCCAGCCTATATGTCTCATATGCGCCATAGAAGATCTTCTATGATGCAGGTGCCTTACAAGACCTGCTGGGGTTGGTTATTGTTCAATAACCAACTGTGCCAGGTCTTGTACAACACATATACAGAATTGAAACATCTGCCTATGAGATCTTGTACAGTTTGTTATAGAATATTGAAACCAACCCAGGTCCCATACGCTGCACACGCAAGATCTCCTTGGAAGGCACTGGTAATGTGGCTTTCCCAGAGGGCAGTTATAAGGCCCTGGCTACGCCACCAATGGCTATTGAGAACCAGGAGGAACGAGGGATAAAATGTCAGTTCACAAAAGACCTTTTCACTGCACAAATGAAGCAGTGATGTTTTGGGACGTGGAATTTTGGGTTTAGGTATAAACGTCTGCTTTAAAATCAGGAGGTTGCTATATATTTATGACTAAAAAAATGTGATTGCGTCCACATGGGGTGAGTGTTGCACTTGAAAGAGAAGTTATGGATTAAAAAGAACCCAAATATTTATACCTAGGTGGATGCAGCATTGATCCGCTGCTGCATCTGTCCCCCACCGTACAGTGAGACCGCTGATCACGCAGTTCTTCCTTCCGCTCTGAGTCAGTTAGTGGCTCTCTGCTCTACCCTCCAGTGCTCACAGGAGCGCTGGGCTGTGGAGAGGACAGGAGGGGCTGGCTCAGGCTCTCAGCGGATCCCTGAGAGGCTGAGCCAGGTGCCGATCCAGGCTTCTGGGTGGATACCAACCATATGGTCAGGATCTTTTCAGAGCCTGCGCCGGCTCTGTGACATCAGCCGACAGCAGACTTCAGCCCACTGTCAGTTGAAAACAGTTCACAGGAGTGCAGAATGGACTGCACTCCTGTGTTCTATAGAAGTATGACCAAAATAGCTTTGGTCATACTTCTCTTTTAAATTTCCCATACTTTTTCAAAATCCCTAAATTTTGAGTGTGTAAATCGACTCAAATTGTTTGCAGATTACAAGGCATTTTGTGGTTATTAAGCCTTATACTGGTGTATTATGACTGGAATGGGCAGATTCTGTGCAGTGGCTTGTGGCTATGTAATCAAATTACACAGCAGTTAGTTTTGTCTCTTGTTTATTATCTGCTGATTTCAAGGCCTATACATGCAATGACCAGTGATGGGTGTGCTTTCATTTGATTATTAAGGTAAAGGGGTTGTAAACCCTCGTGTTTTTTCACCTTAATGCAAAAAATAAAAAACCCAGCAGTGATTAAATGCCACCAAAAGAAAGCTCTATTTGTGTGAAAAAAAGAACAAAAATTTCATATAGGTACAGTGTTGCATGACTGAGTAATTGTCATTCAAAATGTGAGAGCACCGAAAGCTGAAAATTGGTCTGGTTATTAAGGGGGTTTAAGTGCCCAGTGGTCAAGTGGTTAATGGATAAGTTTACTCTTTAAAAACCAATAATAAATGTATGTTTTTTGCAGGTAAAAAAAAAAAGTGCATTTATTTTAATTTTTTTTAAGGAGCCTGCAAAGCATTGAACCCGCTATCAGCAGATTTCAGAATCCTGCAGGCACTCAGGATAGCTGTCTGCCCATACCTCATACAGACTGGAACCTGAGAGCAGGAAAATCAGTAGATTACGAGAGTGCTCACCAGTGCCCCCATAGTTCATTAACCTCCCTGGCGGTATGATTATTTTGGATTTTAGGTGCTGAAAGCGGTACAATTATTTTGCATGGAAATTTGGCGTTTTATATTGTAGGCCTGTAATTCTTAACAATAACACACTTAAATCTGTCCAAACAAGAGTCTAGTAGATATCCCGGGTATGATGAAGTTTGAAACACAAAAACATAAATTATAATATAATAAATAAATATAAATAATTTAAAAAAATAATAATAATAAAATAAATTTCCCCACGATTCACTATCGCTCAATTCTGCAAGTGTTCTAATTTGCTATCGCTGTTTTCTAGCTGATCTAAAGCCACTTTTGACATAAAAGGACACTTTTTGGTTGCTATGGACAATCTCCAGTTTCCAGGCAGAAAGAACAGTATATATCATATAAAACTGGGGCCAAAGCACTGGGGACAAAAGGGATGTGAAATAATTTCATACAGTACTGTAATCTGTAAGATTGTAAGATTACAGTACTGTATGTATTGTAATCTGTGAGATTGTAATATTACAGTACTGTAAGATTACAGTACTGTATGTGTTATGATTTTTAAATTTTTTGAATTTGCCGCCAGGCTCCGCCCCCGTGCGTCGCGCCGCTCGCAGGGAACGGAGCCTGGCATGGAGAGGCTTCGGAGGAGACACAACCCACGGACACTGCGGGGGACATCGCAGGATCCTGGGGACAAGGTAAGTAACGCCGCACCAGGATCCTGCAATGTAATCCCGAGTGTGGCTCGGGGTTACCGCTAATGGGACTGAAATTTAACCCCGAGCCACACTCGGGATTACCGTCAGGGAGGCTATAAACTACAAGCCGTTAGCCACAGTGAGGGCTCTTTCACACTGGGACTATTGCGCTAATAATAACGCCTGCAAACCGACTCGAAACAGCCGCTGCTGTCTCTCCAGTGTGAAAGCCCCAAGGGCTTTCACACTGGAGCGGTGCTCTAGCAGGACGCGATAAAAAGTCCTGCTAGCAGCATCTTCGGAGCGGTGAAGGAGCGGAGTATATACCGCTCCTTCACCGCTCCCGCCCATTGAAATCAATGGGACAGCGCGGCTATGCCGCCGCCAAAGCGCCTCTGCAGAGGCGCTTTGCGGTGGTTTTTAACCCTTTCTCGGCCGCTAGCGGGGGGGGTTAAAACCCCCCCCCGCTAGCAGCGGGTGAATACCGACGGTAAAGCGCCGCTTACAATAGCAGCGTTTTGACGCCGCCCCCGCCACAGTGTGAAAGGGCCCTAACTGGCGGTACTTGTAGGCATTCATTCGTAGGAAACTGTGAATGAATGATGCGGCTATGTGGGCAGACTGCTGTGCTATTTTCAAATTGTGAGAGCGGATGCAATGACCCAGCCTGCAGCTCATTTGAGTAAAAAAAAAAAGAAAAGAGTGCAAGTTCAACTAGAGATGTGCTACTAAAATGTACTAAATGTTACTAGACTTCTATTCCCCCCCTGTTCTTCCTGCGGGAATCTGTTTAGCATCCAGAGTTCTGGGATGCGAATTTGGATGGGTTTGTTCTTGTTTTCTTTGTTCTTTTTCGGGGGTTTTTCTACTCAATTGCTGCTCCATCTTGGGACTTCCACACAGCCTGTTTTGCTAGTGGCAATATGGACCGGACTGGACCTTTACCTAGAACTGTACTACACATGCTTCTACTGTTTTCGAGAACTGCTATTATTCAAGAGCAGGACCAGAGGACACCTGGTCACAGGTTCTGCGAGTATGTTGCCCTGCCTCTTCTCCTAGGTCATATGTTCACTTACGAGAATGGCTAGTGAACTTGTAATTTTGTGCTGGAACATCAGAGGACTTAAGGATCCAATTAAAAACTGTTAAAAATCACTGTCTTAACCTTCTCCATCCATTGTCTGCTTGCAGGAAACGCACTTAACCCCTGACACTGTCTCTCTATTGTACAATAAGCCTCATACACACGATAGGACTTTGTACAAACTTTCCGTGGACTTTTGTACAAAGGGCGTTGGCCATAAGTTTGTATTGCATACACACGGCAGAACTTTTTCAGCCAACTTTCACCAAATCACGTGGTTTTTCAGCTCTTTACCACCACCCTTTGGTCAACTTCTGTATTGTCTGATAGATATTGTGTCAAACTCGCCGCTTTTATCGGCGAGATTGACACCTTGCGAGCCGGGTTCACACTGGTGCGGGGATCTGCCTTGGATCCCCGCCAATGCCAGGCACTGTGTTTGGTATGAATCATGAGGGGGAACTCCACGCCAAATTTTAAATAAAAAACTGGCATTGGTTCCCCTCCAGGGGCATACCAGGCCCTTAGGTCTGGTATGGATTTTAAGGGGAACCCCCTACGCCGAAAAAACGGCGTGGGGGTCCACCCAAAAATTCAGCCCGGCCAGTCAGGAAAGGGGGTGGGGACGAGCGAGCGCCCTCCTCATAAACCGTACCAGGTCGCATGCCCTCAACATGGGGGGTGGGTGCGTTGGGCGAGGGGGAGCACCTTGTCCCCATGTTGATGAGGACAAGGGCCTCTTCCCGACAATATATAAATAAAGTGTAGCGCTATATATGAATGGGTGTAAACCCCAAAAAAATAATAAAGATGACACAAATAATAAATTATAACTTGATAATACACAAACACAGTGAGTAAATAAAAGTGGTATCCATGTATAGAAAATGCAATTAAATAATTAGTAATGGTACCACAAATAAAGTGACATTACAACGAGGTGAACACAATGTCCATATACAGCTGATGCGTATAAAATCGCAAGAATGCAGTTAGACGTGGTCCAAATATGTGAAGGTGAAATAGTGAATTATAACACCAAAAAGTTTCAATCAAAACACATGTAGATCCGTTGAAAAATATAAGTGACTGTGATTAGACCACCACCGTAAGCAGAGGGGGGGCTTACCAGAACGTTTGAACACGCCAGGGCATACGCTCTGCGTGTCAAACAAGCTTGTATGTGATGAATGAATGAGATATACTGGTTTTTGTGGGTTGGAGATATCCCGCTCACACTTGAATACGGATACGTATGGAATGGTCTCTCAGAAATCCTTAAGGGCAGGGATAGTAGAGGAGAAAACAAAAAGGGGCCACGTAGCGTAATTCCATAATAAACAGTAAAATTTATTAAAATGAAACAACACTCACATGGTATATGATGAAAAAGCGCTTAGTATAAAATCAGTAGGCAGCAGTGGGGACCTTCCCAACGCGTTTCATCACCAAGGACATCATCTGGGGTGTCCCTCCACTGCTGCATCTCACAACTATATAGACAATGTGACCCCCATCATGAAGATCAAGTCTCCGGGCTCTGACGCGACCTATTGTCAGTAGTACTTCCGGGATTTTAAAATGGCGTCACCGCGTGCATTCCATGACTGGTGATAGCCAATATGGATGTGCTTTTCAGGTTCGAGCAATATGATTGGGAAAGGATGTCAGTGTAAAAAGAGAAGGGCCGGCCGAACAGTGACATCCAATGTTCAGCGTCAAGGTGCGTATGACGACAGAGGGCAAGCTAACGCCCACTTTTTCGAGAAAGGGGAGGTGGGCGTGTGTATAGCCAGAAAGGACGGAACACCGCTAAATGGGGTCCACACATCCAGCCGGCATGCATTCCACCTGGCGCGTTAGACATAGTGTGCTTACGTCGAAACACTCCCGCATATGCGCAGTGAAATGTTAAAAATGTCAATCTTATGGACCGGGGACATTTAATAATGACTAAATGTGAAAAAATCAGAGACAAATAAAATTGCAAAGGAGGGGAGAGAGAAAGAAACATAGGTCCTCTCTCTCTCTCCAAACCCCCAAAATCGAAAGGCATAACCTGCAATGAGGATACAAGTCATGCCGCCCAATGTTAATCCACCCCCAATCTGCAAAGAAAACACCATTATAGTGATCTCTACGGAGAGGGATGGGATATAAAATGTTAAAATAGGATAAAAGTTAACCATATGTAAAAAATATAATTGCATACGAAAAAAGAGACCAAATGAATGTAAGATTGAATGGTGTAAAGCCACCCGTGGGCTGGATCATCGATGGAGGTACATATACCTAGACCAAAAACTGCAACTTAACCAAAAATGAAAAATGAAAATAAAAAATGATGAAAAACGAAAACAAGAGAGAGAGAGAAATGGAAAAACTTATATGAACTAAAGTGATATTCTGGAAAATACAAACCCTCAGGCTTCAATAATATGGGAATTGAATGATTCCCATATTTAATGAATAGACTGGGATATCATATTCCAAGGATATATACCATCAAGCTTTACTGATGAAGGAATTAATATCCCAGTCTATGTTCATGCCATGAGGCGAATAGGAACGTAGTTCATAGATCCAGAAAGTCTCTAGTTGTGAGACACCCCTAGTTTTAGCTCCTCCTCTCCAGGGAGCAATGTATCTATCAATGATCAAAAAGGAGGAACCCTTGGGGTCACGATTGTGGTGTGCTTTGTAATGTCTCGGCACAGTATGTTTTGTATCCCCACTTTTGATTAGGGCAATATGTTCTGCAACTCTTATCGAAAAAGTGCGGATAGTGCGATCCACATATTGCATCCTGCATGGGCAGGTGATTAGATACACTATGTAGTGAGTTGCACATGTGCAGAAATGTTTGATCGCATATTGTTTGCTGGTGACCGTAGATGTAAAATGAATTACTCTGCGTCCAACTCCTGCATTATGTTGACAAACCGTACACCTTCTACAAGGGAAGAAACCAGTCAGTTCGTAGAAAAACGAAGGACGTGAGGGGGGATTTATGATATTGGGGGAGATCTTACTCTGTAGAGTAGGTGCCCCTCTGAAGGTGACTCTAGCTTGGTCTGGTAGGGATGGGCCAAGAATGCGATCATTTTTAAGTATGTTCCAATGTCTCGCAAAGATGGCCTTGATCTGACGATATTGAGTAGAGAAAGAAGTCATCACAGACCCCTTATAGGAACTGTCAGTATCACGTTTGGGTTTGATGGCTAATAGGGATTCCCTATCTGTTTCCATGGCACGTGAAAGCTCCCAATCTACATCAGCAGGATTATATCCTTTGTCCAGTAACCGAACTTTAAGTGTATCCGCTTGTGACTTAAAGGACTCTATATTAGTACAGTTTCTGCGTAGTCGCAGGAACTGGCTGCGTGGAACAGAACGAAGCCATGATGGATGATGGCAACTGTCCACGGGAATGAAGCCATTTCTATCAGTAGATTTGAAGACAGTTTGAAACTCAGATTGTCTGTTGACGATCCGAAATTGAAGATCTAAGAAATTAATCATGTCTGTACTTGAGTTGTACGTCAAAGAAATGCCCCTATCATTGGAGTTAAGTAGATCACAGAAAGATTGTAATGAATCGGCCGTGCTGCTCCATAGGAGGAGGATGTCGTCTATATATCGTGCCCACAGGACCAACGACGGATTCTCTAGGGCATAGAGATGACATCCTCCTCCCACTTGGCCATAAATAAATTGGCCAGGCTGGGGGCAAATTTTGCCCCCATGGCCACCCCACGAAGTTGTAAATAAAATTGTTGGTTAAACCAAAAGTAATTGTGGGTAGTGGCAAATTGAAGTAACTCCATAATAAATTTACATTGGAAAGGGGCAAGAGATGGTTCCTTATCTAAAAAATATTTGACATCTGCCGTGGCCATGATGGTGGCCCCTGTATATCCATGCTTTCTAATAGCCTAATCGTGGCCCCGGTATCTTTGAGGCATGATGGCATTTGCCTAACCAGGGGCTGCAAGTAATGATCTATATACTGGCCTATGTGTGACGTAACCGAGTTGATGACACTCACGATGGACCGGCCCGGAGGGTGGAGGGGATCTTTGTGGATTTTGGGCAGAAAATAGATGGTTGGTATCCTGGGGGCTACAGGAACCAAAAATTCTCTTTCTCTCTTGTTCAAGACTCCATTATCGAAACCCTTAGTGACAATATTCAAAAGTTTTTTCTTATATGTATAAGTGGGATTGCTAGGCAATTCTTTATATGTGTTGGGCTCATTCAGAATTCTATACATTTCTTGTTCATAGTTAGATTTATCTAAGACAACTATCCCACCACCTTTGTCTGCAGGGCGGATTATTAAGTCCTTCTGCTGGCAAAGAGACTTTAAGCCAATTTTTGATATTGGTTGGTGGAGGATAGGTTTAATAGGTAAATTGGCCAAATCTTTCAATACAAGATCCCTAAAGAAGGTGATGGCTGGAGCCACCAGGACAGGTGGATTGAACAGTGAAGGATTTGCCAATCCTGAATGAACAGTTCCCGAGGTAGTGGCAATACCATCACTCCTATATGGGTTGGAAATGAGGTAACGTTGTATATGTAATTTACGTACATATTTATGTACATCTATGAAAGTATTGAATTTGTCCAGTGGTTTAGGTGGAGCAAAAATTCGTCTTTGGTGAATGTTTTGGAACTAAGGTTAAATACACCTTGTCCCATCAAGTCCACTTTCTTTTTTCTCCTCTGTATTCTCCTCCCCCCTCTTGTACCTCTCTTGCATTTGGGTCCCTTGTGCGTGTAGGTGGATCCCTGTGAAGAACCTGACAATGTGAATTGGGGTTGGTCTGATTATATCTAAATGGTGATTGTTCATGAATATCTCTTCGATCAGAGGAATATTCTCGTGAGTTCATGAGGGGGGAGAATCTATTGTAAGTGGTCACTGAATGTGGTCCATATTGGCGAGAGTTGGAATAATATGGATTAGAGTATTCTCTACGATCTGTAGAGGGCTCTCTATCATGATCGTAATGCTCATAGGAATAATATGAGTTGGGATAATGGGAGTTAGGAGGGTTGGCACCCCATTTTAAAATCCCGGAAGTACTACAGACAATAGGTCGTGTCAGCGCCCGGGGACTCGATCTTCATGATGGGGGTCACATTGTCTATATAGTTGTGAGATGCAGCAGTGGAGGGACACCCCAGATGATGTCCTTGGTGACGAAACGCGTTGGGAAGGTCCCCACTGCAGCCTACTGATTTTATACTAAGCGCTTTTTCATCATATACCATGTGAGTGTTGTTTCATTTTAATAGATTTTACTGTTTATTACGGAATCACGCTATGTGGCCCCTTTTTGTTTTCTCCTCTACTATCCCTGACCTTATGGATTTCTGAGAGACCATTCCATACGTATCCGTATTCAAGTGTGAGCGGGATATCTCCAACCCACAGAAACCAGTATTATCTTCATTCATTCATCACATACAAGCTTGTTTGACACGCAGAGCGTATGCCCTGGCATGTTCAAACGTTCTGGTAAGCCCCCCTTCTGCTTACGGTGGTGGTCTAATCACAGTCACTTATATTTTTCAACGGATCTACACGTGTTTTGATTGGAACTTTTTGGTGTTATAATTCACTATTTCACCTTCACATATTTGGACCACGTCTAACTGCATTCTTGCGATTTTATACGCATCAGCTGTTTATGGACATTGTGTTCACCTCGTTGTAATGTCACTTTATTTGTGGTACCATTACTAATTATTTCATTGCATTTTCTATACATGGATACCACTTTTATTTACTCACTGTGTTTGTGTATTATCAAGTTGTAATTTATTATTTGTGTCATCTTTCTTATTTTTTTGGGGTTTACACCCATTCATATATAGCGCCACACTTTATTTATATATTTCTTGTTGCCATTTACTCAATTTGGTGTGTTAGCTGCTGAATCACCAGAGTAGCGCGGAATTACCTATTTTGTTTTTTGGCCTCTTCCCGACAACCCTGGCCGTTGGTTGTCGGAGTCTGCGCGCGAGGGGCTTATCGGAATCCGGGAGCCCCCTTTAATAAGCATGCCCGGCATGCCCCGGCATGCCCTGGGACTGTGACGTCATAAGGGGGCGTGGTCACCGAATGACATCACCCGGTGACCATGCCCCATGCCTATATATGTAATCGCGAGGCGCTCACACAGCATTTCAGTGGGAGAGAGCGTCGTGTCAACATCGGAAGAAGAGAAGAGGGAAGAAGATGACGAAGAAGACCAGGCCACCGCTAGCAAGAGAGCGGCAAAAGAGCAGAAGATAGCGGAGGAGCCCGGCAGAAGAACTGGACACTGGAAGAAGAACCGGACACCGGGAGGAGAGAGCGGAGAAGAACCGGACATCGGGAGAAGAGGCGGGAGAGACCCCTGAAGTCGGAAGAAGACCCCCGGAACTGCCTAATAAAATACTTTAAAAACCTGTGTAGTGTGTTTTTTTATTGACACTTTTTCCCTAGGTGAATGGGTAGGGGTACGATGTACCCCATACTCATTCACATAGGGTGGAGGGGCCGGGATCTGGGGGCCCCCTTATTAAAGGGGGCTCCCGGATTCTGATAAGACCCTCGCCCGCAGACCCCGACAACCCACGGCCAGGGTTGTCGGGAAGAGGCCCTTGTCCTCATCAACATGGGGACAAGGTGCTTTGGGGGGGGGGCAGGAGGGCGCCCCCCCAAAGCACCCACCCCCCATGTTGAGGGCATGCGGCCTGGTACGGTTCAGGAGGGGGGGCGCTCGCTCGTCCCCACCCCCTTTCCTGACCAGCCGGGCTGCATGCATCACTCTAGATAGAATTAAACCTAGGACTAAACCTAATTGGCGAGTTCCTGCTTTTTGGTTGCAGATACTTGCCCAGGGGGATTCCATGGGTGAGTCCCTAACTGAATTTTTTCACATAAATGACAGCTCTGCCTCCCCCCAAGTGGTTTGGGACACCATGAAAGTGTACTTACGGGGTATGTTGCTCAAAGCCATCAATGTCCACAAAAAATCTAATGTAGCATGGGAAAACCTTCTAGCGACTAAAGTGCAGCAGAGGGAGGCTCAATATATTCAGGACCCTACCCCCTCCAATCGCTCAGCATGGAAAGATGCCCTAGATAAAGCTCTAGATTTTACTCTAAATGCCACGGTTTTGAGGAGAGAGAGAGAACGGGTCACATGCTGGCAGACATAGCGAGTTCTCAGAATGCCACTCATTCTATTTCTTCTATTACAACGCCAGAGGGTACCTGTACGAATGAGCAGCGTGACATATTGAGATCATTTGGTACTTTCTATAGCAACTTGTACCAGAGTAAGGTCGATTACCCGATGGCATGGCTAAGGGAATTTTTTACCCTCTAAAACTGCCCTCTCTCTCTGCTATAGCTAAACGGGAATTAAATGACCCCCTGTCATTGGACGAGCTCAGCCAGGCAGTAGCGGACTCCCCTAATGGAAAGGCCCCGGTTCTGGATGGCTTAGTCATAAATTGATTTGCATTTTAATGAGTGAAATAAGTATTTGATCCCTTCGCAAACATGACTTAATACTTTGTGGCAAAACCCTTGTTGGCAATCACAGAGGTCAGACATTTCTTGTAGTTGGCCACCAGGTTTGCACACATCTCAGGAGGGTTTTTGTCCCACTCCTCTGCAGATCCTCTGCAAGTCATTAAGGTTTCGAGGCTGACGTTTGGTAACTCGAACCTTCAGCTCCCTCCACATATTTTCTATTAGATTAAGGTCTGGAGTCTGGCTGGGTATTCCAGGACCTTAATGTGCTTCCTCTAGAGCCACTCCTTTGTTGCCTTGGCTGTGTGTTTTGGGTCATTATCATGCTGGAATACCCATCCACGACCCATTTTCAATGTCCTGGCTGAGGGGAGGAAGTTACACGTGGTTCTGCCAGCTGCTGCTAGACTTAAAAATTATTTATTGTCAATTTCCAGAGGAAACTCAAGGTTTTGTATTACCTGTGCCATGTGGGAAGGGTAGTGCGACAACCTCTTATGTGAAAAAGTTTGCTGGATGACTGTTATCGTGCCTCCTATAGAGGGATGTCCATTCAAATGTTTAAGTATGTAAACAGTAAAAAAGGGAGGACAGACCATATTGGCCCCATAAAGAATGAGGAAGGACATCTGGTTACAAAGGATGGGGAGATGGCAAAGGTATTGAATTTATTCTTCTCCTCAGTCTTCACGAGTGAATCGGGGGGCTTCAGTAACCAAAACTGCAGTGTTTATCCTCATGACACAACACAGGAAGCACCTACATGGTTAACAGAGGACGGAATTAAAATTAGACTTGAGAAACTTAACATTAATAAATCACCGGGACCAGATGGCTTGCATCCAAGGGTACTTAGGGAACTCAGTCAAGTGATTGCCAGACTGTTGTTCCTAATTTTTACAGACAGTCTATTGACTGGAATGGTACCAGCTGATTGGAGAAAAGCCAATGTAGCACCAATATTTAAAAAGGGCCCAAAAAACATCCCTGGGAATTACAGATCAGTTAGCCTAACATCAATAGTATGTAAACTCTTGGAGGGGATGATAAGGGACTATATACAAGATTTTAGTAATAAGAATGATATCATTAGCAGTAATCAGCATGGATTCATGAAGAATCGTTCTTGCCAAACCAATCTATTAACCTTCTATGAGGAGGTGAGTTGCCATCTAGATAAAGGAAGGCCCGTAGACGTGGTGTATCTGGATTTTGCAAAAGCATTTGACACAGTTCCCCATAAACGTTTACTGTACAAAATAAGGTGCGTTGGCATGGACCATAGGGTGAGTACATGGATTGAAAACTGGCTACAAGGGCGTGTTCAGAGGGTGGTGATAAATGGGGAGTACTCAGAATGGTCAGGGGTGGGTAGTGGGGTTCCCCAGGGTTCTGTGCTGGGACCAATCCTATTTAATTTGTTCATAAACGACCTGGAGGATGGGATAAACAGTTCAATCTCTGTATTTGCAGACGATACTAAGCTAAGCAGGGCAATAACTTCTCCGCAGGATGTGGAAATCTTGCAAAAAGACCTGAACAAATTAATGGGGTGGGCGACTACATGGCAAATGAGGTTCAATGTAGAAAAATGTAAAATAGTGCATTTGGGTGGCAAAAATATGAATGCAAACTATACACTGGGGGGAGAACCTCTGGGGGAATCTAGGATGGAAAAGGACCTGGGGGTCCTAGTGGATGATAGGCTCAGCAATGGCATGCAATGCCAAGCTGCTGCTAATAAAGCAAACAGAATATTGGCATGCATTAAAAGGGGGATCAACTGCAGAGATAAAACGATAATTCTCCCGCTCTACAAGACTCTGGTCCGCCCGCACCTGGAGTATGCTGTCCAGTTCTGGGCACCAGTCCTCAGGAGGGACGTACTGGAAATGGAGCGAGTACAAAGAAGGGCAACAAAGCTAATAAAGGGTCTGGAGGATCTTAGTTATGGGGAAATGTTGCGAGCACTGAACTTATTCTCTCTGGAGAAGAGACGCTTGAGAGGGGATATGATTTCAATTTACAAATACTGTACTGGTGACCCCACAATAGGGATAAAACTTTTTCGCAGAAGAGAGTTTAATAAGACTCGTGGCCACTCATTACAATTAGAAGAAAAGAGGTTTAACCTTAAACTACGTAGAGGGTTCTTTACTGTAAGAGCGGCAAGGATGTGGAATTCCCTTCCACAGGCGGTGGTCTCAGCGGGGAGCATTGATAGCTTCAAGAAACTATTAGATAATCACCTGAATGACCGCAATATACAGGGATATGTAATGTAATACTGACACATAATCACACACATAGGTTGGACTTGATGGACTTGTGTCTTTTTTCAACCTCACCTATGTAACTATGTAACTGGTACCCAGGAAACCAGCAGCCAAAGCCACTGGGGAGGACTATTGTTCGTTCTTTGTCCACAGCTTGGACATTGGTAGTGAACACCATTTTACCATCCTAGATGGATGAATCTTGAACCTCCAGAATATGTTATTACACTTGGAATATCTTGGGCTGGTCCCAGACATTTATCAGACCAGAGTGTTCTTTTTCCCATGTGAAACTTTAGATTTTTCAGACTCAGATTCTGCTTAAAGCCCCGTACACACAGGCCGAATGTCAGGCTGGTTAAAAAAAAAAACGGCTTACATTCGGCCAGTGTGCACACCATCCTGTTCAACAGAAGATGGCCGTTTGGTCGGCTTCTGTTGGACGAACATGCTGGAAAACCAGCAGCCAATCGACTCCCGATCAGCACTCTGCACCAATCGCTATACTAACTTTGCATAGTTTTTTTTTTTCGTTCAACCTGCTGGGTTGAGCAAAAAAAAAAAAACTCATGGTGTGTACTAGACTTTAGCCTTTTGACTGATAATTGCCTTTTTTTTAGGCATTTCTATTTGCTCAGTTCCACTCCAGGAGTCTACAATGTGGCATTCTATTAACATGAGAAAAATTGGTCTGGTCTCTGGACAGACTGATTCACTTAACATCAGCGACCAGACTGTCTTGGTGAATTCAGGATCCATCCTTGACATCAGGGAAGTCGTTCCTTCTCATGTTTTAGAAAATTCTGATAACCTATAAAAGCTTGACGGAGAGTTCTGGGTACTCTGTCAGCGATAAAGACTTGATTGCTGGTGGAATCTCATCTCCTGATCAACTTCTTGGAACTTGACTCTTCCTTTAGAGCAGTGGTTCTCAACTCCAGTCCTAAGGACCCACCAACAGGCCAGATTTTAAGTATTACCTTGGGGAGATGCAGACTAGAATACTGAAATCACTGAGCAGCAAATGATATCACCTGTGATGTATTTCAGTTATCTTGCAAACCTGGCCTTAGTGGGTCCTGAGGACCAGAGTTGAGAACCACTGCTTTAGAGCCACCTTTTCTGCCTCAGCCTTGGGTGTCAATTGGTTGTTTAAGTTCTGTGGGATTGTAATTTTTTTTTTGTCTTTGTTATGGGGCAAGCGGATGGTATGGGAAGGTTTTACCTTCCAGCTGTTTATGCTATGCTTATGATTTATATACAACCTCAATGCCAAAGTTGGGAAACTGTGTAAAAGCTATATAAAATTGGAATGCAATGATTTGCAAATTTGATAAACCCATATTTTATTCACAATAGAAAATATATCAAACGTTCACACTGAGAAAAGATAATTTTGAAATGAATAGCAGCAACTTGTCTCAAAAAAGTTGGGACAAGGCAACAAAAAGCTGGCAGAGTAAGTGGTACTAACAAGGAAGAGCTGGAAGAATATTTTGCAACTAATTAGGTAAATTGACAACAGGTCTGTAACATGATTGGGTATAAAAAGAGCATCTTAGAGAGTCATAGGGGTTGATTTACTAAAGGGAAAGACTGTGCTCTTTACAAAGTGCAGTTGATCTCTGCAAGAGCAATTGCTCCAGAGATTAGTAAATGAGCAGAAACTCTGCTGACTTCCATCATCCAATCATGTGCTAGCAAAAATGCAGTTTTTTTATTTTATTTTTTATTTTCCTTGCAAGTGATTGGGTACTCTTTGTAAAATGAAGCCTTACCTCATTTACTAAGCTCTGGTGCAACTACATTTGCAGAGGGCAAATGCAAAGTGCACGGTCTATTTACCTTTAGTAAATCAACCCCAGAGTGTCTCAAAAGTAAAGATGGGCAGAGGTTCACAGATCTGTGAAAAGCTGTCTAAATTTCAGAATAATGTTCCTCAAGGTAAAATTGCAAAAAATGCGAATATTTAACCACTTGCCGACCGCCTAACGTATATATACGTCGGCAGAATGGCACGGGCAGGCAGAATCACGTACCTGTACGTGATCTGCCTCCCGCGGGCGGGGGGTCCGATCGGACCCCCCCCCCCGGTGCCAGCGGCGGTCGGCATTTGACTGGGAGCGTCGGGAGGCGAGGGGGAGACCATCCGATCGTGGCCCCCCCCTCGCGATCGCTCCCAGCCAATCGGAATCCTCCCCTGCCTGTGTGTAGTTTCACACAGGCAGAGGATGTGATGTCATCTCTCCTCGGCTCGGCAGTTTCCGTTCCAGCGCCGAGGGGAGATGACATGTAAGTGCACACAACACAAACACACACAGTAGAACATGCCAGGCATACTTTACACCCCCGATCGCCCCCCGATCCCCCCCCCAATCACCCCCCCCCCCCGTCACAAACTGACAGCAAGCAGTATTTTTTTTTTTTTTTTTTCTGATTACTGCATTGGTGTCAGTTTGTGACAGTTACAGTGTTAGGGCAGTGAATATTACCCCCCTTTAGGTCTAGGGTACCCCCCTAACCCCCCCTAATAAAGTTTTAACCCCTTGATCACCCCCTGTCACCAGTGTCACTAAGCGATCATTTTTCTGATCGCTGTATTAGTGTCGCTGGTGACGCTAGTTAGGAACGTAAATATTTACGTTCGCCGTCAGCGTTTTATAGTGACAGGGACCCCCATATACTACCTAATAAATGTTTTAACCCCTTGATTGCCCCCTAGTTAACCCTTTCACCACTGATCACCGTATAACTGTTACGGGTGACGCTGGTTAGTTCGTTTATTTTTTATAGTGTCAGGGGACCCGCCGTTTATTACCTAATAAAGGTTTAGCCCCCTGATCGCCCGGCGGTGATATGCGTCGCCCCAGGCAGCGTCAGATTAGCGCCAGTACCGCTAACACCCACGCACGCAGCATACGCCTCCCTTAGTGGTATAGTATCTGTACGGATCAATATCTGATCCGATCAGATCTATACTAGTGTCCCCAGCAGTTTAGGGTTCCCAAAAACGCAGTGTTAGCGGGATCAGCCCAGATACCCGCTAGCACCTGCGTTCTTCCCCTCCGCCCGGCCCAGCCCAAGTGCAGTATCGATCGATCACTGTCACTTACAAAACACTAAACGCATAACTGCAGCGTTCACAGAGTCAGGCCTGATCCCTGCGATCGCTAACAGTTTTCTTGGTAGCGTTTTGGTGAACTGGCAAGCACCAGCCCCAGGCAGCGTCAGGTTAGCGCCAGTACCGCTAACACCCACGCACGCACCGTACACCTCCCTTAGTGGTATAGTATCTGATCGGATCAATATCTGATCTGATCAGATCTATACTAGCGTCCCCAGCAGTTTAGGGTTCCCACAAACACAGTGTTAGCGGGATCAGCCCAGATACCTGCTAGCACCTGCGTTTTGCCCCTCCGCCCGGCCCAGCCCAGCCCACCCAAGTGCAGTATCGATCGATCACTGACACTTACAAAACACTAAACGCATAACTGCAGCGTTCGCAGAGTCAGGCCTGATCCCTGCGATCGCTAACAGTTTTTTTGGTAGTGTTTTGGTGAACTGGCAAGCACCAGCGCCCTAGTACACCCCGGTCGTAGTCAAACCAGCACTGCAGTAACACTTGGTGACATGGCGAGTCCCATAAATGCAGTTCAAGCTGGTGAGGTGGCAAGCACAAGTAGTGTCCCGCTGCCACCAAGAAGACAAACACAGGCCGTCGTGTCCATAGTGCCCTTCCTGCTGCATTCGCCAATCCTAATTGGGAACCCACCGCTTCTGCAGCGCCCGTACTTCCCCCATTCACATCCCCAACCAAATGCAGTCGGCTGCATGAGAGGCATTTTCTTTATGTCCTCCTGAGTACCCCTACCCAACGAACCCCCCCCCAAAAAAGATGTCGTGTCTGCAGCAAACGCGGATATAGGCGTGACACCCGCTATTATTGTCCCTCCTGTCCTGACAATCCTGGTCTTTGCATTGGTGAATGTTTTGAACACTACCATTCACTAGTTGAGTATTAGCGTAGGGTACAGCATTGCACAGACTAGGCACACTTTCACAGGGTCTCCCAAGATGCCATCGCATTTTGAGAGACCCGAACCTGGAACCGGTTACAGTTATAAAAGTTAGTTACAAAAAAAAGTGTAAAAAAAAAAAAACACAAACAAAAATATAAAATAAAAAAAAAATAGTTGTCGTTTTATTGTTCTCTCTCTCTATTCTCTCTCTATTGTTCTGCTCTTTTTTACTGTATTCTATTCTGCAATGTTTTATTGTTGTTATGTTTTATCATGTTTGCTTTTCAGATATGCAATTTTTTATACCTTACCGTTTACTGTGCTTTATTGTTAACCATTTTTTTGTCTTCAGGTACGCCATTCACGACTTTGAGTGGTTATACCAGAATGATGCCTGCAGGTTTAGGTATCATCTTGGTATCATTCTTTTCAGCCAGCGATTGACTTTCATGTAAAAGCAATCCTAGCAGATAATTAGCCTCTAGACTGCTTTTACAAGCAGTGGGAGGGAATGCCCCCCCCCCCCAACGTCTTCCGTGTTTTTCTCTGGCTCTCCTGTCTCAACAGGGAACCTGAGAATGCAGCCGGTGATTCAGCCAGCTGACCATAGAGCTGATCAGAGACCAGAGTGGCTCCAAACATCTCTATGGCCTAAGAAACCGGAAGCTACGAGCATTTTATGACTTAGATTTCGCCGGATGTAAACAGCGCCATTGGGAAATTGGGAAAGCATTTTATCACACCGATCTTGGTGTGGTCAGATGCTTTGAGGGCAGAGGAGAAATCTAGGGTCTAATAGACCCCAATTTTTGCAAAAAAGAGTACCTGTCACTACCTATTGCTATGATAGGGGATATTTACATTCCCTGAGATAACAATAAAAATGATTAAAAAAAAAAAAAATGAAAGGAACAGTTTAAAAATAAGATAAAAAAATAATAATAATAAAGAAAAAAAAAAATAAAAAAAAAAGCACCCCTGTCCCCCCTGCTCTCGCGCTAAGGCGAACGCAAGCGTCGGTCTGGCGTCAAATGTAAACAGCAATTGCACCATGCATGTGAGGTATCACCGCGAACGTCAGATCGAGGGCAGTAATTTTAGCAGTAGACCTCCTCTGTAAATCTAAAGTGGTAACCTGTAAAGGCTTTTAAAGGCTTTTAAAAATGTATTTAGTTTGTCGCCACTGCACGTTTGTGCGCAATTTTAAAGCATGTCATGTTTGGTATCCATGTACTCGGCCTAAGATCATCTTTTTTATTTCATCAAACATTTGGGCAATATAGTGTGTTTTAGTGCATTAAAATTTAAAAAAGTGTGTTTTTTCCCCAAAAAATGCGTTTGAAAAATCGCTGCGCAAATACTGTGTGAAAAAAAAAAATGAAACACCCACCATTTTAATCTGTAGGGCATTTGCTTTAAAAAAATATATAATGTTTGGGGGTTCAAAGTAATTTTCTTGCAAAAAAAATTTATTTTTTTATGTAATCAAAAAGTGTCAGAAAGGGCTTTGTCTTCAAGTGGTTAGAAGAGTGTGTGATGTGTGACATAAGCTTCTAGATGTTGTGCATAAAATGCCAGGACAGTTCAAAACCCCCCCAAATGACCCCATTTTGGAAAGTAGACACCCCAAGCTATTTGCTGAGAGGCATGTCAAGTCCATGGAATATTTTATATTGTGACACAAGTTGCGGGAAAGAGACAATTTTTTATTTTTTTTATTTTTTTTGCGCAAAGTTGTCACTAAATGATATATTGCTCAAACATGCCATGGGAATATGTGAAATTACACCCCAAAATACATTCTGTTGCTTCTCCTGAGTACGGGGATACCACATGTGTGAGACTTTTTGGGAGCCTAGCCGCGTACGGGACCCCGAAAACCAAGCACCGCCTTCAGGCTTTCTAAGGCCGTAAATTTTTGATTTCACTCTTCACTGCCTATCACAGTCTCGGAGGCCATGGAATGCCCAGGTGGCAAAAACCCCCCCAAATGACCCCATTTTGGAAAGTAGACACCCCAAGCTATTTGATGAGAGGTATAGTGAGTATTTTGCAGACCTCACTTTTTGTCACAAAGTTTTGAAAATTGAAAAAAGAAAAAAAAAATTTTTTTTTCTCGTCTTTCTTTATTTTCAAAAACAAATGAGAGCTGCAAAATACTCACCATGCCTCTCAGCAAATAGCTTGGGGTGTCTACTTTCCAAAATGGGGTCATTTGGGGGGGGGTTGTGCCACCTGGGCATTCCATGGCCTCCGAAACTGTGATAGGTAGTGAGGAGTAAAATCAAAAATGTACGCCCTTAGAAATCCTGAAGGCACTGATTGGTTTTCGGGGCCCCGTACGCGGCTAGGCTCCCAAAAAGTCCCACACATGTGGTATCCCCATACTCAGGAGAAGCAGCTAAATGTATTTTGGGGTGCAATTCCACATATGCCCATGGCCTGTGTGAGCAATATATCATTTAGTGACAACTTTGTGCAAAAAAAAAAAAAAAAAAATTTGTCACTTTCCCGCAACTTGTGTCAAAATTTAAAACATTCCATGGACTCAACATGCCTCAAAGCAAATAGCTTGGGGTGTCTACTTTCCAAAATGGGGTCATTTGGGGGGGTTTTATGCCATCTGGGCATTTTATGGCCTTCAAAACTGTGATAGGTAGTGAGGAGTAAAATCAAAAATGTACGCCCTTAGAAATCCTGAAGGCAGTGATTGGTTTTCAGGGGCCCCGTACGCGGCTAGGCTCCCAAAAAGTCCCACACATGTGGTATCCCCATACTCAGGAGAAGCAGCTAATTGTATTTTGGGGTGCAATTCCACATATGCCCATGGCCTGTGTGAGCAATATATCATTTAGTGACAACTTTTTGTAATTTTTTTTTTTGTCATTATTCAATCACTTGGGACAAAAAAAATGAATATTCAATGGGCTCAACATGCCTCTCAGCAAATTCCTTGGGGTGTCTACTTTCCAAAATGGGGTCATTTGTGGGGGTTTTGTACTGCCCTGCCATTTTAGCACCTCAAGAAACGACATAGGCAGTCATAAATTAAAGGCTGTGTAAATTCCAGAAAATGTACCCTAGTTTGTAGGCGCTATAACTTTTGCGCAAACCAATAAATATACACTTATTGACATTTTTTCTACCAAAGACATGTGGCCGAATACATTTTGGCCTAAATGTATGACTAAAATTGAGTTTATTGGATTTTTTTTAGAACAAAAAGTAGAAAATATCATTTTTTTTCAAAATTTTCGGTCTTTTTCCGTGTATAGCGCAAAAAATAAAAACGGCAGAGGTGATCAAATACCATCAAAAGAAAGCTCTATTTGTGGGAAGAAAAGGACGCAAATTTCGTTTGGGTACAGCATTGCATGACCGCGCAATTAGCAGTTAAAGCGACGCAGTGCCGAATTGTAAAAAGTGCTCTGGTCAGGAAGGGGGTAAAACCTTCCGGGGCTGAAGTGGTTAATCATCTACAGTACATATTACTACAGTACATATTAATATCAAATGATTCTGAGAGTCTGGAAAAATCTCTGTGCGCAAGGGACAAAGCTAAAACGCAGTATTGGATGCCTGCGATCTTCAGGCCATTAGACGGCACTTCGTTAAAAACAGGCATGATTCTGTGATGAACATCACTGCATGGGCTCAGGAATACTTCCAAAAATCGGGCGGGGGTTATTTACTAAAGGCAAATCCACTGTGCACTTGAAAGTGCAGTTGTTGTAGACCTAGGGGGACATGCAAGGATGTAAGGAAATAAAAAACAGCATTTTTGCTTGGACGATAGAAATCAGCAGAGCGTCCCTTCATTTCAGATCTTCCCCTTAAATCCTATTTTGCTTTTCAAATGATTGTATGAAGATTTAGGTGGTTGTAAACCTCGAGCATGAAATATGAACAAAGCATATCCCTCTATAAGGTGTACTTACCTCAATCCAGAGCACTAAATGGCAATTCTGTCTGCTACCTCGTTCCTCTCCTATCTGCGTGAATAACGTCTGTCAAGTTTTCCTGACACCAAGAGGTAAAAAGGTGACAGGGGAGGGAGCTCCAGCTCACAGCCTGTAATTGACATCCTCGGCTCTGTTGCTCTGTGAAGGGGGGTGTGTCTTTTTTCTTGAATCAGCTCTCTTCACTGAGCTCTGCAGAGTGTAATTTCTGCTCCATGCCCCCTGCTTGCTGAAAGTTCAGACAAGCTGTATACTTTATGCACTTTGAAAGGCTGCAGAGAAAAGAGAGCTGCAAACAGGTACAGTTTATGTTGGAGGATTTGTGTATTATCTTCTGGTCACTTCACTGGGTACATGTTAGGATTTACAACCACTTTAATTTCAATTATCCAAATTATTGTATGAAGATTGTCAACTTCTGCTGAGGTTGTTTTGGTAGAATCACTTTATTGGGTAATCCTCCCTGCCTCTAGGGGTGATCTATAACTGTTTACCTTTACTACAATAATATGGAAAGCAGGCATGAAAACAGAGGAGGTCAGATCTGGGTATTAGTGTGTGCTTACTGAAAATAAACTATACTTTCCCTTACTTATACCCTTGTTTACGCTTGCTGCAAGGACTGCTGCTCGTATGAAAAGAGAGCCGTGTTCAAATTGTTTTTTAGAGGCGTTCTACAGGTAGTGAGGAGGCAAAATGACACCTCCTCACCATCTGTTAACCCCTAAAATACTACACTAGCAGGCTGCAACCACGTACAGCGCAGCCCTAGTATTTCAGCTGCAAAGCATTACAACTGCAGCATGTGTACGCCCCTGGCAGCTGCCTCTGCATAAAGGGGAGCAGTTGGGGGCTCAGCTGTTTTTACCCCCTCCCCCACTTCAAGTGTAAATGAGTCTTAACATTCACATTTTATTGGCTTTAAGTTTTATTTTTTTTTTTGGAAAATATTATATTTGCATATTTCTTTGCACTTTCACCTTCAGAAGGTTATGTGACTTGGATCTGTAGTGCTGCCGGTCAGCAAGCATCTGTGGTCAGATGCTTGTTGACGCTGTAAAAGATAAAGCTGACCATTAAAAATTCTATGCTTTAATGTGTTGTGGTCTCTGCATTCAAACAAAGTTTCTCTGAAGGACATTGGTCTTTATGTTCTCAGTCTTTGATGCTTTATAATCTGTTTCTTCATGGGTGTTGGTGTAAAAGCACTTTAATTTGAGTTCAAGACTCTATTACGTGCTTTTTCTTTTCAGGCATGTTTTTCAAGAATCATAAATTCACACTATTAATTCATATGCCCTTGTGGTGTTAAAACCTTTCATTGCTGGGTCATGCCATGAATTTTTCACCTCATTTAGTCACACTGTTTTTGTTGTGTTTCACTTTCTGTAACGTATCACTATTTTCAACTACAGTTATGAGGTTTGTATAGGAACAAGCTATGCATTTTCTGAAACCAGACAAATAAGGGGTGTCGCTCAAGGCTTCAGCTGGGTCCTCTCCTGTAGTACACCACTGGGAGTGCTGGCAAGGACAGAGCTGATTCCAGTTCCACAGAAAAAAAAGGTCTTATATGCGCCGCACATCACTGCAAAACCCTGTGGATATGTAAAATGACAGCCTCAGCCTGAGCTCCAGCCAAGCCACGCCCCCAACACATTTTCCATGCCCCCAATGTGAAACGCGTTGGGAACTTGGCTTGGCCGGGGCTGTCATTTCACATATACATTTTCTGAAAGCACATTTGTCTTAACCTCAAGAGCTTGCAGTGGACTTCCTACTTCAGGATCCACCATTGCTAGGTGGCTAATACAACTCATCTCAAGCACTTACACCATAAAAGTGCTTACACCTCCACTAGGTCGAAAGGAGTTCCCTGGGCATTCTAACATCAAGGCTTTCTTGCTCAGCTTTGTAAGGCCGCCGCCTGGTCTTCTGTTCACATCATTTTCAAGGTCTACCAGGTGGATAGCCAATCGTCTGCGGTTGCAGCTTTTGGCAACAAGGTTCTTGCAGCAGCAATCTATGTTGGGTTTATTGGCCCTCCTTATTGTTGGGCCTGTTGGCACAGTTCTGTTAGCTTTGTTTTTGCCAGTTCCTATTATTTATTGCTTGGAGATGTCCCAGGATCTATGAGTATCAAGCATGTGGTCTGTTCTGTAGCACTCATCATGGTAGTTCATTGAGAACTACAGGCCGTCATCTGCAAAGGATGACTATATAGTCTATTATAGTTCATTGATTCTCAGGGATATGCCCACACGGCCACGCTCTTGAATTGTGACACCAGGTCCATGGAGAATACCTCCAGGCCACTGTCACGGAAGGGGATCAGGGGAAGAGCAAGCAGATGCTGAACATGTTACATGTTACACCCTAAATATAAGCGTAACATGTTCAGAAAGGTGAACCTATCCTTTAGGCCCCTTTCACACTGGGGCGGTGTGTGCGTTGGCGGTAAAGCGCCGCTATTATTAGCGGCACTTTACCGGTCAGTTTCGTGGCTCTATTCGGCCGCTAGTGGGGTGCATTTCCCCCCTGCTAGCGGCCGAGAAAGGGTTAAAACCACCGCAAAGCGCTGCTGCAGCAGCGCTATGCCAGCGGTATAGCCGCACTGCCCCATTTATTTCCTTCACCACTCCAAAGAAGCTGCTAGCAGGACTTTTTTTAGCGTCTTGCCAGCGCATCACTCCAGCATGAAAGCCCTCAGGGCTTTCACATTGGAGAGACAGCAGCGGCTCTTTCAGGGTGCTTTGCAGGCGCTATTTTTAGCGCTGTAGCGCCTGTAAAGAGTCCCAGTGTGAAAGGAGACTTAAGATAAAAACGTGGACTTGCCTGTAAATTCCATATCTTGGAATACAGTACAGGACATGGTCCAGCTTCCCTTCTGTTTTTGTGTTACTTTGCATTTCTTGTGGAAAAACTAAGCCTATAACCCAGGGTCTATAAATATCATGCCTGTGGCCTTTACTGTATTCCAATGTTATGGAATTTGAGGTGACTATATTCCTTTCTCTCGCTCTTTTTTTTACTGACTCACTCCCCCTCTCCCTCCCTTCCTCTTTCAAAAATATGCAGCTTTCCCTGTATAAGTGTTTAGGGAAGAAGCATCACTTCCCTTTAGTAAGGTATGAATTGTGTACATCATGTGTTTTGCTGCTTCATTGCTTTTGGAATACTAGGTTGTTTTTTATTTTGTTATACATCTGTCGCGAAGCCCATTGAAAGACACAGGAATTCAGGTTATACTGTTGCCTACGGGAGGGTTGGACATTGGCAAAAATAGTAACCCAGGCCCTATTATAACCCCTCCCCCACCCAGAATGCCTCAGTTTTTGTGCTAGTGTCTTAGGAGGATGGACAACTTTTCTTCATGGATTTCTTCCTTTGTCTTGCTACTAGGGCTGAAACTAACGATTATTTTCATAATCGAGTTAGTTAGAATTAGTTGGTCGATTATTGTTTCGATTGTTAATCGATTAATCGGTTAATAACCTTAAAAAAAAGTGTGGTGTATAATTTAGTTAATATGTAAAGTTTAAAAAAAAAGCAATTTATTCTTAAATATCTCTATGCAGTGGTAAATATAAACAACCAACTATATGGTTAGGGAGCAAAATATTGAATCCACTCTGAGAATAACAGACAGAAGAGATATACTGTATATACACTATTAGAGGAGATATACTGTATACACTATTAGAAGAGAAATAGTTTTTTTGGCCAATTTGTTGTTGGGCAGATTAAAAAATACAAATTGCTGCAAAAACGCATTACATGCTTTTCTGCAGCTTCTCCATTGAAGTATATTGAACCAAAAAAGCACTGTTTTGCGTTTAAAAAAAAAAAAAAAAAAAAAAAAAGTCCTTGACCCTTTCCAAATAAGCAGCGGCTGAAAAAAAGCATAGATGTGAACGCGTCCCATAGAAAACCATGTTAAATGAACTGTAGTGTGTTTCTGCAAAAAGCACCAAGAAACACAAAGACGTGAACCAGGTCTAAGACGTTTAGTAACATAATGGGGTTAAAAAAAACTACAATGAGCCCTTTATAGTACAAAAAAAGCAAATAATCGCTACTGTAAGGGGTTAATTTTTTTACTGTAGAACTGTGAAAGTAATATTTACAGTAGCGATTATTTGCTCTTTTTTGTACTATAAAGGGCTAATTATATTATTTTTAACCCCATTATGTTATTGGCCGATTAATCGATTATGAAAATAGTAATCGATTAATTTCATAATCGATTAGTTGTCAATTAGTCGATTAGTTTTTTCAGCCCTACTTGCTACATCATTTATTAAATAGTTTTTTACATAGCAACTATCCAAATTACCCTTTCTCCGATAGACCTTGGATTGTCGTACACAGACACCACTGGACTTTGGCAGCTAGCCTGGAGTGTGACATAGGGCACTCGACTCTACATTGTTATTCTGAATCCCAACAGTCTGTCTCTACAGAAACTGTTTTTAAGGCACCATAGCCTCCTGCCTTTACTTCAGTGTCAGACGTTATTGATGCAGTGCATTCTAACCTGCATTTTGGAGGATTAGCCTGCTGTCTCCAACTTTGGGCCTTCAAACTCTAGCAGCTGCAGACACTTTCTTTTTACGCCCACTATTTGTGGTATTCCTCTGTGCGAGTTCGATGCACCCTGAATGATCCTGAGCCCCAGCTGAATGTACTGGTAATGTTTCCATTAAAGAGGGAATTTGTTAAACGGATGTCAATTCTCACTGTTGATCCACCAGCGGCCCACCTTAACAGGAAAACCTCTAGGCAGGTGGTAGATGGGCTTACTATTAAGGATTCTACCGACTGGCATTTGGAATCCCTCCTTAAATCCCAATTTGAACTGACTGTTTTGCTCTCCTTTCTGTGCTGGTAGTGACCTTTATCTGTCAAACTGTGTTAGGTTGAGTTAGTTCCCTCAGAGGAGATCTCTCTACTGCTGGGGTAGACAGTCGTTTTATGGAATGTGTGGGGCAACAGCTGGGGTAGCCCCCGTTTCATGGAATGTTTGGAGCCTTATGCTTCAGTTGTGATGGCTTGTTACAAGCATCTGTTTTATGTCCCACATGGGTCTATACAGATGTTTAGAGCACTCTGGTTGCGCAGCAGAGACACTGATGACATATCTAAAGCATATTTACTTGCTTGGCCTTCAATGGATGTTGTCGTTTGGGCCCTGCACTTGACACTAGAGCTGCACGATTCTTGCTAAAATGAGAATCACGATTTTTTTGCTTAGAGGATTGATCACGATTCTCGCGGCGTAACATCATCTTTCACATTAAAATAAAAAAAATTGCGCTAACTTTACTGTTTCGTTTTTTTTCTATTTATTGAAGTGTATTCTTCCAAAAAAATTGCATTTGAAAGCTGGGCAAATACAGTGTGACATAAAATATTGCAGCAATTGCCATTTTATTCCCTAGGGTAAAAAAAATATATATATATAAAATATTTGGGGGTTCCAAGTAATTTTAGCAAAATTTAGCAAAAAATATTGATTTTAACTTGAGAAAGAAGTGTCAGAAAAAGATTTAGGCCCGGTTCACACTGATGCGAGTTCATGACGAATTTGATGCGTCAAAAACACTTTAAATTCGCATGTCATCCCTAAAGTCATTGTTTTCAATGACGGTCGTTCACATACATGCGTTGCGATTCCTCTACGAATGCGATGCGATTAAAAAAAAGGTCTTGTGCGAGTTTTCTGCGTTGCGTTGCGAATTTAGTCTCCATAGACATCAATGTAAATCGTTCTTGAATCGCATTGATGGTTCACATATGTGCGAATTCCACCACACTACTCTCCACAAAAACCAGGAAGTACACAGGAAGTTAACACCTTTTTTTTTTTTTTTTTACATGTAATTCCATTGGCTAGAATATAAATCGCAGTTATGTCCAACTCCTGAAATTCGCTGTAAAATTGCGGTAAATTCGCACCTCACAAAGGACAAAAAACGGAACAAAATCACAGCGCATCAGTGTGAACCGGGCCTTAGACTTTAAATGGTTAAACTTCCTGCATTTACAGTTGTTTAAAACTTGGCAGATTGCCCAGGTTATTTGTTTACACAGAGAAGTTCTATCCCTTTGATCTAAGAAGGAAGTTAGTTACAATGTTTCAAGTTCTAAACTTGGCAGACTGCCTGATGCTTTCTTTTGACAGCTGAGTGAGCAGATAATCTCTCCACTTGTTTATATGAAAGAATTGGCAAACTCAGCAGGAGAGATCGTCAGGGGAGGTGAATCGAGATCACGATTTTTTAACGATTAATTGTGCAGCTCTACTTGACACCATGATTAGTAATGGCATGGGAGGCCAGAGCATACTCCTGCCTCATCTTAGGAGGTCTGGGGAGATGTCAGCTGAATCTGACCCTTATATTTCTACTTCTGCAGTAGATACTCTTAGGCCCCTATAAATTCCACTCAGCTGGTGGGGATTGAACTTAAAGGTCAGATAAACTTTCTGAACAGTACATCTAGTTCTACACGTGGGGGTTTATTGTGCATCCTGACAGGTCTTTGGGTAATTTACCTTTCCCACATTCAGGGGCAGAGAGCCTTCCCTTTAAGACCACAGGCTAATCCCTTGCCTCTGGTGCCACCTTCAGTTCTATATCTCCTCTGTGCCACTCCTCGAGACTGTGCACCTCTCCTAGACTCCTTGGGTTCTTCTCACCCTTGTACCCCTTGCTTCAGTCCATATGCTAACTAAGGTTCTAGAACTGTGCCCTATCTGCAGGGCCGATCCTAGGGTCACAGACGCCTGGGTGCAGAAATATTCCTGGCGCCCCCACGTGGGGGTGGTCATCTTACCAACTCCTCCCCTTTACAAATGTCTCTATGGCAACGACTCAAACACAGAGATGTTCCCCTAAGAACTCTTTGTTTCCCTGGGATCTTCCCATTATCTTTTAACAATAAAGAAAATACAGGAAGAGCGTACACAAATGGGACCTGGAGGGGAGTTTCTCTGATGCACACAGAGAGGGCTTCTGTTAGAGAATCTGTTAGAAAGAGCCCCCAGACATAGTACAGGAGACGGTCAGAGACTGCAGACATAGTACAGGAGACGGTCAGAGACTGCAGGCATACTACAGGAGACGGTCAGAGACTGCAGGCATACTACAGGAGAAGGTCAGAGACTGCAGACATACTACAGGAGATAGACAGAGACTTCAGATATTATACAAGAGATGGTCAGAGACTGCAGACATGTTACAAGAGATGGTCAGAGACTGCAGACATGTTACAAGAGATGGTCAGAGACTGCAGACATGTTACAAGAGATGGTCAGAGACTGCAGACATGTTACAAGAGATTGTCAGAGACTGCATTTCCTATGGACGTTAGTAAACAAACCCCAGAACAAACCACCCCCCGTCCATTAGTACAGACCCCCCCAGGACAAACCACCCCCCTCCATTAGTACAGACCCCTGCGACAAACCACCTGCCCCCTTCCATTAGTACAGACCCCCCCAGACAAACCAACCCCCCTACATTTGTACAGAACCCCCAGGACAAACCACCCCTCCATTAGTACAGACTCCAGGACAAACCACCCCCCTCCCTTAGTACAGACCCCCCCCAGGACAAACCACCCCCTCCATTAGTACAGACACCCCCAGGACAAACAACCCCCCTCCATTAGTACAGAGCCCCCCAGGACAAACCACTCCCCCTCCATTAGTTTAGACCCCCCAGGACAAATCACCCCCCTCCATTAGTTCAGACCCCCCCAGGACAAATCACCCCCTCTACATTAGTATAGACCCCCCAAGACAAATCACCTCCCACTACATTAGTTTAGACCCCCCAGGACAAGTCACCGCCCCACATTAGTACAGACCCCCCAGGACAAATCACCCCCTACATTAGTTTAGACCCCCCAGGACAAATCACCCCCCCTACATTAGTACAGACCCCCAGGACAAATCACCCCCTACATTAGTTTAGACCCCCCAGGACAAATCACCCCCCCTACATTAGTTTAGACCCCCCAGGACAAATCACCCCCCTACATTAGTTTAGACCCCCCAGGACAAATCACCCCCCCACATTAGTATAGACCCCCCCAGGACAAACCACCCCCCCCTCCATTAGGCTAATTAAAAACACCCGGGCGGCAGCTGGAGAGGAGAGGACGGTGTGCAGCCGCGCCGCCCTGGTGGAGAACAGAGCGTGTCAGGCTTGGGCAGCAGGCGGGAGTTATACACAGGAGGAGAAGTGGAACACGTCGGGGTCAGGCTCAGACCGCCCTCCCCCGTGACGTCACTGCGCAGCCACAGCTGGTCTCTCTCTCTGCACACAGAGACAGCCGCTCTGGTATCCGGCTGTTTCGATCTCCTCCTCTGACAGGAGGAGGGAGGGGGTTTGGGCACAGCAGCGGCAGTGTCGGTGACCGGCGGAGAGAGCCGCCTACGGACAAGAGGAGGAGGGAGGGGAGCACTTTGGCGCTTCAGCTCCCCCACCTCTGTGGCGCCCGGGTGCACTGCACCCCGTGCACCCCAGCCAGGATCAGCCCTGCCTATCTGGCCCTTCGCTCAATTCCTAAAGATGATCACCTCAACTTGAGGTATGTGTAGAGATGGTAAGGCCTGGAAAAAGGGGGAAATTTCTTTTACTTTACTTTTTTGTATTTTTCCAAAGCCGTTTTTTTATTTTTTCAGGAAATCAGTGGAAAAAAAAGAAGAGTTATTTTACAGTGATAAATAATATATCTATGACATGGCATTGAAACTATTTAACATGAAACCCTCAATGAAATCTTTCTGTGACTTTATGTAAAGTCTTACATTGTTCCAAGTTCTCTCAGCTGAAGAAAAGCAAATCCTGGAATTCAGTTCAAGTAACTGTACTTTCCAACACAGTTCTCAAAAAATAGAAATATGCATTTCTGCCACTAGGGGGCACTGCAAGGAGAAAGTCTCCAGTTTAGTTCACTTGTGGGCTCCATCTTGTACCTACTATAGTTGGGTGATTGTCAGGATACAGTAGATTATATTTTCTGTCCTCCCAGGCCTTAATTGACGGGTAATAGGGAAAATTTGTCTTTTTTCTTTTCCTCCTCTCAGTAAAATAGTGAGACCAACATCTAGAGTTTTGAAACATTTCCACAGTGCAATTTCTGCTGAGAGCAAAGCAGCAATTTGAAAATATTGTGAGAATGAATGTGCAAGTAGCTTTTCCCTCCTGAGTTATCATTCCAGAAACACTCTTTCTGCTGCTTCTGGTTCGTCATAAAGTGTTTCTTCACCAGCAGCATCTTCAGGTAAGGAAGTGTTGCAAACCAATTTAAATTGTAAAACTACTCCACACTGGATTATTTTTTTCAATTTTTCTGAAAATTTAAATTTATTCCAGGAAAAAACAGATTTTTTTTTCGTGGCTTCAAAATTTCTGGAAAATGTACATCTATAGGTATGTTTACCTCTCAATGTCCTTCCCCTCCAGAGGTACCTGCTCTAGCCTTTTGCATAAAAGTCAGCAGCTTCAAATACTGCTGACCTTCAATAAAAGAACACCCACTTGTCCAGGGGTCCAGCGCTGTGCTCTCCCAAATCACCTCTTTGCCGGTCTTCGGGTCCCCGGAATTGGCATGTTTACTATGGATGGGCAGTGAACCACGCTGCACTTTATGAATGGTCCCTCACCCTTCTAGTATCTGTAATGTGTATCCGTTCCCCATCTTCCCCCAAACAAATGCCAATAATAGTAGAGGGGGGGGCATAAAGTGGAAGTTCCCCTTTAGGGTGAAGTTTAGTTTTAAGCTTCACCTAAAAAGGCCCGCACCCTGCGTATCCTTAACTTCCTTATCAGGCAGGGAGGTCACCCCCTCTCTTCCTTCACAGGAATATAGGGTGTTTTGGTTCCCCTCCAACCCTTTCAGCTCCGCCCTCCTTCGGTAGCCACAGGCTTGGGTTCTGGGACAGCTTTTGGACTGGGTATTCCCCGCTGTAATCCTTCAGCTTCTTCAGGCAATTGGGGTAGATTCTTCTCCCCACACCTGGTCATTTCCACTTGCTGGAATACCTTCATCCCTGGGACTACTGTCTGTTTTTTCCTAACAGATAGTTCCTGCTTTGATCTCTGTTGGACACCAATCTGGGTGTTTCAGTGCCTTTGCTTACTTCTTTCTAGGAGTGAGAGTCTTCTGCAACAGGGAAAGTATTTTGGTTCTTATGCTGGATGATGCTGAGAGTATTGGCCTTGTTTGCACTGTCTCTTAAAAGGAGCAATTTTGGGGTGTAATTTGTAGAAGACTGGAAAAATTGAAGGAAACACTGGGGTTGATTTACTAAAGGCAAATCCACTTTGCACTACAAGTGCACTTGGGAGTGCAGTCACTGTAGATCTGAGGGGAAGATCTGAAATAAGGGGAAGCTCTGCTGGTTTTATCATCCAATCATGTGCAAGCAAAAATGCTGTTTTTTATTTTCCTTGCACTTCCCCCTCAGACTTGTAGTGCAAAGTGGATTTGCCTTTAGTAAATAAACCCCACTATTTCACTTTTTACTTAACCCCTTAGAAGGTATGAGAACTAGGTGATTTGGGTATGGGATTGGATCTCTGAACAATTAAAAAACAAAACAAAAAGAAAACATAAAAAGGATTCTCTGTATTGTCAAACCTGAAATCAAAGTGGAGAAATTTGCTTGATGTGTTGGATGACATGTGAGAAACATTGTCAGTAAATGGTCCATATTTGGATTGCACAAAAACAGTAAAAGAAAAAAAATCACAATTTATAGCTTGCTTGTATATTTGTGATTTGCCTTTTTAATGGAAATACTTATGAATTCCTTTAGCGTTTCTTTTTATATACACTGGATATAAAAAGTATACACACCCCTGTTAAAATGGTTTCTGTGATGTAAAAAAATGAGACAAAGATAAATCATTTCAGAACTTTTTCAACCTTTAGGCTGCTTTCATACTGAGGTGCTATAGCGCCTCTAAAGTGCCTCTCCTGTCACTCGGCTTTCACACTGGAGCGGTACGCTGGCAGGATGCTAAAAAATGTTCTGCAAGCAGCATCTTTGAGGCGCTTTAGGAGCAAGTGTATACACCGCTCCTAAAGTGCCCCAGCCCATTGAATTTAATTTAACCCTTTTTCGGCCACTAGCCGGGGTTAAAAGTGGACCGAGCCTCTTTTTGAGATGTGTTGTTTACAAGTTAAACATTTTTTTTTTTTTTTTGCTAGAAGATTACTTAGAACCCCCAAACACTTTTATTTTTCTAACACCCTAGAGAATAAAATGGCGGTCGTTGCAATGATTTCTGTCACACTGTATTTGCGCAGCGATCTTACAAGCGCGCTTTTTTGGGAAAAAATACACTTTTTTAAAATAAAAAATAAGGCAACAGTAAAGTTAGCCCAAATTTTTTCATATATTGTGAAAGATAATAATACGCTGAGTAAATTGATACCCAACATGTTACGCCTCAAAATTGCGCCCGCTCGTGGAATGGCGACAAACTTTTACCCCTAAAATCTCCATAGGTGACATTTAAAAAATTCTACAGGTTGCATGTTTTGAGTTACAGAGGAGGTCTAGGGCTAGAATTATTGCTCTCGCTCTACCAATCGCGGCGATACCTCACGTGTGGTTTGGACACCGTTTTAATATGCGGGCGCTACTCACGTATGCGTTCGCTTCTGCCTGTGTGCTTGGCGGGACGGGGCGCGTTTACATTTTTTTTTTAATTTTACCTTTTATTATTTTTTTTACACAGTTTTTTTAAAAAAAAAATTGTGTTACTTTTATTCCTATTATATAAATGTAAACATCCTTTGTGATAGAAAAAAAGCATGACAGGACCTCTTAAATATGAGATCTGAGGTAAAAAAAAAAATGTTGTCATTTAAAAAAATAATAAAAAAAAATATGGCCCTTTAAGAGCTATGGGCAGAAGTGACGTTTTGATGTCTCTTCCGCCCTGAAATGTTATGGAGACAGGTGGGGGCCATCTTCCACTCACTCGTCCCCATACCCAGCTAGGGACAGCATCTGATTGCCTCCACCGCTGCCGACGGCTCCGGAGTGCGGCGGGGGGCCCTCTCCCGCCGCCGATAAAAGTGATCTCTCAGCGAATCAGACCGCTGGCCGAAGAAGAGGATACCGGGGTTATGGCAGCTAGCTGCTGCCGTAACAACGAAATTCCTCTTCAAACTTAAGTGGTTAATGTGACCTATAAACTGTACAACTCAGTTGAACAACAAACTGAAATCTTTTAGGTGGAGGGAAGTATAAATATAAATATTAAATAATATGGTTGCCTAAGTGTGCACATCCTCAAGGCTACTTTCATACTGAGACGTTTTTTCAGGCGCTAAAGGGCTAAAAATAGCGCCTGCAAAACGCCTCCCCTGCAGCCCCAGTGTGAGAGCCCGAGTGCTTTCACACTGGATCGGTGCGCTTGCAGGACGTTAGAAAAAGTCCTGCAAGCAGCATCTTTTGGGCGGTGCGGGAGCGATGAATGCACCGCTCCTCCACCGCCCCTGCCATTGGAATCAGTGGGCACCGCTGCTGAAGCGCCTGCAATGCGCTTCGGTAGTGGCGCTTTGCGGGTGCTATTAACTCTTTATTTGGCCGCTAGCGGGGGTTAAAAGTGCCCCTCTAGCGGCCGAAAAGAGCCGCTATTACAGCGGTAAAGCCCGCTAAAAGAACCTTAGCTTTACTGCTGACGCGCCCCCGCCCCAGTTTAAAACTAGCTTAAACTAAAACTTTGTTGAAGCACCTTTTGATTTTATTACAGCACTCAGTCTTTTTGAGTATGAGTCTGTCAGCATGGCACATGTTGACTTGGCAATATTTGCCCACTCTTCTTTCCAAAAACACTCCAAATCTGTCAGATTACAAGGACATCTCCTGTGCACAGCCCTCTACAGATCACCCCACAGATTTTCAATCGGATTCAGGTCTGGGCTCTGGCTGGGCCATTAACTTGAATCATCTTCTGGTGAAGCCATTCCTTTGTTGATTAAGATGTATGCTTTGGGTCGTTCCATGCTGAAAGATGAAGTTCCTCTTCATGTTCAGCTTTTTAGCAGAAGTTCTTGTAATGTCACTGTTGTACCATATTTGCTCCACTTGATGATGACTGTCTTCACTGTGTTCCATGGTATATCTAATGCCTTGTAAAATTCTTTTGTCCCCTTCTCCTGACTGATACCTTTTAACAATGAGATCCCTCTGATGCTTTGGAAGCTCTCTGTGGACCATGGCTTTTGCTGTAGGTTGCGACTAACAAAATGTCAGGAAAGGCCTACTTGAACAGTTGAACTTTATTTGGGGTTAATCAGAGGCACTTTAAATGATGGCAGGTGTGTACTGAATCCTATTTAACATGAGTTTGAATGTGATTTCTTAATTCTGAACACAGCTACATCCCCAGTTATAAGAGGATGTGCACAGTTTACAGGTCACATTAAAGCTGGATTCACACCTATGCATTTTTAGTGCTTGTTGCATTTTGCAGATTTGCACTACAGAACGTGTTCCATAGGAAACAATGTTAAATGGACTGTGTGAAAATCTGAAAAATGCAAAAAGCACTAGAAATGCATAGGTGTGAATCCAGCCTAAAGGTGGAAAAAGTTCTGAAATGATTTATCTTTGTCTAATTTTTTTGACATTTCAACAGGGGTGTGTAGACTTTTTATATCCGCTATGTATACATATATATATATATGTATGTATGTAGCAAATAAATAATAGGACTGGTGGAGACAGCCTTGTAAAGGGGGTGTGGGAACAACAACATATTGGGCAATCCATTGGTGGTCTATCATCGTAACAAGGTTTGGGCCACCTGATGTTCAGTGCATCCGGAAAGTATTCACATTGCTACACTTTTTCCAAATTTTGTTATGTTACAGCCTTCCGAAATGGATTAAATTAGTTATTTTCCTCTAAATTCTACAAAAAAAACACCCCATAATGACAACGTAAAAGAAGTTTGTTTGAAATCTTTGCAAATTTATAAAAAATAAAAATAATCCATGTAAACAAGTATTCACAGCCTTTGCTCAATACTTTGTTGAAGCACCTTTTGCACCAATTACAGCCTCAAGTCTTTTTGAGTATGATGCTACAAGCTTGGCACACCTATTTTTGGGCAGTTTCTCCCATTCTTCTTTGCATGACCACTCAAGCTCCATTAGGTTGGATGGGGAGCGTCGTTGTCCCATAGCCACTCCTTTGTTATCTTGGCTGTGTGCTTAGGGTCGTTGTCCTGTTGCAAGATGAACCTTCACCCCAGTCTGAGGTCCAGAGCGCTTTGTAACAGGTTTTCATCAAGGATGTCTCTGTACATTGCTGCATTCATCTTTCCCTTGATCCTGACTAGTCTCTCAGTTCCTGCCGCTGAAAAACATCTCCACAGCATTATGCTGCCACCACCATTCTTCACTGTAGGGATGGTATTGGCCAGGTGATGAGCGGTGCCTGGTTTCCTCCCGACATGACGCTTGCCATTCAGGCCAAAGAGTACAATCTTTGTTTCATCAAACCAGAGAAGTTTGTTTCTCATGGTCTGAAAGTCCTTCAGGTGCCTTTTGGCAAACTCCAGGTGGGCTGTCATGTGCCTTTTACTGAGGACTGGCTTCCGTCTGGCCACTCTACCATACAGGCCTGATTGGTGGAGTGCTGCAGAGATGACTGTTCTTCTGGAAGCGTCTCCTCTCTCCACAGAGAAACGTTGGAGCTCTGTCAGAGTGACCATTGGGTTCTTGGTCATCTCCCCGACAAAGGCCCTTCTCCCCCGATTGCTCAGTTTGGCTGGGCGGCCCGCTCTAGGAAGAGTCCTGGTGGTTCCAAACTTTTTCCATTCACGGACTATGAAGGCCACTGTGCTTATTGGGACCTTCAATGATGCAGAAATGTTTCGGTACCCTTCCCCAGATCTGTGCCGCGATACAATCCTGTCTCGGAGGTCTACAGACAATTCCTTGAACTTCATGGCTTGGTTTGTGTTGTGCGCTGACATGCACCGTTAACTGTGGAACCTTATATAGACAGGTGGCCTTTCCAAATCATGTCCAATCAACTGAATTTACCACAGGTGGACTCCAATCAAGTTGTAGAAACATTTCAAGGATGATCAGTGGAAACAGGATGCACCTGAGCTCAATTTTGAGTGTCATGGCAAAGGCTGTGAATACTTTTGTACATGTGACTTTTTTGTTTTTTATTTTAAATAAATTTGCAAAGATTTCAAACAAACTTATTTCACATTGTCATTATGGGGTATTGTTTGTAGAATTTTGAGGAAAATAATGAATTTAATCCATTTTGGAATGAGGCTATAACATAACAAAATGTGGGAAAACTGACGCACTGTGAATAGTTTCTGGATGCACTGTATATCTTTTTTATAGTGTAAAGCAAAGTTCTGGTGGTTTGTAGTGATTTTTGATTTGAAGAAAAATGGGATTCTGACATTTCCTGAGCATGTTAGTTTTCTATGCACTGTCATGTGTTGTAACTAAGGATGAGCTCAGGCGTGTTCGCAAACAGCACATGCAGAGCCCGCCAGGAAGTCAGCACTGCGGAGCGCTAATCACAAGCAGTGAGACATTTCCCGATGCACGGCTGCAGAGATTGGGAAATGTCTCACTGCTTGTGATTAGCGCTCCCAGTGCTGACTTCCTGGTGGGCTCTGCACGTGCTGTTTGCGAACACGCCTGAGCTCATCCTTAGTTGTAACCCAATGACCTACTTTTTGATAGATTTTGTAATTTTTGGAGCATAGTTTAGAGGCATAGCATGAAAGTAAGGTTTCATTCAGACTTCGCATAGCTTTTTTGGTGCTTTTTTTGCTGTGTTTTCGCATGCCTCACATAGGGCAGTCCATCCTCTTGAATTGGCTGCCCTATGCGTGACAAACATGCCAAAGAAACACCTGCATGCTTTCAGGCAAGGAGTGCCATGCAGTTTTTCAGAGCTGTTTTGACTTTTGTGTGAGTCCACTAACCGCATTTGGGGTGCTATTAGGAATGACTGGCACCCAAACGTGGCATTGCAGGGCTGCAACTAACGATTATTTTTATAATCGATTAGTTGGCCGATTATTGTTTTGAGTAATCGAATAAAAACCTTAAAAAAAAGTGCAGTGTATAATTTCGTTAATATGTAAAGTTTAAAAAAAGACAATTTATTCTTGAATATCTATATGCAGTGGTAAATATAAATAACCAGAGATACATTTTTTATCCAAAGGAAAACATTTTTTAAAAAGCCATAAAAAACATTGTTTTGCAGATTTTCAGACAGGATTGTAATATAATATTATGTATGACAGACTCCCTTATCATAGGCAGGCAGCTTGATACACGCTCCCTGCGCCTGCTGTCACTTATGCTCGCCATACACAAAAAAATGTTCCTTTCAAAATGTATGCTTTAAAGAATGTTCGTTCGATTTTCTAATCATAAGTGGAGTCAAATCAACATTTGTTTTTGACAATGATGGAAAGATTAGAAGGAGCAGAATAAAAAATGTATCGATTGAATGAACTTTCGGACAGTGTATGTGGTTTTCATTCAGAAGTTACATTCATTTTAAAACTGAAGGTTAAAAGATAGTGAAATATTTGAACGACATTCATCCAATGTACAAAAAATGTTTGTACGAATATTCGTACAGATATTCTCGTACAAAAATCGATATGTGTATAGCCAGCATAAGACATTTAGTAGCAGCAGCATGCTTTTTTTTTTTTTTTTTTAATCGCTTGTCATGATGGAGATAAAAAAATAAAAATTAGCCCTTTATTGTACAAAAACCAGCAGTCATTACTATAACAGGTCAATTTATGCTGCAAAACAGTAAAAGTAATAATTTTATATATACAACTTATATCATATATATAATAAATATACCCAGAAGTAGGATATACAGTGGGGGTCAGCAACCTGTAGATCGCAATCTACCAGTAGATCTCGGACAGGTGACTGGTAGATCTTGGTCTGGGTTTGCTGACCCACCATTCCAGAGCATCAGAGTGCAATGCAGAGGGACTACTTTTAGACCCCTTTCACACTGAGGCATTTTTCAGCTAAAAATAGCACTTGTAAAGTGAAAAACAGCTCCCCTGCAGTCTCAGTGTGAAAGCCCGAATGCTTTCACACTGAGGCGATGCGCTGGCAGGACGTTAAAAAAACTCCTGCTAGCAGCACCTTTGGAGCGTTGTGTGCACCACTCCTAAACCGTTGAAATGAATGGGCAGTGCCGCGCTTTGCAGGTCGTTTTAACCCTTTTCCGGCTGCTAGTGGGGGTTAAAAGTGCCCCGCTATCAGCCAAAAAGCCCCACAAAAAAGACGGTAAAGCGCTGCTAAAAATAGCGGCACTTTGGCACCGACACCCCAGTGTGAAAGCAGCCGTAAAGTTGGAACTTTATTAGGGAACAAGAGCCACATAAGCAGATGCCTCTGTAGTGCTGGCTCCTGTGGAGTGATACCAAGTGGACTCCACCTCTTATCCCGGCTGATGGTCTCCAGAGTGGTGCCAGCAGCAGGAAAGAAGAGATCTTCAGGTCAGTGTGAAGCAATACACTGGGCATAATAGCAGCACCACCTGCTTTAACCCCTTGGACCCCACAGAAGCATACAGTTGTGGGTTGCTTGAATGGGTCACGATTGGCAGGCAGTAGTGCCCACCAAAAGCAACAAAGGGCTTAATTCCTTCTGCGGCATGTGTACACCAAAGGAGGTAGGGATTGGGGGGGGTGGTAAAACCATGACTCAACCACAGGGTTTTACCATAACCCCCCCCCACCTCAACTTTACGTGCGAATGAGCCCTAATGGTGCCGGTGTTGAATACAACTAAGGGCTCATTCACAAGTGCAGCAGGCACTGCTGCTTCTCTGAAAAGCGATCTGAGTGTGTTTGACAGGTGGTGAGGATGCAATATGTTGCCTCCTCTCCACCTGATTTAAACCCATGATTGCCGTGTGTCAGGTGAAGACACTGTGCCCGGTGATCTTTGACTCCTCCCATGTTGTTCAGGTAGATCTCCACCTCTTTAAGGTTGCCTACCCCTGATATACAGAGTATTTTAACTTGGAGTCAGACGTGAAGCTACATGAAGAGTGGGGGGAATAAAAATCTTTTATAGTAAAGTAGTACTAAAGGCGGAAATTTTTTTGGATATAATAATTTTAAATATAATGCACTATACACTTTTACTTTCCAGCTGGGTTCACACTATTGCAAATTGGATGTGGGTTTTCTCTCTATGGAGCCGGTTCACACACCTCCGGAGCGGCTCCGACGCAAATTGCACAGGAGTCCTGTGTGTCTTCTGGTCCGTTTCAGGTCCAAATTCAGCCAAAAATTTGGACCGAAATCAGACATGAAATGGTGAACAGGGACGCACCAGGCCCCTGCTGTGAGCCGCTCTGTAATGCAGTGTGAACCCAACCTTAATGTAATTGTAATGCCTTATACTAACTCAAGTCTCCATCTTCTCTGGGTTCAGATGCTGCTCTTCCCTGCACAGAGTCCTTAAAGTGATTGTTTAAAAAAAATTTAAAAATCCAACGTTTACAAACTTATCATACTTACCTGCTCTGTGTAATGGTTTTGCACAGAGCAGCCCTGATTCTCCTCTTCTGGGGTCCCCTGCCGGTGTTTCTGGCTCCCCCTTCCTTCAGAGTGCCCTAATAGCAAGCTGCAAAGTATAGTATAGTGTGCCCCTATAGCAAGGAAAAATGGATGCCTTTAGAATCACTTTAAATCACTGCCTTCTCTTGCCCAGGACCACATGTCCCACAAGGCATTGTTCCTCACACATTCACAAATTCTCAGGCACTTACTGACATGTATGGACGGTGTACTGAGCTGTATGTGTGCTGCACTGTGTCTTCTGACATGTATGGACAGTGTACTGAGCTGTATGTGTGCTGCACTGTGTCTTCTGACATGTATGGACGGTGTACTGAGCTATATGTGTGCTGCACTGTGTCTTCCGACATGTATGGACGGTGTACTGAGTTGTAAGTGTGCTGCACTGTATTTTATGATATGTAAACAAATAATGCATTCTGTATGCAGGCCAACTATAACTCGGCTGACCAACAAATCAGCTATGAAAATAGTTAACTATTTTCATAATCGTTTAGTTGTTTCAGCCCTAGTGCTCTGTGTGTTTTGCTGCGATTTTAGCATGATCTGGAATCACGGGCAGAATTGCCCAATTCTGTCCATGATTGCAGATACGAGAAGTAATGAAGGCATAAAGACTTTAGTGTATGATGTGTATTTACATGTGCACACACAAGTGGTTATTACGTCAGTGTAGATCAGTCATATAACCTTCAGTTGCAGCTGTAAGATTAACCTAAAGCTTAACATTTACAACTGAACTGCAGTAAAAAGTTAATTTCACTTTTTATCTTCAACTAAATGTATAGATATAGTGGTTTGTGAACTTGGTGACATCCTTTACCAAATACTTTAGGTTATTTAGTTGCAGAACCAGTCTGCAGGCCCTTTTGTCAGCCCTCAATAAGTTTTATTGTTCAGAGCAATGTTTACAACCCTGCACTGAACAATACAGCTTACTGAACACTGAATTAGCAGACGAGCCATCTAACCTAACATGTTTTCCCTGTGTGCACACAAGCCCAGTATTGTTTTTGTTTTTATCTTATTTTGCCTGTATCCAGCATAGCATTGTCTGCACTAAATTGGTCTTCCAGCAAGGTGGGAAGAATTAGCATTTTATTGATGCGCCATTCTTTTACAATTTTGCCTTAATTCCGCTTATCGTCAGCGCAGAAAAATCTAAACAAAAATTAAATCTGATCTCCAACTTTTCTTCCAGTCTTGCAGAGTTGAACAGGCTCCTCTCCTGTAGTGATATAGCTGACTATGATTTTACTGCACACTGTGAGCTTTTCACAGTATGTAGTAAAAGATGCGACAAGCCAGATAGAGCCCACCTCATTTGCTGTCTGGTGGATGTTGTGCAGTATCTAGTGCTTTCCTTCGTAGTATTTCTGAGCCTGGCTGACATTTTCAGTTCTTTCCATCATGAAGGCTGATCTTCACCTAGAGTGGTCTATATTCAAATATTGCCTGCCTACAAATGCCCACTCCTCTATACTGACATCCATCCATTGATGCATTTTAATAATTCCTACGAAGAACCAGCTGAATAAAATTCAGCTTTAAGGCAAAACGTGAATGAAAAATATGTTTTTTTTTTTCTTGTAGTCTGAACCAGGCAAAGTGACAGCGGCTGTGGAGGCAGCTTTAGATGCGGGGTACAGGCATTTGGACTGCGCCTATGTGTATCAGAATGAGAACGAAGTCGGAGCGGGTATTCAGAAGAAGGTCAAAGAGGGTGTTGTGAAAAGGGAAGACCTTTTCATCACCAGCAAGGTAAAACTTTTAGATTTGTAAAAATATTTGCCTAGCTAGTTGAAAGCATCTCTAAATGCTATATATTTCCCTGCACCTCTTCTGAGAAGTACGGTACCCAAAACCACTTGGGCAATCAAAATTTCCATTATGAGATCTGGCGAAATGTGGTCATTGAATATCAAGGCTGTTTTAAACAAGGAGCAACAAGTACTAATCTTGAGAGTGGAACACAAACTTGCTGCTCCTTGAGAGGCCAACACAATCCAAACCTAAAGTATCCATTTTGAAAGGTTGATGACAAGTTTATTCAGAATTCTTTATTTCTTTGGGATGCCAGCTGTGAGAGAATTCCAGCAGAATTTCTTGTTCATCCAAGTTCTGGGTACTCTCCAAAAAATGATTTCCTGAATAATTAATTCTCTTCTATTGTGAATAGACTAAAATTTTGCAGTGGAATTTCAGAAATAAAAGCCTGACACCTGATTCCACTCATCTGGCCAACACATTAGCAAGCAAATACTGAATGTTTGCTGACTTACCAAAAAATGCTAGCTGCCTGTCTGACATTTGTACCTTTAAGTCTGTCACCTAGAACAACTTTACCCATCAGGAAGGTCAGAGAAAAATTGGAAGCCCTTCAATGTTTTGGGCCAGTGATCTAAAGGTATGGAAGAAAGAGTGGCAACTGACAGCTATGCTACTGGGAATTTCAAAAGGAGGGGTCAGCAGCGGCAGTCTCTGTTACTCTTATGAAAGGTTTCCTCTCCGCAATTGAGTGCTATTGTCATCTATTTGTAGCTGTGGTCCACTTTCCATGAGAAGTCTCTGGTGAAAGGAGCCTGTCAGAAAACACTTGCTGATTTGAAGCTTGATTACCTGGACCTGTATCTGATCCACTGGCCAACAGGATTTAAGGTATTTATTTGCATGTATAATGTTTGGAGTTACTAAAGCATAAATGTACCTGTACACGGGCTCTCAAAAGATCCTTAGCAGACCTAGTGAGAGATGTTGCTTTTTTTTGTTTTGATTTTTTGCAATCAAGTTTTCTATACACCATCTGTTGCATTTGTATATGTATTATAACCTGGTTTAGCTACTGGAAACTGGTAATTCAGAGAACGTAGCTTAGAAGTCATCACATGAAAATAAATCATCAGTAAATGGTTATGCTTAAGCAATATTGAAGGGGGGTATATAAGCTGAGGAGATTAAAGCGGGGGTCCACCTATCTATCGTTTTTTTTTTTTTTTGGAGTTCATTCACAAACTTTTCTTCTCATGATTATCTACTCACATGTTCTGTGTAATAAGTCTGCCTGTGTCCGATTTCGTTGTAAAGAATAACTTATAAAATTCACTGAAGGCGGTTTCCATCTTCATTGTGGTCATTTGAAGCCCACAAGCATGTATTTCCTGGATGCGGTGAATGCTGTGCTCCCAGCATTCACCGAGATGTTGTGATGACGCTGTTGCACAATGCATGCTGGGAAGCCTGAAACTAGCTCCCAGGGGAATGTGGGAGATCTGGGAGAGGCTAGAAACACGCCTACTCCCATGGGAGGAAAACCAGGAAGTGCTAAGAAGATTAGAAAAAAAAAGGTAATTACGGCGATTTAAATTTTTTTACACAGCATGTCAGCATCTAGGCAAGGAAGAGAATGCATAGAGATAATGTTCAAAATTTGGGTGGAACCCCGCTTTAACCTCTTCTTGCTGAGCTTGCACTTGCTTGCGGCCTCAAGCAAGTGGGTCATTATGTATGCGCAGCAGCATTTGTGTTGAGAGTGTGCAGCACAGAAACCAAACTCTCACAAAAACGGGTGTCATGCTAATAATCAGGAGGCCCAATTCCTGATTGCCTCTGATTGGCTATCACAGTGATCAGGTAGGCTTGTAAAGTGCCAGTGACAGTTGGTGTCAATCTGTTTTAGGTAGTATTTTATAAAAAAGCAAAATGCATACTGTTTCTGGTCCCTACTATGGGAACAAACAACAAATAATATTAGGAGAACTTATTTTGGGTTTAATTTGTCCTGAAACAAAACAAGGTATAATTCACCTAGATACACTAAGTAGTTGCGAAGATATGTACAGTTTTACTAACACTAGTCAAAGTTGCCAAACTGTTTGGACATTAGATTTGTTTTATTCTTTGTCATGAAGGGAGTTACGGCCCCTTTCAGGTGAACCTATTTAAGAAGCTCCATGTAAGTCTATAGGCAGGCAGATGTAAACTGACATTTGTCCATTCACTTATCTTCAGGTCCATTCAGGTCTGGAAAAAAAAATGGAAAAGGTACGCTTTCTTTTCCCTTTTTTTCCAGGCCTAAACGTGACATATCAGAGGTAGTCCGATGTAAAAAGATACGAGTCTGTTTTCATCCAGCCCTTAGGTTTTTAAAGAAGTTAAAACGGAAAATTGTATACTCACCTTTCCGTAATTTTCCTTTCCTGTCGCATCTTCATGGCAGCATACACGTTGGGTTGTGACTCCGCCTCCACAACCTGATAGGACCACATAGCTATAAATTAGAGAGTAGACACCCGTCCCAGTATTCTCTGTATATATATATATATATATATATATATATATATATATATATATATACACACACACACACATGTCACCTCAAAAGGGTGGGTGATTGTATGCTGCCATGAAGATGCGACAGGAAAGGAACATTACGGAAAGGTGAGTATACAATTTTCCGTTTTCCTGTCGCATCATGGCAGCATACACGTTGGGGAGTAACTCACCAAACTGGGTGGGAATGCAAAATAAATTTATTGACAAGAAACAGAAGAATTGGCCTGTATAACGGCCCTCCCGAATTCAACTGCTGCTAAGCGTGCAGCGTCTATTTTATAATGGGAAACGAAAGTGTTTCTGGAAGACCAAGTGGCCGCTCTACAAATGGTTTCCGCTGAGACTCTACAGTAAGCTGCCCATGAAGTCGCCATTGCCCTGGTGGAATGCGCCCTTAAACCTTCCGGAACTTGCGAGGAGCTTAAGGAGTAGGCCTTCTTGATGGCTTTCACGAGCCATGAGGCGATGGTACGGGCAGAAGCTGCCTGGCCCTTCCTGAACCCATGTGGAATGACTAGAAGGTTTTCACATTTTCTGAAAGATTCGGTTACAGAGAGGTATTGCAGAATATTGCCCTTGACATCCAAAGGATGGGGAGCGCCCTGATCTGTGACCAAGGCCGGGAGGTCAATCTCCTGGTTAAAGTGGAACGAGGAGGAGACCTTTGGGATGAATCTGTCTGAAGGCTTCAGGGTTAGCCTGTCTGGGTAAATCATCAGATATGGTTCCTTGATCAGTAGAGCTTGCATTTCTGAGACCCTCTCTGCCGATGTGATGGCAATTAGAAACGATACCTTCAGAGTCAGGTCCCAGAGGGAGACGTCTTCGAGTGGGAAGAATGGTTCTCCTGATAGGGTCTCTAGAACAGTCGATAAGTCCCATGTTGGAAACGAAGGCTTTCTAGGAGGCCTCAGCTTCAGGCAGGCTTTCTGAAATTGGACCACCAGAGGATTAAGGGCCCACTTAACTCCTGTCAAAGCGGAGATGGCAGACACCTGAACCTTCAGGGTGTTGGACCTAAGGCCTTTTTCCAGACCTGACTGGAGGAATTCAAGCACTTGTACTGCTGATGGGGAAGAAGGGTCCCAACCTTGTTCCTGGGCAAAGGAAGAGAACTTTTCCCAGATTCTCCCGTAGGTGTTGTTTGTGGAGAGTTTCCTAGCTTGGAGCAGTGTATCAACCACCTGCCCTGGACTAGGAACCTAGACCTTTCAGCCTCCAGGCCGTTAGGTGTAATTTCTCTGGGTTCGGATGGAGGAGCTGACCTTGGGTTAGCAGATCCGTTCTCACCGGGAGCGGAAGTGGATCCGTTGTGCTTAGCTGCAGGAGGGTGGTGAACCAAGGCCTCCGTGGCCAGAAGGGAATCACAGCTAGTACTAGAGCCGCTGAGTGTTTGAGCCTCAGAAGGAACCTGGCTATCAGTGGCGTTGGTGGGAAAATGTAGCCTAGGCGAAAGTTCCAGGGGTGTTGGAGACAATCTGATCCCTCTGCTGAGGGGAAGGGGTTCCTTGACAGAAACCTCTGACATTTCTTGTTCTCCGGCGTCGCTGCAAGGTCTATGTCTGGATGACCCCATGTCTGGCATATAAGGGCAAATGCTTGTGGGCTTAGACACCACTCATTGTTGGAAACAAATGTTCTGCTGAGAGAATCCGCCAGGAGATTTTGAACACCCGGAATATAGGCCGCCCTCATATCCCACAAGTTCAGTTGGGCCCAATGCATTATCGGACCGACCTTACGCATCATGGAGATGCTCTTGGTACCCCCCCTGCCTGTTGATGTAGGCTACAGCTACTCAGTTGTCCATTTGAATGAGGACCTGTTTCCCTCTCAGGAGTGAACTGAATGCTAAGAGGGCCTGGAAGGCTGCCTTCATCTCCAGAACGTTGGATACTACATCTTTGGTTTTGAAGTGCCAACGGCCTTGAGCTGCATAATGTAGATAATGTGCCCCCCATCCCTCCAGACTGGCATCCGAAGTTACCACCTCCTGGTGGAGGATGACTATCTGCCTGCATCTGCTGAGGTTGTCGGGTTGAGTCCACCACCGTAGAGATAACCTGGTTTCTTCTGAGATGCGAATTAACTGGGACATGGACCATCCGTCCCACTGGTGCAAGAAGGAAGCTTGCAGGGGTCTGGAATTCCATTGAGCCCATCTGACCATTGGAATGGTTGCTGATAGGGAACCCAGGAGGCTGAGGTATGCTCTGGCTGGAAGGCATGATGCCGGAATGACATTCTTCACCTTTTGAACTAGTAGGGACAACTTCTCCCCTGGCAGTTCCACCGTGTTGGCTCGGGTGTCTAATTCGGCTCCCAGGAAGACCATCCTTTGGGTAGGTTGAGTGTTGCTCTTCTGCCAGTTGATTATCCAACCCAGACTAGGACCTCGTGATGTTGCATGAGTGATTCCTGGGTGTTTGAGAGGAGGAGAAGGTCGTCCAGGTAATGGTGGACCCTTAGACCTTTCTCCCTCAAAAAGGCTATTGCTGGAAGAAGAACCTTCGTAAACGTTCTGGGGGCTGTTGAGATCCCAAAAGGAAGGCTTTGAAATTGGAAGTGCCTCTGACCCACCGAGAATCGCAGGAATTTCTGGAATGTCACGTGGATTGGTATGTGCAGGTAGGCGTCCTGGAGATCTATGGAGAGCATCCAGTCTCCTAGATTTATGGCCTGGAGGATAGACTGCAAGCTTTCCATCCTGAAAGACTCCACTCTGATGGACTTGTTGAGGTTCTTTAGGTCTAGAACCGGTCGAAAGTCCCCTGACTTCTTCTTGAGGAGGAATAGTGGAGAATAGAATCCCCTGCCTCGTTGTGCTGGCGGAACCTCTATTATCGCTCGTTTTTGGAGAAGTTCTTGGACGTAGCTTAGAAGGGACAACCTTTTTTCCCCAGATGGAGGAATACGGGTTGGGCAGAACTGATCCCCTGGAGGCCGGTTCTTGAAGGACCATCTGTGGCCGAAACTGACAGTGGCCAGGGTCCAGATATCGTCTATGGTCTCCGTCCAGACCCGCTTAAAACTGGAGAGTCTTGCTCCCACAACCGCTGGCCGGACGGGCGCACCTTCAAAAAGCCTTCTGGTCGCTGGAAGCGGGAGTCTTAGGCTTCTGAAATTTCATGAAGGAGGTCTGAGGATTCTTCCAGCTCCTTCGGTACTCCTTCCCTGGTCTGTACGCTTTCGTGTCTCTATACCTCTCTGGGAGATTCCGCTTAAAGGGAGGAGGTCTCCTATCCGAGGGGATGAGCCCGGACTTGCCACCCATTACCTTGGAGATGGCTGTGTCTAGTTTTGTTCCGAAGAGGTGCTCACCGTCGAACGGAATACGGCACCAGTTAGACTTGGATGCTGGATCCGCCGTCCAGGGCTTCAGCCATAATGCTCTTCTGGCCGTCACTGAGGCCAGCATAGACTTTGATGCAGACCTGATGGTGTCGACCGAGGCTTCAGCCACGAAATCACCAGCCAAGCTTAGCTCTTGTAATGCCTTCACTCTTTTCTCTTGGTCTGCACCCTCTGAGACCAGCTTCTCTGTGCTTGCAGACCAGCTCGAGATGGCCCTTCCTACTGCAGGGAATGCTATCGCAGGCCTGCAGGCACCTCCCGCTGACAGGTAAGCCCGTTTAAGATCCGTGTCGATCTTTCTGTGAGGACATCTCTAAATGTTACCGCGTCCTCTAACGGGAGGGTAACATGCCTGGCAAGGCGCATCAGGGATGCGTCCACTACCGGAGGGGACACCAGAGGGTTCACCTTAGGCTCCTTAAGTGTATATAGCTTCAGGAGTCTGTTATTCAGACTAGACTTTTTCTCTGGTCTCTGCCATTCTTCTTTGATTAAGTCTTCCAGTTCGTTAATGAACGGAAAAGCTTCTGGATCCTTCTTAAGCTGAGGAAAATACTTCCTTTGCTTTGGCTGGGGTTCCTCCCATCCTATTGCTTCTTTAACTGATTTAACAAACGCCTCTATCAGACAGAAGTCGAATCCGGCCGACACCTCCAGACCTTCATTATCAGATAGGGAGTCTTGCTCCTTTAATGTGCTAGCCCGGGCTGGAGAGGTAGTGGTGGAAAAATCCACATCTGATATGGAAGCCTGAGGGGCTACGGCCCCAGCTGAGTCTCCGACTTCCGAGGCTCTCTCTCTTGTGGCCTCTTCCAGGCATCTTTGACAGGCCAGTTTATCCGGAAGAGCCGCTGCACCGCAAATCCAGCATGCGTTCCCTGCGGGACGGGAGTGGCGTGCAGGGGAACGATGTCTGCGTGAGGATGACCTTCTATGGCAGGATCGACCATGCCGGGAATGCGACCTGGAGCGGCTTCTTCTGTGGTAGGAACGGCTCCGTCTATGTCTGGAGCGGCTTCTCCTGCGTGAGGACTCTCTTTGTCTTGGCGCAGTCGTTCTTGAGGACCTGGTAGGGCTGACCAATTTAGGCAGCGTTAGAAGTGCTCTCTTTTTCAATCTTCACTACTTACCATTGTCTTCCCCCCCCCTTACCTAATAGGCTGGCGGTGATCTGCTGGGGCAGCGGTCTCCATGGTGAGCAGACTGGAAACCTGCAGGGAGAAAAACAAGCAGCAATGCAGAGAGAGAGAGAGAGAAAGCAGGGATCCTGACACAGAAGCTGAATAGGAGAAGGTCACCCACCTTTGTAGAGCGTTTTCCCTCTTTCCTTGGTAATGAGAAGCGATCTGACACATGCAGCAACCAGCAGCAGCACATACAGCTAGTGTTGGGTTTTTAAATTCGCCGCCATGAGCGTCGGACGCTCGCGCATGCGCAGTAGCGCCGCGATACACCCGGCGCCATCTTGGAGACTGGAAACCGGCATAGAGGCGCCCAGAGTGACGGACTGCGCATGCGCGAGGACGCTGAGAACGCTCGGCTATCACAGGCAGCAGCTGGGGAACAACAGAGCCAAGCAGAGAGGAACAAACAACAACAAAAAACGGTAGGAGAGGGGGAAAGGGGGGGAAATGGAGACCGCTGCACACAACTAAGCCTGTTTAAGGCTTATTTCATAAGGCCATACTGAAGCTTCCCTGGCCAATCCTCCAGCAAGCCTGTTTAAGGCTTTTGTGGGCTGCTGCACCTGAAGCCTGTTTAAGGCTTATATTGTGGCAGACAGTTGAGAGATGAGAGAGAGTGCCCCTGAGATCACCAGAGTGGGGCTCCTTCCATTTAGCTCGTTTAGAGGCTGTACAAGAAGGACTTCCACCCAGGAGAGGCTAGAACCTGGCTGGGGCGAAGCGGTAAGGGGGTGCTGATCCGTGCGTCCTGACATGTGAGGAAAAATAAGAGAATACTGGGACGGGTGTCTACTCTCTAATTTATAGCTATGTGGTCCTATCAGGTTGTGGAGGCGGAGTCACAACCCAACGTGTATGCTGCCATGATGCTACAGGAAACATATGTCCCGTTGTGCTCGCATTCAGTAGGTGATCTGTTCATGGATGCCCTGTTAATCACTTCAATACAGGGCACTTTCACGCCCTTCTTGCCCAGGCTAATTTTCAGCGTTCAGCGCTGTCGCACTTTGAAACACAATTGCACGGTCATGCAATACGGTACCCAAACTAAATTTTTATCATTTTTTGAGACAGATAGAGCTTTCTTTTGGTGGAATTTAATCACCACTGGGTTTATGATTTTTGCTAAACAAACGGAAAAGATTTGAAAAAAAGTTTTTCTTAGTTTCTGTTAGAAAATTTAGCAAAAAAGTAATTTTTCTTCTTCATGATGGGCCACACTGATGATCAGTTCCCTGATTACCAGTGTAAACAATGTACTCACTGTGCCCTGTCAGATTTGCTGGCTATCTGCTCTCCTTTCCTCACACAGACACAGCGTGTGAGAAAAGTAATGCCAATAACCGACAAGTCTGCTGTTTACATGTGACCAGCTGTGATTGAACTTAACTGGATCACATGGCTGTTATGATTGGCCCTTCACCACGTTCTGTGATTAGCTTTGTCCAAAGGACACAGCGGTCACAGAGTGCACCCGATGTGCACCCCAGGGGGGCGCGTGGAAGGACGTACATGTATGTCCTCCCAAAACTGGAAAGCCGTGCTGTAGCCATCTTTTGACTATAGCGCGATTGGGAACGGACCGGACGGTGTATGTGTGGAAGGGGCCAACTTTAAAGGTTGTATTTTTAAAAGTGAAATAGGTCATTATGGGGGGCGTGGCTCGCGCATGGCGCCGATCAGACGTGGGTAAAGAGAGCTCCGTCCAGGCAGCGGCCTTATAGCTCCAGATATGCCTGCCAGAACTCCTAAACCCCGATCCACACTCAGCAAACGATCCGGGAACAGATCGGTGACACACCTGTCCACCGTCGGATCCATCAAGCGGAATCTAGCCACGGAAAGATCCAGCCCCGACATATGAGGCGTGCAGGCCCGAGCCCCAAGGTGGAGTATCTCTCCCTCCTCACGCTGCCTCTGTCAGAGAGAGCTCTCCTGCATCCTCCTGTTTCTCGGACCTCATGGAAGATCCTGGATCCCCAACTGGCTCAGATATGTCTTCACTGGTGAGTGGCCTTAAAAAGGAATTAGCCGGGATGTTCCACAGCCTAGAAAAGTCTATCAAGAAAGAAATCACTGCTGTGAGAACCGACAAGTCACACATCCTAGTCAGAATAGAGGAGACTGAACAGCGCCAGGACACTCATGCATCAGCTATTGCAGGAGACAGTGACACAGCTAGCTTTTGCCCATCGTGCCTCTCTATATAAACTCGAGGATCTCGAGAATCGAAATCGCAGAAACAATCTGCGTGTCAGGGGGTTGCCAGAAGCAACCAGAGATAATGATCTGGAACCGTCTATTCGCGGTATTTTTAATACAATACTAGGCAACCCCATTACTGATCCACTGTGATTCGATCAAGTTCAGCGCGCTCTGCGGCCTCGCAATATCACATCAGACCAGCCCAGAGATGTTTCTGCCGCTTGCACTATTTTTGAAGACAAAAACGCCATCATGGCCAAAATGCAGAATACCCCCAACATTGACTTTGATGGGGCGGTCAGTAACATCTTTCCTGATCTCTCCAAGGAGACCTTGGATCGCCGCAAAATCTTGAAACCGCTCCTTGAGCATCTACGCACTTAGAGGATCACATATAGATGGGGCTTCCCTGCATGCTTAATTGCAACTAAAAATGGTCGCTCCTATACTCTCAGGTTCCCAGAGGAGCTCCCAACCTTCTTGCAGGATCTTAACTTGCCAACATTGGAACTCCCGGGCTGGCAGGACCCCTTTCCAAAATTCTCAGCTCCACAGGATCCCCTATGGCTGAAAACCCCTTCCAAGAAAAGGCGTACCTCGACCCCAGGTCCTCACAAAAACGCAGCTGAGATGCATATTTACTCACCTGAAACTCCTCTTCATACACAGGTGCCTATTACTTTTACACCTATTACGCTGCACTCAGGCCTCTGTGACATCTGTCCCGTCCTCTCCACACCTGAGTTGATGACACAGGCCTGACAACATATTGGGTACTAGTGCACCTGTTACCACAATATATGTTTGGTTTAGTTGTATATTATTTCACCAGGTTTACTGAGTTCTCTTTTTCATGTCTTACTTTACATTTTGCTGGAGCTAATCTCCTACAGTTTCAATGTTTTTTTTTTTTTTTTGTTACAGGCCGTGTGCTGACGTGGCACATCGCTCTTATGCACTTACTCTATCGTTTCTCTCCGGCCCCCCTCCCCCTGGGGTTGGTGAGAGCGAGGGGTCTACAAGGCGCTCTATTCAATCTCTTATTGGGGATCTGGATGAGAGCTCGCTCTCTCTCTCCCCACAGGGAACACTGCAGATTTCTGTGTGATCTTTTGGTAATTCCCACAGGAATGTCATTATCTGCATACTTTTTCTGTATATGCACCTTTTCTTCGTTCTCTCTCCTTCCATCTACCCCTACTCACTATTCACCACCCCTCCCCCCTCCTTGTTGGCATGCATGGCTGAATAGGCTAAGGGTTCCCTCTGCTGATACAATGGCTACGCTAACAATCACCTCATACGATGTTAGAGGTCTAAATGTGGCTGCGAAACGGCACCAAATCTTCCGGGAGCTAAAGAAATCCGCATGCTCTATTGCCTTTCTTCAGGAAACGTATTTAACGCACTCAACTTCTGTCAAACTGACTTCACCTCACTTTCCACAATGGTTCTATAGTCTCTCAGATACTAACAAAGCTAAAGGCGTAGCCATTGGGTTCAGTGGGGGTGTTCCCTTTCGCCTTTCAGATATGTTAGCGGATGATCATGGTCGCTTTCTATTTCTCAGAGGCTTTCTAGGCAACACCCAGTGTACTCTAGCGAACGTTTATTGTCCCAACCTGCCTTCCTCTCTCATATCCTTACTAAATTATCTCAATTCAAAGGAATAACTATCCTCGCAGGTGACATAAATATGCCAATTGACCCCACACTAGACACATCTGAAGGTCGCTCCAACATTCCATTCAAACGTTTGTCATTTGTCAAAAAGCGGCTCCTAGACCTCCAGCTATTGGACGTCTGGCGTTTGCTCCACCCTAGAAAGAAAGGGATTACTCCCATTTTTCCAAAACGCATCAATCCTATTCCAGAATAGATAATATCTTTTTAGACCACTATCATCTCCCTCTCTTACGATCATCTAGAATAGGCTCTGGGACCCTGTCAGATCACGCCCCTGTGTCAATGTGTTTGACCATGCCGACCTTAAAGCGGAGTTCCACACAAAAATGGAACTTCCGCTTTTCGGAACCCTCCCCCCCTCCGGTGTCACATTTGGCACCTTTCAGGGGGGAGGGGGGTGCAGATACCTGTCTAAGACAGGTATTTGCACCCACTTCCGGCATAGACTCCCATGGGAGTCTATGCCTCTTCCCGTCCCGACCGCGCTGTCTGCTTGGAACACACAGCTCCCAGGAGAGAGCGGGGACCACTAGGGACGCGCAGCGCGACTCGCGCATGCGCAGTAGGGAACCGGGAAGTGAAGCCGCAACCTAGGATGGCGGCGGCAGCTGCCGAGAACCGAGGGGGTTCTCGGCGTCCCCTGCCGACATCGCTGGACCCTGGGACAGGTAAATGGCCATGTATTAAAAGTCAGCAGCTGCAGTATTTGTAGCTGCTGGCTTTTAATATTTTTTTTTTTGGCGGTGTGGGTGAACCCCCTCTTTAACGCATCGCACCAATAACTGGAAACTCAATGACTGAATGACTCTCTCCTTTCTAACCAAACTGAGGTTTCTATGTTAACCTGTCATCTAAAACAATACTTTAAAGAGAATAAACCCTCTGAGACTTCTCCCGCAATTGTCTGGGAGGCTCATAAAGCCACTATGAGAGATCAACTCATCGAACTTGGAGCAAGGAAAAAAAGGGGAGCATGGTCAGCAGATTGCACAGGTTTTGCAACAAATATCCGATCTTGACAGACAACACAAACTTACTTTATATGTCACACACCTTGAAGCCCTCACACTTAAACGTGAGGAATTGAAAAACCTCCTTGACCTAGACACTAAAAGAAAATTCTAGTTCATATCACAAAAACTCTACGAATGGGGAAACAAGCCTGGTAAACACCCTACTCCTTTCCACCGATGCTGAAAAAGCCTTCGATAGGGTGGACTGGGACTATCCTAAGATGACCTTACGTCATTTTGGATTAGGCCCCAAAATGTTTCATTATATCTCCTCCCTTTACTCCAATCCCACCGCACAAATCCGCATAAATGGAACACTGAGCGACCATCACCTTAGAACCCTTTCTGGCCACAATTCGACATAATGTTAATATACATGGCATTAATGTGGGTAATAGAATTCACAAATATGCAGCTTACGCTGATGACATTCTATTGTTTATCCAGCAGCCTCACATTTCACTCCCGAATTTAATGTCAGCATTTTCCACCTTCCAAACGATTTCCAACTTCAAAATAAACTTCTCCAAGTCCGAAATCCTGAACATCGACCTCCCGAGACCTGAGGCGGACTCATTGAAGCCTCTCTTTCCCTTTAGGTGGGAACAAACGACCATGAAATACTTGGGCATATATCTTACCCCCAACTTCCACTCCCTTTTTAAACATAACTATATTCCCCTATTAAACAGTGTTAGAGAAGATTTACAGAAATGGTCTAGCCTATCCCATTCCTGGTTAGGCAAAGTAAATATTATTAAAATGAACATACTGCCTCGTATTCTTTTCATTTTCCAAATGATTCCACTGGGTGTTCCGATAGGGTTCTTTACTATACTGCAGGCCATGATCTCCCGCTTTATTTCGCGGCACAGCCACCCCAGAGTATCCAGGGAGGTGTTATTTCGCTCCAAGTCCTCTGGGGGCCTGGCACTTCCCAACCTTAAGACCTACTACCATGCGGTTGTGTTGTCAAGATTGGCAGACTGAAAATATGGCATAGGCTCTAAGTTATGGGTACAATTAGAACACTTCTTAAGTGGCACAGACCTCTCGGTTGTCCCCTGGATACCCCGCTCCTTCAGAAATCTTGCCCAAACGGCTTTGGCACTTACCAGATCCTCCTTAGATATATGGCACACCTTGCACAAAAAAATTTCCTGGTCATATGACTCTCCCTTGATGCCTCTCCTCAACCATAAATATTTCTTACCAGGCTTAATAGGATTTAAATCCTGGGCATCAGAAAAACCTCTCTTGCTACATCACATTTTCCGATCTAATACTCTTAAGCCGATTTCCAAGATTCCTCACTCCAAACCAACCACATTTATGGATAAATGGAGATTTAATCAAATGCAACCAACGCTTTCTCCGGACTCTCCCTCAACCTCTAAGAGGAATACAAGACCTCAATAACATTGAGGAAGTGTTTAAACAAAAAGATCCACCTCTGCACTGCATCTCGCTATTCTACAAAGCCCTCATCGAGCTGCAAAGCCCGTCACACCTGGCCTTCCTGGCTAAATGGGAATCTGACCTGGACTCCCCCCTCACAAATGAACAAAAATACAAGGTCTTACAATTGGCCCATGTCTCCTCTCTGGCTTCAAAAATGGCAGAAGTTAACTACAAATTACTCACCAGGTGGCATTACACCCCATCCAAACTGCATCAAATGTTCCCCACCAGTTCCCCATTGTGCTGGAGGAACTGTGGGAACAAAGCCACTCACGCACACATCTGGTGGACTTGTCCAATCATCCGTCCCTCATCCTCAATCTAATATCACAAATTACAGACGTTTCTCTTCCCAACGACCCATGGATCATCCTATTCCACGCTACTAAAGACTTCATCGGCTCCTACAAACGCTCACTCACTCCTCACCTACTGAACACGGCCAAGGCTTTAATACCAGCTCTCTGGGGCCACTCAACAATCCCGTCCATGAAAAAATGGCTGCAAAAAGTTGCCGAGGTCCATCTCATGGAAGACATTACCCATGATGCCAGAGACACATCTAAACGCCATATGTTAACTTGGGCACCTTGGATAAAATTTCTGTCCACCCCCTTGCTACAAAGAGATCATGTCAAAGATCCCGGAAGACTGCCAAACACCTCTAATTGATTCCTTAATTTAATGTATAATCTTTTGGCTGAACAAGATTTATTTTTCTCTCGTTTGACCTTAACGGTTTAAATTTTAGTTAAATTAAGTTTGACAACATGCATGCCAACAACCCCTCCTACCTTCCCCCCATTAGTCCCCCCCCCCCTCTACTTCCCCCCTTGTTTCATACTTAACCTTTTCCTATCTCCCACTCTGTTCTTTACCTCTTGCTATTTTACACTGAAACTGCTTCCAAGTTGGACAAGTTTCTTTCTCTTTAATGGCTCAAAGTACAAATGGGTCTTTGTCTCTGACCAATTGCTAAAGATGTACAGGTTTTAATTCCTCTCTGCTTTTGGAGGTCACTACCTGTGTAGTGGTATCATACTAGATTGTATGGACAAGTGACTTTGTGTACTTCACTTGATTTTTGAAGACTGTTCTATTAATACTGTTCTGTATCTTTTCCACCTCTGCTTGGTATTAATAAACATTTATTATAAAAGAAATAGGTCATTATTCAAAACAAAGGTCTATATTTTATATGCCTTTTGCAGGCTGGAGATGCATTGTTTCCCACTGATGAGCATGGACTTGTGGTTCAAAGTGACACAGACTTCTTGGACACATGGGAGGTAGGTGTATGCTCATCAAATTGTACATTTTCAGCTTATGGATGAATGGATACTTTATGCTCCTTTTGGGAGCTTCAAAACTGGACAAAACGTTAAAAGTAAGTTACAAGCTGAGACCTGTTTGCTTGTCTTAACTTTTCCCTATCTCCCTCCCCAGGCAATGGAGGAGCTTGTGGATGATGGGATTGTGAAAGCCATTGGAATATCTAACTTCAACCATGAACAAATTGAGCGGTTGTTGAATAAGCCAAATTTGAAACACAAACCAGCTGTCAACCAGGTGACTGATATCAGCAATAGGAGCATTAGAACGGTACTTTTTTGTTTGTCTACATGAATAACTCATGGTTTTTGTCTTCCAATAGTTTGAATGTCATCCTTACCTAACCCAGCAGAAGCTTATCGATTACTGCCATTCCAAAGGCATTGCAGTGACTGCTTACAGTCCATTGGGATCTCCAGACCGACCCTGGTAAGACGGATCCTTCATTTTGTAGACTGTAAAATTAATATATTCTATTTAATAGTTATTTTCAACTTTAAAGTGGTGGCAAACTCACATTTTTATTGAATTATGCTGTTATACAGTTGTGCTCATAAGTTTACATAACCTGACAGATTTTATGATTTCTTGGCCATTTTTCAGAGAATGCGAATAACACAAAAACTTTTCTTTCGCTCATGGGTAGTGTTTGGCTGAAGCCATTTATTATCAGTCAACTGTGTTTACTCTTTTTAAATCATAATGACAACAGAAACCACCCAAATGGCCCTGATCAAAAGTTTACATACCCAAGTTCTTAATACCATGCCCCCTTTATCAATAACAGCTTGAAGTCTTTGTGGATGAGGCTCTTTATCTTCTCAGATGGTAAGGCTGCCCATTCCTCTTGGCAAAAAGCCTCCAGTTCCTGGAAATTCTTGGGCTGTCTTGCATGACCTGCATGTTTGAGATCTCCCCAGAGTTGCTCAAAGATAATGAGCTCAGGAGACTGAGATGGCCACTCCAGAACCTTTATTCCGCTGTAGCCAATGACAGGTCGACATGGCCTTGTGTTTTGGATCATTGTCATTTTGGAATGTCCAAGTATGTCCCATGTGCAGCTTCCTAACTGATTAATGCAAATGCTCCTCCAGTATTTTTTGATAACATACTTCATTAATCTTGCCATCAATTTTGACCAAATTTCCTATGCCTTTGTAGCTCACACATCCCCAAAACATCAGCGATTCACCTCCGTGTTTCACAGTGGGAATGGTGTACCTTTCATTATAGGCCTTGTTGACTCCTCTCCAAATGTAGCATTTATGGCTGTGGCCAAAAAGCTCAATTTTGGAATCATCACTCCAAATGACTTTGTGCCAGAAGGTTTGAGGCTTGTCTCTGTGCTGTTTGGCGTATTGTAAGCGGGATACTTTGTGGCATTTGCATAGTAATGGCTTTCTTCTGGCGACTTGACCATGTAGCCCATCTTTCTTCAAGTGCCTTCTTATTGTGCATCTTAAAACAGCCGCACCACATGTTTTTAGACAGTCCTGTATTTCACCTGAAGTTATTTGTGGGTTTATCTTTGCATCACGAACAATTTTCCTGGCAGTTGTGGCTGAAATTTTAGTTGGTCTACCTGACCGTGGTTTGGTTTCAACAGAACCCCTCATTTTCCACTTCTTGGTTAGAGTTTGAACACTGCTGATTGGCATTCTCAATTCCTTGGATATCTTATATTTTTACAGTTCAACTACCTTTTCCTGCAGATCCTTTGACAATTCTTTTGCTTTCTCCATGACTCAGAATCCAGAAACGTCAGTGCAGCACTGGATGAAAGATGCAAGGGTCTGTCAGGAGTCCAGAAACGCATTGACCTTTTATACATACACACTAATTACAAGCAAACAGATCACAGGTTAGGATGGTTACCTTTAATAGCCATTCAAACCCCTTAGTGTCAACTTGTGTGCATGTTATCAGGCCAAAATCACCAGGGTATGTAAACTTTTGATCAGGGGCATTTGGGTAGTTTATGTTGTCATTATGATTTAAAAAGAATAAATAGAAAAAGAAAGAGAGAGTATCACTCTCTCGTAGAATGATGGGATTTTAACGGATATGTTTTTCTGTCATTGAGGTAAGCACAACCACAACGATATTAATAAAATATAGATTTATTACAAAATATAAAATGATACATTAATAACATTAAGTCATATACATATAATACCACAGTTGATACTCAGTCCAAAGGCTTGAACAGATGCTTGTAAATGCGGATAGCCAACGCGTTTCGCAGACTAATTATCTGCTTCTTCGGGGCGGCTGAACGTGCATCTATAACAATGTCCAAGTTACAAAAAACAACAACATTAGTATCAACATTGATTACATTTCTTTACAATATTAACAATATATTATATAATTGATATGGGTGCTCGCCAAAACTTTTTGGTACTGACAAGAGAACGATCACAACATCAAAGAGAGCATGGGCGAATCACCATCCAATGAAAGCGGTGATGCCAGAAACACCAGCTTGGTCTGATGGGCATCAGACCGTATACAAGGCACAATCGTCTTAACCAATGGTAATCTTAAGGCACCAAACGTGTTCAGATGCAAAGTACTTCACATCACCATGCATGTAAGGAACAAATATAACGGAAGTGTTGGCAGCATGTTAGCGCAGTGGCACGTATTAATATGGATGAAACATGTAACCATATGGGTTGACCCCCATATAGGTTAACATGCATGGCATATAAGCTCATATCATGCAGCATAGGGGGCTGCGAGCGGTCATCACGTAGAAGGCCATTCAATGTCCCCCAAAAATTATTATTATTGAGCATATAAGACTATAGCATAGAGCATAAACAGGACTAGAGCTTTTATTTTATAACTGGCCACTGAATATGAAACTGCCAGTTGCAAACATACTAAGCCAACTTCCTATACAGTCAATTGGCACTATAAAGATGAAGTATATGACAAGGTAAGAAAAATGGCTCACTACCTGAAAATCAGGAGGTGGAACAGGAGGTGGAGGTACAAAAACAGGAAAGCCGGCAAATAGTTGGTAGCCAGGGTGCAATTGCGCCTCGATATCCAGCTAATCCCTCACCGTCGCCGTAGTGTGTGTCCTTGTTGCCGAGCCAATCCCCCTAATACCCTATATACACGGTCCCACCGGAAGTGATGAGCTGGAGATGGCTCACTGACATCACATCCGGGGCGGGTGCCCCTTACAATGCGCATGGCCCAGAAGCCTCCAACCACAATATAGACGGCTGGTGTAAGGCTCAGGATGCAAGCGCCACCCATCCACCAGAGTGTAGTTAGCAGATGGGAACCGAGGAGGAGGCCTCCCCGTCCACCAGGGGCAACCAAACGCCAATCAAATAACCATCATAGATAAGGAGACAGCCCGCACTCAGTGATGGCAAACCACTCGCAAATAGCCAGTCAAATAGTACTACTGAAATAACTAACTCTCATAATAGAAAAGAATCTGATCAAGACTCAAAAATAATAATAATAAAATACTAAATAATAAAATAAAAGTAAGAAAGAAATGCTTTCTCTGAATTAGGGTAAAGGCTTCACTTGTTGAGCTCCTCCCCCTTAACACTTACTAGAATCCTCTCACAATCCAGTACTGTCCTATCTGCAGCACCGCTGTCCTGTCTTTCTAGTCTCACAAGAGACAGAGCACCGGGAGCTATAGGCTTAGTCAGACCCTGAGGAGGGAGCGAAGGAATGGTGTAGCCATAGTATGGTTGTCTATGGACAACACAGCCCGCCTTGGAAATGCGCCCATAAAAGTGCCCCCTCAGCACATGGCTTGCTGAGGGGGCAGCTACAAGAAGATAGCATTGGCAGGCAACTGAAAAAGAGGAGGCAAGCCACCACTCAGTGCAATACCCCTGCACAGAGCAGGTAAGTATAACATTTTTTTTTTTTTTTAAATAAAGAATTAAGGTGTAGTATCACTATTAGTCATGAAGGCTCAGCATCACATGCGGGCACTACCTACGGTGGTCTGATGTTTTCAAGAAGCTATGTGCAGTCCTTCCCACCAGCCATGATCTGTCTGCATTGCATAGGGAAGCACAGAAACCCAGTAAATTACTGGGTTTAACCACTTCAGCCCCGGAAGGATTTACCCCCTTAATGCCAGGCCATTTTTTGCAATAGATAATAATCAGTGCAGCGCTGGACAGAAAACGAAGTGAATAGCAATAAAATTAATATTACTAAAAATTGATGACAGAAAATAAAATAATTATAAACAATCCATATTGTGAATAAACCATCAATGTGTAAATATTTGTCCGTACATGACCGTGCTCAAAGAATCCATTATAATAATAACAATTAAATGGTGAAAAAAAGAGAAGTGAAAAAAAGTCCAGAATAATAATAAATATGTGGTGAAAAAAAGTTCCAAATGTGTAGTTAGTGCAGAATCAATCCAGCGATGTTAATCGATAGTGACACCCACCACCGGAGAGGAGTAAAGGCTTACCAGAAAGCCTGCGACCGCCCTTACTCAGGGGGGTCAAAACAGGCTCAGTAGATCAACGTTGGTATCTTGTTGAAACCGCAACCGATGTCCTATGGATTACCCTCAATGTTGGCTTCTCATCAACAGTAGGAGATGCTCCAGGGAAAGGAAATGGTTCCAGGAAGGACCAGGTAAACAATGTTCAGGTAAGGATGGACCATAAAAAAGAGAGAAGGGACTCCAGTAGTGCAGATAGCCAGGGACGTTTAATGAAAATTTAAATAAAAATACATTGCGCCAGATTGCGCAAAAAATGCATATAAATATAAATTGCATATAAGGTGCATATAAATGACAAGTGCACTACAAGTCATCCAGATATAAATGCACAGGATCAAACGTGATCAACGTGTATGCCAAAAAAAGTGCCACTAGGCACCAGCAGTGAGACTGTCACGTCCAGCGAGACAGAGATCTCCACCGCCGTTGAAGTTAAAAACGCGCATGCGCAATGCGAACTCACGTTGTTAGGGTCACAACGTGAGTTCGCATTGCGCATGCGCGTTTTTAACTTCAACGGCGGTGGAGATCTCTGTCTCGCTGGACGTGACAGTCTCACTGCTGGTGCCTAGTGGCACTTTTTTTGGCATACACGTTGATCACGTTTGATCCTGTGCATTTATATCTGGATGACTTGTAGTGCACTTGTCATTTATATGCACCTTATATGCAATTTATATTTATATGCATTTTTTGCGCAATCTGGCGCAATGTATTTTTATTTAAATTTTCATTAAACGTCCCTGGCTATCTGCACTACTGGAGTCCCTTCTCTCTTTTTTATGGTCCATCCTTACCTGAACATTGTTTACCTGGTCCTTCCTGGAACCATTTCCTTTCCCTGGAGCATCTCCTACTGTTGATGAGAAGCCAACATTGAGGGTAATCCATAGGACATCGGTTGCGGTTTCAACAAGATACCAACGTTGATCTACTGAGCCTGTTTTGACCCCCCTGAGTAAGGGCGGTCGCAGGCTTTCTGGTAAGCCTTTACTCCTCTCCGGTGGTGGGTGTCACTATCGATTAACATCGCTGGATTGATTCTGCACTAACTACACATTTGGAACTTTTTTTCACCACATATTTATTATTATTCTGGACTTTTTTTCACTTCTCTTTTTTTCACCATTTAATTGTTATTATTATAATGGATTCTTTGAGCACGGTCATGTACGGACAAATATTTACACATTGATGGTTTATTCACAATATGGATTGTTTATAATTATTTTATTTTCTGTCATCAATTTTTAGTAATATTAATTTTATTGCTATTCACTTTGTTTTCTGTCCAGCGCTGCACTGATTATTATCTACAACTAGTTTTACCTTATATCGGGGTTATAGTGTTCAGCAGCAGGACCCATATCACGTTTTTCATCATTATTGATCATTTTTTATTTATGCACTTAGCGCAGGTTTTTTATTTATTTTTGGTTCATTTTTTGCAATACGGCACTGCGTTACTTTAACTGACAATTGCGCGGGCGTATGACGCTGTACCCAAACAAAATCGATCTCCTTTTTTCCCCACAAATAGAGCTTTCTTTTGGTGGTATTTGATCACCTCTGCAGTCAGTTTAGGCTAATATGTATTCTGCTACATTTTTTGGTTAAAAAAAAAAAAAAAAATCGCAATAAGCGTATATTGATTGGTTTGCACAAAAGTTATAGCGTCTACAAAATAGGGGATAGATTTATGGCATTTTTATTATTTGTTTTTCTAGTTATGGCAATGATCAGCGATTTTTAGCAGCACTGCGACATTGCGGCGGACAGATTGGACACTTTTGACATTTTGACAGTGACATTATTACAGTGATCAGAGCTAAAAATATCCACTGATAACTGTATAAATGTCACTGGCAGGGAAGGGGTTAACACTATGGGGCGTTCAAGGGGTTAAGTGTGTCCTAGGGAGGTGTTTCTAACTGGGGGGGGGGGATGTACTACTGAGTGCAGAGTGATCACTAGGAACAGACGATCACACTGTACTCCCCTGTCAGAACGGGAATCTGCTTTGTTTACATTGGCAGATCCCCGTTCTGCCTCTCTGAGGAACAATCGCGGGTGGCTGCCGGACCTGTGTGCGTTGGGCGGGCGCGAAGTGTCTTGTGCACGAAACGATGTACGGGTGCGTCGTTTCGTACAATAGGGCCACCCTGCCACAATATATATGCGGTGGGCAGTCCTTAAGTGGTTATAAAAGGTAATTAAAACAGGTTAATTTTTGTTTTGTTTTTTTTAATTAATTGGCAGGTTAATAAAGGGAAGAGATGATCCAAGTGAAATATTAGCAGATTAAGCTTTAGATTTCATTCTAAATAATGCATACAATGTAATTCTTATAGGAATTTTATTTATTGCGACAATACTTCAATTATACCCGGGTTTCCTAATCTCGAATTAGATACTGTCCAGGTTGATGATGCAGTCACATGTCTCTGCAGTAGCCTTTATGCTCTGGACTGTGCGTGCCTTTAGCCCCCTTTAGATCACCCGTCCCTGCTGCTATAACTTTTTTTGTGATATAGTTGCTATAAATTTGAGAACTTAGGTTTGTAGTCATAAAATTCTCTGCTTTACATTTTCTTTCAGTAAGCACAATTGCAAAATTGAACCATATCTTGTTTTTAAAGGGCCAAGCCAGAGGATCCATCCCTTTTAGATGAACCAAAAATCAAAGAGATTGCTAATAGACATAACAAGACATCTGCCCAGGTGAGATTATTTTGATTAATGATGGTACCTTTGTTCATATAGGGGGCTTCAGATACGGCTCTTGACAGCACCAAAGGGACACATATAATGTTCAGTGAATATAATACCAGTGAAAGAAATAATACAGGCATGTTACAAGAGATGGTCAGAGACTGCAAAAATGCTATAGCAGTTGAAGACTGGAGACATGCTTCAGGAGACCAGTCACTGGAGACACATTATATGAGATTGCTAGACATCACAGCTCTCCAAATTTACACCTTTAGGAATCAGGGCTTCCACAATTTTGCTTCCTTCAGCCCCCTTAAAAATGACTTGTACCTCATTTGGTATTTCAGTGGGCGGGAAAAAAAAAAAAAAAAGTAGAAAGGGACAGACAACACAGAAACAAATAAGATAGTGTGAAAGAAATAAAACATGCTATTTAACTAGAACCTAGTCTAAAGAAAAATTTTCTATCTCTGCCTTGAATAAGTACCTTGGCAAAGGAAAACATACTATTGTCTGCAGGGCCCCTGAGACCTGCACAATAAGTGACAAGGGACTGCAGGTAGGGCACCAGGGATTTAGACGAACCAAAATCAAAGATTACTGCTAGGCATAAAAAGACATCTGTCCTGTTAAGATTATGAAGACACATTAGCTAATATGATTTACATTTCAGGTTCTGCTCCGCTTCCCTATTCAGAGGAACTTGGTTGTTATCCCAAAATCTGTAACTCCTCAGCGCATTGTGGAGAATTTTCAGGTATAGAAATTTATGTTTGTATTTTGGGGTAGTCCCGTTGCCTGTGCAATATAAATATTTATTTTGTTCAATAATTTTATTGAAAGTTAAACATTGTACAGTATCAGAACATAAATAGATGGGAAAGGTACATTATCCCTACAGCTCTAATATTATTGGAATACAACTTATCATATGACCTAAACCACGTACAAAAGCGTTTGAATTACTCCGTATAAGCATCTTGATAAAAAGCCGGACAGTACACCAGGCCCATCCCTTATCTTCATCTTCGAGATAAAGTCAAAGCTATATCAAGAATATGGTGCTTATTATAGCTATATCTCTCCACGGCATGACTGTCATATTACAGGCATTAAAGAATTGTACCTTAAAGAAAAGTGGATAGTAGAGAAAAAGCAAGAATGAATAAGAAGATAGAAGAAAAAGTGGGTAAGGGGAGGGGGGGTAAGGGAAGGTGTCCAGCCAGTACAGGAATCAACCTTTTAAATCTATCTCACTACTATCCCTGTTGGGACATAATTTCTGCATATGGTGATGAAAACTTAAAGGCAAACCAACAGGACCATATTTTATTCGCTAAATCCGATTTTTTTCTCAATGTGAGTGTGCTGCTTTCCATATGGTAGATACCATCTACCTCCACGAGCCACTGGCGTAACGTGGGAATTGCTTGTTGTTTCCAAAATTTTGGGATAAGCACCTTAGCTGCATTTAGGAGATGAGGTGTAATAGATTTTTTTATATGATCCTATTGGTTCATCCGTACAGTGAAATAGTATTACCCAGGGGTCATTGATAACCTCACTACCCTGTATTTCGTGTATCCAATGTAAAACAGTGGACCAATATGGTTTAATAAGGGGGCACAGCCACCAAACATGGGCGTGTGTCCCTTGTTCACCACACCCTCTCCAGCAAAGCTCCGATTTGGATGGAAAAGTCTTATGGAGCACTACAGGAGTATAGTGCCATCTTGTCAGTAGTTTATAATTTGCTTCAGCTGCTTTCGATGAAATGGACGAGATATGTGCCAATTGAAGTATGGTGTTACGTTGATTATCTGATAATGGACTTTGGAGCTCCTGCTCCCATTTGATGAGAAATTACTGTTGAGAAACAGGAGATAAGGACAAAAGGGCTTGATAAAAGAGTGAGATGGGTTTAACAGGAGATTGGACCCCAGCAAATAGGCTCTCTATTGCATTCAGCTCCGATTCAGATCGTAGAGGTTGCGGGAGGGATTTAATGAATTGCGAAAGTTGATGATATTTCCATTGGTCCATAAATGATATCGGGGTCGTTGTTATTAGACTTGATATGGGAAGGATTCCCGTGTCCGTGATCACTTGATGTAGAGAAAGAGGGGAATCCGATATCCAGTTGCTAAATCTTGGGTCCATGTTCCCCAATATCAATTTTCATGAACCCTCATATTTATCTGTCATCTGCAGGTGTTTGATTTTGAACTATCTAAGGAAGAAATGAAAGAGATAATGAGCTTTGATCGGGGCTGGAGGGTCTGTGCATTGTCTACGTAAGTATTCATTTTGCTTTTCCTGGTCATTTTTACTTCGCTGAAGGATCTCATTGTGAACATTGAAAATAGATTGGAAGAGGGATGAGGCAAAGTTGGTTTTATCCTTGAAACATATAATAGGTTACCACATAGCTACAGATATCAGGAGTTTTCAAGCATGGTGATATGAAGGCTTGCTATGAATGCTTGCATGCACCTTTGTGAGCAAATAACGCTAAGCTCAGAAGTTCCTTAGGCAAATAGCATTCCTGTACTTACATTAGCTATATTTAAAATGCTTTTTAATGGTTTATATTATAATGAATATCTAACTAGATTAAAGGCTGATTATTTCTGTTTTCCTGATGTTTGTTTTTCTTAAACTCAGTTTTTACTCTTTACCTAGCAACAGTAGCTTAAAAAAGTGGTTTGTTCCTTCTTTTATGTTACACAATGCTCTGACCTAAATTACATTTTTAAAGATGTTTTGCTTTTTTGCATAAAATACATTTGCCTTCTTTCTTGCCCTACAGAGCCAGAAAACATAAGGATTACCCATTCATTGCTGAGTATTGAGTGGATGTGTCTCTGGTAAAAGCCATGGTTGTGTTCTTGCGTTTTCTAGTCGATGTCTAGCCTTTGTTATGTAGAATGCATAGTTCAGCAGTCAGGAGTGAAGCCAAGGAGGGACTGCATCATCCGACTGATCCATTACTCCAAAAACAAAAAGTGCCTGACTCAGGAATATATGATTGCAGGTTGGGAGGTTGCCTTAACACAATTTCTATAACAAACTGAGCATAAAAAAAACCTCCTGTTTGTTTTACAGCCCCCACTCCATTCTTTTTGCGCTTGAAGGGTTAATTAAAGTAGTCATATTGAAATTTGAACAACATGCTGTCACCACACTCCAGTTTACTCCTCCTGCAAGGAAAGCACTTGCCAGCAACTCATCTGACAGTTAGCAGTCATTTAGATTTGCTTTTTCAAATACATACAATAAACTTGGCTTCTCAAATTGTTTCATTTTGCATTTACTTTAAATAAAAAAAAATAAAACATACTTGTACTGGAGTGTCTGCAGCTTCTTATGTTCTTGTATTGAGCAGAACAGGCAGTTATATATAGATTTTTTTTGCTAACACTAAAAGCAATCTCTGTGAGCAAAAGATGGCTCATGAAAAATTGGGGAATGGGGAAGCACAAGATTGGATGTTTGAAGAAAAAGGTTTTTGACTACAGTAGGTTAAAGAACTGGCCAAGCTTGACACCAGTGAAGTTGGGACTTTTGATCTGCATATCTAATCTGGTGAGTAAAAGTATATAGATACTTCTAGAATAACAAAACAGGCATGCAGCCAGTATTTCTGAGGCAAGCCGTAGATGAATCCATTTTTTCTCCTTTCACCAGAGGCGGAAGGAAAGAAAATCACTAGATTCCCCTATTAACACAGTAGGTGGTGTTGGTAGAATTCCTTCAGCAGAGCTATTGTGGCCTTTCGGCAGGGTGGTGCTGGGAGCCTTCCCGGCAAGCAGAATACAATGATTGCTGCTAGCGGCTATGGCTGCCACATCTATCTTGTACAGAGTGGCTGGAAAAGGTGTGACCTCTTGGAGGGCGCATACATTGGTTAGACAGGGTTCTTCCATCACAGCGCCGCATGTTGGCTGACGACACCTGGATCAATAAAGGGTCAGAGATGCTTCATCTTCCCACCTGGATACACTTCGCTGGAGCACAAGTCTCAGGTTTGACTCCTTTTGGACTGTATTATCCATGTTGGGTTTTGTATGTAAAAGGGGAATGGTACCTGCATCCCGACGTTTTCTTCCAGATCTGCCAAAAATGGAGCACTCTGGGTGTCGATTTCTTTGCATCCAGATAAACAGAACATTCTATTGTCTTTTATTTATTTTATTTTTTTGTAGTCCTGTAGCTGGGGGACAAAGCCCTTCACAGTTTAAATGTTTTTTGTGGTATTAGGCTTCACCCGAAGTGGACTGCAGATGCTTTGGCAATGGGAGTCTCCCCTTTGTGCTTCCCAGGGGCCCAAAGAGAGGTCACACAACTTCTGAGTCTACTATTTCAATTCATCAATTTATTTCACACGCTTACGGTTGGACAAGCAACCGTGTTTGCGGTAGCAGAGTGTCCCTCTTTTGTGAATCCTGCAGACCACGGGGCGGACTCTGGCCCTGGTGTCTTTGCCGTTTACCTGATGGGCCAAGCTTCTGCAGCAGGGTTTGAACACTGGACATGTAATCAGGTGCATGTGGATCTGGCGAACCATCTGGTCCAGGGACTGCTGTACGTACATGAAGCATCCTTGGATGCTGCTCTGCTCCTTCCAAGCTCTTCAATGCTTTGGCGGGTGCTTTGTCTGCTGGCCAGTCTTCAGTATAAGTCCTAAATTGTCTTTGCTGATTCTCAGGCCTGTGGACTCCCCTTGTTCCTCATAAGTAAATCCTTAACCGGATTGTGTCCGATCGCAGTTCATCCTCCCCCTTCAGCCCTGTAAGGTGCCAGGCAGAACAAGTTTTCTCCTGAGGGTGTCTCCAAAGAGACAGGGTCAGTCTTTTTCTGGGTCTGTAGGCCCTGAATTACTTGTGCTGGTTCAGAGGTTCCATCTGGAATTCATTTGTTTCGGTGGTGCCCTCCCCTTTTCAGGGGGAGATTTTAGCATCCATAAACATCATGGAGAGAAGAGACATTAGCGTTTTTTTTTTTTTTTTATCACATTGCGTTGGGGACGCACATTATCTATTTAGGACATACCCTTCGGAGTGGTCTCGCCTCCCTGGGTGTTCTCCAAGGTGCTAGCCCCAGTCCTGGTGTTTTTGAGAAAACAGGCGATTGGTGACTGGGTTTTTGGACGACCTACGCCTGCGGTCGGACATCCAGATCTCACAGTTGGACGTGGCGCTTGTGATGCACTCCTGGCAGTACTTTGGTGGGGTCCAGAACCTCAGGAAGTCTGCCCTGTCTGGGAGACTGGAGTATCTGGGCCTCTTTCATGACTCAAAGCAGGCCAAAATGCTTCTCCTGGTGAACATTTACCAGCGGCTTTGGACTGCTGTCCACCTGCTCCTGTTCTACTAGTGATCCTGAATGCAGGTTCTGGGCCTTAAGGTGTCCAGCTTCAAGGCGGTCCCATCTGCACAGTTCCACATTGGAGTTCTGCAGCAGGAGCAATGTACAGCCTTATTTTTCAACCAGATTAGTCTGAATGGTCGACTAGAGTCTATGGGCTTCTCGCTACTTGCAGTGGGCAGACCAGCTCGATCTGGCTCTCCGCTGTGCACATTCCTGACATTGTAAATTGGCAAGCGTATTCCCTCAGCTGGATTGGGTAACGGGGGCCCTGTGCCCGGATGTGTTTCATCAGATCTGCCTACACTGGGGAACCCTGGATATGGATCTCCTGCCGTCCTGCCTCAGTGGGGAGGTGCCGCGGTTGAGGCGTGAGTGCGGGTCCCCCAAACAGATACAACAGATGCGTGGTGGCCTTGTGGGACCAGTATAGTATCATTTACACCTTTCCTCCTGTCTAGCTGCTCCCTTGTCTAACTGCACAGGTTTGTAGGTTTGAGGGCGATGGGATTCTGGTCTTTCTGCTGGTTTTCTATCTGGTCTGTGGTACTCCGTCGTGGGGCAGCTGGTCATGGACACTCCCTGGTGATGCCTCTTTGGAGGACCACCTGCCTAGAAAAAGTGAAACTCCATACGTCGTCCTAGTCATCACTGTCCAGTTGCGGGAAGTCTGACTGCCATGCAGCGGGACAGGAGGACAAAACCTCAGTGGTATCTATGAACAGTTGTTTATAAATAGTGGATAAGGCTTTAGTAAGGTCCTGATCCCAACCTTCACACAGACTGGAAGATCCAAATTGGGCAGAAAAAGCGTGCCTAAACTGGGGATAATGAAACAAGTGTGAATTTATTGGCACTTGAGTACAAATGTCAATAGAAAACAGAACAGAACCCACCGTCTTAATCCCATACCTCGTCCAAGTAATTGGGTCATGGTAGGAAAAGAACTGTGTCTGCTGAGGATTATGGCATAAAAGGGGACACCACACCAAACTTGAGATTTAGCGCCCCTTGTTACCTCTCACGCCCTAACAACAGATCTCATAGACCCAGTAAAGGGATAAGGGGCCTTACACCTATGAAACACTAAGCGAGACAATGCCTCACAGGATCCTATGACTGGCCTCCAGCGATACTGCAGCATTGTCAGGCTGTGTCAACTGCAGCATTGTCAGGCTGTCAACCATCTGCGTGCAGACCAATTGTCCTACTAAAAAATATCTAGCAAAATTGGGTACCGCTAGTCCCCCTTCCTTCCAAAGCTGCTGCAGCACTTGTAGTCTAATACGATTTCCCCAGGAAATCCGAGACTACTCTATCTATGGCCTGAAAGATAGTTTTGGGGATCCAAATGGGCAAGTTCCTGAAAATGTATAAAAAGAGAGGAAGAAACTTCATTTTCAAATTAATTTTCCCAATCAGAGAAAGTGGTAAGTTACACCAGGCTTGCGTTCAGTGTTTGAGGTTTTGTAGAATTGGAGTAGCGTTTAAGGGAATAAAGTCCGATACGGACTGCAATATAGCTAAACCCAAGTATTTTACCTTGTTAACCCATTGAAGCAGGGAACCCACCAGAACCCTCAAACTCGGAGATGGAAACTTCAACGGCAAAATTTGGGACTTGCCCCAATTAACCTTGAGACCTGAAAATCTAGAAAACTTGTCCAATAGAGACAGCACCAAGGATAGCGATGACTCATGGTTCCTTAGATAAAGCACCATATCATCGGCATAGAACGCCGTTTTTTCTTCTAACACCTAAATCTATGAGTCCCATAGTTAATAAAATTTGAGAGGGGTACCCCTAGTTTTGAACATATGCCGGTCCTGAGTAGGGTGGTATTTACTTGGGTGCGCCACTCCTCAAACTTAGGAGGGAGGGAGGCTATTCATTTCAATAGTATACATTTGCGTGCCAGATACAGCAGGCGAGTAATAGCCGTGCAAACATGAGGTGTAAAAAGTTCTTCATCCAGAAACCCTAGAACACAAGCCAGAGGATTATTTTGAAGGGAGACCTGAAAGGCTTGATTGATGACTGAAATAATTGTGTTCCAGTATCTTACAAACTTGGGGCATCTCCAGAACATATGCAGATGATCAGATGTAGAATCCCCACAACTGGGGAACAAAGCACAAAGCGCCGCTCTAAATGCAGTAAATAAGAACAATTTATTAGGCACAGGATGCATATATACTCACAAGAGTATGTTAAAAATGGGCATGTCAGAGATGGAAGAGCAGCCATCCAGGAGGGAGTCCATCAGAGGCAGAGCGTGGATGTAGTGGAGCGGGTTGCACAGGTGGATGTCGGTGTTTCCTGGTCATCGATCACACGGGATGCCGGGGAATGATGTCACTTCCGCTCGTACGGTGTCAGTATGCAGGCGACGCGTTTACGGAGCATGCGCTCCTTCTTCAGGCCAAGTTGCCGGCATCCACAGGCACAACCCGCTCCACTACATCCATGCTCTGCCTCTGATGGACTCCCTCCTGGAAGGCTGCTCTTCCATCTCTGACATATCCATTTTTAACATACTCTTGTGTGTATATATGCATCCTGTGCCTAATAAATCGTTCTTATTTACTGCACTTAGAGTGGCGCTTTGTGCTTTTTTCCCCAGCCTTCTAATCTTCACCGGGCTGCCTTCAAGTGCCACATCACAGACTTTATATATATATATATATATATATATATATATATATATTCCATAGTCATTTATTTTGCAATTATTATATTTTTTCTTCATTGCTTTTTGTATACCAAGGTGTGTAATAGTCTGGTGGATTCCCACCAAAGTAGATGCAAGCACCAACTTCTTTCCTCATTGTAGAATCCCCACACCTGGGACAGTCAGGGACCTCTCTACAATGCCATTTAAACAGCTTGAGGAGAGTCCAGTAAATAACAAAAAGTTGTGACAGGCGCTGAGTAGAGGAAATGAAAACCAATGGGACCTGTTCTAAAATGGACTGTCATATTTCATCATCAATGGTTGGGATATTGGATGACCAGTCCCTTCTACCTTGAGCCTGCACCCTATGTTGACAACTAAGCGCCAAGGACCGTTAGATTGAGAAGATGAGGCCTTTATCAGTAACATTAACTAGTTCTATTAATGGGGTGTCAATCTGTTTTAGAGATGTAGCACTATCTTGGGCAAGAAGTGCATGGCGAAGCTGGAGGTATTGAAAAAAGCATGAGCGAGGGACACCAAACTCATCCTGTATATCTTTGAATGATTTAAGATGATCATTAGCGTATAATTGGTGAAGAAAAAGTATTCCTTGGTTATACCAGCTAGAAAATCCCTGTAGCTTTCCAAGCTCCTCCAATCTTCCTCTTTCCCAAATTGGGTGAAAACTTGAGATACCCACATATCCCAAAATCCTGCGCATTTCATCCAAAACCTTGGCCATCATTAGTAAGGTAGGATACCAACGACCAGTCCTATACCCACCCACTTTCAATTGGGCCAATAAATGGTATTTGGGTGACCTGGATAGCAGCAATATTTGAATGGGGTCTTGGGTGTCCATGGTTCCAATCCAGAGAAGTGCTGCAACTGGGATGCTATAAAGTAAAGTCTTGGCGATGGGACAGCCAATCCACCCTCCTCTTTAGGCAGTTGTAAGATGGGCAAGCGGATTCTGGGTTGCTTCCCCTTCCAAATCAGAGTATGGAAAAGGGAATCCGTCTTCTTGAACCATTTTTGCGGAACCCACACAGGAGAATTGTGTAATATATACAGTAGTTGGGGAGCCCAAATCATTTTAGATTTGTCCTCCCCACAACCGTTAGAGGGAGCTTGCACCATGCCTTACTTTTAGATTTAAATTTGTCTAACAGGGGTTGTAAGTTGTATTTTAAATAATCTCATGCGTCTGGATTTACCCAGAGTCCCAGATATTTAAATCTGGAAACAATTTTTTATTTGCTGTGTGTCGGCAGGGAGATCCACCTGGGTAGAATCTAACGGGAGGAGCACAGATTTGTCCCAGTTAATCGTGAAACCTGAGAAGGATCCAAATGTAGTAATAAGGGAGGAAAGGGATTCATTAAGAGTCCCCTAGAAAAAAGTAATGCGTCATCCCCCTAGAGAGCTAGTTTATCTTCAAACACTCCCATTTTGAACCCTATTATATTTCTGGGATTGGTGAATCACCTCGGCCAGTGGTTCAACCGCTAGGGCAAATAAAAGCGGGGAGAGGGGGCCCCCCTGGCGTGCTCCCCTATGAAAAGAAAAGGACTCTGACTGGGATCCATTGATCAACATAGAGGCCCGAGGGCAGGAGTAAAGTAGCTGAACCCATCTAACGAATTCAGTTCCTACACCAAAGCGCTTGAAAACCTCTCACAAGTACGGCCACTCCATGCTGTTGAACGCTTTGGCGGTATCCAACGATAGAATGACCGTTACCCACATTATCAGAAGGAATTTGTTGGTTAAGAAATAACCTGTGGATGTTGATCTGGTAGGTATAAAACCTGACTGGTCAGGATGTACCAACAGCATCATCACCTTACTAAGTCTATTGGCTAACACTTTTTCAAGAATTTTTGACATCCAAATTTAGCAAGGAAATGGGACAATAAGACTCGGGGTATAAGCAGTCCTTGCCTGGTTTCAGAAGCACTATTATGCCTGCCTTATTCATAGATTCTGGTAGAGAATTAGGACTCATATACTGAGTTCAGAACCTCTTAACAGTTCTGATAAAAGTACATCTCCATACTGTTTATATATCTCCGTAGGGAGGCCATCTACGCCTGGTGCCCTATTATAGGAGCTTCAGCCACCGCCTTACTTAACTCCGCAAGCGAAATGGGGGAGGAGAGTGAATTCCTATCATCAGTGCCCAGACAAGGGAGCACAAAGAGGGTCTAGAAAATCATATCGTTGTTGCGGTGCATAATGTACTTTTCTAGAATACAGATCCTTATAAAAATTAAAAGCCCCTAAGATTTCTTCTGGGTTCTGGGTAACCAGGCCTGAAGCTAAACTAAGAGATGCAATATGATTCGTAGGTGATTGGGAGCTAGCTATTACCGCTAGTAGGTGACCAGTAGTTTTGCCATCCGCCAAATAGCGTCAACGAGTAAAAAATTGTTTACTCTCTGCTTTTTCCCTCAGTTTTTCTCTATACATTAATTGAGCGCCCTTCCAGGAACAGAGGGATTGTGGGGACGGATTGGATATAGAAATGTTCTTAGTTCTGTGCACCTCAGTTGACAAACTCTCCCACTCCCTGCTAGATTTCTTAAAATGGCTGATCTCCTTGATTAATAGCCCCCTCGAATATGCTTTCATTGCATCCCATAGATAGGATAGTGAGGTTGACCCCTTGTTGGTTCGAAAAAATTCAGATTCGCTACTCGGGAGTTTCTGTAGCCAAAATGGACTAACCTTCCAGAAGGTGTGTTTATGACAATGAGACAAACGCATCTTAAGAACTAAAGGGGAATGATCAAACAATGTTAAAATCCCCCATCGCCAGAAAGGGAACTCCAGGGTTATCGGCAAGAATCTTCGCTATTACCTGGGTTACCTCGCTGTTATAGGGAGGAGGCACATAAACATTTCCCAGTATACATAAGAAATTGTCAATAGAGCAGATAAGAAAAATGTATCTCCCCTTGGTGTCAATTACAGCTTGCCAGCAGGAGAACTGTACCCTAGCCGAAATTAGAATAATGACACCTCTAGCATAAGAGAAGAAGACAGAATAATATTGTACGGGGTAAGTACGAGACTTTAACAGATCGAAAGAGTCTTTAGTTAAGCGCGTTTCTTGAATGCAGGCAATGGAAGTGCCGTATTGTGATAAGGAGTCCAGAATGGCCTTGCATTTTGTAAAGTCTTTCAGACCCCGAATGTTCCATGAGGTCAAATAATCGCCAATGACATAATAAAAGGCAGACAATGGGGTGCTAACATATTGCAGAGCCAGCACAAATGTCCCACTGGCCCTAACATGAAATAAGCGATACAGGGAGGTGGGGAGTTTAGACCCATAGTGAACCAAAAAAAAAATTCAAAGGGGACTGAGCAGCAGCAGCTGCCATTTGTCGGACCATGGTGAATGCAGTATGACATAGCAGGGGTGGTTGAATCGACCAAAAAACAAACAAAAAAAGAAAAAATATAACAAACAGGTATACATATCAGTTCCTGCAGCAGTATCCATGGGGGGAAGAAAAATGCAGAGGTCTCTTGTGAGCCTGAAAACTACTTCCAGTGCGATCAGGAGCAGAAAGAGTGAACTAACATAAACTCAGAGCTAGAGAAGCAGTATCTGCCTTGAGCAGAGTTTGAATCTTACATCCGGCCGGAAAAAAGGGATATGTTTAATATACCGGTATTTCAAAGGGAGGGTGGAGTCTAGCCAGAAATCCGGGAAGAATGAGATCTTTGATCCATTAATTTCTACTGGACCTTTGGTGTGAGCCAGATTGAGGATAGTGTAGCATCTTGAGAATAAATGGTCTAGGTATTTTCCAGGAGGTACCAGGCGAGTAGGTATGTGATGCGGCCTCTACACCACAAAGAAAGGCGTGAAATTCTTTTCCTCAAAGGTAGTAAACAACCAATTCGATCAATTCCATTGGATTTCTACCGGTAGACCCAGGATACGGATGTTATTCCTCCGCAGTCTATTCTCCATGTCATCGATGCGATTAGCATGACGTTGAACAACTACATGGTTAGCCAGGACATCTCTCCTAACTGGAGCAAATTCATCTTCTAGTGAACCCACTCTGCCTTCCAGCGCAGAAGTGCGCTCCCGCACTTTTTGCATGTCATGGCGAATTAGTCACATGTCTTCTCTAAGGTGTTGAAACTGTGTTGTAAGGGTAGTGAGAGAAGAGTTACAGGTTTGGACTGCCATGAAAACGTCTCAGAGTGGGTTCTGGAGGGGTATCTTGCAACATAGCTGGTGTCTGTACAGCCAATGCAGGCTCCAGCATATCAGTAGGTGGGGACCTGTTCTCCCTTGAACTAGCAGGACAATTAGAAGAGGAGGACTCACCCACAGCCATGTAATGCAGCCTGTTTACAGGAGCAAAGGGATCATCAGAGGAGGTCAGCATCGGCTGCTCCTCTTCAGGCAGTTATGCAAATCTCTCCAGCCGGGCTGCAGCTGCTTTGCCTGTGTCCCAGGAATCACAAGGTGGGAGCAGATCAGCGCCATCTTGGCTGCCGTCCCAGTCTCCTCCTTGTGCCTTGTCATGGCTCTGGTGATCGGGCCTCGCTGCAGTAGAGAGCTGGCAGTGGAGAATAAGCACCGCAAACGGGAGCCACAGGACCAGTGTGAGGCTGATAGTAAGCAAGGAGTCAGCGGACATGTAGAGCTCAGCACCCTCTCACATTCGTATCTCAGCCACACCCCCTCAGGATTATTATAGTGCTTCTCATTTTACTGTCAAGTCACAGACTGGAGGAAACAAAACCTGCAAGTTTTGCCTAACTGCAAGAGAAAAATCAGGTCTCCTGCTGTGCCACATGGATAGAAATACAAATCCTTTGGCAGGTAATACAGCTCCCATGTGTGTTTTATCTGCGTTTTCAGCCGTCTACCTGGAGTTCTCTCACAGTAAATCTCTCTATCTATCCATCATGGCTTAAGCTGGTGTTTGTAGTTTCTTTTCTACGGATACAAGTATATTCAAATCACACAGGAAAAAAACTCATGGAAGGGCACAATAAAAAAAAGGTAGAGAACAGAAATAACCCAATCAGATCAGTAGAACACTAGACATTAAGCAAAAATAGGATGAATCTTTTTTTTATAGGCCACAGAGCATTTGATCTTTAAAGTGGTTCTAGAGTCTAAAATTTTTGTCACCACAATGTGTTCAGATAAAAACAAAAACAAAAAACTTCCCACTACCTGTAAAGCCTTCTCCACCCACCATCCCTAAACAATTACCTGCCTCTCACGATCCAGCACTGTCCCTGGCTGCAGCACCACCGCTCTTTCTGCCTAGTCTCGCAGGAAACTGCCATAGGTTCTTGCTATCAGTCAAACTCCAGTGAGGAGTCAGACGGCAGGACTTACGTGAGCTGTGTATGTCTATAGATGCTCTCAGTCCAAATCGAGAGCATATATGCATGGCTACCCCTTAGCACACAGCTTGCGGAGGAGGCACCTGCAGGAAAGGAGAAGCCAACAGCGCTAGCAGGGAACTCCAGAAGAAGAGTTAAAAGTGTCCCTAAACCCACATCAAAAAAATCTTTTAATAAATGCTGTATTACATGCTGTTCATAATCACTCAGTCACTGATTCATTTTCTGTATTCTGAAAAAAACCTGGTTGATCCTGCTACTCTCAATCTCCACCTTCTGTCCATATCCCCAATTCAGCTAGGGATTTTGCATCTGTGGTGGCAACTCTGCACATGCTCGGTTTTCAGCAAGTTTCTATGCCAAGCATTACCTCCCTATCACATCTGAGCAGCCCACGTAACTATAGAATAGAGGTCTCCAAACTACCTAAACAAAGGGCCAGTTTACTGTTCTTAAGCAAAGGTCCATAAAGACATGGATGAGTGAGTTTGGGGTGGAGGAAATTGATAGGCCTGCACAGAGTCCTGACCCCAACCCGATAGAACACATTCGGAATGAATTGAAGTGGAGACTGCGAGCCAGGCTCTCTCATCCAACACTGCAGGATTTTAGTCCTTCACGACATAGTGTTTTACCAATTGCTTTCTTGGTGACTATGGTCCCAGCTGCCTAGAGATCATTGACCAGATTCTCCCGTGTAGTTTTGGGGCGATTCCTCACTGTTCTTATGATCATTGAAACTCCACAAAGTGCGCTCATACATGGAGCCCCAGACGGAGGGAGATTGACAGTTATGTTATGTTTCTTCCATTTGTGAATAACTCGCACCAACTGTTCTCACCCTCTCACCAAGCTGTTTGGCGATGGTCTTGTACCCAGTTCCAGCCTTGTGTAGGTCTACAATCTTGTCTCTCACATCCTTGGACAGCTCTTTGGTCTTGGCCATGGTGGAGAGCTTGGAACCTGATTGATTCTGTGGACAGGTGTCTTTTATACAAGTAACAAGCTGAAATCCCTTTAAGAGAGTGCGATTAATCTCAGCATGTCAATCTCAGAATGACTCCCCTGCGCCAAACCCCGTACAGGGTTTTCTTTAAGAGCCGCAAGAGGGTGCGCGCGGATGGCGGGGGACCCGGTCACGTGCACGAGCGCCAGCACGGGGATTTATGTGTGTAAACACACAAATACCTGTGCTGTCAGAGGAGAGGAGACATGTCATTTCTTCCTACTAAGTAGGAACAGCGCTACTTGTCCTCTCCTACTCAGTCCTATCCCCATACCGTTAGAACACACATTTAACCCCTTGATCGCCCCCTAGTGTTAACCTCTTCCCTGTCAAGTGACATTTACAGAGCATTTGTATAGCACTGATCGCTGTATAAAATGTCAAGGGTCCCAAAAATGTGTCAAAAGTGAACGATATGTCCATCGCAATGTCCTAATACCGCTAAAAATCGCAGATCACCGCCATTACTAGTATTAAAAAAAATGCCATAACTCTTTTCCATAGTTTGTAGACGCTATAACTTTTGCGCAAACCAATATATGCTTATTGCGATTTTTTTTTTTTTTTACCATAAAAATGAACATATATTGGCTTAAACTGATGAAGAAATTTGTTTAAAAAGATTTTTTGGGGTTATTATAGCAAATAATCTTTATTTTTTTTCAAAATTGTCACTTTTTTGTTTATAGTGAAAAAAAAAAAAAAAACAGGTGATTAAATAGCACCAAAAGAAAGCTCTATTTGTGGGAAAAAATTTTGTTTGGGTACAGCATTGCATGACCGCGCAATTACCAGTTAAAGCGACGCAGTGCCAAACTATAAAAAGTGCTCTGGTCAGCAAGGGGGTAAAACCTTCCGGGGCTGAAGTGGTTAACCACTTCCCGCCCGCCGTCAAATGACAGCTGGGCGACGCGGCTCTCGTTCTGTGTGGATGTCATGACGGCCCTCCAAAACGACTGCTCTCGCGTGCCCGTATCGCAGCGACCGGAGGTGCTGTGTGTCAGTCTGACACACCGCTACACCGATCTCAGTAAAGAGCCACTGGTGGAGGCTCTATACCATGTGATCAGCCGTGTCCAATCATGGCTGATCACCATGTAAACCAGAAGAGCCGTTGGATCAGCTTTTCCTCACTCGCGTCTGATAGACGCGAGTAGAGAGCCAATCGGCACTCTTGTCTTCTAATTTACCCAGTCTAATTTATTGGATGCCCTGTTTTTTTGCTTGTTTGTAAGTTCAATATAATAAGGGAGGGGTGTTTTTTTTTCGGATATTAAAAGCTTTACAGTTTTACACTATGAGGCTTCCTCTCTCCTTATTTGCCCGAGTACCAAGGATAGTTTTCAGCTGACTGGATCTGGGTAAATTAGAAGACAAGAGTGCTGGCCTCCCTATTTGCAGATCTGTCACTGTGGACTGGATTGATGTTCGTTTGGCAGCGATCGCAGCCACTTCACATACACCACAAGGCTTTCGATTGATCTTCTTTCTGGTGAGTGCAATTCCTAGAGGGATCTCAAGCACTAGATGTATTGATTGTTGAAGTTTTTAAACAACTGATGAATCACTTATGAACATTTATCTGCAAATCACTTTGGCTTCTCCAGTTTTGAACAGATGAATCACATATGAACTTTTATTTGTAAAGCACTATGGCTTTTCCAGTTCTCAACTGAATATCCAGATTTTTTAGTTTCTATTTAAAATCTTTAGCGCTGCTGAAGTTTTAAAAGATTAACTTTTGATTGAAATTATTCCAAATATATATATATATATATATGCTGTGTGTCAGTCTGACACACCGCTACACCGATCTCAGTAAAGAGCCACTGGCAGAGGCTCTATACCACGTGATCAGCCGTGTCCAATCATGGCTGATCACCATGTAAAACAGAAGAGCCATTGGACCGGTGTCTTGTCGATTAGTGCCTCCCGTCGAATAATGCATCCACTACGTCACACCAGCTGATTCCCCCATCAGCTGGCATGACGTAAGACTGCACATGCGCAGTTCATCGGATGCATTTTCCGACGGGAGTCACAGAAAACAGTGGAGAGGCACAGTGTAGGAGAGGCTAGAGGAGATACTTTGAGCTCCGGTTCCCGGGGACTCACTCGGTGAAAACCCACCAAACTTGGCACACTTTTAGGGAAAAGAAAAACAAATACCTTCGCGCTAACTCAAAACGTGTAAGCTGCTAACACTGCAAATAGAATTTTTGCTGTAAACCATGGAATATATAAATAAGTGGGTGTTCACTTTTAGGGAACACCCATGGCTGCAGGTGGAAGAAATTTCGGGTCCAGGGAACCAAAGGGCAGCCGGTACCGACTCCCCAAAGTGGGCCCCTCACTTAACATGGGAGTCTATGGGGAAACCAGGTAAATTGTGACGGATTTCACTTATCGCTCAACCATTCGACGACCGAATGGCCTAGCGACACCAAACTTGCACCCCTTTTTCCCAGATATCACAGCTACACCTCATAAAAATGTGGAGGTTCGGGGTCCTTTTACGGGGGATTTACCAGGGCCACAATGTTGACCGTCTTCACGGTACCGGTGCTCCCTGACCATGGGTTACAAAATTACAAAGCTTGGGGGTGATGTAGAGACACTCTATGGGTACCCCCCCACACCGAACCAGGGTCCGGTACCCCAACCGGAACCCTCCGGTTACCGGAAAATGGCACTTTGAAACGGTGTAGCTCGGACCCGGTTCACCGGGGAAGGCTCCGGTAGGTCTCATTTGAATATTTCAGGCCTTTTCTACAGAATGGCATCCACTTTTGAGGACCAGTGGACCCCTCACAAAACACCAGCAAAGACGTGCGTGGCGCTCTCCGGTTCTATGGGTCTTAAAAATACACAGACACCGGGAGGCTGTGGGGATGCTCTTCAGGTACTGACTGGCCAAGTTTGGGGTCCAGGGAACGTTTGGCGGGCCGGTGGCACCCCAAAAGGTCAACCGGTAGAAACCGCACGTTTAACATTGGAGTCTATGGGAAACTCAGTCAACTTGGGGGGCTGATATTTCCTCGGCTGTTGGGGTTAGGAACACCAAACTTGGCACACTTGTAGGGGAGACGATGCACTACATGTGGTCCACATTGGGGTTCCTAGACCCTACGGTTGGCCCGTAACCATCTCCCAAAGACGGCACCCCTAGGGCCGTAAAACCGGTTCTGCTACTCCGAAAATTCAGACTTCGGTTCTGGCATCTACCAGTTGGATGACTTTGAGGGCTCATATATCCGGAACCCCAAATTTGGTGTGCCGGCTCATGGGATCTAGATCTACAACATATCCAAAAATTGGACTCCTAGCTCAAACGGTTCGGAAGATGACTTTCCTGGAGCCCAAAAAATGCTTGAGTTTGAAAGTTAGGTCACAAAGCATGCATGGTGGTTTTCAGAAAAGTCATTTCGGGCACCTTTCGTTCCAGAGATCTCAAATTTGGCCTGCAGGTAGGGGGCCTCAATGAACCCCCAACTACCAAGTTTGAAGTTCCTGTGACCTACGGTTCCGGAGATATGGACCGGTAAAGCGAAGTTCAGACTGGCCATGGAGCACCAAGGGACCGGTTCCGATCTCGCTGCCCCCTCGGCCTTGGTGGGCACCATGGGTCGGTCCCCTTTGGAAGTCCATATCTCCCCCATACTTTGAGCTAGAGACCCCAAATTTGGCAGGTCGGTACCGGTGGATTTTAGACACAAGATCCGCGTAGACCGACCCTCCTGCGAGCAACCGTGTGGAAGTTTCTCTCCGATTGAGCCCAAAATACCATCCCAGGAAAGAGGGGACTTGTAGTATGCATTTTTCAACGGGAGGCAATAATCAACACTACATCGGTGTAACGTCGATTCACATGCACAGTTCGTCATATGCATTTTCCGACGGGAGGCAAGCCACGGGGAGCGTGTGGAGGGAGAGAATCTTAAAGAGGGAGTCCCGCAAAAATTTTTTTAAAAGTCAGCAGCTACAAATACTGCAGCTGCTGACTTTTAAAATAAGAACACTCACCTGTCCCAGGGTCCAGCGATGTCGGCACCCGAGACTGAATCGTCCCTCGGTCCTCAGGTGCTGCCACCGCCATTCTCTGTAAGGGAATCAGGAAGTGAAGCGTTGCGGCTTCACTTCCTGGTTCCCTACTGCGCATGCGCCAGTCGCACTGCGCTTCCTTACTGGTCCCCGCTGTCTCTGGGACCTGTGTGTGTCCCAGCAGACAGCACGGGGGGTAGGGACGGGAGGGGGCATAGGCTCCCGTGGGAGTCTACGCCGGAAGTAGGTGCAAATACCTGTCTTAGACAGGTATCTGCACCCCCCTGAATGGTGCCAAATATGTCACCGGAGGGGTCGGGTTCCGAAAAGCGGAGGTTCAATTTTTGTGTGAACCTCCGCTTTAAATGTAAGATTCTGCCTCGCTCTCTGTGGCGTGACGTATCCACTGGGCATGCGCAGTTCGTCGTATGCATTTTTCGACGAGAGGCAAGCCATGGGAGAACGCTGACGTAAGAGAGAACTCCACAGGGAACACTGACGTAAGGAAGAACTCTGCAGGGAACACTGACGTAAGGAAGAACTCCGCTGGCTTAATAACGTCAGCGGCAACACCGCATCCAGCCCCGCCCCCAACACACCCCTAGGCTGCTCCAGAGAAAGTGGGCAAGCGCCATGCATAAGCAGTGTATTTGTCAGGGAAGCTTGGATTGACACAGTGGTGCCAGCGGGAGGGCCAAGGTCTGTGCTTCCAGAGGGGGGCGGGGCCCTGAATAGCTATGTATGTGTAAGTGACCTACACTGCAGTTTAAGAAAGCCCATCAGAGAGCCCGTTCCCGAGAGCTTGCAATCTATTAAAATGACAGTTTATCTCTGTTTACTCTTTGTTCTTTTGACAAGTGTGCTTTAGATAGAGCATGTCAAGCCGTAGCTGTGCTCCCTGGGGATATGCTGATCGCCCATCCGTGCTGCTGCTGGAGGGAGCCCAGGTGACCATAAATGAGAGCCCTACAGACTTGGTCATGGTGAGTGACCAAGTCACCAAGTGGTATATCCCCCACACCATCCCATACCCCACTCCATCTCCCCTGAGGACTTAGGACCCTCTAGTCGACCTAACTTTCAAACTCAAGCATTTTTTGGGCTCCAGGAAAGTCATCTTCCGAACCGTTTGAGCTAGGAGTCCAATTTTTGGATATGTTGTAGATCTAGATCCCATGAGCCGGCACACCAAATTTGGGGTTCCGGAGATATGAGCCCTCAAAGTCATCCGACCAGTAGACGCCAGAACCTAAGTCTGAATTTTCTGAGTAGCAGAACCGGTTTTACGGCCCTAGGGGTGCCGTCTTTGGGAGATGGTTACGGGCCAACCGTAGGGTCTAGGAACCCCAATGTGGACCACATGTAGTGCATCGTCTCCCCTACAAGTGTGCCAAGTTTGGTGTTCCTAACCCCAACAGCCGAGGAAATATCAGCCCAAGTTGACTGAGTTTCCCATAGACTCCAATGTTAAACGTGCGGTTTCTACCGGTTGACCTTTTGGGGTGCCACCGGCCCGCCAAACGTTCCCTGGACCCCAAACTTGGCCAGTGAGTACCTGAAGAGCATCCCCACAACCTACCGGTGTCTGTGTATTTTTAAGACCCATAGAACCGGAGAGCGCCACGCACGTCTTTGCCGGTGTTTTGTGAGGGGTCCACTGGTCCTCAAAAGTGGATGCCATTCTGTAGAAAAGGCCTGAAATATTCAAATGAGACCTACCGGAGCCTTCCCCGGTGAACCGGGTCCGAGCTACACCGTTTCAAAGTGCCATTTTCCGGTAACCGGAGCGTTCCGGTTGGGGTACCGGACCCCGGTTCGGTGTGGGGGTACCCATAGAGTGTCTCTACATCACCCCCAAGCTTTGTAAGTTTGTAACCCATGGTCAGGGAGCACCGGTACCGTGAAGACTGTCAACATTGTGGCCCCGGTAAAAGGTCCCCGAACCTCCACATTTTTATGAGGTGTAGCTGTGATATCTGGGAAAAAAGGGTGCAAGTTTGGTGTCGCTAGGCCATTCGGTCGTCGAATGGTTGAGCAATAAGTGAAATCCGTCACAATTTTGCCTGGTTTCCCCATAGACTCCCATGTTAAGTGAGGGGCCTACTTTGGGGAGTCAGTACTGGCCTTCCTTCGGTTCCCTGGACCAGAAATTTCTTGCACGTATAGTCATGGCTCTCCACTACACGTGGTGTAGTGGGATTTGACCCAGTGGGTCCCCAGAAACCGGAGCTCAAAGTCGGCCGTTTTTTCCCCCAGGCGGAAAAATGAAGCGAGTGGCTCACTTTGGGGAGTCGGTACCGGCTGCTCTTTGGTTCCCTGGACCCGAAATTTCCTCCACCTGCAGCCATGGGTCTTCCCTAAAAGTGTGCCAAGTTTGGTGGGTTTTCATGGAGTGGCTCCCGGGATACAGGAGCTCAAAATATCTCCCGAGCCTCTCCTACACTCCTACACTGTTTTCTCTTCCTGCCAGCGGAAAAATGAAGCAAGGGGCTCACTTTCGGGAGTCGGTACCGGCTGCCGTTCGGTTCCCTGGACCCGAAATTTCTACCACATGCAGCCATGGATGTTCCCTAAAAGTGTGCCAAGTTTGGTGGGTTTTCACCAAGTGGGTCCCCGGGAATCGGAGCTCAAATTATCTCCTCTAGCCTCTCCTACACTGTGCCTCTTCACTGTTTTCTGTGACTCCCGTCGGAAAATGCATCCGACGAACTGCGCATGTGCAGTCTTACGTCATGCCAGCTGATAGGGGAATCAGCTGGTGTGACGTAGTGGATGCATTATTTGACGGGAGGCACTAATCGACAAGACACCGGCTTTTCCTCACTCGCGCCTGACAGACAGGAGTGTTTTTAGTATTCAGAAGGCTAGCTTGAAAGGAAGGCTGATATTTTAGTTCATGTTACAGGAAGTGACAAGGACACTGCAATTCTTGCAAGATCAACAAGTATCTTTCATAGGAAAAAAACTAAAATAGTCACTATCAAAGGACAGGTAAGCGGCATTAACCGCTTGCCGGCTGCCCACCGTCGATTGACAGAGGCAGAATGGCACTCCTGCCTGAAATGCTGTAGCTGTACGGCGGGCGCTTTGAGTATAGGGGGCATGCCGCATCCCTAAGGAGCGATGCACGTGCCGGGCGGCTGCAATGGCCGCGGGTCACCCGCGATCGCGCCTGACAGAGCGAGAACAGGGATTTGTGTGTAAACACACAAACCCACCTTCTGTTAGGGGTGAAGAGACAGATCGTGTGTTCCTAGTATATAGGAACACCAATCGGTCTCCTCCCCAAGTCAGTCTCATCCCACCACAGTTAGAACACACACTGCAGGAACACATTTAACCCCTTGATTGCCCCCTAGTGTTCACCCCTTCCCTACCAGTGACACAGTAATCCATGCATTTTTATAGCACTGATCGCTATACAAATGTCAGTGGTCCCAAAAATGTGTCAAAAGTGTCCGATCTGTCCGCCACAATGTCACAGTCCCCAAAATAAATAAATAATAAAAAATGTCATAAATCTATCCCGTCTTTTGTAGACTCTATAACTTTTGCGTAAACCAATCAATATACGCTTATTGCGATTTTTTTACCAAAAATATGTAGAAGACTATATAATTGGCCTAAACTGATGAAGAAATTTGTTTTTATTTGTTTTTTTTTAAACTGGGGATATTATAGCAAAAAATAAAAAAATTGTGTTTTTTTTCAAAATTGTCGCTCCTCTTTTGTTAATAGCGCAAAAAGTAAAAACCGCAGAGGTGATCAAATACCACCAAAAGAATGCTCCATTTGTGGGGAAAAAAAAAAGACAAATTTAGTTTGGGTACAACATCGCACAACTGCGCAATTGTCAGTTAAAGCGATGCAGTGCCGTATTGCAAAAAATGGCTTGGTCAGGAAGGGGGTAAATCATTACAGGGCTGAAGTGGTTAAATTACATTATTGTTCTTATGTTAGGATATCTTTTCAAGAGGAGCTTCAGTCGTGTGTGAAAATTAAATCAGCAGCTACAAAAAGCTAGCTACTGACATAATAAAACACTCACCTGCCCAAAGGATCCAGCGCCGTCCTCACCTGAGCCGGTTTCTCACTGGTCTTCTAGGGGTGCGCATCTTCACTGGCCTCACGATTCGATTACGATTATCCGGTCCACGATTCGATTCCGTGATGCATCACGATTACTGCACACGGCCTTCATCCAAAAAATTCAAGCAGTCAGAAGAACTCCATTTTCTAAATTTTATCTGTTCTTAAAAGAAGACAACACTCCCTGCATGGAGCAAAGTGTAAACACAGCAGACAACTTAAAGAGGAGCTCCAGACTGCCCCCAAATGACTACAGAAGATGGTCAGAGACTGCAGGCATGATACAAGAGATGATCAGAGACTACAGGCATGATACAAGAGATGATCAGAGACTGCAGACCTGCTGGACGTGGTAAGGGAGGTGCCAGACTGTCCTATCCAAGCTGACCTAGTGAATATAGTCCTGAAATATATCAATCTGATCTGATTGAAAGAAATCTTTTGTGTATTCAAAGTAATTCCAGTGCGGAGTGTGCTCTGCTGTGTTCTAATCATTCCTGATTCTGGTGAATGATTTGAACACAGCAGAGTACACTCAGCACTGGAATTACTTTGAATACACAAAAGATTTCTTTCAATCAGATCAGATTGATATATTTCAGGACTGTATTTATTCACTACTTAACACTCTTTTGTACATCACCACAAAGCATTTTTTGTTTTTTATTGCCCTATCTGCATGCTTAGTGTGTAGAGGTGAGGGGGGGAGCAGAGGACTGTGTGGATGCTGGTCGAGAAGGATGGGAATTGGTCCATGGTGACACTGGGCAGGGAAGCGCTACGGTAATGAAACAGTATTATATGGTGACAGGTTAGTGGTGATGAGGCGGGGTATTGGTCAGCTTGGATAGCACAGTCTGGCATCTCCCTTACCATGTCCATCCCCCTCTGTGTCCTCCCCGCAGCCCCCTCACCTGGCTGGATATGCCGCGGCTCCACTCTCCTCCTCGGAGCTCCATGCTCCACAAGCCGGCCCCCGCCACTCTTAGCAGCAGCAGTTCCAAACACCAGCACTCCATGTCCCTGCCAAAGTGCACACAGCGTCGATCCTCGGCGCAGGGGATGATGTCAGTGAGAGGCGGGAAAAGGCAGCGCGGCTTACTCCGACAGCTCTTCGGCGGCTTTCGGCAGAACTTCCTAGTTTGGGTGAAATTCTATTTAAATATACAGCTTCCTGTAACAGCACATTTGAACACAGGTCTTTCCACTAATGATGAAGAGGCAACAAATTGTTTTTTCCCAGTTGATCGGGTTGGTGCATATTTACAAAGCAAGCAGAACTTTCACAATCTCCTTTATTTATATATGGATACTTCATTTATGTACACAAATCAACATTTAAGCCCCTTCTATACAGCCCGGAGCCAGCATAAAAAAAAAAAAAAAAAAAAAATAATCATGGTTTTCTTCCAATCGTGCACTGAGAACTCAGTCTGACAAGATGGGCGTGCACAATAAATAAAATAAATAGCGTCCACACCACTCATGTCACGTATGAGAGAGATTCCCATCGGTATTAAATATATTACAGTCTGAGCTTAGTAACTTCTCATCCTCTGAGTCATCTTCCTCATCCACATCAGTAAATGGTGCTGTGGTGGGGCCTTTGCAGATCTTGAGGTGTCGTGTGAGGTGGTATTTGGTGAGAAAGGCCTTGGAGCACTTCTCGCATACATAGTCCCTCTTCCCTTCGTGGGAATTCAGGTGTTTCTTCAGGCGGTTGGTCCTGCAGAACTGCTTGTCACATTTTGGGCACTTTATCTGGCGGTCACTGGAAGAGGTAGAATGGGGATAAAATATAATAGCTAGTATACTGTGACAGATATAGAAGCTACACCTTATGCCCACTAACAACTCAGGTCTCCATCTAGTGGAGAAACCTGGTATTTTTCCAATTGATGATTATTTTTGGGAATGAAGTGCTGTTATATATTTGTATACAATTGTACACAATCTTGATCTATTGTAGTCTTTTGTGTTTAAAGAGCTTTACTTCACCTTTTTTAATGCATCACATATCTGTCCAGTTCATTTAAATTGTCATACTTCCACTATTGCTGCAACAAACCCACAGCTAGTTAAGCTTGAGAAAGGGATGATTTACTCTTAAAAAAAAAAAAAAAAACCCAACAACAACATGATAGCAACTATCTGAAAGCAGTCAGACCTTCTGCTTAGAGACGCACTAAGGAGGTGGTGTCTGCCACCATGGGTTTGAGCAAGTTCTAAGGAAAAACTCCTACAGCTGGAACAACTACACCAAAGCCCCACTACCAGCCACATTGTGCAAGCCTCAGCTGTCTGTAAAAACATTCCGTTTTTAATGCACTAGAGCAGAGGTCTCCAAACCTTTACTTGTCTGTATCCGGCCCTTGGGGCAATTTTCTTACCACTGACACCAACAATGGGGCACCAATTGCTGCTACTTACATCGACATTGGGGCACTATTTCTCCCATTGACGCCAACAATGGAGCACCAATTCTCCCAATGACACCAACAATGGGGCACCATTTCTCATACTGGTGCCAAGGATGGGGCACTATTCCTACCACTGACACCAATGATGAGGCATTATTTCTCCCACTGATGCCAATGATGGGACATTATTCCTAAAACTGACACCAATGATGGGGCACTATTTCTCCCACTTACACCAGCGATAGGGCACCATTCCCCCCCCCAAATACCAAAGATGCATTTTTATTCCCACTGACGCTAGGATCATTTCTACTCCCAATGGCCCCCCATAAAGTCTGGAGGTCAGTAAACTGGCCCTTTGTTTAGAAAGTTTGGAGACCCCTGCACTAGAGCCACATATACTGTTATTTATACCAATTAAAAGAACAGACAACAACCAATCTACTTCAAGAAAACACTGATTACATCAGTATCATACAGATCCCAGAAAATTGGAATACTGTGTAAAATCTACATAAAAACACAGAGGGTAATTTTCCCACATCTCGGACTTCAGAGACCCAGAGGGTAGGTTTATTCTTGTAAAGGGCACTCTGGAGGGAGTCCTATACTCCATAATCTCATACTACGCCCCTAATAAAAAGGGACAAGCCACTTTTTTCCAGAACCTCTTTGCAACTCTCAACCCCCTTCTGGAGGGCAAGGTCATATGGGGGGAAGACTCCAATGTGGCGTTTGACCAGGGTCTTGACAAAACCAAACACTCAAAGACCAGTTAACGCGTTCCATAAAACTGAGTACCAGAAAACAATACATAGCCATAGCCAAAACAATACATTCCCAAGGTTTAGTAGACATTTGGAGGGAACTGAACCCCAAATGTAGGGACTTTACTCACTTTTCCTCTCCCCACCAGTCCGACGCCAGGATTGACCACATTCTCATTCCTACTAACCTTATCCCCCTGGCCAACAGGGCTTCTATCATAGACATAGCATGATCGGACCACTCACAGGTCCTCCTTTCATTGAGAAATGTACTGACGGGGAACAGGGGCTCTTACTGGAGACTGAACGAGTCTCTCCTAAGCGACCCAATTCACGCCAAGATGATAGCAGATGGTATTAAAGAATACTTCCGACTAAACGACGTAGAAAACATCTCTCCCGAAACCCTTTGGGCTGCCCACAAGGCGACAGTCCGTGGCAAGCTCATCAGGCTAGCGACTCAGGTAAAAAAGGAACAACTGATTGACATTCATAAATTGGAACAAACCTTTGTAACCCTGAAAGTCGACCACAAAAAAAATCCGTCTAAGGCGCTTACTGATAAACTAGACGCGATAAGACTCAAGCTCAATCTGGCGTTACCGGCAAAAGCCGAAAAACATGTTAGATGGAGCGGAGCTAAATTTTATTGCCAAAGGGACAAAATCGGTACGATGTTAGCTGCTAAGCTCTCCCCCAAATTTCGCTCCCTCACTTTCCCCAAACTTCGTAAAGCAGGCCAACCACCAACAGCCAACCCAACTAAAATCATGACTGCCTTGCACGACTTTTACTCCAACCTGTATAAACCCACCCAAGCTGCGAGAGATACCTCGAACGACTCATTTTTCACGAACCTTCAATTGCCCTCTATATCCATGGACCATAAAGACTTAATGGACGAACCCTTCTCCACAGAGGAGATAAGGGAGGTCATCAAAAACCTTAAGACTGGCTCAGCTCCGGGCCCGGACGGTTTATCGGTCCCCTATTATAAGACATTCGGAGACATATTGGCCCCCCATATGCCGAAATTTTTTAACTGTAAAAAAATCAGGTTCCCCAATAGATCCACATCTGAACACGGCTTTTATATCTGTCATCCCCAAACCCAATAAAAACCATGAAGAAGTAGAGAATTATAGGCCCATTTCCCTAATTAATAACGACCTTAAAATTCTAACCAAAATTCTTGCCAACCGTCTTGCCTCCTTTATTAAGCTGTATGTCCACAAAGACCAGGTGGGTTTTATCCCAGGGAGGCAGGGCCCAGACCAAATTAGGAGAGCGGTAGACATTGTCTCCATTCTCCAATCAAACTGGGAAGGGGGCCCCAAGCAGGAAGGAATGCCATTATCATTAGATTTACATAAAGCCTTCAATTCGATCGAATGGCCATATCTATTCTCTCTTCTGGAGAGGTGGGGCTTTGGGACTAGCTTCTTAGGAATCCCGAGATCCCTCTACTCCGATCCGAAAGCGGTAATCTGACTACAAGGCCAATACTCCAAACCCCTCCAAATAGCAAGAGGCACAAGACAGGGCTGCCCTCTCTCCCCTCTGATTTTCGCCATGGCGATCGAAACACTGGCGATAGCAAATACGATCGAATCCCGACATCATTGGAGTATCCTGTGGGAACCAAGTCCACAAATGCAGGCTATTTGCGGACGATATGCTCCTCTTCATCACGTCCCCGACCACCTCCCTTCCAAACTTGAAGGCGTTCTCCAATATTTCTGGTCTGAAGGTTAACTATTCTAAGTCATCGGCTTTAAATATCTCCGTCAAAACAGACACGGTATCCGCACTTCAAAGTTCCTTTGACTTCAAATGGAACGACCTTTACATCGACTACTTAGGAATTAAACTCACAGCTAAAACGGAGCAATTATATTCTATGAACTTCCCCCAGACTTACCGCAAATTAGAAGCTGACTTGGGAAATTGGTCGAAGGGGGAGGTATCTTGGCTAGGGAGAATCCACGCAGTGAGGATGACATTATTGCCTAGACTCCTCTATCTATTCAGGGCCCTTCCGATAAACATTAATAAGGAACACTTGACCAAATTCCAAAGAAAAGTAACCAAATTTATTTGAGGGGGTAGAGGTCACAGAATCCAGCAAAGAACCCTTTTCCTACCCAGAACACAGGGGGGTTTAGGGTCTCCTCAGCTTTTCAGGTATTACCAAGCAGCCAGGTTAGCCCAACTCTCCACAGTCTACTCTAAGGCAGAGAAACCAGACTGGATTCAGATAGAGACAGGCTGCCCCATCCTATACCCTGGATTTTCTACTCTGGGTTCCCACAAGACAGCGACCTCCAATACTTTCCCCGTCTCTATCTCAATCATTCAAACTATGGGATAACCTAAGAAACAACCCCATTCTAATCTCGAGATGTCACCCGCTAGTGCACATTTTCAATAATCCAGACTTTGCCCCAGGGTTGGACATCAAAGCTTTCAGATGGTGGCTGGACAAGGGACTGTACCGAATCGGACACTTCTTCACTAATGAGGGCCCTATTTCTCTTGAGTTCTGTCTCAATCAACTTGAAATACCAAAATTCTGAGCGTTATAGATTTCACCAAATAAGACACTTTCTCCGCCATATTTGCGGGGGAGGAAAATCCCTGCCTCACACATTTACACCATACGAATTATGGTGTGGGCGATCCATGGAACAGAGGGGAGGGATCTCTGTCATCTATCAGTCACTAGCCCTTCAATCCCAAAAGACTCCTTACATGCTAGCCTGGGAGAGTGATCTTTCCCTCAACTGGGAAGTTGATAAATGGAGAAACTCCTTTAACAGAGCCTTTAAGGGCATTAAGAATATCTCCCTTATTGAATCAAGTATCAAGGTCATTACCAGATGGTATCTCACCCCAGCCAAATTATCCAAAATGTTCCCAACGGCGGACCCCAAGTGCTTCCGAGGGTGTCAGCTCTTGGGTTCAATGGCCCACGTATGGTGGGAATGCCCCAGACTGAGGCCCTTCTGGGGCAAGCTTTTCTCCCTGATTCGAAAAATAACGAAGATCCAAATCCCGAAAACCCCAGCCATAGCTCTTCTCAATGACAACTTACCCAAGACTCCAAAACGGTCACGTAAATTAATACACTTCATCCTCCTAGGTGCCAAACTCACCATTGCCAAAGCATGGAGACAACCCAAGGTTTCCTTTAAGGCAGCTATTCGTAAAGTTTCCTGGATTATGTCCCAAGAGAAACTCTTGAGCGTTCTATACGACACCAAAGCGCAATTCGAAGCTATCTGGGAACCATGGGCGCAGTTTTATTGGTATTTCCCTCATACCCGGCGTCCAACCTTAAAATTACGAGCATTTTAAATAGGGGGCGGGGGGCCCCTCCCGATGATAGGCTAGCTTCTCTCTCTCTTTCCTCTCTTTCCCCTCCTCTTCTCTCCTTCACTGTCACTACTCTTCGGCTCACCACTTTAGGGGGACTAGGAAAAGTCCTCCCGACTTGGGTGTAAAACATACCCCGAAAGGAGCTTTTATTTTTTCTAGAAAGTTAGCAAACCAGGCTACAGCTACTTCAAAGTGTTTTCTTTGACCCCGAGGCTCCATGGTAAACATAAGTTGAGGGTGGCTTGCGGAGATCCTCCCGTGCACAGCTTGATCCCTTTTGGGGTGCCGGCAGGATCTCTTCGGGCCTCCCTATGCAACTGTACTTAAACTTGGCGGTCTACACATTATTTGATGAGATGCAGCAGCTCCGTAAGTCCTGTATATTGATTTGGTTATTCGATAGACTTTTACACCTGGTGTTGTCAGTATATACGTCCCCCTCAGGGGTATGACATGTAATAGTCTGATGTTATTCGCATTATTCTGTATTGCTTTTGTTTTTTATTTTGTAAAATGAATAAAAGATTTTGAAAGAAAAAAACAGAAGGTAATGATTTACAAATCTCATAAACCCATATTGTATTCACAATAGAAAAATGAAACCATATATTAAAAAGTTTAAACTGAGAAAATTGACCATTTTAGGGGGGGGGGGGGGGGGAGGAAGGTAATTTTGAAATTGATGGCAGCAACATGTCTCAAAAAGGTTGGGACAGGGCAACAAAAAGCTGGCAAAGTACAACCCCAGTTTAAAAAAAAAAAAAAAAAAAAATTTTGGAAAGAGCCATGTTTACCACTCAAAATCTGGGAACTGAGAAGACCAGTTGCTGGAGTTTTGGGGCAAAAATGTTGCCCAATTCTGGCCTGAGCATATGCTGCTCTAAAACCTGGATATATCTTTCAACATTGATGGTGCCTTTCCAGATGTGCAAGCTACCAATTCCATACATGCTCCCCCATACCATCAGAGATGCAGGCCTTTGAACGGAGCACTGATAACAATTCGTAAAGTCTCTCTCCTCTTTAGTCCAGAGGACACGGTGACCAAAAATAATTTTATTCGTCTGACTACAGAACAGTTTCCCACTTTGCAACAGATCATTTTAAATGACCTTTGGCTTAGAGACGATGGATCATGTTTAGATATGGCTTCCTCTTTGCACGATAGATCTTTACCTTGCATTTTTTGGATGGCATGGTGAACAGTGTTTACAGAAAGCAATTTCTGGAAATATTACTGAGTCCATGCAGTGATGTCCATCACATAATCATGCCTGTTTTTAGTGTCATCTGAGGGCATGAAGATCACGGACATCCAAAATTGCATTACAGCCTTGTCGCTTGCACACAGATTTCTCCAGATTCTCAGAATCTTTTGATATTATGTACTATAGATGAGAATATATTTAAAGTCTTTGTAATTTTATGTTGAGGAACATTATTCTGAAATTGTCCAACAGTTTTTAGATGCAGCTTTTCAGATTGGTGAGTGTCTGCCCATCTTTACTTTCGAGACACTGACTCTAAGATCCTCTTATATCCAATCATGTTACTGACATGTTGCAAATATCCCTAACTAGTTGCAAAATGTTCTTCCAGCTCTTCCTTGTTAGTACCACTTTAACAGCTTTTTCCTGCCATATCCTATCTTTTTTGAGACATGTTGCTGCCATCAATTTCAAAATTACCTTATATTTTTTTCTTAAAATGGTCCATTTTCTCAGTTGAAGCTTTTGATGCGTTTTTGATTGTGAATAAAATATGGGTTTATGAGCTTTGCAAATCATTACATTCTGTCTTTATGTAGATTTGACACAGCGTTTTTTGGAATTGGGGTTGCATCTGTTATATATGACATACTTATTGAGTGCCGCCTTCAATAAATAAAATCAAGACATCTTACCAGCAAACAGTGCCTGCTAGTGTCTCCTATTGTACATAGAAGAATAGGAGGAGGAGAAAAAGTGAAACAGTGATGCAGACAATGCCCACAGGGCATTTGCAACTAAGAGGCATTTAAACAGGATCACTGATGCAATGTCAGGCTCCTACAGAATTTAGTATATTGCACCTTCCATACAGGAAGTTACTGGAGTGCAGGAAGATCAATGAACTACAATGCAATGTAAAATGTTACCAAAAGTGAACTTCTAATGAAAAGCTAAAGTGTTATTAGCATGTTGATGGGGAGGGGGAGAAACCAGGGAAGGAAAAAAAAACAATCAGTTTAAGACTTCAGCTCTAAAACCAAACCTTGGAAACAAACCACAATTAAATACGAACAGGGGTTATACCCCCCCACCCCACCCCAAAAAAGGTTTTGGCTGGTTTGGCTTAGTTGTGCTGACTGGTACAGTTTTCTTATCAATATGAAGCTGTTCAAGCAGCAGAGTGATGTGGCTACTCACCAGGTGTGAATGAGCACATGCTGTTTGAGGTCCTGCCTCCTCATGAACATCTTCTCACAGAAGTCACACTTCAGGTTCTTCTCGCCCGTGTGGGTCACCATGTGTGAGGCCAAGTGAGCTTTCTGTGTGAACAATTTGTCACAAAGACTGCAGCGATGATTCTTCTGCCCTATGGGAAGAGTCAGGCAGCTGGCATTAAAACAGGTCCAATAGTTCTATTTTTAGCGATGGAAAAATTAGATGACATGTTCCAGGACAAAAAGAAAAAAAATTTAAAACGGAATGGAAATGAATGCAGGCCGCCAATGCAGATTTCTAAAATGCTGGCTGTCACCATGAATCAACAGTGTCAGTGCACCTCTGAGGCAGATCAGTAACATGCAGATTAGGAGCGAGTTATCAACTCTGTAGACACTGAGGCTAAAAGCACCAAGCAACTATCAGACTGATCAGCAATCACTGCATTTGTATTTCCCAGTGGTTTTTACTTTTTTTTTTTTTTTAAACCTGTATTACATCCTTTGAAGTGTATGTAAAGCCAATAAATTTTAGTTCTGGGTAGAGTTTCTCATTGGGGAGAGTTACTTTCAATTCCTGCCCGAGAGTACCCTTCTTGGTCATTGCAGAAACAGTGTCCCTCTCGTTTCCTCTCGTTTGTTTTGTAGACAACTGTAAAACTTTGAAATCCTCTTCACTTTCTCTTCCAGTGGTCAACAGGACCAATAGAGCTCGAATCTTCCTAGCAGGGACATGGACAGCAATGAAAGCATGACAGAGGCTCTAACACTCCCTCAGTCTATCCAAAACTAAAAAAAACAAAAAAGGCTATTCATATTTTTTGATAACCATTTAAAGGGATACTAAAGTTTTGTTTTTGTTTTAGGGTTGAAAAATGTGTTTGTCATTATCAATAAGAACAACGTTAAAATTACATCTGAGTGACAACCAATAGACAAAAGATAGTGAGTCAGCTCGATGGCCCATAGGTCAACTCCTATGTGCAAACGATACATTACAAGGGATGTCAACTGTCGTCTACTGTGAGGGACCTTCAAGACCAAAGGTCACTGCTGGAAGGAAAAAAGAAATCAAATAAGAAGAAACAGGAAAGAAGGAAACAAACCCAAGTAAGGGCACGGACAGAGTGTGAGGAAACAAAGATAGAAAGAGGAGTCCTAGGAGAGAGAAAGAACTGCTGGAAAAACATTTGTGAAAAGAGGTCGATAAAGGATAGAGGATAAGACACCTTGGGGTCGATTTACTAAAGGCAAATCCACTGTGCAGTTAAAAGTGCATTTAGAAGTGCTATTGCTGTAGATCTGAGGGGAAGATCTGAAATGAGGGGACTCTGCTGATTTTATCATCCAATTATGTGCAAGCTAAAATGCTGTTTTTTATTGCATGTCCCCCTCAGATCTATACAGCGACTGCACTTCCAAGTAAATAACCCCCCTTGTTTTTGATTTAGTTAAAAATAACAAACATGTTATACTTACCTGCTCTGTGTAGTGGTTTTGCACAGAGCAGCCCAGATCCTCCTTCTCTGGTCCCTCTTCAGTGCTTCTGGCCCCTCCCTCCTGTTGAGTGCCCCCACAGCAAGCAGCTTGCTATAGGGGCGCTCGGACTGAGACGAAGCTCCATGTGTCCATTCAGAAACAAAGCCGCAGCCCGGCCCCACTCCCTTTCCTCATTGGCTGACTTACTGATTGACAGCAGCGAGAGCCAATGGTGCCGCGCTGCTGTCTCAGCCAAGGAGGAGGGGAGTCCCGGGTAGCCGACACTCCTGCAACATTGCTGGATCTAGTTAGGGGGGCTGCTGCACACAGAAGCATAGAATGCGTGAAGATAAAAAAACTTCTGACTTTACAACCACTATAAATATTTTTCAATGAATAAACATTTAAGAATCTTAAATCACAAAAGATTCCTAAAGTACTGACACATGTCCACCCAGCATAGGAAAGGGAGTAGGTGGGGCTTACCTGTGTGTATACGGAGATGAGTGCGCAGGTTGCTTGGGTCACTGAAGGCTTTGCTGCAAAACTCACATTTGTGGGGTTTCAGGCCCATGTGTCCCATGTAGTGTACATTGAGCTTGGAGGATGAGGAAAAGGAACGCGGGCACACCGAGCACTTCCACTTGCGCTCTTTGCTAGGGGTCAGGGCTTGGCTGGTGTCCTCACTGCTCAGGGTCTCGCTGGTGAGGTGACTGTTCACATGACTGTTCAGGTGAGCCTTGAATTCTGCGTACGAGAAGCACTCCTTCCCACAGTGACACAGCAGCACCTCTGGCTGCTCAGGCAAACCTGTCAAAAAAAGACAAAGCACAATTTTTTTAAATGGAATCCTATACAGTGCAATGCCACCTGAAACATTATTCCAGTTTGACAGAGCAGTCTTACCCCAACCCCCAAAAACAAGCAGCAGAGGGACCTCTCATATTTATTCTAACATGGTTCCCACATCTATCACTGTGGAGTATAAACTAGAGGAAGCAAGAAACATAAATTTTATATGAAAGCTGTAATAATGGGGAAAACTTCCTGCTTATAGCTTAGACAGTAGTAGGGACCCAACAAGATTTAATTCTGCCCCCACTCCACCTAAAAAAGATTTATAGCTTCTTCCATCTGGCTCTGTCCAAATGTTGGAGCAAATCTCTGGGTAAGCTCTGATAGAGCTTAACGTGGTTATAAATGCTTAAGCTTTTTTACCTTAAAGCATTCTCTGCATTAAGGTAAAAAACCTTCTGTTATTAGGATCCCCCTTCCAGCCACCTCTTGTACTTACCAGAGCATAATCCCGACTCAACCGTGCCTGAGAACAGCAGCTCTTTCCACTCTCTCTCCTAACAGGACAGATAAGCAGTGGGAGCCATCAGCTCCTGCTGCTGTCAAGCAAACCCAGTGATTTGGGATCAAAGGGTTGGGCCGAGCCACATTGTCTGTGTCAATAGGTTCAGGCAGTGCAGCTCAGGATCAAACCTGCACAAGTGGCATCATGATGTCATTTCTGGTCTAGAGCCGGAAACAATTTTAAAAAAAGAACAAAAAAAGTTTATTTTTTGATCTTCTGCTTTTAAACGTAGAGGAGAAAGTCGGGGTCTTATAGACCCATGATTTCTCCACAAAGCGGACCTGTCACCCCTTATTTCTATTACAAGGGATTGTTTGCATTCCTTGTAGTAGGAATAAAAGTGATCCAAAAATGAATAAATAGAATAAAATTGAAGGGACAGTTAAAAAAATAAATAAAAGTGCTCCCATTTCTCCGTGCTTGTGCGCAGAAGCGAACCCATACATAAGTCACGCATGCAATTGTAAACAGTGTTCACACCACACATGTGAGGTATCGCAGCGAAGGTTAGAGCGAGAGCAATAATTCTAGCACTAGACCTCCTCTAACTCTGAACAAATAATCTGTAAAAAAAAAAAAAAAAAAAATTTACCCCTATTCATGACCAGGCCATTTTTTTAACTGACAACTGCGCAGTCGTGCAATGCTGTACCCAAATAAAAGTTATGCCTTTTTTCCCCCCACAAATAGAGCTTTCTTTTGGTGGTATTTTTATATTTCGTGCTATAAACATGATATATATATTATATATATATATTATAGATAGAGATAGAGATAGAGATGATAGAGATAGAGATAGAGATCTATATATAGATATATATCTAGATCTAGATATATATCTAGATCTAGATATATATCTAGATCTAGATATATATCTATATCTAGATCTAGATATATATCTATATCTATATCTAGATAGATATATATATATCTAGATATCTATCTATCTATCTATCTATCTATCTATCTATCTATCTATCTATCTATCTATCTATCTATCTATCTATCAAATTTTCTCTCTAATATATCTATCTATATCTATATAGAGAGAGGACAGATAGGATATCTCCATCTCTTTTTTATATCATTTTTTTTTCTTTCTGCTATAAAAACATCCAATACATTTTTGTTTTTAAAAAAAATAATTTCTTTATCAATTAAGGCAAATATGTATTCTGCTACATATTTTTAGTAGAAAAAAGAAAAAAAATCACGATCAGCTTACATAAAAGTTATAACATCTAAACTGGGAATTTAAAAATGTTTTTTTATTTTGTTTGTTGCTTTTTTTACTAGTAATGGCGACGATCAGCGACTTATAGCTGGACTGTGATATTGCGGCGGACAAATCGGTCACTGACACTTTTTGGGGACCAGTGACACTAATAGTGATCAGTGCTATAAAAATATGCACTGTACAAATGACACTGGCCGGGAAGGGGTTAACAGCAGGGGCAACCAAAGGGTTAAATGTGTTCCAAGCCAGTGCGTCTGTACTATGTGCGTTTACTAAACCAAAAGGCATAGATCCATGTCCCTGCTTTGTAGGAACACAGGATTAATGCCTTCCCTACTGACAGACCGGCGATCTGCCTTGTTTGCATAGGCAGATTGTCGTTCTGCTTGTGTACTGAGCAGCTGGCGGGTGCCGGCAGATATCGAGTCCACAGTACTCGCCGCTGGGCTACCGCTGCGTGTGATCACAGAGGGAGCGAGCGAGCTAGTAGCGGCAAGCATGAATGGACCTAGACCCGGAAGTGTCAGCTCATGTACTAAGTACGTGATCCGACGCAGCCATGCCACTTTGCCGCCGTATATCTAAGTTATACGGTCGGCAAGTCAGTAAAGTAACGTCTATAGAGATGAAGTATCGTAGTTTGTCGCCATTCCACAAGTATGTGCAGTTTTAAAGTGTGACATGTTAGGCATCTATTTATTTGGCTTAACATCTTTTATATGCTACCAAAAAATTGAGTTATATATTGTGTTTTTTTGCATTGAAATTTATTAAAAAGTGTATTTATTCACAAAAAAAATTGCTTTCAAAAACCACTGTGCAAACACCGTGCGACATAAAAAAACTGCAACAATCGCCATTTTATTCTCTAGGGTCTCTTCTAACAAAAAATATATAATGTTTGGGGGTTCCTGGTAATTTTCTAGCAAAAAATAGTGATCTTTACTTGTAAGACTCGGTCCTTAAGTGGTTGAAACAGGGTTAATGACCTTCTGTCCTCCAGTTCACAAGTGTTCAGGCCTGACAATCGGCTGCGGAGGCCTATGCAATACAACCTTGGGGGGGGGGGGGGGGTGTCTCCACCTGACCTGATAGTACTGGGTGTTTCTGAAAATACTCCCTGAACCAGAAAAGGGTCTTACTGACTACTACTGAGTGGTTGATCAGTCTTGGCATTCAAAAGGTGAATTCTACTTCACTTTGTGATTCAATGCTATACATTCCCCCTACCCAGTTGTTGAGCGTAGTCCCGGCTGTAATAGAAGAGCAGTTCCTCCTGGGCGGGGATATCCTGGGAGGTGCAAAAATAGATTTTCCCGTTGTGAGGGTACGCCACCAGATTCTGCTCCTCCGGGTTCCTGGTGAAACAAACAGAACCCAAAGTTGAGGGCTTCTGCAAAAAGATTCCATGGCCTTCAACAGATTTTTCTATATCCCTCCATACCTTGCCTTCCGGACAAACATCATCCAGTTACATTCATTCTCGTCTGTCGTTATGATGCAGAACTCCATCACATTGTTGTTGTACATCTGAGAACAGAAGAGTGTTTTAGAACCCCGATTAAACAAATCAGTTTAAAAAAAAAAAAAACTAACTTTGAAACATTGAATCTTTTTGGATAGAACAGAAGGTGTCCCTTACAGCAATTTCCCCTCACTTCCTATCAGGACAGGCAATATTGTGAAATCTCTCCAATGGCAAATAGAGAAAACACCATTTTAGTAGAGTGGAGAAGGGTTAAAACTTCTGGTAATGTTTTTTTTCATTGCTGTGTGTGCAATTATGTCCCAGTGATAAACAGCTTCTCCCCTTTCTATCATTTTTTTTGCCTCATCAGATACAGGAAGCAAAGTAAAACTTCTTAATAGGGCAACAGAAAGTAAAAACCTGCAAAAAATTCTTAACTTCTTACAAGTTTTTTCAAAGCTAAACAATTAGTTTGCTGAACTAGGAATTGAATTTGATTAAGAAGCATATTAAGCTGTCTCCATTTTAAAGGCTAAGTTCACCTTTAGCAACATATTTGCTACACTCGTATATAGGAGGTAACATGTTGCTATGAACTCCCGGTTCCTCTTCCCCACAGCCGGTGTCGCATTTAAATTTCTGTGCATGACTCTGCCCACACAGCCACATCATTCATAGCGATCCGTGAATTAATCAACTACAAGTCCCTTCTTCCACTGCGGCAGACTGACTTGTATTTCTCAATGGACTACGAGAGTGCCGATCAGCGTCCTCAAAATCTACTGACACTTCCTGCAGCCCTGCAACTGACAGCCTGTGCAGAGATACAGGCATAGGGCTCTATAAGGTATCGCTAGGAGCCTGGCATTGCACCCGCAATCAACTGCTCTGCAGGCTCCTGAGAAAGAAAAACACTTTAACCTGCAAAAACATGTACATATTTTTATCTAACTACTTCCCACCTGGGTCATTGTAAAATTACATTCGGGCGGGAACCCTATTGTTCTGGGAGGGCGTCATATGATGTCCTCCTGAGAACGGGCCACTCTCCGGCGTGATCTGTCACCTGCTGTGTCCACCAGACACAGCGGATCGGATGACTGATCCGGCCCGCTGCCGGTAACACATGATCGATTTGACCAATTACAGCAGATCACATAACAGTTGTAAACAATGAATGGCTTCCTTTCACGCCATTTATTATATAAAATTGTGTTGCTAGCTGTGATTGGTCACAGTGATCACATGGTACAGACAGGGCCAATCACAGCCCATTTGTACCATGTATGTGATTGGCTGTGGCCAATCACAACAATACACAGTGTCTACACACTGTTAATCAGTAAAAATAGCAGTGAATTTCACTGCTATAAGCAATCATATGTTAAAAAATAAAAATTTAAAAAAATCCTGATCAACTCCCCAGAGTGGTACAGTGTTACTATGGTAACATTATTGCTCTGGTCACAGTATGTAAAAAATGATTATACATACTGTTACCAGTCAGTGTCCCTGGTCACCGCCACACTAGTTATGATGATGATAAAAAATATATAAAAATATATATATATATATACCTTGGACTGTCTACTTTCCAAAAAGGTAATTTGGGGGATATTTGTACTGTCCTGGCGTTTTCGAACCACAAGAAATGAGATAGGCTGTCAGTACATCAGGACTGATCGATTTTCAGATATACAGAGCCTTGAAAAAGTATTCACACCCTTTCAAAATTTTCCACATTTCATCACGTTACAGCCAAAAACGTAAAATGTATTTTATTGGGAATGTGCCCCCACACATTGTAAAACAATGGGAAACATTGGTTATCTAACTTTGTTGTAGCTGCGATCATCAGCTCTTGTGATGGGGATGAGTTTGGGTGCAGTTCTGCTAGGGGGGCGGTCCCTGTTTCCAGAAGGAGGAGGACTGTGATTGGCCACTGCCAATAAGTCCTGTTAGCCCCGCCCACCATCTGGAGGAAGATGACTCGCTTGGTTGCCACTACCAATCTCAGAAAGAAGGGATTTCACTCTATCAGGTGACAGTTGTTTGTGGAATTACTGTTGAGCTTCTGGGAACTTTATTGAACAAACACACACACACACACACACACACACACACATATATATATATACACACACATATACAAACTTACTACTGACCCCTCAGCTCTACATTACTTACTCCCAACCTCTGCGTCACACCTGACCCCTGAACTTTGCGTCACTACTGAACCCCTGCACTCTGTGTCCCTTTAAGGGAAAGCCAGTATTCAGCACAATGAATAACACCCAATTTTTCTGTGGTGCTCGGCACTGCACTTTTTCTCAGCTGCAGGGACCCGATCTTGCATACAGGCCCACTGCTTTCAGAAAATGCCCCTGACCTGAGCTCATCATTGCACATCCATTCCAGATGCTTGTTTGTGATATCACATATAAGCACGTGGGCTGGATGAGAAAAGTGGATCAGCTGGGATGAGTGTGCCAGGACAGGTATATGTGTCTCATCCCTGCTTCCTTGCACCACTCTGCATATCGCGCATATCATAGATGAGAAGAGGGTACAGCAGTGGGGCAGATGTGCAATGGGTACAGTGGTGGAAGAGATGAGAAGGGGGTTACACTGGCGGGGCAGTTGTGCAGGGGGTACACAGTGGTGGGGCAGTTGTGCAGGGGGCACACAGTGGCGTGGCAGTTGTGCAGGGGGTTACAGCGGCGTGGCAGTTGTGCAGGGGGTTACAGCGGCGTGGCAGTTGTGCAGGGGGTTACAGCGGCGTGGCAGTTGTGCAGGGGGTTACAGCGGCGTGGCAGTTGTGCAGGGGGTTACAGCGGCGTGGCAGTTGTGCAGGGGGTTACAGCGGCGTGGCAGTTGTGCAGGGGGTTACAGCGGCGTGGCAGTTGTGCAGGGGGTTACAGCGGCGTGGCAGTTGTGCAGGGGGTTACAGCGGCGTGGCAGTTGTGCAGGGGGTTACAGCGGCGTGGCAGTTGTGCAGGGGGTTACAGCGGCGTGGCAGTTGTGCAGGGGGTTACAGCGGCGTGGCAGTTGTGCAGGGGGTTACAGCGGCGTGGCAGTTGTGCAGGGGGTTACAGCGGCGTGGCAGTTGTGCAGGGGGTTACAGCGGCGTGGCAGTTGTGCAGGGGGTTACAGCGGCGTGGCAGTTGTGCAGGGGGTTACAGCGGCGTGGCAGTTGTGCAGGGGGTTACAGCGGCGTGGCAGTTGTGCAGGGGGTTACAGCGGCGTGGCAGTTGTGCAGGGGGTTACAGCGGCGTGGCAGTTGTGCAGGGGGTTACAGCGGCGTGGCAGTTGTGCAGGGGGTTACAGCGGCGTGGCAGTTGTGCAGGGGGTTACAGCGGTGGGGCAGTTGTGCAGGGGGTTACAGCGGCGGGGCAGAAGAGCAGGGGGTTACAGCGGCGGGGCAGAAGAGCAGGGGGTTACAGCGGCGGGGCAGAAGAGAAGGGGGTACAGTGGTGGGAGAGATGAGAAGGGGGTTCAGCGGTGAGACAGAAAAGCACAGTACAGCGATAGGGCAGATGAGAAGGGGGGGTTACAGTGGTGGGACAGATGAGCGGGGGTGGGGTTCAGTGCTATGCCAGATTAGAAGGGGGTTACAGTGGCAGGGCAGAGGAGCAGGTGGGTACAGTGGCAGGGCAGAGGAGAAAGGAGGTACATTGGTGGGACAGATGTGCAGGAGGTACAGTGGTGGGGCACATGAGAAAGGGGGTAACAGTGGTGGGAGCGATGAGAAGGGGGTTCAATAGTGGGACAGAAGAACGAGGTACAACGGTGGGGTAGATGTTCAGGGGGGGTACAGTTGTTTGGCAGAGGTGCAGGATGTACAGTGGTGGGTGAGATGAGAAGGGGGTTCAACGGTGAGACAGAAGAGCACAGTACAGTACAGCGATAGGGGGGGGGGGGTCAGTATTCACCACTTGCCCTCCGGAAGATTTACCCCCTTCATGGCTAGGCCATTTTTTGGGATACGGCACTGTGTTACTTTAACAATTGCGTGGTCGTGCGATGCTGTGCCCAAATACAATTTATGTCCTTTTTTCCCTCAAAAGTAAAAAGAAAATTTCTTAATAAACACATTTCTTAATAAAATTTAGGTCAATGTGTATTCTACTACTACTATTACTACAAAAAAAAAGCATATATTGATTGGTTTGGGCAAAAATTACAGTGTCTACAAACTATGGGATATTTTTATTTACTAGTAATAGCAGCGATGAGCGACTTATAGCAGGACTGCGATACTGCAGCGGACAGTCAGACACTGATGCTTTTCGGGGACCAGTGACACTAATACAGTGATCAGTGCTAAAAAAAATATGCACCGTCACTCTACTGACACTGGCTGGGAAGAGGTTAACATCAGGGGCGATCAAAGGGTTAACTGTGTGCCTAGCCTGTGTTTGTGTACTATGGGAGTTGCTTTCACTAGGGGGAGACATGGATCCTTGTCCCTGCTTTGCAGGAACGCAATATCCATGCCTCCTGTACTGACAGAACAGTGATCTGCTTCTCCCTCAGTACCAAACGATCGTCGGGTGCTGGCGGACATCAAGTCTGCTGATCAGCTCCCACTGCGTATAACTGAAGCGGGCCACCGGCGGTGCGCATTCACACCCCAGACCCGGAAGTGCAGGATCACATACTAAGTACATGCAGCAGTGCTACTTTGCCGCTGTATATGCAAGTTATACGGTTGGCAAGTGGTTAAAACGGTTGTAAACCACGGCTGGTTAAAAAACACACACACACACACACACACACACACACACACACACACACACACACACACACACACACCCCCACCACTGTAAGGCAATTGCATACTAGCAAATTATGAAATACTTACCTTAGAATGAAGCCCTCCCGCGACGTGCTGTCACCGCTAACATCTTCCCCCAGTCTTTCTTCTGAGTTTGCACGCTCCGGCTGTGTGCTTGGCTGGAGCTGCGATAACCTCGCTCCCGCGCATGCGTGCAGGAGCCTTCGGTTCTGCCACAAAGCTCAGAAGTTCCGGCAAGATATGCCGGACCTTCAGAGCGCAGGCGCTGGTGATGTCACAGTCTGCATCCAGGGTGAATATCTCCTAAATGGTGCACGTTTAGGATATATTCATTTAACCTTTTAATTTTACCTGTATAAATAAAAAAAAATTTAAAAAACCATAAAATTCACAAAAGCGGGCTTTACTACCACTTTAATAGCCATCCCAAGTTTAGAAATTGAGTTAAAACATACATGAGCCTCAGTAAGCACTTTTATGACAATCCCATCCCTCCCCGAGCTTTCCTTTCTGGGCAAAAGATCACCCTTCAGGGCCATAACATAGGGATTGTTTTTTGTGGTTCAGCAGGGAGAACTGGGCAGGGCTGACAACAGTGCTTGAGATTTCAGTGCAGCAGAGGCAGTGTTGTCAGTTGCCAGGAGCTCACCGCCTTTCTGGCAGATTAATAGGTATGTTTTTGAATTTGGAGTGTATTAAAAAGAGAAAAAAAAAAAAAAAACCACATGGAAAAAAAAAAACATGAAAGTACTGCAGATATGTACTGAGCATGGTTTTTAATTTATTTAACCAAAAAATATACTTTCATTTAAAGACAAAATCACAGGCAACTCATGTTAAGCATGCAGAGCTTATTTCAGATACCTTCCAGATGTGATTGGCAGATTTGTCAGTCCAGCCTGCAACCTCCAAAGACTGGCTCTCTTGTCCTATTAAGGGGCCAAAGCAGGTTCTGACTGGAATATTTTCCTGGGTCCAAACTCCTAAAAGTAAAAGTAAAAGGGTAACCAGACTCTATAGCTGAGGTTTAAATTATCTTCACTTTCTTCCATGAGTATGAAGCAGAATCAAAAGCATGCTTTAAAAGAGAGATTGCCACTTTGCCCATTCTCAGCCTTACCTATTTCTGCCCCCGTCACCGACTGCCTCAGAACCAGTTGCTTGGGAAGGGACAGACGAGCCCGGCTCTCAATGGGGCTGTCGGGGATAAAGGTGACTGGTCCATGATCTGGGCAGTCTGAGGGATATGCCCGGTTACACAGTGTACACCCTGCAAGAAGGAAGAATATTTTGCTTATGGTCACATCTGGCAAAAGGTTGGATACATAAAGAGCTTAAAGTGACCCTGTCACTCTATTTTCATGATCCAATTGGCGCCAGTGAGGGAAAAAATCCCTTCCTGAACCCCCATGATGCAATTGGAAATTTCCTGGATCAACTACCCCTGCCGTTACTACCTCTAAATATTAAAATCCAGTTTAATTTTGTACATTTAGAAAACCATCCAGCTCTTTTTTAAAACAATCTACTGAGCTGGCCAGAACCAGCTCCTGAGGGAGTCTATTCCACCTCTTCACAGCTCTTGCTGTGAAAAAGCCTTTCCATATGTGAAGGTTAGATCTATTTTCCACCAGATGTAAAGAGTGCCCCTCCAGTGGTATCATAAAACATAAACCATACAAAACAGAGCTCAACTGTCTGATGATCCTTGGGTGTAAGCCATCTGGTCCTCAGGCTTTATTCACCATTATTTAGTCTAAATGTTTCTGGACCATCTCAATTTCAAGCCATTGTGGATCATCTGGTGCCAAGTCAATACTATCCCCATTAGGGTTTGAGCCTCCCCATTCTCTTTTGTATACACAGAGCTGAAAAAGTTATTTCATAAAATTAACATTCTCTATGTCCTCTGTAACAAACCAAAAATTATTTAGTAAAGGGCCTACATGCTTAGTCCTGACCTTTCTGTTAATATATTTTAAGAATATTTGGGGGTTCTTCCTACTCTCTTTTGCAACCTGTCGCTAGTTTTCAACTTTTGCAGCCTTGATTTCCTTTTTACATATTCGGTTATATTCTTTAAAATTTTTAAATGATTATAGTGTTCATTCCTTCATATACTTTTTAAAAGCATTTTTCTTATTTATAGCTTTGGCCGCAAGCTACGTAGATTGTATTTTTAGCCTTTTAACCACTTCAATACCAGGCGCTTACACCCCCTTCCTGCCCAAGCCATTTTTCAGCCTTCAGCACTGTCGCATTTTGAATGATAATTGCGCGGTCATGTACCCAAACAATTTATTTATCATTTTGTTTTGTGGCCATGGATGGCATACCTGGTCATCCATCCATTGTGTGCCATCCCTGGTGGGCCAGTGTGGGCATACGCGGGGGGGGGGGTTGGGGTGCGCTGATAATCAGCGCAGACACCCACCCCCCCGTCAGGAGAGCCGCCGATTGGCTCTCCTCTATTCGCTTCTGTTAGACACGAGTGAGGAAAAGCCGATACGTGGCTTTTCCTGATTACACTGTGATCAGCCTTGATTACCACGTGATCAGCTGTGTCCAAAGAGCCTCCGTCAGAGGCTCTTTACCGAGATCTGCGTAGCGGTGTGTCAGGATAACTGAACCACCGCCCGGCCGTCATTTTGCTATAGACTGGGCGGGAAGTATTTAAACATATTGCCCATGGGAGCATATTTTATAATAGATTTGAAGAATTCCCATTTCTGTTTATCGATGCAAATATTCCCTCCCAGTCTAAAACTTGGAGAGCAGCTCTCATCCTTGGAAAATTTGCGCTCTTAAAAAGTTAAGTGTTTTTATCTTTCCAGGATGTGTTTGTTGTTTGCAGCTAACATTAAATGAAACCACGTTATGGTCCTGCTACCCAGATGTTCCCTTATATGAACATTAGTAAAAATCTCCACATTGTTTGAGATTTACAGGTCTAGCAGAGCATTTCTAGTTGGGTCCTCTATGAAATATTGTCTTGTAATAGGTTTATAGATTTCCACTCTTTACTGTTCCGGCAGTGCCATTACTCCAGTCAGTCAATCTCCTGGTAGTTAAAACAACCCATTATTATCAGTTCCAGCCCTTGCAGGCCTTTCCATCTGTGCAAGGAGCCGAGTCTCCACCTCCTCATTAACACTGGGTGGTCTATAACAAACTCCAATAATTAACTTTGATGAACATCATAGCCCTCTACTCTTCTGGAAATGTTAAAGCACTCTATGCTGGCCCAACTACTCCACCCCTCCTTTTCACTTTCTACATAATCTTTTTACGCAACTGCCACAAGAGAAGTAAAGTGAAATAATATAAAGTGACAGTCTTCTGTGTCATCCAAGATGGCGGCACCCAGCAGCAGTCTCAGGGCTTTTGGATGTCTACACATGGGAGGTTTTACAGGTAACAAGATTATTGTTGATATGAATGGCCTGGGGACAGATTCTTTTTAAATGCCTGAGCTGACACAAGGACTTGCACTGAGAAAAGAAGGATATTCAAGCGTAATCAAATTGCTTCCATATGTAATGAACAAATACAGCTGTCCCTATAATTATATTATAATATATATATATATATATATATATATATATATATATACACACACACACACACACGCACACACACAACAGAAATTAAAAGCATTAACAAAAATAAGAACTTGCATTGCTAAGATTTGCAATGTGAAGTCCACAATTACATTTATAGCTAAACATTCTATCTGAAACCCACTCACAAATTGTAAAAAGAGTGGCCATGTTTTCCTTGTTGGAGTTTGAGTCAATCTGCAAGGAGGACGGGACGAAAGTCAAATTGCCAGCATCGACATGCCCGCCTGCCAGTGATACTTCCTGTGTGATGGAAGACACGGTGACTGGCTCTAAGCTCATGGCACCCCCGTGCAGTGAAACTGAGGTTAAAGAGGAGAGCTGATGCGAGGTAGACAGCGCCACGCTGACAGGGTTACTGTTCAAGGCCACAGTGTGGATAGCATCGCTGAGCGAGTTTTCCGTCATTCTGGACCGAGCCCCCATATGGTGCTCGCTCTCCATGACCACGGGAATCTCCAGTGATCTGCTGTGCAATGGCAGGACCCCAGCATGGCCCACAGCATCCGGAGGTAGGTTGGCCTCAACAGTAAGAGACTCATGGGAGCGAGACACACTGGAGATCTGCGAGTGCTCCCCAGTCACACCTTCTATGGTCAGTTCCTCTGTTATCCGATCAGTAGTGATGGGACTATTCACCCGGGACACGTTGTCCATACTGATCCCAGCATCCAGCGCCACCTCGTGCCCATCGCTGGGGTGTAAGCTCTGGCTGGAATGTCCACCCACTGTCCTGTCCAGAGACACCATTCCTGTCTCCAGCCCAACAGAACCACCGGACTGGTATGGGTCTAGAGATGGAGAGTTGTTGGATACTGCAAGACCTCCATTACCATCAACAGTTAAAGAGCTGGGGTGTATGTATTGAGGAGGAGGGCGGTCTGCTAAATAGGACAAGATTCCTGGAAAAAAGAAAAAAAAAAAAAAAAAAAAGGATGAAAAAAGGAACAGAACAGGATCTTAAACAGTGTAACATGAAAATCTCAGTAAAACAGCAAATTAGACATAAATTAAGGTAAAACAATAAAAAAAAAATATAAGGAAGAAGGGAGAACAAATATGATGCAGTCTGTCACTAGCATTTACACAACAGTTTATTTGGGCGTTTCCCCCATAGTTTTATTACCTGGTGACCCTGCTAGCAGATTCATTATTTTTCCTCTCCTTGAGGCTAGGTTCACACTGCTGCAGTGCGAATTTACCGCGATTTTACCGCGATTTTACCGTGATTTTACCGCGAATTTCAGGAGTTGGATATAGCTGCGATTGATAGTCTAGCCAATGGAATCATAATGTAAAAAAAAAAAAGGGTCTTAACTTCCTGTGTACTTCCTGGTTTTTGTGGAGAGTAGTGTGGTGGAATTCGCACATATGTGAACCATCAATGCGATTCAAGAACGATTTACATTGATGTCTATGGAGACTAAATTCGCAACGCAACGCAGTAAACTCGCACAGGACCTTTTTTTCACGCAGGTTATATTCGCAACGCGTCGATGTGAACGGCACTAATGTTAATCTATGTAATTTAAATGACTTGCGAATTTGAGCGATCGCAACGGCTCAAATTCGCAATAGAATTCGCAGCAGTGTGAACCTAGCCTAAAACAGACTAAGCTGCCCAGTAAAGTCCCATGCTCAACTGCTAAATGGTAAAGCAGCTAATCAGTCAACCTGCAGACAGCACTGACTGCAGCAAAGCGGATGACAACACAGCTGCTTGTAGTTCATAGGAGGGCGATAATGCTGAAAGCAGGGGTCACGCTTAAAAAAGGCCTCAGGGAGCAAAACTTAGCAGGATGAACAGGTTTTAATAAAACATTTACACGCACCAAAATAAAATAAAAAAGCCATTCAAAACCACATTTGCATGGCAAACAGGTGTTATTTACACTACTTTATATACTTTAGAATTTGAATAGCTAGTTGCCCCAAATAACAATACTTTGGCTATTGGTGGCTACTCCAGGGTTATACAGTGCCTTGAAAAAGTATTCATACTCCCTCATTTTTCCACATTTTGTCATGTTACAACCAAAAACGTAAATGTATTTTATTGGTATTTTATGTGATAGAACACAAAGAGGCACATAATTGTGAAGTGGAAGGAAAATGATAAAAGTTTTTCAAACTGTTTAAAAAAAAACCATGTGAAAAGTGTGGCGTGCATTTGTATTCAGCCCCCCTGAGTCAATACTTTGTTGAACCCCCTTTTGCTGCAATTACAGGGATGTCTCTACCAGCTTTCCACATCTAGAGAGTGACATTTTGGCCCATTCTTCTTTGGAAAATATCTCAAGCTCTATCAGATTGGATGGAGAGCGTCTGAACAGCAATTTTCAAGTCTTGCCACAGATTCTCAATTGGATTTAGGTCTGGACTTTGACTGGGTCATTCTAACACATGAATATGTATCCATTGTAGCTCTGGCTGTATGTTTAGGGTCGTTGTCCTGCAGACTCTACCTGGTTTTCTTCTAAGAGTGCCCTGTATTTGGCTCTATCCATCTTCCCATTAACTCTGACCAGCTTCCATGTCCCTGCTGAAGAAAAAGCATCCCAACAGGATGCTGCCGCCACCACCATGTTTCACAGTGGGGATGGTGTGTTAAGGGTGATATGCAGTGTTGGTTTTCTGCCACACATTGGGGGGTTATTTACTAAAGGCAAATCCACAGTGCACTTGAAAGTGCAGTCGCTGTAGATCTGATGGGGACATGCAAGGAAAATAGAAAAGAGCATTTTTGTTTGTACATGATTAGATGATAGAAATCAGCAGAGCTTCCCCTCATTTCAGATCTTCCCCTCAGTTCTATAGCGACTGCACTTCCAAGTGCACTTGTAGTGCAAAGTGGATTTGCCTGTAGTAAATCAACCTGATTGTTTTGCTTTTAGGCCAAAAAGATCAGATTTGGTCTCATCTGACCAGATCACCTTCTTCCACGTTTGCTGTGTCCCCCACATGGCTTCACGCAAACTGCAAACATGACTTCTTAGGGCTTTCAACGATTTTTCTTGGCACTCTTCCATAAAGGTCAGATTTGTGGAGTGCACGACTAATAGTTTTCCTGTGGACAAATTCTCCCACCTGAGCTGTGGATCTCTGCAGCTCCTCCAGAGTTACCATGGGCTTCTTTTCTGCTTCTCTCCTTGCCTGGCCTGTCAGTTTAGGTGGATGGCCACTTGGTAGATTTGCAGTTGTGCCATACTCTTTCCATTTTCGAATTATGGATTGAACAGTGCTCCATGAGATGTTCAAAGCTTGGGATATATATATTAATTTTTTTTTTATAACCCAACCCTGCTTTAAACTTTACCACAACTTCATCTCTGACCTGTCTGGTGTGTTCCTTGGCCTTCTTAATGCTGTTTGTTCTCTAAGAAACCTCTGAGGACTTCACAGAACAGCTGTTTTTATACTAAGATTAAATTATACACAGAAGGACTCTATTTAGTAATTAGGTGACTTCTGAAGATTGATCCAGCACATAAAATACATTTACGTTTTTGGTTGTAACATGACAAAATGTGGAAAATTTCAAGGGGTATGACTACTTTTTCAAGGCACTGTATATCCTATTCTCACAGCAGCCCAGAGCACTCTGCTCTCCTATCTCAGCGGTCTTCTTATCTCCAATGTAAACACAGAGCAGGAGCTCTGGAAGGGGGAACTTGAGCTGCTAAGCAACCACAGGAAGAGCAGAGCAGGGGCATTGAGCAGTTAGGTCACTGCTGGGAGGAGGGAGCATGTAGAGCCCAGTAAAAAGCCTTGCACAACTTCAGTGCTTCTGCTGGAAACTGAGGATGAATTGCTCCAGAGTGCTTGCAGCTTACTGAAATCTTGTTTTAACCACTTTCCAACCAGTCACGTACCTGGTATGTCACTAGGATTCAAGTGGTTATACCAGGATGATGCTTGTAGCTGCAGGCATCATGCCGGTACAGTTTTATTTTAGAGCCAACGGTCGACTTTCTTGTAAAAGCAATTGTAGTGGCTAACTAGCTCCTGGATTTCTTTTACAAGCAGCAGGAGAGGACATTCCCCACCTACCGCTGCTTTACCGTGATCTTCTGTCCCACTGGGAGACCCAGTCGACCAGCCACCACTTCTATAATATATATAACATTAAAGCAACAGTGTAAAAAAATTAAAATAAATTGAAGTGCTTCCGTCCCCTCATGCATAAAGGCAAGCACACGTATCAATCCCGCTGCATGCACACAGCGATCGTCCCACACACGTGAGGCATCAATGCGAACATCAGATCATGGACAGTAGATTTACACAGGAGGTCTGGTGCTACAATTAAAGTACACGGCATACGCAATTTTAAAGTATGAGAGGTTTGGTAGCTATTTACTCAATGTAACATCTTTTACAAAAAAAAAAAAAAAAAAATTGGGTTATGTAGTGGGTTTTTTTTTTGCATTAGAATTCTAAAAAGTCGTTTTTCAAAAAAACTGCGCAAATACTGTGCGACATAAAAAAAAAAAAAATTGCAAAACCAACCAATTTATTCTCTAGGGCCTCTGCTTTAAAAAATATATAATGTTTGCTAAGAAATTTGCTAGCAAAAAATACTGATTGTTACATGTAAACTAATTATTGTTTACATGTAAACCAGAAAAAGCCTGGTCTTCAAGTGGTAAAAACGAATTTCCTTCTTCTTAAAAGAGATGCACACACCAAAATGTCCACAACCTTTACTTTTTTTTTTTTTTTTTTCCCACTTCAGAAACCAATAAGTAGAGGGCTGAATCAGCTCGATGTTCATTAACTATCACCTTCTCAGGTTCACATCATAGTGGATTATGCATTACCTCAATTCCTTTTATGCCAACACTATAAACACTTTATAACGTAACTTTAGCAACAGATCCCCTATTACTCCAATCTCCTAGGCTCAGCTATAGCTATGCTAAGGCCCAATATCAAGTGAGGCTTTATCTTTTTCTGAGCCAGTTTGGAGGAAGAAGGAACGAAGAAAAGGAAGTAGAGATATAAAAAAAAGAAAAACAAGAGAAGGATATAAAATAGGAAACTTATGGGCTCCCCATGCCCATCGTCTACTGACCTACCCGGTGTTGCACGAGAAAGTTACCTGTTCCCAAATCCACCCCCCCCCCACCCTCCCCCGATGTTTAACCTGTGCCCATCTAGATTATTTGACTAAAAAAATATACATATCACGATCTCTTCACTGTATCACTCATTGTCCTCAAGGGTTCCAATTACCCATATATCTATGTTAAGCCCCTCTCTTGGTCTAATCCTACGCCTTGCCCACTAGGGGGACCCTGCTTTCTCTATCCATGGCTTCCACATGCTTTCAAATTCCTGAAGGTTACCTCTCTTTATGTACTCCACTCTTTCCCTACTCAGGGTTTCGTTAATAGTAGAGATCCAGTCTTTCACCGAGGGGGGGGTCTTTTGATTGCCATCTTAGTGTTATCAACTTCCTAGCCTGAAACAAGGCCCACGTAATGGCCAGCGTGGTGCACAGTCTCTCTCCCAACACTCTTCTATGCCCCAGAATACAGGCTATGGCCTCCTTTACCACTGTAGTCCCAAAGATGTTTCCCAAATTCCCGGTTACCTCCTCCCAGTATCTAAACAACTTGGGACACCTCCACAGCATATGGATGAGGTCTCCCGACCTCCGACATCTCGGACAGTTGTCATTAGGCCTTCTCCCAAATTTAAAAAGTCTTTTAGGTGTATAGTAGGCTCTATTTAGCAACAACAGATGTGAGAGCCGCTGTGAAGGGGACACAAAGACCTGAACACCCAACTCCAAGGTTCTCATCCATTGTTCCTGGGTCATTCCCCCTATATCCTCTTCCCATTTAGCCTTTAGCCCGTGGAGCATCCCCCCGCTGTTGTCTGATTTACTTAATTGATCATAAATTCTTGATATTATTCCTCTGGTAGGGTTTACCTGCATTATGCTCTGAAATAGAGGCAATTCTTCCCATCTCAGATTCTGAGCTTTAAATTGAGCTTTAAGAGCATGTTCTAGCTGGAAATATAGGAAGAGAGAACTCCGCGGTAACTTGAATTCCCCGGCTAGTTCAGGGAATTTCTTTAACTTGGTGCCGTTATAAAGTTGACTTAGCCTTCTGATGCCAAGATTCTCCCACTCCCTGAATGTGCCTATTTTAAGGACTTCCTGTAGGTTGCGATTGTTCCAAATAGGAGAGTAGACTGTTGGATCTTCATATCTCATCATTTTCTTGACTGTTTTCCAGAGTTTAGTTAGCAGTTTAATAGTTGGAAATTCGACATGGAACATATCCGCCTCTAGAGTTTCAATTATTGTGTTATGTGGGGCATTTAGCAATAGCAACTTGCCATTGGGAGTGCCTCCTTTCGGTATCCCACATCCCAGCAACTCCTGTAGCTGAGTTGCCAAGAAATAGCGCTCAGGATGTGGGAGGGCAAAGCCCCCCTCCCGAGTGGGAAGCTGGAGCACTCGAAGATGAATCCTGGCTTGCTTCCCCTTCCATATCAATTCTCTAAAGAGGCTATCAATTCTTTTAAACCACTTCTTGCCAATCCAGACTGGAGAGTTGTGCAGGACGTATAGCAATTGTGGCATCCATACCATTTTTATTAAGCTACATCTTCCTGCGGCTGACAGAGGCAGACGCCTCCAAATTCCTATTTTTTGTTAAGAGGGACGAGGTTTTTGCTGATATATAAGGTGGGGTCCTTCGTCAGAACAATTCCCAGGTATTTCAGGGCATCCACCATTACCATCTGGGGTATATCGCATGCTATTAACTCACTAATGGGATCTATCGGCAAGAACTCGACTTCTCCCAGTTTATCTCTAAACCAGAGAAACTGCCGAAGTCCTCCACTATCCTTATCGCACCCAGTAGTGAATTTCTCGAATCCCCCAGGAATAACAAAATGTCATCCGCGTATAGTGCGATTTTTTCTTCACCCGATTTTCTCAGGAAGCCAGTTATCGCACTGCTTTCCCTTATGGAGATGGCCAGGGGTTCCATCGCCAACGCAAACAGCAGAGGGGAGAGTGGACACCCCTGCCTCGTCCCCCTTTCCAACTCAAACCAGTCCGAAAATTCGTTATTCATTTTTAATCTTGCCTTAGGGCGGGTATATAGCATTCTGATCCACCCTATAAAGGACGGGCCAAATCCGAATTTCTCCAGCACGCGCCATATGTAGCCCCACTCCACGCTATCAAATGCCTTAGATACATCGAGGGTCATTAACGCTCTCGAGCCCACATTCTCCGTTGGAGACTGTAAGTTCAAAAACGCTCTTCTAATGTTCAGGCTCGTAGATCTATTGGCTATAAAACCCGCCTGGTCCTCATGAATCAATTTATGAATAACTCCGTTCAATCTTGCTGCCAGAACTTTGGCCAGAATTTTTACATCAGTGCAGAGAAGAGAGATTGGTCTATAGGCGGTCACATCCAATGGGTCTTTCCCTTCTTTCTGTAGCACAATGATTGTTGCTTCTAGCATTGAAGCAGGCAGCTGGCCCCCCTCGAGCGACCCCCCCAGGGCTTTTAGTAGTTCAGGGATCAACACTTCACCATACTGTTTATATGTCTCACTTGGAAGACCATCGGGCCCGGGTGACTTGAGGCTTGCCATGCCCGCTACTGCTTGATGTAATTCTGCTACCGTTATTGGAGAGTCTAATGTGCCCCTTTCTTCCTGTGATATAGTGGGGATCGACAGCCCCCCCCAGAAAATCCTCCATCTTAGCCTCCTTACCCTTTTTCTGCGAAGAGTAGAGTTTTTTATAATAAACCCTGAAGGCTTGTACTATTTCTGGGGTGCTTGATACTATATCTCCACTCTGCGATCTAATGGCGAGGACCATGGATGGAGCTGCGTTTGATTTTACTAGCATAGCCAGTGTCCTTCCCACTCTCTCGCCCTCCACCATAAATTCCTGTCTCTGAAGAAGGCGCCTAGTCTCTGCTTTCTGCATGACCACTAATTTATACTGTTGTTGTTTCTCTTGCCAAATACTTTCCGACTCCAGGGTTGGATTTCTAATAAAATTATTTTCGGCCTCAAGAGCGTCCCTCAGAGAGCTCTCTTCCTCACTCCCAGCCTCTTTATTGAATTTAGCCATCTGCTGTATTAGAACCCCTCTAAGAAACACCTTGAGGGTGTCCCATAGCACAGGGGGGGGGGGGGGGGACACCGTTCCCTGATTGAACTCAACAAACTCCCTTAAGATGGGGAGAATCCCATCCGATTTTTTAATTACTTCAAACCAGTGCGGGCTCATACTCCAACTCTTCCGGGGTCTAGACTCTCCTAGAATTAATGTAGCCACCATAGGGGAATGATCTGAAATGCCTCTTGGCCAGTATGTTATTTTTTCTAGCATCTGGAGTGCCTTGTCATTTCCCAGGACTAGATCTATCCTTGAGAGCGTGGAGTATGACGCAGAGCAGCAGGTATATTGCAGCACGCCTGGGTTCCGCACCCTCCATAAATCTACTAAAAAATGGAAAAAGGTCCCCCGAGCGGGGTTTTTAGGCAGCTAACCATAGATATGAACAAGGCATTAAATAAAATATTAAAGTGCTTTATTGAAGGGTAATGAATGAATGTAACAACATATAAATATAAAATTGGGAGCTCCAGTGGGGAAATACCCATACCAAATACATATAATAGCAAACATAGGTTATACACAGCATATGATAAGGCTATTGCAGAACAATACTGACGCGTTTCGACCCATGAATTTTGGGGTCTCTTCAGAGGATGAGTTTGCTACAGAAAAAAGAAAAATTTATAACAGTATGTCCAGCTTATTTAAAAGAATTACAGCATAGGCAAGTTTGTTTAGCAACACTTTGCACATAATTACCACTGAGTTTGGATGTACCCCTCGATCAGAGCCTCCCCACACAGCAGCCAGACCATCCAGTGTGCCCGCACGTAGCAGCACCCCAGGAAGAAGGGGGAACAGGAATCCACTTGATATGGCTTGCAAGGAGTCACACGTATAATTGCCCCCCCACCAACACACCACTGGGGGGTGGGGCCGGAACCTACGAAAATTGTCAGAGCGTTAGCTCCTGAATATACCCATATAGGTTAGTAGTTAGATTTAACTGTTGGGCGGTCAGAAAGTGTTGTAATAATCTTGCAGCTTGCGCCATCGGGGCCCCTGTGATGCCTGCACTGTCGCATGCTTCCTGGGTCGGGGATCATGTTCCCTGATGTGTCTTCCCGGCAGGGTGGGGAGCTCAGTCACCTGCGCTCCCCTTGTCTCTCCCCTTGGATGGCCGGATTCCCGGGTCGGCCGCCCACGGGTGTGATTACCCTGCCGGCGGCATCCCTCATCACCTTCGGACATTGCGTGCGGTGTGCGCGCATGTGCGGGTCGCATGTGCGTGCGGCCTCATGATGTCACGTATTTTACGGCGAAGGTGACGACAGATGTCGGGGCTTCGCCTTGATGGATGCCGAGGGAGCCACACGAGGCCTGCCAATGGCGGCCATAGTCTCCCTCTACACTCCGGGGTTAAGGGGCGGAAGAAACGATACCTGTTGTTAATTTCAGTACTAATTAAGGACACTATTTAATGAGGGTGGATTTGGGTGTGATCCCTCCACTTCCTCCTTGGACGGCCAGACTCTTTTCCTCAACAGTAGGAGTGAGTAAGAACTTATGATACATCTGATTATCAATGCTTTGTCAGACCCCATAGAATAATATTTTACTTATATTTAATTTTGATTTATGTGCACACTAGCTCTGGATGCCGTAGACTTAGATACTTGGCAATATCATGCACTTTTTCCTCAAATTCACACATCACATTCACTGTGCACATCCTTCACTTCTCTTCCTATCACTGCCATTGTCAGCATTTAAGGACAAGGTCATCCCTGACATATTCTATATTAGTTATACCAATATAGTCACTTTACTCATTTTATTATCCTTCACATGATCAATTCAAGTTGCAATAGATTATTAACACTTTCTGACCGCCCAACAGTTAAATCTAACTACTAACCTATATGGGTATATTCAGGAGCTAACGCTCTGACAATTTTCGTAGGTTCCGGCCCCACCCCCCAGTGGTGTGTTGGTGGGGGGGCAATTATACGTGTGACTCCTTGCAAGCCATATCAAGTGGATTCCTGTTCCCCCTTCTTCCTGGGGTGCTGCTACGTGCGGGCACACTGGATGGTCTGGCTGCTGTGTGGGGAGGCTCTGATCGAGGGGTACATCCAAACTCAGTGGTAATTATGTGCAAAGTGTTGCTAAACAAACTTGCCTATGCTGTAATTCTTTTAAATAAGCTGGACATACTGTTATAAATTTTTCTTTTTTCTGTAGCAAACTCATCCTCTGAAGAGACCCCAAAATTCATGGGTCGAAACGCGTCAGGATTGTTCTGCAATAGCCTTATCATATGCTGTGTATAACCTATGTTTGCTATTATATGTATTTGGTATGGGTATTTCCCCACTGGAGCTCCCAATTTATATTTATATGTTGTTACATTCATTCATTACCCTTCAATAAAGCACTTTAATATTTTATTTAATGCCTTGTTCATATCTATGGTTAACTGCCTAAAAACCCCGCTCGGGGGACCTTTTTCCATTTTTTTGTCCATATTGGGGTGAGCAGCATTGACTCCTTAATGTGTCTTCCCTCTTTGCTCCATAAATCTACTAGCCCCACTTCCTCCAAAAATAGACTTAACCGGCTCCTCCCTGAGTCCTCTAAGGTTTGTCGTATCGGGAATCTATCCAGCCTTTTGTCTAGTACCTCATTAAAGTCCCCTACGACTACAATCGGGCATTCTTTTTTATCTAGCAGAAATTTGTACAATTTAAGCAGTAAATCCAGATTAAATGGCGGAGGGATGTATATATTTGCCACCACATACGTGACACCATCAATGGAACAGAATAGAAAAATATATCTACCCAGCTCATCTATACTGACCTGTCTGCAGGAAAATTTCACCCCAGCTTTCACCAAGATGCTCACCCCCCTACTGAAAGAGGAGTGAAATGCATGAGATTGATATTGAAATTTTTTCATCTGTAACTGCTGACTGGAATCCTTGGTTAGGTGGATTTCCTGCAGACAGATACATCTCTCCAACATAGAAAACACTGCCAGCCTTTTAAGAGGAGATCCCAGGCCCCTGACGTTCCAGGATCCTATTTTCAAGGACTTAACTAACATCTGAGTTCTGGAGAGCATGCCTTGTCCCAACAAGTGCTACCATATATATCAAGTTTCTTTATAAAGTAAAATTTATGCACCCCTTCACTCAAACTTAAATTTTTTCCTCCTAGTGTATGTTGTATCAATTCTAAATGCGTGCGTATTGTAGACTCTAAAATACATGCTCAACTTAGCCATGTCTACCCTGCTTTGTAAGAATTTGCCACAAAAAGTGCTTGTATGTGCAAGTAATAAAAACAAAAAAACTGTAAGTGAAGGTCTGGATACCTCCAGAGTAGTTTCTAGTGGTGTAAGTGTTCGTGAATAATGATTTACCCTCCCTAGTTCCCCGACCTTCCATCCTCCCACCCCTCCCCCCCACCCCACCTACCCACCCCTACCCTCCCCCCCCAACCCCCTCCCCCCTCCATACCCACCTATCTAGGTATACCCCCCGGGAATTTACCATGACCGTTACCTCATACACTAACACCACCCTTTTACACCAAGTCTTCCACTCACCACACCGCCCCACATGCAGACAACTATGTGCACCCATCCCCTCCCGTCCCCTAATAACAGAGACCATTAGCAGATGGCAGGTAGGGGTAGAAAATTAAGGAACACCCCCCACAAGGAAGGAAGAAGAAAAAATAAAAATACAACCCCTATACCTCCCAATACCCTATCGTGACACCCTGTTGATACACCGGCCTATTATATCTTCCCCATCTCTCTACATGAGATTCGTAATTTTTTCTCTATTGTCTTCAAGCCACTTCTCAACCCCAGCAGGGGAGTTGAAAAACAGAGTCTCCCCCAGGGCCGCAACCCGCAACCTTGCCGGATATAAAAGAGCATATGGCAGCTTAAATTTTTGTAGATTGCGTTTTGCCTGGGTAAACTCTGCCTTTACTTTAAAATCCCAGTGTAGTAGTAGAGAAAAAGCCATTTCGTCCACCCCATCCAGCCATTATTCTCCTCCCTTTTGACTATATAAAGTGAATAGGCTAGTAGGGAGCCAAGGTGAGTAGAAGGGATAGTTTATGAGCAAAAAGAGAACTGAAAGGAGTGACACTAGTTAGAGCAATAATCACGCGGTGTACTTTTACCAACAGCCTTGACATTTTTTTGCAGTAACCAAAGAAAATCAAAATATCAATATACGCTACCAGGCAGTATGTGGCGGAAGTAGCTACTTTCAAGATGCGGATATGGCGGTGGTGGCAAGGTGTAATTTCTCTCCGGGAGGCCACACATTACGCCTCTCTCTCCAATGCCCATAGGAAGCATGACAGAAAGGGCAGAAGGAAGGGAGCTCAAAGATGGACCAATGTTGGGAATGGCCACAGGCAGTCCTGCACAACAGAAAACAAAATCAATGGTTTGAAGGCCAATCCTACCCAAAAGTAATAGTTAAGTTGTTGGTGTTAACTAGTGGGATGAGCTTCCCCCTGGTGTCTTCTCTGCCCCTCCCACAACACATAATAAAGGTGTAACTATCTGGTAGTTAGATATTGCTTTAGGTTATTGATGTTTCAAAAGTAAAGCAAGATAAAAGCCTTTGGCCTATGGCTGCTGCTGAACATCCCACTGCTGGAGTACAAGGGGTTGAAGACACCAGAAAGTATTCAATTGCTAGGGAACAACATAAATGGAAAACTCAAACAAGAAGTTTCCCACCATTCGATCAGTGCAAAGCAGAAAAAAAACAAACAAATAAAACAAACAAAAACATTAACTAGATCTTGACCGCAAAAGGTGACTAAATGGATCAAAAGTACCTGCCACACATTAAAGGGGTTGTAAAGGTAAAAGTTTTTTCACCTTAATGCATTCTATGCATTAAGGTGAAAAAACTTCTGACAGAACCGCCGCCCCCAGCGCCCCCGTTTTACTTACCTGACGCCTCGAAAGTCAGCTTCGCGTTCCCGACATCTGTTCCTCCGCTCACCCTGGCCGCTGATTGGCTGCAGTGGATGGATTGAAAGCAGCGCAGCCATTGGCTCGCGCTGCTGTCAATCACATCCGATGACGCGGCGCGCCGGGGGGCGGGGCCGAGTGATACAGCGAGCGGCTATAGCCGCCGGCTGTATCACGGGAGCGCGCCCGCAAGCACTCACCACCGTGCGAGAGAGCTCGCATGAAGGTGGTAAATGCTTGCGGGGAGGAGCTGAGACAGCCGCCGAGGGACCCCAGAAGACCAGGTTCGGGGCCACTCTGTGCAGAACGAGCTGCACAGTGAAGGTAAGTATGACATGTTTGTTATTTTTAAAAAAAAAAAAAAACACCTTTACAACCCCTTTAATGCTGACATTCGGTATGCATATATCTTGCCTTCCCTGGTTTCTTTTATACCCTTTTCCAGTCCCTGTGATTATATCATCGGATCTCTGTGCTTCTCTATTTAATTCAGGCAGATCATGGCTGGTGGGAGGGGCTGTACATTCCTGAACATATCACAACACCCTGCCTCTGTACTCATTTTCAAGAGCTCTCAACCTTGATGCCAGCTGTGGACTGGCTCTTGGGAGTTTTGCAATTCAAAATACCTTGATGGGTGAATGTTAGTCTGGAGGAGTGGGTGTTCCTAGGCAGGCTGTATTTGCATGCACACCACCCTAGATAATGCCCACATGTTATGCTGAGCCTCCATGATTGAAAGAACTGAAATCAAATGATTTAAAGTGGCGGGCCAGAGACAGTCAGGCTGAAGAGGAAGGGGCTAGATGCTGCTTGACATCCTTCAGCCAGGAAATAATGCCTGTACACAACTGAAGGTATGTTTTCTATCATCAAAGTAGTGTAATTCAGGGAGAAAAAATAAAAACTGCCACCAATTTTTTCTTATATATTATCTTTAAGGTAAAGATGGTGGTACGTTGACCCATTTATTCATAAACTGAATGAAACTGCGTCAAAATGGCCATGTATGGCCAGCAAAAGTATTAGTGTCTCACGCCCTTTCAATATCTACCTCTAATACGTCTCTTGCAAGACAGCACTCTACCTCTTGTCTCTTGCAAGGCAGCACTCTCTTGTAATGATGCCTCTCTTCTGTAACAGACAGCCATAAAAGCGAATCTTAGACAGGGTTGCACGTATAAACTCTGCAGGTCAGGTTAGGCAATGGGATTAGAAGTTGTGGGTGCAGAGCTAGTCCAGATCTACAGTAATAGATCTACCAAGCGTCTACCACTGATCACACATTCAGAAAAAAAGGCAAGCAAACATTATACTGTTTCAGCATGGATAGCAGACATTTATTTATGAGTGGCATAAAAAGGACCACAGCCCGAGTCCCCCCTGTACCTGATGTGGTAAGAGCATTGTGTGGCGGGGAAGCTGAGAGTCCAAGGTGGTTTCCTGAGACAGGCAGAGCATTGGCAACTGAGGAGGTGGTAAGCTGGTCCATGCCCACAGCGCTCAAATTCAACTCATTCATCCTGCAGCAGAAAAAATATATTCACATCATAATAGCGCAACACACCTTTGTATGAAGTATAAAGCTGATCTCCAGCCACTGACATCAACATAATTACAGGGAACAGCAAGCCCTATACATGACATTGTAATGTGCTATGCCATCCCTGTTCATATATTACAAAGTGATATATCCAAGGGGCACTGGGAATTCAATACCTATTTATACAACAAAGGGAAGGGAAAACAATTATTTGGAAAGCTCAGTGGCTTTGGTTGGGTAGCTTGCATGCAAACTGGGCTAACCCACCACTGAGTATTCTGAAAGTAACAAAGCATAAACCAACAGAAGGAGCCCAATGGGGGGTCAAAAACTGCCCCCTTCTTCAGGACTTCTTGAGGAAAGTATAAATAAAAATATACTTTTATCTATACTTATTTATAATCAACTTGTAGCCCAAATGCAGGGCGAGGTTTTTGTCCCCTGAAACTCAATGGTTTTATAGTGAGACAATAATGTGATTTGGCCTCTTACGATTTTGGTGTGGCGCTGCTTCTGTTGGTTTACGCTTTCTGCTCAACTATTAGGCACCCACAAAAAGTGGACTTTTATAATTCCTGCATATAATTGGGCATATCTGCAGCCATGTGTACACGCTTACTGTCCTGAGCCTTCTAAAATAGTAACACTAAGTTCACAAAATTTTAGATGCCGTTCTGGCCATTTTAGTATCGTGCAAGACACTGTGACCTGATGCAGGGGATTTGAGAGGACGCTTTCAGTGCACCACAGAGATCTTGCCTTGCAGCACCTGCGGGTAACGCTCTGGCTAGCAGAGTTTTGAGGTGGAGTGCAGTAGAGATCACTCCACCTTATACTGAAGCCAGAACTACAGAAGAGGCATTGGCTAATGCAGCCACTTGCTCAGTCCGTGACTGCCTTCTCCCTCTGCATCCGGAGCTTGGTCAGGTGCAAATGACCAAAGTAGTCCCATTGTGTTTGACACTGTGGGGACAGTGGGTCGGCAAGCCGAAGGCATGATCTACCAGTCACCTGGACGCGGTCGACTGGTAGATCGCGACTGACCCGTTGCCGACCACTGCTTTAATAGCTGCAACAAAGCTTGTTGAAATCTCTGCAAATGTGTCGTTAAAGCTTGCTGTTCACCCTGCTCTTGTAACAAGCTGAGGCCCATGCGAAAGCAGGCCAAAAAACACCATGTACAATGCCACATTTTGAAGCAAGTGTAAATGAACCCTTAGAGTATTACATAAGGAACAAAGCATGGAGCTGGAGCCAATAAAACATGGATGAAGAATTTACATATCCCTACATGAGGCACCGGTTTCACTTCGTGTCTGCTGCCAATTTCATGGTCGCATAAAGCTTGCTGCAGAATAGAGAGACACACTCCGCCAGTCATGAGCAGCCTCCATTTTCTGGGATGGAGAGAAGGTGGTCAAGGTAGGGTGGCTACAAGGTGAACTGATAACACGGCATGATAAATGCTCCATTGAAGTTCACTAGGATAAAAAAAAAAAAATTAGAGAAAGTTACAGAAACTGAATTACAAAAGACTAAAGCTGGGAAGATGCTACTTGTTTTTCCTGCAAACTCCCAGAGTGACACACTGATGATTTTATAAGTCTACAGCAGGAGTAGGCAATCTTAGCACTGGTTGTTGTGGAGCCCATGTGGCACATTGTAAGACTGACAGTCGCAGGCGTGACTTCAAGGGGAAGATGATGGGATTTGTAGGGTCACCATGGAGTATCAACGTTGCCTATTACTAGTTAAAATTGCCCCAGATGCTTCTAACAGCTCTGTGCTGTCCTCTTCTCAAGGAAGGACTAGCTGTTAGGACACACCCCCCCCCCCTAAAGTACAGGAGGGAGCACCATCCTCTACGAGCCCCGCACTGTGCTCTCTGCTGAGCAGATGAGCTCATCGGCTGTGAAGGGACAGCGTGCTGCAGCTGCGGAGGTCATCTGCAGCAACAAGAGACAGCACTCTGCATGTGTAGGGCTCAGAAAGACATTGTTTGCTCTTGTACCACTGGGGGGCACCTGTCCTAACAGCCGGTCCGCACTAGAGAAGAGGACAGGACAGAGCTGTGAAAACTATCAGAAGCATTTTGGGCAGGATTCACTTCATACACAAATGCATTCATTTTAAAGTTGGATTAATTTAGCGCTATGTAATGGTGGTTGTGAACTGCATAGAAATAAATATAGATAGATAGGATAGGTAGGATAGATAGATAGATTTTTTTTTTTTTTAAGGTGATCTAACCTTTTAAAATGCACATTTTTGTCTAGGGGAACATTTAAAAGTAGTTTAACTTACATTTTTCCCCAAGTTCCCCCAGCAGCCAGCACTCTCCTTTTCCCTTGATGCTCCAGGTTGTGGCCAGGCTCTCAGGTTACTTACTTACAATGCAGGACTACTTCAGAGGAATGATCTCATAGAAAGGAAAAGCCTGCAGGAGCAAGGAAGACGGTAGATAAAATTACTTTTTAACGTTCCCCTAGACATAAACGAGCATTGAAAGATTATAATAAAGAGACTCTTCAGGCTGTATGAAAATGTGCAATTTCCCTCTTTTGGGTGAAAATCTGCTTTAAAAGGGAATGTAAAAATCATCCCTTGAAGTGGGGCTTCCCCTGCACTGCAAAGAGTTAAAATTGTTGTTTTTTTTTTTAAGGTCTAGGCCCTCAGGATCAGCTGTTTTACTAGCCAAATTCTCAGCTCCCCCAATGCTCTCCTCTGCTCCAGCGGTGGACTGTTCCTTGACATCCTCTCGTTCAGTGCAGGGCTATGGACTCTGCATTGTACTTCATGGCTGCTTTTTCCAGTACCCTAGACCTAAATGAGCATGTAACTGGTGTGGGGACTGCTTCCCAGCAAGGGAGAATTCCCTTGAGTTCAGCTTTAACCCTTGCAGTGCAGAGGTAACCCCACCGCGAGTGTAGTTTTCCATTCTTCCTGGAGTTCAGCTTTAAAGTGTATCCATGGAAAAAAAATAATTCTTGGGATAAGGGTAGGGAAGTAATAAAACCAGACAGGTTTTTTTTTTTTTCTTGCTGTGTACAATTGGGCAATTTCCTTTAACTTCCTGTCCCAAAGATGCAACAGGATGTTAGAGGAAATCTCCCAAAGTGAGGGGAATTCCCCTATTAGACAGTTGTCCCCCACTGGAAGATTTCAGGGCCGGTTCACACTAGTGTGATGCCAAACACTGAATGTGATTCGCACCACATTGCTTTGCAGATAACATGCCTTGTCTGTGCGATGCAAATTCAGCCATACAAACTGTTTTGCTGAATTCACACCGCTTTCGGGCCAAACTCGTGCAAGACCCTTTATTTGATTTGCACCAGAATCCAATTCTGCAAATTGCGCTGAGATTTGAAAACTGATTGTGGGGTGTCATTAATTTAGCACACACTCTGCAATCAATTCACATGGACAGGTTTGTGATTTAGATGTGGTGCGAATTTGCAGCAAATTTGTGCCGCATTTAGTGTGAACCGAGCCTCAGTTCTAATATTTTGAATTTCCTACCGCTTTGTCTTAAGGACTAACACAGAGGTGAATATCTCCAACAGGGACAACACAGGGGTCAATTCACTTAGAGATAAATACTGCATTAATTTCTGCCTTAACCACCGCTTGATCGCTCTTACATGCAACATGAGGGAACCTCCCCCGTGGGAACCCCCCTCTGGTGCTTCTCCGGGCTCTCCCGTGCCATCGGGGACGCGGAGAAAGAATCCGCCGCCGCCGGATGACGAGCATAGAGATTTCCGGTGACCAGATCGTCACCAGTCATCTCTATGGCTGTCGGAGGCCCAGGTGTGACGTTATAACGTCACGTTAGGGCAGCGGTTTTAAACAAAGCCGCGATCGCGGCTGGAAAGCATGATCGTTAATTTTTTTTTTTTTTTGATCTTATGCTTTCCAGCCTGAACGAGAGATGTGGGGTCTTATAGAGCCCATATCTCTCCATGAAGAGGACCTGTCATGCATTATTCCTATTACAAGTGACGTTTACATTCCTTGTAATAGGAATAAAAGTGATCAAAAATTATTTTTCTTTTAAAAGAAAGTGTAAAAAGAAAAAAAAAAAAAATTTTTTTTTTTTTTTTAAAGCGCCCCGTCCCCCACACATGTGAGGTATCGCCGTGTGCGTTAGAGCGAGAGCAACAATTCTAGCACTAGACCTCCTCTAACTATAAACTGGTAACCTGTAAAAACATTTAAAGCAGCGCCTATGGAGATTTTTAAGTACCGAATTTTGGCACCATTCCATGAGTGTGCGCAAATTTAAAGCGTGGCAGGTTAGGTATCTATTTACTCGGGGTAACATCATCTTTCACATTATACAAAAAAATTGGGCTACCTTATTTTTTAATAATAAAAAAAAAAAAAAAAAAAAAAAACAGTAAACACGTTTGACAAATTGTTACGCAAATACCGTGTGACATAAAAAGTTGCAGTCACATGGTTTAACCATGTGATCGGCTGTGTCCAATCACGCAGGGGGACATCTACACATGTAATCAGGGCCCTGGTTACAATATAGTGCCAACAGTGTCACCAATCAGTGCCCATTAGCAATGCCAGTCAGTGCTGGCTGTCAGTGCTGGCTATCAGTGCCACCCATCAATGCCACCCATCCGTGCCGTCTATCAGTGCGGCATATTAGTGCCTCCTCATCAGTGCCCACCAGTTCAGCCTATCATTGCCACTTCATCAGCGCACATCCGTGAAGGAGAAAAATTACTATAAATTTTGTAATTACGCAACAAAAATTCTCAATTTTTGGTCTTTTTTTTTTTTAGTAAACAATAAAAAACCCAGCAGTGATTAAATAAGAAAGCTCTATTAGTGTGAAGAAAATTATAAAAAAATTTGTTTGGGTACAGTGTAGCATGACCACACAATTGTCATTCTAATGCCCGGTCGGAATTTCTGACAACAAATGTTCGATGTGAGCTTGTTGTCGGAAATTCCAACCGTGTGAAGGCTCCATCGGACATTTTCTGTTGGAATTTCTGACAACAAAAATTTGAGAGCTGGATCTCAAATTTTCCGACAACAAAATCCGAAGGTCGGAAATCTCGAGCATGTGTAGACAACTCCGACGCACAAACTTCCACGCATGCTCGGATCCAAGCAGAAGAGCCGCAATGGCTATTGAACTTAATTTTTCTCGGCTCGTCGTACGTATTGTATGTCACCGCGTTCTTGACGTTCGGAAATTCTGACAACATTTGTGTGACCGCATGTATATGCAAGACAAGTTCTAGCCAACATCCGTCAGAAAAAAAAAATCCAGGATTTTGTTGTCAGAATGTCTGATCGTGTGTACGCAGCAAAAGTGCGACAGCGCTGAAAGCTAAAAAATGGCCTTGGGCAGGAAGGGGGTGCAAGTGCCCTCTAGGCAAGTGGTTAAAATATCTTGCATGATATTTTTCTCAAAAGTAGTCAATTCACCAAAAAACATGCGTTCTTTTACAAAAGCGTTAATTTATATTTTGTGATATTTAGCACTTACTAAATCTAGTGTTAGTTTTATCACTTTTTTTTTTTTTTGCAGGCTAACACTGCATCAGAGGAAGAATGTTCTATGAACGAAGGCACACAGAAATTTTGTGAAACTGAAAACATCCTTAGGCTCAGTTCATACTTGTGCGGTCCGCATTTCTGCAAGTAGGGCAGCCCATTCCTACCCGCAGACACACGGAGAAAGAAGTCCCGGACCATTTTTGAAAACACGTACATTTTGTGAATGCATGGGGGTGTCATTAGGAGTGAACTGTACCCCTGTGCGTCTGCTAAACAGCAGCACGTTTTTCCCGCATATCAGGAGCACTTGCAAATGTGTTCTTGGCACTCAATAGTGTGAACTCAGCCTAAGGGTCAGTTCACATGTGTGCCTTGCATTTTTTGGCAGATCACATTTCCTATATTGCGTTGCCAATGAAATCTATCAGAACGTGCATTTTGATGAGAGCACACCAAAGATGTAGCATGCAGGACATTGATGCGCTTTTATCAAAGCCTTCTAATAAGAGTTCAATGACAGCATACCTAAAACTCGCAAGAAAAATAAAATAAAAAAACACCACACACGTGAACCGACCCCAAGGCAAAGTTCACATCAATGTATTTTTAGTGCATTTGCTGAACTGCACACACTACAATCCAGTTTAAGTGGTTGTAAAGGCTAAAGGTTTATTAACTTTATGAATTCGATGCATGAAGGTAAAAACCTTCTGTGTGCTTCTCCTACCACAGCCCTCCCTCTTGATCCAGCATTGTGCACGGAAGCCTCGGCTGTCTGGGTTCTCTCTCTCCTCATTGGTTGAGACAGCAGTGGAAGATATTGGCTACCATTGCTGTCAGTCACAGCCAGTGAGCCAATGAGGACAGAGCAGGACCGAGCCACAGCTCTATGCGTCTTATGGAAGCATAGAGCAGTGCTCAGGAGTGAGCAAGCAACAGTGCCTTCATAGCAAGCTTGTTATTGGGGGCACTGCTGAAGGGGGAGGAGCCAGGAGCACCAGCAGGGGACACGAGAAGAGGACTTCAAAATGGTTGGACAGAGCAGGTAAGTATGACATGTTTGTTATATATTATTAAAAAAAAAAAAAAAAAAACACAAACCTTTAATATCAACATTATTTCCTATGGGTCCCGTTCACATGTATGCAGTTTCCTGAAAGTGCATTTTTTGAAAAGGTGCAGGGACTTACACGCAGGGGAGTTCATTTTTGGCTCTATAGACTTCAGCAAAAGCGGATCAAGAATGCATGTACATGTGTTTTTGGTAAGGTTCTGTGTTTAATAAGAGTCTCTTCCACCTACAAAAAAAAAAAAAAAAAACACATGAAGCACAAAAACATATCAAAAACACATTTGAAATGGTGCAAAAACGCATCAACCCCACATGCACAGATGTGAATCTAAACTTAGGCGAAGTTCACACTTGCAAAACATTCTAACACTGACACTAATGCAAAAAAAAAAAAAAAAAACGCATCTATAAATGTTATAATAGCAGTTTGGAAATAGAAAAAAAATAAACACTCATACTCACCTAGATGGCTGCAGCACCAAGCCCAGCTGCATCTGTCCCCCACTGGCTCTACACCAAGAAATGAGCGATCAAAGACTGCTGATCGCTCAGTATTCAGTCTGCAGAGAGCCAATGACTGTCATTTTCCAGCTCTCTGCTCACCCCTCCAGCACTCAGTGGAGCACCGGGCTGAGAGGCTGAGTCAGCTGTCTGTCCATGCATGTGGAAGGATCCGGACTGTAAATTCAGGATCTTTTAAAGGCCAGGACCAGCTGAGTGACGTCAGTCTACAACCATTGGCTAAAAACAGGTCACAGGAGCGCAGAACGAACTGCAATTCTGTGATTCATAGAAGGCCAAAAAAGCTAAAATGGGCATTTTCTGACACATTTTAACCTGGCCATACACGGTTAGAAAATCGTAACAAAAAAAAAAAAAAAGCATTTGATATGCTTGATCGTTCAACTTTCCAAATGTTAGTGGGCTAATTTAGATTCTCGAAATGCTAAATTTTTATGCCAAAAAACTAACAAACATGTCAGATTTTTTGCACCAAAACAATTTTCGAAACATTAGTAGTGGAATCAATTAAAAACAAATCTACAGGTCGAACAAATCTACAGCGCATGGGCGTGTTAAAAAGTAATCCCAGATCGTGAAATTGATCGTCAAAAAAAATCTACAATTTATGTTATTATCGATCGATAATATGGCGACATCTATTGATACAATGATGGCGTTATCGCATTCGACAGTTTTTTTTTTCATTCTGACCGTTTTTGTTGAATGATTTTTTTACAGTCTATGGCCAGCTTAAGGCATGTTAACCACTTCAGCCCCGGATGGTTTTACCCCCTTAATGACCAGAGCATTTTTTGCACTACGGCACTGCATCGCTTTACCTGACAATTGCATGGCCATGCGACGTTGTACCCAAACAAAATTGATGTCCTTTTTTTTCTCACAAATAGAGCTTTCTTTTGGTGGTATATATATATATTTTTTAATATTAGAGCTGCACAATTAATCGTCAAGAATCGTTATCGCGATCTTGACTTAAGTGTTTCACAATTCTTTCTATGCAAAGAATTCTAGAGCCGTGCAGGGAGCCTGCTATGGCTCAAAAGAAAAGAAGAGAAAAAACGGGCAGTCTGCCAAGAATCACAACATTCTTTATCAGTTGAACTTAAGTATAAACATTGTAACAGTTTGTCAATGGAATAGACTTCCTGTGTAAGTGAAAAAAGTTTAACCACCTAAACACTAAACCTTTTTCTCACATTTGTTGGTTTCAAGTTAAATCCATTTTTTTTTGCTAGAAAATTATTTAGAACCCCCAAACATATATATTTTTTTAGTAAACACCCTAGAGAATAAAATGGTGGTTGTTGGAATATTTTATGTCACACTGTATTTGCGCAGCGGTCTTTCAAATGCAATTTTTTGGGAAAAAAATTACTTTAATAAAAAAAAAAAAAAAAAAAAAAAAAAAAAAAAAAAAAATCTAACCAGTAAAGTTAGACCATTTTTTTTTGTATAATGTGAAAGATTTTATGGCGCGAGATTCGTGATCTTTTTATTCTAAGCAAAAAAAAAAAAAAAATCTGATTCTCATTTTGGCCAGAATCGTGCAGCTCTAATATATATATATATATATATATATATATATATATATATATATATATATATATATATATATATATATTATATATTTTAACTCTTTTTTTTTTTTTTAAACTAGTAATGGCAGCGATCTGTGACTTTTAGCAAGACTGAGACATTGCAGCGGACAGATCGGACACTTTTTTGGGACCATTGACATTTATACAGCGATAAGTGCTATAAAATTGGACTGATTACTATGTAAATGTCACTGGCAGGGAAGGGGTTAACACTAGGGGGCGAACAAGGGGTTAAATGTGTCCCCCCTAGATGTGTTACTAACTGTGAGGAGATGGGACTGATTAGTGGAGGAGCCAGATCGTTGGTCTTACTTGGTAGGAACAGACGATCTGTTTCTCCTCCCCTGTCAGAACACGCTCATCGGGTCCCCCGCCGTGCAGCGAGCTGCTATGGCTCTTAAAGAAGCCGTCGTAAATATACGGCGATTTGCGCAGCAGAGCCATCCTGCCACCGTATATGTACTGGAGCCAGTCGGGAAGTGGTTAAACAACACCCACCAGTCGCCCTCCAAGTGATTTTTTTTTTTTTTTTTTTTTTAAAGGGGGGGGTTCCACCTCACCATTTTTTAAATGCTTGCCAAGAATTGTAACTGGCACGTTACAATAGACTTGAATGGAAGAAGTTGACAAGCCTCAGTGCCTCCCAGATTCCACATATAGCAATGTTTTTTTTTTTAAAAATGACACAAATGCTGTAGGTTTTTTTTTTTTTACGTGTGAACAGCTCTGTCTGCTGTCCATATTCTCAATTGTAGACAGCTTTGCTAGGCATTCAGGGAGCAGCAAAAACGCACCTTAACACCTAATATACCAGTGTGGAGGAGGCCTTGATGTACCGTCATTCACAGAGTGATCTCATTCTCGTGATATGTTAAATTTTATTTCCAATCCTGAGCTCAGGCTGGAACAGTTCCACACTGATACATTGTATACTTTTCACTCAGAGTTCCCTCCATTGTTATTTTGTACATTCCTAAAACATCATCTGCCTGTATTAGGAGATAAATAGCCACTGTGCATTTTTTTTTAACCACTTCAGCCCCGGAAGAATTTACCTCCTTCCTGACCAGAGCACTTTTTGCGATTCAGCACTGCGTTGCTTTAACTGACAATTGCGTGGCCGTGCGACGTGGCTCCCAAACAAAATTGACGTCCTTTTTTCCCCCACAAATAGAGCTTTCTTTTGGTGGTATTTGATCACCCCTGCGGTTTTTATTTTTTGCGCTAGAAACAAAAATAGAACGACAATTTTGGGAAAAAAAAAAAAAAAAAAAACGCATTATTTTTTACTTTTTGCTTTAATAAATATCCCCCAAAAATATATATATATAAAAAAAAAAAAAAAATTTTCCTCAGTTTAGGCCGATACGTATTCTACATATTTTTGGTAAAAAAAAATAAAAAAAAAATCGCAATAAGTGATTATTGATCGGTTTGTGCAAAAGTTATAGCATTTACAAAATAGGGGATAGTTTTATGGCATTTTTATTAATTTTTTTTTTTTTAAATGGCGGCGATCAGCGATTTTTATCGTGATTGCGACATTATGACAGACACATCGTACATTTTTGACACATTTTTGGGACCACTGTCATTTATACAGCGATCAGTGCTAAAAAAAAAATGCACTGATTACTGTGTAAATGACACTGGCAGTGAAGGGGTTAACAACTAGGGGGCGGGGAGGGGTTAAGTATGTCCTAAGGAATGTTTCTAACTGTGAGGGGCATGTGACTGATCTCTGCTCCAATGACAGGGAGCAGAGAACAGTGACACTGTCACTAGGCAGAACGGGGAGATGCTTGTTTATGTTAGCAGCTCCCCGTTCTTCCCCCCCTTGAGGCGATTGCAGGTATCCCCGCGGCGATCGAGTCCACGGGACCCGACTCACGGAGCTTGCCACGGGCGCACGCGCGCCCGCTGACCACCTCTTAAAGGGGAATGTACAGGTACGCGATTCTGCCTGTACGTGCCCTTCTGCCGCAGTATATCTGCGTGAGGCGGTCGGCAAGCGGTTAAAGCGGACCTTCAGTAATTTTTTTCATCTTTCCATCTATTAAATCTTCAGCCCTTGCTGTTTTAACTTTGGATAGTAAACATTTTTTTTCCTGCTAGTAAATACCTTATACAGCCCACTTCATGTTTCTTGTCTGGTCATTTTCCTAGGCTTATGACATAATGCACAGCGCTCTCTCTCGTGAGAGTTTGCCAGGATGGGAAGGAGGATGAGTCATAAGAGGGCCAATGAGAGCTTCAGAGCTGGAGGTGTACCTCTATGTGTCTGTGTAAATCCAGGAAGTGAACCAGCAGCAGCTTCAGCTGCCCACAGTTAAAATGGATGCAGCCAGACTCAGTGGAGGGAGATTTCTGCAGCATATTTGGCGAATACAGAATCACAGTATATATAAAATAATATGCAAAGTGGTTGGAGGGAAGCTTCAGAATGGCAAAGATGTTTTTATTACAAATTATGTGAGCAGACTGCAGTTCCTATTTAAGTGACTTGACTTTAACAACATAGAGATTTTTTTTTTATTTTTCAGTAGTTACCTCAAATTTGATTTTACTTTGCTGAAGTGACTTTTTTTTTTTTTTTAAATGTATACAATATTTCCAAAAAACAAATATCACATGTGAGAACTGTTATAGGGCGTACACACGGTCGGACTTTGTTCGGACATTCCGACAACAAAATCCTAGGATTTTTTCCGACGGATGTTGGCTCAAACTTGTTTTGCATACACACGGTCACACAAAGTTGTCGGAAAATCCGATCGTTCTGAACGCGGTGACGTAAAACACGTACGTCGGGACTATAAACGGGGCAGTGGCCAATAGCTTTCATCTCTTTATTCTGAGCATGCGTGGCACTTTGTCCGTCGGATTTGTGTACACACGATCGGAATTTCCGACAACGGATTTTGTTGTCGGAAAATTTTATCTCCTGCTCTCCAACTTTGTGTGTCGGAAAATCCGATGGAAAACGTCCGATGGAGCCCACACACGGTCAGAATTTCCGACAACATGCTCCGATCGGACATTTTCCATCGGAAAATCCGACCGTGTGTACGGGGCATTAGAGAAATGACCCCACAGACTAAACTAAAAACACAGGTTTAGCCTACTGATACACTTTAAAGGATAAGCTCAGTTTAAAAAAATAAAAATAAATAAAATGCACAATTTTTATTTTCTTTTAAGGTAAAAAAAAAACGTGCATTTATTATTTTTTGTTGCAGGAACCTGTAAAGCATTGCACCAGCAGATTGTCTGATGCCATGCAGATCTCCTGCACACTCAGACACAGAGCTGTGGGTATAAATGACGTGGCCATGTGGACGGCTTTTCAAACAGCGACAGGGGAACTTCTCCCCATACTGCTGCCACAGGGCTCTCCTGAGCCAGATCACCTACCTAGATCTGGCACTTCTGGGTAAGGGACGCACGCGCACCACCAGCTGTGATTAGACACAGCACAAGCTGATCAGTGGGTGCCAGGCAATGGATGACTCCCGGCACCCGCCGATCGGTGAGGAGGAAGACCAGAGAGAGCTTTGTCTATGTAAACAATGCAAAGCTCTGTCTTGTCAGTATTTGTTTCCCTGCAAATCAGGAAATACAAATCAGCACATCCCTTAGAGAAAGCGCCTCACTATACACACAAACACTGGCTAGGCACACATTTAACCCTTTGATCGCCCCTGTTTAACCCCTTCCCAGCCAGTGTCAGTACAGTGACAGTGCATATTTTTAGCACTGATCACTGTATTAGTGTCATTGGTTCCCACAAGGTTTCAGATTGCCTGCCATGCTATCACAGTCCTGCTATAAGTTGCTGATCACCGCCATTACTAGTATAAAAATAATCCTTTTTAAAAAAAATTCCAGTATACATCCCATGGTTTGTAAGTACTAGAACGCTCACGTAAACCAATCAATATACACGTATTGGGATGTTTGTTGCTAAAAAACATGTAGCAGAATACATATTGGCCTAAATTAATGAAAAGATTTGAATTTTGTTTTTATTGGATGCTTTATAGCAGAAAGTAGAAAACATAGTTTTTTCAAAATTTTAAATCTTTTTTCATTGATAGTGCAAAAAATAAAAACCGCAGAGGTGATCAAATACCACCAAAAGAAAGCTCTATTTGTGTGAAAAAAAAAAGATATAAAATTATTTTGTGTACAGCGTTGCATGACCGCACAATTGTCAGTTAAAGCAACGTAATGCCAAAAAGAAAATAATGGCCTGTCATGAAGGGGGTAAAATCCCCCAGAGCTCAAGTGGTTAAACACAGACGATAGAAAAGCACACATTTGGGGCGTACCCCATCAAACATGAGATAGGAAGTGTGGTAACCCATAGCAACCAGTGACTAGACAGCTGCCAATCATCTGCTACCAGGAAAGTGAAATCTGATTGGCTGCTAAAAGACCCTGCTCTCTGTAGTAAGAGATTCAATTGTGTGACTAGTGCAGTCCCAACAGAACGACAGCAATACACCCCACCACTCTCTGTGACATGCACAACATGACAGGTATAGGAGAGCGCACACACCAAGGATAGCAAAGCATGCTGGGATTTGTAGTTCCACGCCGTCTGAAGACCTCCCAGGACACCTAAGGCCCACCATACAAAAGACAGGACGCCATACCGCCAGCTACTCACACACCCCTCTCTAGCACGGAGGCTCCGTCCTCATCCTCCGCTCCCAAGATGGCGCACACGGAAGCAACGTCACGTCTGCAGGCCCCACCAATCATTGAGCACCGAGGGGCCGGGCCATGGAGGACTGGGTGGGGCCACCCTGGGACGCGCTGCGCAGGAATCTATTGTGTTGTCATGGAGACGGGAGGATGCTGCGGCCTGTTGTGTGCTGCTGGTCCCCTGTGTGCCTGCAGGGATGAGCAGCATATGGCTAGTGCTAGTGACCTTATATAATGTAATATATGGTTGTACAGAGTGCAGACCACCATAAGGATTATGATAGGGGCATTCTCTGAAATATTACAGCCACAATCTGTGCACATTACAGCATGGACAATACCATGGATATGTATACACTGCCACTGGACCAATGGAGACTTGTGTGCTCACTGCCACATCCTTCCATAGTCAGCCCTTCCATGATCAGCAACTGATCACTATTCAACTCCACATAGCCATTTACATGTTATGACAAGCGATAAGTTCAATGAACATGGGAGACATTTAATGTTCCAGTTGTAAGGGGGTTTTTGATTGGTTGTCTGTCACGTCCTCCATGCTTCCCCCCCTTGTTGGTTGCCAAGCAAGGGTCACATGATAGGTTCTCCCTTGGGGTGGGTTCTTTGGACTATGCCGGGCATTGAACGGGTTTCTGACCCTTGCACAGGGTAACACTTTGCCTGAGGGTGTGCTCACCAAATGGCCAGAGACCAGGCAGGAAATAAGTCAAACATTAAGGTGGTCTCCTAACTCAATGATAAGCCACATGTGTACAGTACCCAGGATATGAAGTTCCTCCGGCTGGGTTCACACTATTGCGATGTGGGGTTTCCACAGCCTAAAGCGGACATTTACTCACAACAACTAGATAAAAAATAATGTTCTTTAGCAAGAACCATGCATTCTACCAGTGGTGGCTGGTGTTTTTTTGGGGGGGGGGCAAACAACCACCCCCGCCCGCTGTCTACTGGTCGGTCCAGCACTTACCCCATCTAGGTGGCAGGCTGTGGTGTCCTCTGCTCTAGCACGTCGCACCCGATCTAGGCGATGGGCGGTGGCCTGCGGGCAGCGGCTCTGGTGTCCTCATCTCCAGCATGTTGTCTTTCGCCATGCGTCTCCTTCTCCTAGGTGCTAGGCGTCCAACAGGATCGCCTGACGTTTTGCCAATTGGGAAATGGGTCCCACGACCCACATGCTGATTAGTGGGGACAGTGCCGGGACAAGGTCATCCGGTGCCCAGGGCGAAGTTGGCAATCTGCGCCCCCCCCCCCATGTCCCTGAAACAGGCAGCAATATATGGGTAAGTCGCGGTGCTTGTAGCTGCCGCCCAGTCACAGTATATGTACTGCAGTGGGTTGGCAGGGGTTAATTATGAATGGTATTTGTAATATGCAACAAGAAGGGGGTTAATGTACTTTCACTGGTCACTGATGCATTAGTTACCAGTAGCAGTTAATTAACCCCATTGTGCTGCATTAGTGGTACCAGTGTCAGTGTTTATAAACCCCTTCAAGCAGCAGCATATATTAACACTGACACTGGCACCACTAATGCAGCACAATGGGGTTAATTAACTGCTACTGGTAACTAATGCATCAGTGACCAGTGAAAGTACAATAACCCCCTTCTTGTTGCATATTACAAATACCATTCATAATTAATTACCCCCCTTCAGCTCCCCTCCCCCCTCAGAGTTAACTAATTAATCTGCATATGCCTGCTTACTTGTTCGATATACAGCGCAGTTGGTTCCTCCTCAAGGTCGTGCTCAGTGCGCCAGCAGCTCTCTATGGTCCTCTTCATCCCGTCTCCCAGCCGGCTCAGTGACATCATGCCTTGCCGGGACTAGGAAGCGCCTGTCGGGCGGAGATTACTCTGTGGCTCCGCCTGACAGAGAAGTGAAGAAGTGGTTCCAGGTTTGTGCCGGGTGCAGGGGCGCACCTGGCACATCATTGCAGGCAGTTCTGGCTTTACCGTATTGTAGCATGGCTGGCGGTAATCAGTCACAACGTCACAAGGTTTTAGCAGCACACTACGGACACTTAACCTGCGCCCCCCTGGGGTGGAGCCAGCAAGCAGCATGTGAGGAGCCTGAGAACGGAGCTCCGTTAGCAGACAGCAGATCCTGCATTGATCCTGGGCTAAAGACACCCGCTTTTCTCTCAGGAGGTGGGGGATGAGTTCGGGGACACCCCGGGAGTCTCCGGGGATGGTGAAATACGGCCCCCCCTGGCCAAAATCGACCGGAGAATGGCTGGCGAAGTATGCCTGGGGCTCTCAAAATGGCGCCGGCACACAGGAGGAGGGGGATGAATGGCCGCCGCTTCACAGGCCTGAGGATCCTTCACAGCAGGCGCCTCCACAGCAAGACAGGGTGAGTCCTAAACCCCAGCGGGCTGATGTGCTGAAGAGGGGGAGATCCCTAGACAGGCTGAGAGACTCTAGAGCCAGTGCTGACAGAGCGGTGGAGGGGGGAGAGGAGCCATCCCTAACACAAATCATGGAGGCCATACAGGGATGTCAGAGCAAGTTAATAAACCACTTTGAGGAGCTGAAGGTAGAATTCTCTTTCATGAAGCATGACATGCAAAAACTAAGAGAAAAGGCACAGATCACGGATCGCCGCCTTACTACATTGGAAGATGTATCCAGACCATTAGATACTGCAGCACAAGTGACTAAGAAGACACTGTCTGAACATACATTAAAGATGGCTGATATGGAAGATCGTATGAGAAGGAACAATATTAGGCTGGTGGGGTTCCCGGAAGGGGTGGAAGGGAGGCACCCTGAAGAATTCCTTGAGAAGTGGTTGTTGGAACATATGCCTTCTAACACCTTTACAAGTATGTTTGCCATTGAAAGGGCACACCGCATTCCAGGACGAGCACCTCCAAAGGGAGCCCCCCCTAGATCGATGATTGCAAAAGTACTGCACTTCCGTGATCGGGAAAATATCCTGTGGGGAGCCCGAACGGGTCCTGAGTTAACGATCGATGGATGCCATATATCAATATACCCTGATTTTTCTGCAACTACACAGAAGCAGAGGGCCTCCTTTCATCCTGTAAAAAAGAGATTGAGGGATCTTAGCCTGATCTACAGCATGCTCTACCCTGCCAAATTGAGGGTGGTGGATAATGGGAAAGTATATTTCTTCAACAATCCTACTGAGGCCTCAGAGTGGTTGGATACACGTGGCCGCCAAAGAAATAGAGTTTCTCCCAGCTGACCATGAGTGAGTCTTGTGGAGACACCACTGGATCGGGGGGCCCACAGAAGAAATGTCAGCAGAACCTTGTTTTTTTGGAAAAGGGGGGGGGGATTTTGTTTTTTTTTTGTTTTTTTTTCTCTTGATCGTTTCCTCCAGACCAACCTAAAAATGGTGTTCAGGTTTCTCCTACAAAACCTTTTTTGCATACATGCTGGGAGGAAGAGGAAGGGCATTTGCATTAAAAATGGGAGGAAAACGTTTTTTTACCCCCCGCATTATTCTCTCAAGGATGACATTTAGAGTTGTGCTTGATATTGCACAGTTATAGAAGATACACCTATATTGGCACGGATCTACCAGTTTGCTGATCCTCCCATGGGACACATAATTTGGGGAACTGAAAGTTTTTTGTTTTTTTTTACCATTACCTCCTTGTATTGTTTTGTACGAAAAGAGGGAACACAATAGGAAAAGGTTTTTTTTGCTGATATTGGGACTGTTTATGTCAATTGCCAGCAATATATGCCAAGTCTGCAAGATGCTCTAGGCAATATATTTTTCTATTAGTGGACTTTGTCTATTGTTCTTACCTTTTTGTTCAATAACAGGTGAACGGTTCTTGAACTATACGGGTAGAACTGGCCGCCCTTTTGGCGACTGGTCTCATGTGATAGGTTTTTTTTTTTAGTCGCATCTCTGTTACCTACTTAAATTCAGGTTGTGGGAATAAAGTGCCTGGCATGTTGGGGCTGGGTGCGGGGAGGGGGGTGGGGGAAGTTGGGATGTTCTTGGGGGCAAGGGTTCTATGTTAATGTACGGATGGGATTGTCTTTACTTGTTGTTTCTGCATTAGGTACTGCCCAAGGTATAAAATGTAGTGGCGTGTGTGTGGGGGGAGGAGCCTGGAAGCCTGACTTTACAGATGACCATACCCAGGGGTGGAGGGAACGCCTCCACTTGACTCTTTTCTTTGCTTTTTCATATCTGCCATGGAGGTAAATTTGAGGGTGGTGGCCTGGAATGTCAGAGGCCTAAATACTAAGTTTAAACGCTCTTTGGTGTTTGAGTATATAAAAAAATACAAACCTCACTTGATACTCCTCCAGGAGACTCATCTGCAGGGCTCCAGGCTACTCTCTTTAAAAAGGGCTCACATTGCTGGGGCCTATCATTCCAGCTATTCCTCGTATGCGAGGGGAGTTTCTACTTTGGTCACCAAGACCATGCCTATATCCATTCAAACAGTAAGAACAGATGTTAAAGGGCGATATGTTATACTTGTTTTGAAAGTGATGAACAGGACATTGACATTTGTTCCTCCTCCCTTTACGCTAACTCATCTGGATGATATGATGAAGGATACATATGAGGTAGCGGAGGGGAGGATCTTCATATTGGGGGACTTTAATTCAGTCTCTGATCCAGTGTTGGACAGGTTGGGAGGGACGGTTGGTGCTCCTGCCCCATTGGCGGGATGGATGTCTGCTCATGGCTTTAGAGATGTCTGGCGTTTTCACCATCCTGATACTAGGGAATACTCCTGCTACTCCGAAACGCACAAGACACTCTCCAGAATAGACGCTATCCTAACGGAAGCTGAGGGCATGCCATTAGTTCAGAAGATGTCTTACCTGCCCAGAGCTCTCTCTGATCATTCCCCTATGCTGTTGGAGCTTAATCTGGGACCGAGGCCTGGGTTAAGACTCTGGCGGATGGAGGCTATTTGGCTTCAGGAAGAATATGTAACAATTAAGTGCACAGAAGCCATCAAACATTACTGGGCTGATAACATTACAGGTCCTTTCTGCTTCAGTGGGAGGCCTTTAAGGCCACGTTGAGAGGGGTGTTCATGGCGGAGGTAAAGGGATTTAAGAAGCAGTTGGCCTCCACACTGCAGCATAGGGAAACAGAGGTCTCTCTGGCGGAGGCAGAATATGTTAGGGGTCCCACTGAGGAGCGGCTGTTGACATTGCGGGTGGCAACAAGGGAGTACAAGACAGCACTAACAGACCATACTACGAAGCTTGGCCTCGCTCAACGCCGGCGTTTGTTTGAATTTGGTGACAAGAATGGCAGATTGCTGGCATACTTGGCAAGGCCGGAATACATTCCGGTACATATTAAATCGGTTTTTGACGATTGTAAGTTGGAGGTCTGTGACTCGGCGGATATTTTGAACACTTTTGTCATTTTTTTATAAAGAATTATACAAGTCTTGTTCTCCTTTGGGGTCTGAAGCAGTGGAAACGTATATAGCGGACATTGATCTCCCTAAATTGGCAGAGGATGACAGCACTGCTTTGGAGGCTGGCATTACGGTAGAGGAGGTGGAGGAGGCGATTGCCTCCTTCCCCCCTAGAAAATCCCCTGGGTTAGATGGTTTCCCATCAGAGTGGTATTGCACCTATCGCTACGGATTAGCTCCCCGCTTGCTTAGAGTGTTTAATGAGGCCAGGGTGGACGGTGGGTTGCCCCCTTCTATGAGGGAAGCTTTGGTAGTCCTGATACCTAAAGGGGGGAAAGATCCTCGGGAATGTGATTCTTACCGCCCAATCTCGCTGATGAATGTTGATACAAAGATATTGGCCAAAATAATTGCAAGCAGGCTGCAGGCAGTCATTCCTAAGCTGGTGGATGCAGACCAAACAGGATTTATCCAGGGTAGGTGCACTCAGATGAATATCAGGAGGCTTTTTTTGAATCTTCAGACTGTTCATGACAACTCCGGGACTAGGGTGGTGGCCTCTTTGGATACAAAGAAGGCCTTTGACTCGGTTGAGTGGCCGTATTTGTTTCAGTTGCTGAAGTCCTATGGTTTTGGCCCAATGTTCATCTCATGGGTCCGGCTGTTGTATACAGACCCATTGATTAGAATATGGGTCAATGGTATTATATCAGATCCCTTTCCTATTTTTTGGGGCACCAGGCAGGGGTGTCCACTTTCACCCCTCCTGTTTGCCCTGGCCATAGAGCCCTTAGCGGTACAGCTGAGGTCTAGTTCACAGTTGACTGGATTGAGGATCGGGGATTTTGAGGAGCGAGTGTCACTCTATGCAGATGACATGTTGCTCTATCTGCAGGATCCTGGACCCTCGCTTCTGGAGGCTTTCCGACTGATACAGAAGTTTGGAGATTACTCTGGATTCCGTATAAATTGGAAAAAATCTTCTCTTTTCCCTATTGATGAGGGGGTGACTGTCCCACTCGGGTGCCCCATTCCATTGTCTGCATCTTTTAGATATCTGGGAATTGAGATTCAACTTCCCATTTCTAAGTTCCTGGAGGCCAATTTGTCACCGATTGTAGGGAAGTTTCGGGAAAAATTTCAAAGGTGGCAGAATTTACCGATCACCTTGATGGGAAGGATAAACCTATTTAAGATGATCTTCCTGCCCAAGTTTCTCTATATCCTTTCGAACTCCCCGGTTTTCGTGACATTACAGGTCTTTAGGAATATTGACTCCATTATTGTAGGTTTCTTGTGGGGGTCTAAAGCTCCCAGGGTCTCTTTAAAGGTTTTGAAACTACCAGTTACATTGGGGGGGCTTGCCCTTCCGGATTTGCGCTCCTATTTTTTGGCCTCACAGCTCTCTTTCCTGCACTGGCGGTTGTCTCCACAGACACCTAATGCCACTGCCTTGTTGGAGGCTGCAATTGCCACATCACAGGAGACCCTGCAGAATGTGTTATATAGGAAGGGGGTCCCGGGTAGAAAGATGGGTTCGGTGATGGCGTTACCGGGGAAGGTTTTTCACCTGTGCTCTCAGCGACGGGGGGATGACCCCTTGTGGCTATCTCCTAACAGTCCTTTATGGTACAACCGATCATTGGGGGAGTTTATGAAACTTTCTGATGGTCCAGGGTCATGGGCAAAATATGGTATTAAATATCTACACCAAATTTGTGGAGATGGTCGTTTGTGCACGTTTACCCAGTTGCGTGAGCAATTTGGAGTGCCGAGGTCTTGGCTCTTCCGATATGCACAATTGAGGCACGCAGCATACACTCAGTTTGGAGGGTCTGAGATTCGTGTACAGAATACAGACTTAGAAAGGGTACTGATTGACCCGGATGTGTCAAAGAGGATTTCCAGATATTACGGGGCGGTGGGTCCGGGTCAGGTAGCTTAGACCTCCAAGGCCAGGGGGAGATGGGAGATGATTGTCCCGGAGTTGTCGGAGGAACTGTGGCAGGAGGTATTGGACACGTTTTTGGTGTCTGTTATCTCCTCCACGGACAGAATGATTCAATATCGATATCTACACCAACAGTATTATACACCGACCAGATTACATCGAATGCGTAAGAGGGACTCTGCTATTTGTCATAAATGTGGGAAGGAGGAGGGCACATTTGCACATATGGTGTGGGAATGTATGAAGGTGAGACCGCTATGGTCTCAGGTCACTGAATTTATATCAGATAAGTTTGCTTTACCGAATATTTGCTCTCCTATGCGGTGTTTACTTGGGATTTTCGATCAAGAGGAGTTAAATGCCCACACTAAATTGTTCCTAAGGATCCTGTATTTTGGTGTTAAAAAGCTCATAGCAAGGAGATGGATACATGAGGAACAATTGACGCTAGGGATGTGGATTAAAATAATAAACGCAGATTTAATGATGTATAAAATGACTTATGAGGCTAGAGGGGCTACCAAGAAGTTTAGGAAAGTTTGGTTCCGGTGGATAGACTCTGAGAATACTCTGGATGAGGGAGAGCCATAGTATGTTGTATGAGTGATAGATAAAAAACTCTGGAGAGATGGAAATGGGTTGCTTGCTTCCCTTTCCTATATGGGCCAGATATGTTTGTTTTTTAAGAAGGGGCAGGAAAAAAAAAAAATACTGAAATGCAGACATCCCAGGGGAAGAAGGTGGGAGGGTGGGGGGGGGTTATTTTTATTGTTATTGGGGTTTCTGTTATGCAAAAAAATGCACGTGTATGATATCATAAGACAGAATTGATGATGGAATGAGCATATGTTAAGCCTGCAATATGATTGTTATGTTTATGGAATTTATATGCTAATGGAACATAAGGAATATGTGTAATATGAGTGATATGTATACTTGTTGTGCATAATAAAAAACTTTTTCAAAAAAAAAAAACCTGCGCCACCCCTTCCTCCAGGAAATTGTGTCACCCAGGGCATCTGCCCCTGCCTTGTGCCAGCCCTGAGTGGGGAGGAGATTTAGTGTGAAGATAGCAAATATTCATAATAAATCAGAGTAAATATTATATTAGTCTTACCATATTTATAGTGTGTGTTTTAATGAGATGTCTCTCTCCCACAACCCCCCCCCCCCCTAAAAAAAAAAAAAAAAAAAAAACAAGGGGGGAGAGGGGGTTCTCCCTCTATAATCAACATATAAGACTTAACCAATTACATACTAATAAAAATGTTATAGTTCGTCCAGTATTTATTTACTTAATTTCATGCATTCTCTTAACAAGCGGCAATTTCTAGTTTTCTTCTCCTGCTCCCCTTTTAATCAGAGGGGGATAGGAATCTTTATCTACTTTTTTAACTTCTCTCTATCTCTGGTGTATAATGCTTCCAACCTGCCCATATTTTCTTGAATTCCTCCTGTTGGTTTCTAGTCTCATGCACCCACCTTTACGCCTCCATTATTACCTCCACTTCCCTTTTCCATTCCTCAAGGGTGGGGCATGCTACCTGTTTCCAGTATCTGGGTATCAGAATTTTAGCTGCATTTAATAAATGTGGTATAACACTTTTTTTGCAGGATTTTATAGATACCTTAGTCCCATGAAACAAGAGGTGCAAAGGTGTTTGCTACATAGGCTTATCAGACAATTTCCTGATCCATGGGACTATTTCTTCCCAGAATACTCTTATCTTTGGGCAGGACCACCAGATATGGAGTAAGGTGCCCCTGTCTTTGCACCCCCTTCAGCCGTAACCGTCCGTTGTTGGGTATATCTGTGCTAATCGTGCCGGGGTCTGGTATCATCTGGCTATGAACTTGTATGACATCTCTTGAATAGATGAACTTATAGAAGTTGTGTGCTTTGCCTCTATTCATTTATTTGTAGTGATGTAAATGTACAATTTAGTTCTTTCTCCCACTCTTTAATAAAATAGGGGGGGTTGTGGTGTCCTGTCCACTAAGAACCAACTTGTACATTTGAGATAGTAGATGATTAGGCTTTGACATCTTCACGCCCATCTTCTCAAATGTAGTTAGGGAATTCGCAGCCCTTAATTGGGGTCTTAGTTTTTTATAAAAGTGTCAGATTTGGTAGTATCTCCATCCTGACATGGCCATGTCTCCTTGGGATGCTACCAATTCCGGCTGTGGCATCAAAGTTCCTGATGGCGCGTATCTTAAGCACTTTGTATTCCTTTCTGATTCCCATAGACTGATTCCCAGTGCTCCCTTTTCCTCTCCCGGGGGGAACCATGGGTACCCTCCTAATGGGGCCAGTGTGGATGTTCGTGGCGCATATTTGCCATTTTTATTTATCCTGTCACACACTGCCAGCAAATTACGGGTTAGTGGAGATGTCCATTTGGACAGTCCCCTGGCCTTGGCTGGATACCGTGGTGCTCCCTCTAAGTTTCTGGGCACGAAGGAGCATAGAAACTAGACTTGGGGATGGGTGGGTAAAAACTGCCTCTCCCCCCTCTTCCTTTTTTTTTTTTCTCTATATCACAGTTATTCATTGAAATATTAAGGAAACACATGGTGCACTAGCACTTAAAACTCACAGAGGACTGTCTACCTCTCTCCCCCCCTTTTTTTTTGGTGGGGGGATACACCAGGGGGGTACTCCCTAGTATTTGTGTGTTTTTTTGGATATGTATGATTTATTGTTTCTTTTTGTATAGTATATGTGAAGAAAAATCAATAAAGTATAAGATTATTAAAAAAAAAAAAAGCAAATATTCATTCGCTATCATCACACAACTGGGTGGAATCGGAGTGCAGTACCCTTTTTTGAAGCCTATTAGAGCTTCTGGCTCTAATAACGTGCTTTCAACCCCCTCCCTCCAATTGGAATCCATAGTACGGCGCACTGTATGTAGATCAGGGACGCATAGATGGGGGGGCGCCGCCCGTGCGCCCCTAATGGATGGGCCGTCACTGCATTCCACATTAATAATTATGCTACCAAATTAGTGTGTGCTGTAAATTGCCCTCAGCATTGCTCCTGTTTCCTCTTTCTGGAGGCTGCCATTTTGCTTAAGCCCAGAGCCCCTGAACAGCAGTAAATCATAAAGCAGAGATAAACCCAAACGGTTTAAAAAAACAGTTACTTTACTGGAATAGTTTTCACTTGCTTCAAAACATGACTTCGGACAGGCTTTGTTAAAGCTCCTGTCACTAAATAAAATGGTTAGTTTGCAGTCCTGTTTACACCTGCTTTTGCTTGGTGCTTTGATGAGGCTTCGGTGGGGCTTCAAGTGAGCTTTGCCATAGACTTCTTTGGAGGCTTTGAAGACGCTTTGAAGCACCACTGAAGTGACATGGGGTATCATTTTTGAAACCAAAGCAAAGCAAAAGCAGGTGTAAACAGGACTATAAGCTAACCCTTTTATTTAGTGACAGGAGCTTTGACTAGCATTCACAGAGCTTTAAGAAAGCTTGCCCGAAGCCTTGTTTTGAAGCAAGTGTAAACTATCCATTAATGTGTGTTGAAGCCGAAGCAAGTGTAAATGAGCCCTTAACTGTCACATTGCTTGTGTCCTCAACCAAACTGTCAAATCATCAAATGGCTGGTGTCATAACTGAGCACATGTGCAGCACCTAAAGGATAGGAGGATATAACTCCGCTTTAAGGCTGTCAGCAGATCGGCCTCTACAAAATCAGCAGTGCCTAAAAATGGAAAGCAGCCTGAAGTGATCTAGCAGGACTTCATTTTCTGCCTAAAGTTCCACTTCACAGTGGAACTTTACCCATAACAACTTGATAAAAAAAAATGTTCTTTAGCAAGAAACATACTGTACATTCCACATTAATAATAATGCTACCAACATTAGTATGTGCAGTAAATTGCCTTCAGCATTGTTCCTGTTTTTTCTTTCTGGAGGTTGCCATTTTGCTGAAGCCCAGAGCCCCTGAAGAGCAGTAAATCATTAAGCAGAACCAAACCTATCGATTTAACAGTTTCAAAAAACAGTTACATTCCTGGAATGCTGAAATTGCTAACTGTCACTTTTGCTTGTGTCGTCAATCAAACTGTCAAACCATCAAATGGCTTGGCTGTAAAGGATAGGCGGGTTTAATTCCGCTTTAAGGTTATCAGCAGATCGGTCTCTAACAAACTCAGCAGTGCCTAAAAATAGAGAGCAACTGAGCATGTGCAGAGCAGGGTGAGACAGTGTATTACTGGATTTCAGGGCCAGTTCACAACACATGCAGTCCAATGCATTTTTTGTCTACATCAAAAATGCATGGATAGTAGGTTATATAGTTTCCAATGGCATAATCCACACCAGTGCAGTCAGTTCCAGTATGTTCCAGTTCCAGAAAAAAAGTAGAACATGCTGCATTTTTTCTGAACTGTACTGGAATGTGATAAAACGCATCAAAAACGCACCGGAACGCACCAAAATCCCACTGGAACACACATGTCTTTATAAGGTGAAGAAAAAAAGGGGGGGAATGCACTGGAGCGCATCAAAAAATGCACCGGAATGCATCAAAAACACGTCAAAAAAGTGCATGCAGAAAAGCATCCGGAATGCATCCGGACTGCTTTTCTATGGTTTGAACTGGCCCTTAACCACTTCAATACCAGGCACTTTCGCCCCTTCCTGCCCAGGACAATTCTGAGCTTTCAGTGTTGTCGCACTTTGAATGACAATTGTGCAGTCATACATCACTGTACCCAAACAAAATTTTTATAATTTTCTTCCCACAAATAGAGCTTACTTTTGGTGGTATTTGATCACCTCTGTGGGTTCTAAAAAAGACACATTTTTGAAAAAAAAAAGTTTTCCTTCGTTTCTGTTATAAAATTTTGTTTTCTCCTTCACTGATGGGCATTGATGAGTCGGCACTGATGGGCACTGATAAGGCAGCACCGATGGGCACTGATGAGTTGGCACTGATAAGGTGGCACTGATGAGGAGGCACTGATATGTAGAATTGATGGAGACTGATAGGCGGCACTGATATGCTGCACTGATGGGCACAGATAGGTGGCACTGATATACAGCACTGATAGACACTGACAGACGGCACTGATAGGCACTGACAGGCGGCACTGATGGGCACTGACAGGTGGCACTGATTGGCACTGACAGGTGGCATTGATGGACACTAATAGATGGCACTGATGGGCAGCACTGATTGGGCAGGTACTGACGGGTGATTGGCACTATGATGGGCACTGATTTGCACTGTGGTGGGCACTGATTGGCACTTTATTGGGCACTGGCAGGGGGTTATGGTGGGGCACTGACTGGGCACAGATTGACAGCTTATGGGTACATTTGATGGGGGCTGTGCTGATAATCGGCTCTCCCTGTCAGAGGGGGGGTCTATACTTAATGTGTTGATATAGGGTGTAGAGTACTACCCATCATGTGCCAGGCACAGCCTATACACATTATAATTGTTATGGCCATTCCCAGTGGCGGTGCGTCCATAAGGGTGCACGGGCACCGCCCCCTCTCTCCTGCCACCCCCTCTAGCACTATTAGGTAGATAGATTCATGCATTGCATGAATCTATCTATGGCCGCCGCTGCCACCCCCTATTCAGGTGCCCGGCCCCTTTTCTCGCACCTGAATTACAGCGGCAGGGGGTGAATTTGAAGCACCTGATTAGAGCCATAGTCTCTAATAGGCCTCAAAAAATGGATTTTTAAAACAGCTTACCTGTAAAACCCTTTTCTTGGAGTACATCACGAGACACAGAGCACCATAATAATGACTATCTGGGTTATATGCTACCTTTAGGTGATTGGACACTGGCAACCAATAGTAAGAAGGTTCCTCCCATATAACCCCTCCCATACAGGAAGTACCTTTAGTTTTGTAGCAAGCAATGAAGATCCCAGAAAAGAAGGGAGGGACCTCTGTGTCCCGTGATGTACTCCAAGAAAAGGATTTTACAGGTAAGCTATTTTAAAAATCCATTTTTCTTTATCGTACATCACGGGACACAGAGCACCATAATAATGACTATCTGGGATGTCCTAAAGCAATGCATTTGAGGGGAGGGCAAAGTATTCTTAAATCCCCTTCAGGCCTAGGACTTATAAAACCGCTCGCAGCACGCTGTGGCCAAAAATAGTCTCCTTTTGAGATCTAACATCCAGCTGGTAAAACCTGGTAAACGTATGAACTGAAGACCAAGCGGCTGCTTTGCAAACCTGAGCCATAGACACCTGTTGGCGCACTTTCCTCGATGTACTCCTCTAGTAGAGTGAGCTTTGAAATATCGAGGTGGAACCCTGCGTTTCAACTCATAAGCCTGGATAATGAGTTGGCAAATCCACCTAGAGATAGTAGAACTAGTTGCTGCCTGTCCCCTCTTAGGACCCTCTGGCAGAACAAAAAGGGAATCAGTTTTCCGAAAGGGAGCTGACATGCTTAAATAAACCTTGACTGCTCTCACCACATCCAGTGAGTGAAGCGACTTAGGATTGGGAAAAAAGGAAGGCAAAATGATATCCTGATTCAAATGAAAAATGGAAACCACCTTAGGTAAAAAATCTGGACGGGGGAGCATCACCACCTTGTCCTGATGTAAAAATAGAAAAGGTTTTTTACATGAAAGGGCGGCCAATTCAGACACCCTTCTGGCCGAAGTTATGGCTACCAGAAAAAACTATTTCCTGGTCAACAGAAGAAGGAATATGCCTAATTGGTTCAAAGGGTGGAACCTGTAGGGCTGATAGCACCAAGTTCAAGTCCCAGGGGCATAAGGGAGGCTTAACCCGCGGTTTTAAGTGCAGTACCCCCTTGAGGAAGGTTCGCACTAAAGAATGAGATGCAATTGGCCTTTGGAAAAAAACTGATACGATGATTAGACGATGTCTAAGAGGACGAAACGCGTCAGTTAGGACCCCACTGCCGCCATACTTTTAACAGCGCTTATTTTTATCCATTCATGTGAGTGTATCTCTTTTTTAATAAATTTGGTACTTGTTTTACGGAATCACACTATGTGGCCTTTTTCCTTCCTACTTTACAACATTGCTATCCGCTTCCCAACATCATCTCGAGGGACCTACTAATATCCGGTCTTCCTTTGGACTTTCCATCTTTACTACTCTCCTGGAACATCTATCATCACCCACCACCCAAGCCTGATTTGACCCAGTTGGGCATAGGCCTTCTTGGGTCTACGTGATCTGGTAAGCCTCCCTATTGTTGGTGGTGGTGCGTCTTCTTCTGTGTTCACCTCAGATGTCACATATTTGATATGTTCCTTACACAAAGTCACTGAAATTTCATCGACCATTTTATGAGTTCTATATGCACGAAGGACTTTTTCTTCTTGTTTTTGCCTAATACCTTTCAACATTGGTTGGACATTGGTTTATGTTGAATTAGCGCTACACATTTTTTCTGTTTTTCAAAAAAACTGATAAGGCCAAAATTTGCCATTTAATGGTTCCCAAAGATAAGTTTAGATCAATTCCTGATTGAAGAAAGGCAAGGATCCTTCCAATCGCATACTTGCGAGGATGCCATCCTTTCTTCTCGCACCAGGAAATGTACGATTTCCAGACCCTATTGTAAATACTTCTAGAAACTGGCTTTCTAGCATTTATCAGAGTAGATAAGACTGAACCTCTGATACCACGGTCCTTCAGCACCCTGGTCTCAATAGCCATGCCATTAAATTCAGCGACCCTAAAGAAGGATGGTATATGGGCCCTTGAGATAACAGATCTGGACGGTATGGGAGACACAGCGGATCCTCCACCGCCATCTTCACAATCTCTGAGCACCAGGACCTCCTGGGCCACCAGGATCACTGCAATCTGCTCCTCCTGTACAGGTGCGGTAGCATCTGGATCGGAGGAAAAGCATAAATCAGAGAATACCGGTCCCAGGGAACCACCAATGCATCTGTTCCAACAGCGAGGGGATCCCTGATCCTGGATACAAACCTGTCTACCTTGGTATTGAATCTGGATGCCAGAAGATCCACATCTGGCATCCCCCAGCACTGGCAGATCTGAAGGAAAACTTCGGGGTGAAGAGACCATTCCCCCGGTAGTAGCTGCTGGCAACTTAGGTAGTCTGCCTGCCAATTGTCCACCCCTGGAATAAAGACTGCCGACAGAAACGGCACATGTCTCTCTGCCCAAGTTAATATATGATTTATCTCTCTTTGGGCCGCCCAGCTCCGGGTGCCCCCTTGGTGGTTGATGTATGCCACCACTGTGGAGTTGTCCGACTGGATTCGGACAGGAAACCCCCGCAGTCTGGACGTCCAAAATAGGAGAGCCAAGCGAGCTGCCCGAATTTCCAGCAGATTGATGGGCAAGGTCTTCTCTACCTGAGACCATAAACCCTGGACTGAAGCCTCTTCCAGGACTGCTCCCCAGCCTAGACGACTGGTGTCCGTAGTTACTACTTTCCAGGATACTGGTGGAAAGGATTTTCCACCGTTCAAGTTGCTGGTCTTTGCCCACCAAGAGAGTTCTCTTTTTACCTGTAGGGATAGAGACATGGGATGATCCAAAGTTTGAACCGACTTGTCCCAAGCTTCCAGGATAGCTCTCTGGAACATCCTGGAGTGAGACTGCGCATAGGGAACTGCGCTGAAGGATGACACCATCTTGCCCAACAGCCTCATGCACAGATGAATTGAAGGACCTTCTACCCCTTTGACTTTCCGAACCAGCTCCACTATAGAGTTGAAATTGAAGGGAGGTAGAATTACCCTTTCTTGGGTTGTGTCCAAGATCAGACCCAGATATGTTAAGACCTGAGCTGGATGAAGGGCCGACCTGTCCATATTTAGAATCCAGCCTAGGAACCTTAGGAAATGGACCATAGTCATAATGTTTTCTACCAAGGTGGAGTAAGCTTGGTCCCTTAACAGAAAGTCGTCCAGATATCCTACCACCGAGATCTTCCGGGACCTTAGGAATGCCAACACTGGGGCCAGAACCTTTGTGAATACCCGAGGGGCTGTGGCTAGACCGAATGTAAGTGCCACAAATTGGAAATGATACCCTTCTACTGTAAATCGCAGGAATCTTTGAAGCGGACCGAAAATCGGTATATGTAGGTATGCGTCTTTGATGTCTATGGACGCCAAAAAATCTTCTTTTCTCAAGGATGTGATTACTGAACGAACCGACTCCATCCAGAGGGTTCGGACGTTTAGAAAGGAATTGAGGGATTTGAGGTCCAAGATGGGCCGTACCTCTTCGTTCGGCTTCGGTACTGTAAATAGGTTTGAGTAGAACCCTTTTAATCTTTCTTTTTGTGGAACCTCGATAATCACTTTCTGCCTTTCCGGCTGATCTAAAGCGAGGAATAGGCCCCTCTTTTTGGTGGGATGGGACTCTGGATACCAAATATCGAGTTGGGGGAAAATCCCGAAACTCTATTTTGTAACCCTGAGATATGGTGGAAATAACCCACCTGTCCTGAACCAATTTTCCCCAAGCATCTGCGAGCCACCGCAGTCTGCCCCCCACCCGCAAGAGGGGGGCGTCCCTTCACAAGGAAGACTTGGAATTGGCCTTGGCTGGTTTCTGGGTCCAGGGTCTTTTTTGACTTTGAGGTTTCTTAAAGGTAGGTGGCTGAGGCCGTCGATACCTCTTAGAGGAAGAGGCACTTGGCCCAGGAGCGTTGGGAATCTTAAAGGAAGGCTGCTTACTCCTTCTTTTAACCGGAAGTAAGGAACTTTTCCCTCCTGAGATCTTTTGGATATATTTATCCAAATCTTCCCCAAATAGATGCTCACCGTGAAAAGGAAAAGCTGCGAGTAGCCTCTTGCATGGCGTCTTGGCCGACCAATTCTTCAACCATAGTACTCTGCGCATATGGATTGAGAGTAGCGCAAAACGAGACATCTGCTGGATCGAGTCCTTTAATGCGTCTGCCGCAAAACATAAAGCGCAAGGAAGTTCTGATAGTTCGTCAGAAACTTCCTCTTGAACAGGCAGGTTCCTGACCAATTTTTTAAAATGGTCCTGACAAATACCGATAGCTGCAACTGCCGGTTGTACTGCTGACTCTTTGAAGCTTTGAGTAAGGATTCCAGTTTTTTATCTGCCGGATCCTTAAATCCCTGGGCATTATCCACTGGGCAGGTCAGACTTTTATTCACTGAAGAAATGGCAGCATCAACCGAAGGTGTATTCCACTTCTTCCTAAATTTTCCCTCCATAGGATATAAAAAAGAAAACCTTTTTGGAGGCAAGTATGTCCTGTCCGGGTGGTCCCAGTCAACATAAATTACCTGTTCCAACAAAGGATGCAAAGGAAACACCTGGGAACCTGGTTGAGAATGCAAGGATCCTAATGTAGAACAGGAGGGTCCTGGTCAACAATTTTTGGGATTGAGAGGCCGAAATTGGTTCTTCAGAACCTGAATCCCCAGCCGAGGACTCTTCAGGCTCTCCCTCCTCCTTGTCTTTAATGGCCTCCTCCTCCAAATCCTCTGCCCATTCTGGATCCAAATCACAGGGACCCATGCCAAAAGCATCCTGGTGCTCAAGTGATTCACCACTGGGACCAGGCTCAGGGGAGGGAGATCTATGACGTTTCTTCCCTCCCTGTGTTACTGTAGCAATCATACCCGCTATCTTGCCTTCAAGGCCAGCTAGGGCTGATGCTAAATCATCCTTAGTAACATAGGCTGATGCAGGGATATTGGTAGTGGCCACCACGCCTGACAACTGCAATGGCTCAGCCAGGCCGAATGCCGCAGGTCTTTCAGGGGAGACTGATGCTGCAGTAACCTGAGGTTGATCTCCTGTTTTTGAAGGAGTCCCTTTAACCCCTGGACTTGCCCTGCTCCCCGTACCTCGTTTTCTGTAAGACATTGCTTACAAGTTTTTGAGGAAAAAAAGGCACTCCCTCTGAGTTATATGGCTGGATCCAACGTACAGCCGCTACCACAGCCATTACCAGCCTTTAACCTGTTACAAATGTTCAAACTTACGCCCAGACCTCTGTGTCCCACCACACACAAGGCTTCTGTGAGCCTAACATGCAGGTGCGTGACCTCCCTCTATACTCGCGCGCCGGCCAGTGACGCACGCTCACCCGTGCTCTACTGCGCACGCGCACCCCGCGCGGCGCACACACAGGCATGCCGCGACACACGTGGCGACCATCACCCGAGCACGTGGATGAGCACCGTGCACGCCCCTGCGCATGCGTGCACGCAGCACACGCCGCCACATGCGAGAGATACCCGCATAAGCTGCATCTGTCAGCTTCTCTGTAACCTCTGCTACAGCAGCTTGCAGTGAGACATAAGGCATACACTAAGACATTTCATGTTTAGTAACAACAGCAGTATTGTTAGGCCTCCCAGAGGGAGTACTCACCGGTCCTCACTGCAGGACCTGATACAGGCCCAATCTTCCCCCATCATGGCGGGTAGTGCCACTGAGGACCTTCAAGGACCAGGTCCCCCTTTTTACGGGGTCCACACCCCTGGACCTGTAAAGCACCCTTCTGGTTCCCTTGGGCAAGTGAAGACCAGGGATACCATATAACAAGGGTCCAGCGGCTTAAAGGACACATTACAAGCAAAACCTCATTCTTGAACCAAGGCTCGGGTACCATCCAGTTTAGCTTTTTTATGCCATCCGAATGGATCCGATATAACATCCTCATTGGGACATTTATTGAAGAAAATTTGAAGAGCTTCCACAGCCGTGACCATCACCTTCAAGACACCGGCAAAAAACTAAAAGGTACTTCCTGTATGGGAGGGGTTATATGGGAGGAATCTTCTTACTATTGGTTGCCAGTGTCCAATCACCTAAAGGTAGCATGTAACCCAGATAGTCATTATTATGGTGCTCTGTGTCCCGTGATGTACGATAAAGAAAACCATGCTGGGTGCTCGCAGGTCACTCAGCTATGTTAGAAAAGCAAACGAATATTCACTTTCCTAACACTAAACCGCCTCTCCGCCAATCAGGTGCTCGGATCTGTTACCCGTCACCTGATTGGCTGAAACGATAGGCGGTATGATTGGACGCCAGGCGTCCAATCATAGCAGAGGATGAAAAGAGAGGACAGGAGAAGACATCGAGGAGCTGCCCCACCAAGACAGGTATGTGCCCCCCGCAGACGGCGGGCCAGCGGGGGGCACACTGGAAGCATTTGATATGGCAGAATAGCTGTGTTTGATGGGGCACCGTGGGAGCAATTGATGGGCACAGTGGTGGCAATTGATGGGCACAGTGGGAGCAATTGATGGGCACAGTGGTGGCAATTGATGGGCACAGTGGCTGCATTTTATGGGGCACAGTGGCTGCATTTTATGGGGCCCAGTGGCTGCGTTTGATGGCACAGTGGCTGCGTTTGATGGCACAGTGACTGCGTTTGATGGGCACAGTGGTGGCAATTGATGGGCACAGTGGCTGCTATTGATGGCACAGTGGCTGTAATTTATGGTACAGTGAGGCTGCAATTGATGGGGATTTTTTTCAGAATTATTCAGGTTGTTTGCGCACCCCCAAAAATTTGGAGCACCAACCGCCACTGGCCATTCCCATGGACTATACTGTATGTTCTGCTATACAGTGCCTTGAAAAAGGATTCATACCCCTTGAAATTTTCCACATTTTGTCATGTTACAACCAAAAACTTTAAATATATTTTATTGGGGTTTTATGTGATGGACCACCACAAAGTGGCACTTAATTGTGAAGTGGAAGGAAAATGATAAATAGTTTTCAATTTTTTTACAAATAAATATCTGAAAAGTGTGGCATGCATTTGTGTTCAGCTTCCTTTACTCTAATACCCCTAACTAAGATCTAGTGGAACCAATTGCCTTCAGAAGTCACCTAATTAGTAAATAGAGTCCACCTGTGTGTAATTTAATCTCAGTATAAATACAGCTGTTCTGTGAAGCCCTCAGAGGCTTGTTAGAGAACCTTAGTGAACAAACAGCATCATGAAGGCCAAGGAACACACCAGACAGGTCAGGGATAAAGTTGTGGAGAAGTTTAAAGCATGGTTAGGTTATAATAAAATATCCCAAGCTTTGAACATCTCATGGAGCACTGTTCAATCCATCATCCAAAAATGGCACAACTGCAAACCTACCAAGACATGGCCGTCCACCTAAACTGACAGGCCCGGGCAAGGAGATCATTAATCAGAGAAGAAGCCAAGAGGTCCATGGTAACTCTGGAGGAGCTGCAGAGATCCACAGCTCAGGTGGGAGAATCTGTCCACAGGACAACTATTAGTCATGCACTCCACAATCTGGCCTTTATGGAAGAGTGGCAAGAAGAAAGCCATTGTTAAATGAAAGTCATAAGAAGTCTCGTGTGCAGTTTGCGGGAAGCCTGTGGGGGACACAGCAAACATGTGGAAGAAGGCGCTCTGTTCAGATGAGACCAAAATTGAACTTTTTGGCCTAAAAGCAAAACGCTATGTGTGGTGAAAAACGAACACTGCACATCACCCTGAACACACCATCCCCACCGTGAAACATGGTGGTGGCAGCATCATGTTGTGGGATACTTTTTACAACAGGGACAGAGAAGCTGGTCAGAGTTGATGGGAAGATGGATGGAGCCAAATACAGGGCAATCTTACATGAAAACCTGTTATGCCGTGTATACACGAGCAGACTTTTCAGCATCAAAGGTCCGACGGTCTTTCCGACGGACTTTTGACGAACGGACTTGCCTACACACAATCACACCAAAGTCCGACGGATTCGTACGCGATGATGTACGACCGGACTAAAATAAGGAAGTTGATAGCCAGTAGCCAATAGCTGCCCTAGCGTTGGTTTTCACAGTCGCTCTCTGTCCAATCTGACAGAGCTTGAGCTATTTTGTAAAGAAAAATGGGCAAAAATGTCACTCTCTAGATGTGCAAAGCTGGTAGAGACATCCCCAAAAAGATTTGCAGCTGTAATTGCAGCCAAAGGTGGTTCTACAAAGTATTGACTCGGGGGGGCTGAATACAAATGCTCGCCACACTTTCTACATTTTTATTTGTAAAAAATTTTGAAAACAATTTATCATTTTCCTTCCACTTCACGATTATGTGCCACTTTGTGTTGGTCTATCACATAAAATCCCAATAAAATACATTTACGTTTTTGGTTGTAACATAACAAAATGTGGACAATTTCAGGGGGTATGAATACTTTTTCAAGGCACTGTATGTGTTTTGCGTTCCCTATTGTGTATGTTTTTCTTCTTTAATTTTTACTCACCACTTTCTTCAGGGATGGAGAAAAGGGAAAATCCAACAATTCAAATAGCTTTTTCAAGTATCTCATAAGAGACAATAATTTTAACAGAATATGGGTACCAAGGTATCCAATACCTAGCTATACCAAGCTATGGATGTCATGAGAAATATAATAATGTACAGTTTTTGTTGTTTAGTGTTGGATAGAGTGGTGAGGGGTTAGAACTCCTGTGGTTTTTTTAATTGCTGTTCCTGCTGGGGGGGGTAGATTCTCCCCTCTATTTGCCCTGGTCACCCATGTCACTCAGACAGAAACTGAAGGGAAATCCTACATTTTTGGGTTGCCATCAGAGCAGGGATAGAAAATCCTCCACCTAATCCTCCACACCTATTCCTTCCAAACATGGGAATTTCGCTCAGGAGACATTTCCTCTTCTTTTCTCTCTTCAGGACTAGAAATAAATAAGAATCCCCTAAGCAGGGCACAGACAGCACCAAATAATCCTTAGGCTCTGTTCACACCTAGGCTTTTTGGGTGTGTTTCTGCTGTAAGCCTCAGCTCTAAAAACGCTCAAAAAGACAAATCTCAGTAATTTCAATGGCCGCTGTTCACATCTGAGCATTTTGTCGCCTAAAGCAAAATGCTCGTCGTTCAAAAAAGTACAGGAGCTTCTTTATTGGCAGATTACAGGCGTTTTACTGCTTTTACATTGGTGAACTCTGCAAAAACGCCAGAGAAAGCGCCAGAAAAAAACGCTGGAAAGAAGGCTAGAAAAATGCATGTAAAATAGCAAAGCCTAGAGTACAACTGAAGGCAAAACCTGTTTTCCTGACAGACTCCATGGCAGCCCACGTATGAGTTAATCCCGCCTCTTTTACCTCATAGGACCCTTCTGCCATTAATCTTTGCTCCAAGCCAGAGACTGTGTTCCTTTTTTGTCCTCCTCCTAGAACCAAGGTGAAGTCTTACCTTTGTGAAGATTCTGAGATCCAGTCCTGTCGGTTTGCACGTAAAATTATGGATTCAGGCTGTGTTTTATCTGGAGTCCAGCAATCTCAGCTTTTAGCAGGGTGGACACGGGCGATAAATGTGATGCCATGAAGAGCTTACTAGCCTGGCCATTGACAGGCAAGCGGCAACATTACAAAACGTCCCAGCTATTAGCGGGAGGCCCTTCCTGAATGCCCCGGTTGTGCAGTGAGCGCAGCACAGCTCCCAGTTCCAGGTCGGATCGAAGTCGTGTTGTGGTGGTAAAGTACAAATGCTTATACATGGCAGCAGTGTATGTGTATATTGTGCGTTTTTCTCTTTAGGCTCCAATCTTAGGCCATGGCGGCTGAAGCGCAACTGCGCCCCAGTCTGTCACTTCCGGGGTCCCCAGGGCTCGTCTGCGCAGCGGAAAGCGATCGAGAGTGAGGCTTGGTTTGCGCGTGTGCAGTTCCTGCAAGATGGCGGCGGTCGTCGCTGGGCAGCGATGATCCCAGCGCAGGTGCGCTGCGGGCACGGTGTTGTCATCAACGGCGGCAGATTTAAATAGTTCCTGTTCCAAGGTAAGCGCTTAGCTGCAAGCTCTCTGGCTGCTGGCTCATGTCTGTTTTCACTCCTTATCTCTCATGGTCAATTTTTTGCTGCTTTCAGTTAATAAGCAGCCTTGCCATGGATATGTCACCGCCTCCCTGTGGCCAACCCTTACGCTACAGGTAGGATTGGGTTTCCTTCTGCCTGTTCGTTTGGGTTATTCAAAGGCGTGTTAACTCTTTCTTCCCTCTCAGCCCTTCTAGGTCTGTACACCAACATATGGCACGCGAAGATAAAGACCATCCTAGGTCACAACACTGTCATTCCTTGTCAAGTTCCAGGATCGTTGCCTGCTGGGTCAGGGAAGAGCTCAAACCAGGCAAGATCTGGATCGAGCGAGAGACGCTCACCACTAAAGACCTGGCCATGAGTTCAGGAAGAACTGGAAAAGAAACCAACCTTCAGGCCAAAAATCCTCAAAGGGAGCATCTTCCTGTGGACATGAAGTCTTTAAGTCCTTTTGATATAGGGCCTGTCTAGGCGGAACAAGTTGGTTGGCGGAACAAAGATTACTGGACCGTCAAAACTGTCTCCTCAGGACATGCCTGAACTTTCAGCAGCCTGCCCACACTCCGGTTTGTACCCACAGCTGTTCCTCACTCAGAAGAGAAGAAGCAAGTCCTTCTGTCATACGCAGACTCTCTAGTGGCTCAGGGCGCCGCCATACAAGTTCCAACTGGTGAAATATTTTAAGGTGTCTACTTGCCCCTCTTCATGGTTCTGAAAAAGAACAGCTCCTGGAGGCCAGTCATAGACCTGAACCACTTGAATTCTTTCATCAAGAAAGAGAAATTCAAAATAGAGACGCTGTTCACAATCCGTCAGGCAATTCAGCCAGGCGACTGGCTTGTGTCCATAGATCTGAAGGATGCCTACTTTCATGTCCCCATAGCAGAAGAGTTCCAGAAGTATCTTCGCTTTGCGGTAGATCAAGTCCACCTTCAGTTTACCTGTCTCCCGTTCGGACTTACAACATCGCCTCGGGTATTTTCAAAGCTCTTATTGGCTGTCGTGGCACTAATCAGGATCAGAGGTATCCGTCTGCATCATTATCTGGACAACCTGCTGTTACTTTCTCGGGACAGGGAGCAGCTTTTTGTCCATCGATCTCAGATCATCTCAACTCTGGTCTAGTTTGGTTGGCTGTTTAACAGAGAGAAGAGCCACCTAGAACCTACACAGTCCCTGATATTCTTTGGGGCTCAATTCAGTTCTCCTAAGACTGGACAACACAACAGCAGTCTCATATGTCAAGAGGCATGGAGGTACGCGCAGTCTCTCCTTGCTGGAGCAGGTAGAGTCTATAATGTCCTGGGCCCAAATGAACTTGGCAAATCTGACAGCTGTCTATCTCCCTGGAGATCAGAAGGTCCAGGCAGACTTTCTTTCGAGAGTGTCTCTAGACAACAACAAATGGGCTTTCCACACCGAATTCTTCAATTGGGTCCTGTCACTGGGAGTCACCCCAGAGATGGACCTATTTGCCCCCCCATGCAATTTCAAACTGAAGAGGTACTACACGAAGTGTCGTTGTCCCCAGGCCTTTGGGGTGGATGCCAAGATGGACCAGTGGAGATTTCACAGGACCTATGCCTTTCTCCCAGTTCCTGTCATTCTCCGGTTCCTGACGAGACTCAGGTGCGACGAAGCAGAGATAGTGGCGGAGAGAGGGGAGGGCTGGAGGCTGTAGGTTGTCCAAGCCGGGCTATCTCCACGTTGTTGAATTCCAGAAGAGCAAATTTTCAGACTACATTTCCACCACTGCAGGTTCTTGCAATAACCCAAAGATACAGGATATCCTGGGCTTCCTACAAACGAGCCTGGATCTTTCCATGTCAGTCAGCTCCTTGCGGGTTCAAGTCTCTGCAATTTCTGCCTTCAAGGGCAGATCCTGGGCTAAACACCCTCTTACTCTGCAGTTCTTCAGAGGAGCAATAAGGCTCAGAGAAAGCCAAGATTTTCTAAATAGGATCTCCCCCTTGTCCTGGATTTATTCTCAGGAAGACAGATGGAACACACAGATCAGTTCTCTATCAAGGAACTTCCTCTAAAATTTGCCTTCCTGGTGGCCATAACATCGGCCAAGAGGGTCTCCGAAATTGTCTCTCTGTGATACAAAGAGCCATTCCTAACCTTTTACCCTGATCAGGTAGTTTTGATTCCTATGCTGGGTTCAAACTCCAAAGTATTGTCTGTCTTTCACGAGAATTAGGAGATTGCTCTTCCAATGTTTAGGTCAGCTGAGGACTCTAGTGTTCATCCTCTATATCAGGGATATGCAATTAGCGGACCTCCATCTGTTGCAAAACTACAAGTCCCATCATGCCTCTGCCTCTGGGTGTCATGCTTGTGGCTGTCAGTCTTGCTATGACATCCCTCATGGGACTTGTAGTTCTGCAAGAGCCGCTAATTGCATATTCCTGCTCTAGATGTTGGAGAAGCTCTGAAGCATTATCTAGAAGCCACAGCTCCTTTTCGTCATTCTGATCATCTGTTCATTCTGTTCCACGGGAAAAACAAAGGCTTGAGTGCCTCTTCCAGATCTATTGCAGCGTGGATTGTTCAGGCCATTCAGTGGGCCTATAAGGCTAAGGGCTTGACGCCTCCTGAGGCGGTGACCGCTCATTCAACTAGGAGCGTTTCTACATCATGGACGGCTTCCTGACACGTCGCCCCAGAAGTGATTTGCAAAGCGGCCTCATGGTCTTCAGTTAATACGTTCATGGCGCACTACTGCGTAGAACCAGCCTCTTTGTCTTCTGTTAATTTTGGTTTGCATATTCTATGTGTTGACGGTGCCAATTAAACCTTTTTTCTTTTGACCAGCAATTGCCCACCCGGGTGTATATGGCTAGTTATTTCCCATACGTAGGCTGCCATGTCAGGAAAACATCAAATACGTACCGTAATTTTCCTTTCCTGATGGCCTCCATGGCAGTAGGAGTTCCCTCCCATTTGCTGGAGTAGTCTAAGTTACAGAACACGGCCTCTGGCTCGGAGCAAAGATTTATGGGAGAAGGGTACTATGAGGTATGAGAGGTGAGATTAACCCATATGTAGGCTGCCATGGAGTCCATCAGGAAAGGAAAATTGTGGTAAGTATTTGATAGGAAATTTCCATTTTTTCTTTTTATAGAATAAAGGAGGGTTATAACCCCTGTCAGTTTTTTTTTTTTTTTGCCATCTGTGTCCTATTTGGGAGATTTCCCTTCATTTCCTGTTCAATAGTCAAAACAGGATGTGAAACGTGATACAATACAGTAAAAATACTCCTGCACTGCCACCAGTGACTCAAAAAAACACTCCAACCCCCAAAATAGGTACAAAGAACTCTTCTGCTGTTATTTGTCACTAAGAAATCAATACAAATATATTGTAATCATATGTGCTCTATTGTGACACCCAGCTGCTGCAGACACCTGACATGTGCTCCCACATCAGCAACTATTAACAATTAAAAAATTGTGCAGCGCTGCTTAATAATCTATAAACATACCACATGATAAACCAACATACAAAAAACAAATAAACAGTGTGAATAATAACACATCCAAGTGTAAAGTTAGTGACATTTCAAATAAACAGTGTATTTATGACTCCAAAAACTCAATTTTATCCTTTTTAAATAAAAATTGTATCAGACCTGTGACACCAAAACTCCAGTGCTACTCAGCAAACATCAGATCACACTGTGCTGCACCTGAGTACTGGTTATGCCCTCACCCTCAAATATGGATCCATAAAGATTACAGGTCAGGTGTACATAGCCCCTATCATTTGGGGTACCATGGGCTCAGGATTGCTTCCAACTCCTCACTTCTGCCCATATAAGTGCTTTGCCCTTTAAGGGGCCCAGCTGCCCACTTGCCAGTTGCAGTATACTCGGAAACGATAAAGGACTACTATGGTGCAATAGTTCTCAAATAAAATAAATGTATTCAAAGTAATGCACTCACATATTAAAAATCATTAATAAAGTATATAATATAACAAATAATATACAGTATAATAATATAATAATGCACAGTTAAATCAGGATACCGCAAATCCAGTCGGCATTGCACTTCTGGTAGTGCAATGACGTCACCTGTAAATTTTCCCAGAGTTGGGCTTTAAATGAAAAATGTGTGTTCAGTGCGTTACATCTGTGCGCATGCACTACTATACACAATTAGTGGTGGATAGCCGTGTACAGCCACCTATAGGCTTAAATGGGTGAAAACGGCTGTATGCAGTTATGCCCCACAAATTGTGTATAGTATCGCATGCGCACAGACATAATGCACTGAGTGCACCTTTTTTAATTTACTGTCCAACCCTGGAAAATGTAAAAAATATCCCTCACAGTGGGGCTGCACCCACACTGCAAGGGTTAATAGCTTGTTTAGTCTAATGCCGCGTACACACGGTCGGACTTTCCGGCATACTTGGTCCGGCGGACCAGAGTGTGCCGGACAATCCGCCCGTGTGTGGGCGGCGGCGGACTTTTCCGGCGGACTTCTTCCCAAAAGCCCGCCGGACCTAGATTTCAAACATGTTTGAAATCTTTCCGTCGGACTCAGTTTCGGGCGGAAAGTCCGCTCGTGTGTGTGCTGGTCCGACGGAAAGCCCGCTCGTGTGTAGGCTGGTCCGACAGACCAAATACGACACGAGGGGATGGTATTGCATCTCGCGCTCGCTGCAATAGGAAAAACAAATCTTCCTATTGCGGCGAGCGCGGGGCATACCAGGCCCTTAGGTCTGGTATGGATTATAAAGGGGAACCCCGCTACGCCGAAAAAACGGCGTGGGGTCCCCCTAAAATCCATACCAGACCCCGATCCGAGCACGCAGCCTGGCCGGTCAGGAAAGGGGGTGGGGACGAGCGAGCGCCCCCCCCCCTCCTGAACCGTACCAGGCCGCATGCCCTCAACATGGGGGGTGGGTGCTTTGGGGGAGGGGGGCGCCCTGCGCCCCCCCCCCCAAAGCACCTTGTCCCCATGTTGATGAGGACAAGGGCCTCTTCCCGACAACCCTGGCCGTTGGTTGTCGGGGTCTGCGGGCGGGGGCTTATCGGAATCTGGGAGCCCCCTTTAATAAGGGGGCCCCCAGATCCCGGCCCCCCACCCTATGTAAATGAGTATGGGGTACATGGTACCCCTACCCATTTACCTAGGAAAAAAGTGTAAGTAATAAAACACACTACACAGGTTTTTAAAATATTTTATTAAACAGCTCCGGGGGGGATCTTCCTCCGGCTTCGGGGGTCTTCTTCCGGCTTCGGGGGTCCCTCCGCTTCATCTTCTCCCGGCGTCCGGTTGGTTCTTCTCCGCTCTCCGGCCTCTTCTCCCGGTGTCGCAGGTCTTCGGCCGGCCCCTCCGCTCTCTTCATGTAGCTCTATTGCGAGCGGAGGTCCGGACTTCTGGGCTTCTTGGCTTCTTGGCTTCTTGGCTTGGCTTGGCTTGGCTTCTCTTCTCTTCCCCCAGATGTTGACACGACGCTCTCTCCGGCTGGACTGGTTTCTGAGGGCTGCGTTGTGACTTATATAGGCGGAGACCCCGCCCCCATATGATGTCACAGTCCCTGGGCATGCTGGGACTGTGACGTTTTAGGGGGCGTGGTCGACCACGCCCCCCGACCACGCCCCCTAAAACGTCACAGTCCCAGCATGCCCAGGGACTGTGACATCATATGGGGGCGGGGTCTCCGCCTATATAAGTCACAACGCAGCCCTCAGAAACCAGTCCAGCCGGAGAGAGCGTCGTGTCAACATCTGGGGGAAGAGAAGAGAAGCCAAGCCAAGCCAAGCCAAGAAGCCAAGAAGCCAAGAAGCCCAGAAGTCCGGACCTCCGCTCGCAATAGAGCTACATGAAGAGAGCGGAGGGGCCGGCCGAAGACCTGCGACACCGGGAGAAGAGGCCGGAGAGCGGAGAAGAACCAACCGGACGCCGGGAGAAGATGAAGCGGAGGGACCCCCGAAGCCGGAAGAAGACCCCCGAAGCCGGAGGAAGATCCCCCCCGGAGCTGTTTAATAAAATATTTTAAAAACCTGTGTAGTGTGTTTTATTACTTACACTTTTTTCCTAGGTAAATGGGTAGGGGTACCATGTACCCCATACTCATTTACATAGGGTGGGGGGCCGGGATCTGGGGGCCCCCTTATTAAAGGGGGCTCCCAGATTCCGATAAGCCCCCGCCCGCAGACCCCGACAACCAACGGCCAGGGTTGTCGGGAAGAGGCCCTTGTCCTCATCAACATGGGGACAAGGTGCTTTGGGGGGGGGGCGCAGGGCGCCCCCCTCCCCCAAAGCACCCACCCCCCATGTTGAGGGCATGCGGCCTGGTACGGTTCAGGAGGGGGGGGGGCGCTCGCTCGTCCCCACCCCCTTTCCTGACCGGCCAGGCTGCGTGCTCGGATCGGGGTCTGGTATGGATTTTAGGGGGACCCCACGCCGTTTTTTCGGCGTAGCGGGGTTCCCCTTTATAATCCATACCAGACCTAAGGGCCTGGTATGCCCCGCGACGGGGCTCGCAAGGTGTCAATCTCGCCGATAAAAGCGGCAAGATTGACATCCTTTTCTAGTCCCGTCGCACCTGAGTCACGTTCAAAATGAACGGACTTGTCCGTGTGTGGGCAAGTCCGTTCATTCTGAAAGTCCGCCGGAACTCCGGCGAAAGTCCGTCGGAAAGACGGGCGGACTTAGCCCGCCGGAAAATCCCGGCGTGTGTGGGCAAGTCCGTTCGTTTTAAAGTCCGGCGCACCTGGCGGACAAAGTCCGTCGGAAAGTGTGCCGGACCAAGTAGGATAGAAAGTCCGCTCGTGTGTACGCGGCATAAGGGACAGAATAAACCGTTTTACTTACCTGATCCTCTGCTCCCCCCGGCCGACGGTGCTCCCCCATGATCCAACAGTGGACCAGTGGTGGCTGGTGCTCAAAATTCATAGGCAACCACTTGTGCCCATCATATGCAGTCACTTGTGCCCATCTAATGCAGCCACTTGTGCCCATCATATGCAGCCACCTGTGCCCATCAAATGCAGCCACTTGTGCCCATCAAATGCAGCCACTGTGCCCATCATATGCAGGCATTGTGCCCATCATATGCAGCCATTTGTGCCCATCAAATGCAGCCACTTGTGCCATAAATTACAGCCACTTGTGCCCATCAAATGCAGCCACTGTGCCCATCATATGCAGCCATTGTGCCCATCATATGCAGCCATTGTGCCCATCAAATGCAGCCACTTGTGCCCATCAAATGCAGCCACTTGTGCCGATCAAATGCAGCCACTTGTGCCATCAATTGCAGCCACTTGTGCCCATCAAATGCAGCCACTGTGCCCATCAAATGCAGCCACTTGTGCCCATCATATGCAGCCACCTGTGCCCATCAATTGCAGCCACTGTGTCCATCAAATACAGCCACTTGTGCCCATCATATGCAGCCACCTGTGCCCATCAATTGCAGCCACTTGTGCCCATCAAATGCAGCCACTGTGCCCATCATATGCAGCCATTGTGCCCATCATATGCAGCCATTTGTGCCCGTCAAATGCAGCCACTTGTGCCCATCAAATGCAGCCACTTGTGCCATCAATTGCAGCCACTTGTGCCCATCAAATGCAGCCACTGTGCCCATCATATGCAGCCATTGTGCCCATCATATGCAGCCATTTGTGCCTGTCAGATGCAGCCACTTGTGCCCATCAAATGCAGCCACTTATGCCCGTCAAATGCAGCTACTTGTGCTCATCATATGCAGCCATTTGTGCCCTGTCAAATGCAGCCACTTGTGCCTGTCAAGTGCTACCACTGTGACCCCTGCCCGCCCGCTGTCTGCACAGCACTTACCCCATCTTAGTGGCGGGTCAGGCAGCAGGTGATGGCGGCGAGCTGTCGGATGGCTCCTGTGTCCTCCATGCTTCCCCTCCTCTCTTCTTCCATTCTGCAGGGCGTCCAATTGGGGCGCCTGTGCCTTCAGCCAGTCAGGTAATGGGTATTAGAACCACGCTTCCTGATTGGTGGAGAGGCAATTCAGTGTTAGAAAAGCAAATATTAATTTGCTTTTCTAACACATCTGGGTGGACTGTCAGCGCAATGCTTTTGCGCTCCAAGTCCACCTTTTATGAAACCTATTAGAGCCTATGGCTCTAATCAGGTGCTTAAAAAAAAAACGTAAAATATGGGGGTTCAGTCAGCGCAAAACGATATACATAAACTCACAAAATTAAAGCAATTGTACACTAAAAGGTCAATAAATGAAAATCCTTCTGTAACATGTAATAGGTAAATAACAGTGCAGCGCTAAGAATATATACAGAAACAAAATAACAGATTGCTCATAGCATAAGATGTTAAAAAGTCCCCTTTGGTATAAAAGATGGATAAAAAAGTTGACAGATAAGATCTCCTCGGCGGTGATAAGGGTGTTCATAGACATTCATGTGATATCTTCTAATAATTCCTCCACCAGCTAGCCAAACTGCTCACCTCAATCACTGGACCCCTGAGCTAACAGATGGGTCAAACAGGCATTCGCCACTTACAGTGGTCACAGATGGAAGCTTGAATATATAGATGAATAAGATACAATGTCCAACCACTTTTAACAACCGCACGTTGTCACTCTTAGAGCCGGTTCACACGGGGGCGACTTGTCAGGCGACCTAGCCGCCTGACAAGTCGCCTCCTGTTCTGTACAATGGAACCGTTCTAATCGGAGCGACGCAAGTCGCTCTGACTTAGAAGAAAGGTTCCTCTTTTGTACAAGAAAAAAAAACTTTTGTACAAGAAGAAAGGTTCCTGTACTACTTTGGGGGCGACTTGCATAGACTTCTATACAGAAGTCATCTTGCAAGTCGCCGTGGCAGTCGTGTGCAGGTCACCTCGGTGCCGCTTCTAGTGTGAACCGGCTCTTAAATTCCAACCGTAGTACCATGAAAAAAAACTATGAAAAAATACATAGTGCACACTGTGTGGCTAAAACACTTTCTTTTTATTCATAAAAATCAGGTACTCACATAAAAAGCACTGTAACCCCAGTGCTAGGATGAATGGCATGTAATATTGTCAGTAAACATAGGTGGATAAGGTGGCTGCAGTGACGTCATAAGTGGCGAATGCCTGTTTGACCCATCTGTTAGCTCAGGGGTCCAGTGATTGAGTGATTGAGGTGAGCAGTTTGGCTAGCTGGTGGAGGAATCACTGATTAGGAGATATCACATGAATGTCTATGAACAGCCTTATCACCGCTGAGGAGATCTTAGCTGTCAACTTTTATATCCATCTTTTATACCAAAGCGGACTTTTTAACATCTTATGCTATAAGACATCCCCCCCCCCCCCCCCCCCCGGTGGAATTCAGGAATAGGGGATGGCAGCGGTGGCCAAGAATAGATTCATGCAATGTATAGATCTATCCATTAGTCATAGAGGGGGTGGCTGGAGAGAGGGGGCGGTGCCGTGCGCTCTTAATGGACGGGCCGCCCCTGCAGTGGACTATCCCTCTCATCATATCCAGTGCAGGGCTATAGATCCTGCTTTGGTCTTGATGATGTCAGGATCCTAGACAACTGAGTTAGGGAGAAAAGGCTGCAAGGGTCAGCCTAACTGTGGGCAGGAGCAGAGGATCGGGGAAGTAAATCTTTTTTTGTTCGGCTACATAAACAAGCAATTAATTCTTGCAGTGCAGACACAGGCCCACCGTAAGGGATCATTTTTTAATTGCCCCAAATTGAGCTTTAGCCCTGGTTCCTGGTTTCCATTGCGGCTTTGAAATTGCGCTAATTCAGCGTGGTTTCAAAGCCGCAGATCAGCACGATTTGGACCTCCGATTTCATTTTGGCTTGCGACTTCATTTAAAACAGAGGTCAATACAATGGAATCGCAAAAAAAGTAGTGCAGGAACTTTTTTCAAAGTCACTCCAGCTTGAGTCACAACAATGTGAATGGTTCTCTTGCCAGCAATGGGGTGCGACTTGTCGTGCGATTTTGAACTGTCAAATCACATGACAAATTGTACTGGTGTGAACCAGCGCTCAAATTTAGTTCCACTTTAACCACCTCAATACAGGGCACTTACACCCCCTTCCTGCCCAAGCCATTTTTCAGTTTTCAGCGCTGTCGCACTTTGAATGACAATTGCACGGTCATGTTACACTGCACCTTAATTAAATTTTTATCATTTTTTTTCCCACAAATAGAGCTTTCTTTTGGTGGTATTTGATCACCTCTGCGGTTTTTATTTGTTGCGCTATAAACAAAAGAAGAGGGACAATTTTGAAAAAACACAATATTTTTTACTTTTTGCTATAATAAATATCCAATTTTTTTTTTTTTTTTTAACAAATTTTTTCCTCAGTTTAGGCCGATACGTATTCTTCTACATATTTTTGGTAAAAAAAAATTGCGATAAGCGTATATTGATTGGTTTGCGCAAAAGTTATAGCGTCTACTAAATAGGGGATAGATTTATAGCATTTTTATTATTTATTTATTTTTTACTAGTAATGGCGGCGATCTGCAATTTTTATTGTGACTACGATATTGCGGCGGACACACCGGACACTTTTGACACATTTTTGGGACCATTCACATTTATACAGCGATCATTGCTATAAAATTGCATTGATTACTGTGTAAATGTGACTGGCAGGGAAGGGGTTAACACTAGGGGGCGCTCGAGGGGTTAATGTATGACCTAAGGAGGTGATTCTAACTGTGGGGGGAGGGGACTGACTGGGGGAGGTGACCGATCGCTGTCCCTATGTACAAGGGACACGCCATCGGTCTCCTCTCCTCTCTGACAGGACGTGAATCTGTGTTTACATGCACAGATCCACGCTCCTGCTCTGTTACCTGGCAATCGCGGGTGCCCGGCGGACATCGCGGCCGCCGGGCACGCGCACCGGGTCCCGAGTGACGCAGCGGGCACGCGCGCGCGCCGCCAGCGGCGCGCGCGCGCCCCCAGCGGCGCGCGCGCGCCCCCTAGTGGCTCGGAAGGGCGAGGACGTCATATGACGTCCTCCCAGAACAACAGAAGCCTCGTCCAGCCGTCATATGACGGTGGGCGGTGGCTTAGTGGTTAAAGAAAGTTGAAAAACAACAAGCTTACTGGCAGGAGCAGCAGGTAATAAAACTATGGGGTTGATTTACTAAAGGCAAATAGACTGTAAGCCTTGCAAGTGCACTTGCGTCAGAGCTTACTAAACGAGGTAAAGCTTCACTTTACAAAGAATACCCAATCACATGCAAGGAAAAATAAAACAAAAAACAGCATTTTTGTTTTAATGTGATTGAATGACTGAAGTCAGCAGAACTTGTCCTCAATTACTTCGCTTTGGAAGAAATGCCCTTGCAGAGTACAACCACGCTTGCAAAGTGCACGGCCTATTTGCCTTTAGTAAATCAACCCCTTTGTTAAATGGAGGAAATCAGAAAAACAAAGACCAATGTGTTATTGCCATTTTTTATTTTTCCCATAGTTCCTCGTTAAAGAGGACCAGTCAGTACCTGGCAAATGATACACTGTGGTTAGTGATCTGCGTACTCTGGTTCTACATCCAGAGTTAAAAATTCCTGTGCATGTTATGTAAAACAAACGTCAGTGGTAGTTGACAGGTTCCAAGGTAATGGTATTACTGCCAGGGAAAATCAGTGCATTATTTACAGCCAGGGTGCCTGCAACTAGCATAGAAACTTGGATTTTAAAGTACTCCTGTGCTGTGCCTATGCAGGGTAAAGCAATAGGCTCACCTTAATGTAAAACTTTGCAGGAAACATATACTTACCTTCTTTTCGCTCCCTCACTGGTTGTTCACTTCATCTGCCAGAAGCAAAGGAAAGGTGCAAGCTGGAAGTCGAGTAGAGTAGTCGCTAGAACGGGGACAGAGAATTGTCACCATATAACAGAAAGTGCTAGAACAACAAAGCTGAAACAGCATGGAATGTTTTAATAGAAGTTGCCAATTGAAAAATATTGATGACAATGATTTGTCAAAATACATTAGACCACAGTTTCAGCCAAAAATAAGATAAAACTGAATACCCCTATAAAAGATAAAATAACAAAATCATCTTTTGATGCCATATTCACCATCAATCTAAACATCTGCCCTGCAGTACTTTTTTATGCCAATAGATGTCCTCGGTCTCATGGCCAGCATCATTCAATCCACCTCCTACAAACTCATTTCATCCTGGACCCCTCCCAGCCTGTGACTGGACAGTAAAAGGAGAAGCAGCACAGTAATTAGCTCATCTATTTCTCACTTTGCTTTCTCCTCTTATCAGCATGTAGGCGATTACAAGAATACATTTAGTGAAATATTTTTTAAAAAGTGTGGGATTTCAAAATGACAAACATACATACTCATCTAGGTGAGAACTGAGTAACCAAAGAGCACTGATTGTTCAGTTCTCCATCTTCAGTGAGCAAAGAGCTGATGACTATCAGTCACCAGCTGTCTACTCTGCCCCGCCAGCACTCACTGGAGTGCTGGGCTGGGGAGGAAACATAAGTGGCTGGCTCAGCTTATCAGCAAAGTGCTGGGAGGCTAAGCCAGCTGCCGCTCAGACATCTGGGTGGATCCCGACATTAAAGTCGGGATCCCTCTAGAGCCTGGACCAGCTGAGTAACGCCAGCTGACAGCAGACTTTAGCCCAGTGTCGGCTTAACCTAGGTCACAGGAGTGCAGAACTAAGTGCACTCCTGTGACCTGCATGAGAAGTAGGGCCAGAAGAGCTTTGGCCCTACTTCTCCTTTATTGAATACATTATTTTATGTCTGCCTAGAACTCAGCTTTAACATTTAAATGCGGAACTGAAGTTCTGCTGTAGGAAACTGTGAGCAGGCAGGGTTTTATTGCAGTAGAGAAATGCACTGTCTCTGCTGCTAAAAATGCCCCTAACTGCCTGCTTGCTGTCATGACCGAGACTGTAAAGTGAGCTGCGCATGCGAGTGCCAGAATGACTAGCTCCTTCCACATGCACAAGAGTGGTGTCATCCCCCCGCCAGCGAATATAGAGGCCCAAAGACCAACACTCAGAAAAAGGTTCCAGTGTGGGACCATTGGACAGCTTTTAGTTCTGCTTTAAAGCCTGTATAAGATTTTAATGATTAGGTTTACTTTAAAACCTTCTGAAGCAGTCAAAATTGGATGACGAAACGCGTCAAGGGCATGGTCGAATGACGTCATTATGCTGACAGGAACTAGAAGTTGTCCACCTTGGATATGTATCTGAAGCCAAAGTCTAATCTTAAGGGGTAAATGCTTTTTTAAAAAGGCAATTGTTTCTATGTGCACTGGGTGAAGTGCACTCATGTTGTAAGTACGATTTTAACCCTTTGTTTTAATAAATTTATTTGGTAAGCTGATATATTGCAAAATTAGGTTCTTTTTTTGGAGTGTGGAGAAAGACACAGATGAAAGTTTGTATGGAGACAAAGTCTTGTAAAGGGCAAGGCGCATATTGACCTGATTCTCAATAGGTCAAAATCTAAGGTAAGCAGCCTGTTTGGAAGGTGGAAGAAGCATTCTGTGGTGGTGATTCATTTAGAATATTCACTGATGCATGTTTCATTTTTTTATGGACTCAACAAAGCACAAAAAAAGGTCCATAAAGACGTGGATGAGCGAGTTTGGGGTGGAGGAACTTAACTGGCCTGTACAGGGTCCTGACCTCAACCCGATAGAACACCTTTGGGATGAATTAGAGTGGAGACTGTGAGCCAGGCCTTCTCGTCCAACATCAGTGCCTGACCTCACAAATGCGCTTCTGTGAGAATGAATAAACATTCCCATAGACACACTCCTAAACCTTGTGGACAGCCTTCCCTGAAGAGTTGAAGGTGTTATAGCTGCAAAGGGTGGGCCAACTCAATATTGAACCCTACAGACTAAGACTGGGATGCCATTAGAGTTTATGTGCGTGTAAAGGCAGGTGTTACAATACTTTTGGTAATATAGTGTATACACATATACAGTCAGGTCCATAAATATTGGGACATCGACGCAATTCTAATCTTTTTGGCTCTATACACCACCACAATGGATTTGAAATGAAACGAACAAGATGTGTTTTAACTGCAGCCTTTCAGCTTTAATTTGAGGGTATTTACATCCAAATCAGGTGAACGGTGTAGGAATTACAACAGTTTGTATATGTGCCTCCCACTTTTTAGCGGACCAAAAGTAATGGGACAGATTAACAATCATCCATCAAACTTTCACTTTTTAATACTTGGTGGCAAATCCTTTGCAGTCAATTACAGCCTGAAGTCTGGAACGCATAGACATCACTAGATGCTGGGTTTCATCCCTGGTGATGCTCTGCCAGACCTCTACTGCAACTGTCTTCAGTTACTGCTTGTTTTTGGGGCATTTTCCCTTCAGTTTTGTCTTTAACGTGTAAAATAGATCAGCAGCTAACTGTAGATTTGTGCCACATTCAAAATTGGAATAAACAACAATGAAGAGGGTCCCCTATTGGTGGACTTTTTAGGCACATATAAAAACCATAGGAAGGTATAATTAGTACAAATACAATTTATTAAATTGACACAATAAAAATATAACAAAGTTGTAGCATCTATTGTTTGGAATGCGAATCAGACAATATTGCAATAGTGTATATACAGTGTTTGAGGCAGTACTCTTGCATCCGACGCGTTTCGGAGTCAATTAAACTACTTCCCCAGGGATGGTGTACATTAGAGATAGTTCTATATTAGAAAGAATATATTAAGAAGATGACAATTAACATATGAGTATCAATCAATAAAGCATTTCATAATGTACTTTTTATGTCTGATACACTTACATTAACACTATGTTGGCTGACTTGGCATTCCGTAAAGCTTTTAGTTAAAAACAGCGACAATGACATGGTCTGTCTACCCAATATGCTCTTGATTCCGACACAAACAGACATCTATATTTTAGAGATGGTATAGATCCATATGTAGGTGGAAATGGGGTTTATTCCACAAAAATATATACATAATATTCTCTTCAAGAAGAAAAGAAAGCCCAAAAAGGGCGTAAGATAGATACTTGAGGCTCCACTGAGGCCTAAAGGCAACTCCTGCAAAAGATGTGATAATATAAGTGTGTAGTGAGGGATCCTATTGATTGTTTATTATTGAATACATTGAAAGGGCTAATTCACAAAGTTTAACTCATACCTGGAGGTGGCTCGATGGATAATGTTTATGGATGTATGTTTGATAGCTAAAAAGATGATACATAAATAAGATAAGGTGTTCAATTAATGAAATACTTGGATTTCAGATATTAGTTTCAAATGTTATTTTCTCACAATAGAGAATTGTATGAAGGGATAATACAGATACTATAATACTGTAACACCCAAATAAAATTGATTTGCTTAATCAATTACATCTACAATTGGGTTGTACCTGGGATTCTCCTGGTCACTCCTAATTACCGTATTTATCGGCGTATAACACGCACTTTTTTCCCCTTAAAATCAGGGGAAAATCGCGGGTGCGTGTTATACGCCGATCCCCTGCGATCCTGACCTGTCAGAACTAAAAAATCGCCGACCGCGATTTGAAAATGGCGCTGCCGGCGCCAAAATACACAGTGCCGGTCCTTGGCTCTTCTCGGCCACTTTCGGTTTCACTCGAGCGCTGCCCGAACCTAGCCGAGTATACTCGGCTAGTTTCGGATAGCTCCGCTCACCGTCCGAGTGGAGCCGAAAGTGAACGAGAGCCGCCGGAAAGAGCCGAGGACCGGCTCTGTGTATTTCAGCGCCGGCGGCGCCATTTTCAAATCGCGGTCGGCGATTTTGAAGCTCAGAGGCTTCAGCAAGACTGCACTGGGGCAAGGCTGGACTGGGGCAAGGCTGGACTGGGGCAAGGCTGCAATGGACACTGGGGAAGGCTGCACTGACATGGCTGCACTGACATGGCTGCACTAGCAAGGCTGCACTGACATGGCTGCACTGACATGGCTGCACTAGCAAGGCTGCACTAGCAAGGCTGCACTGACATGGCTGCACTGGGGCAAGGCTGCACTGACATGGCTGCACTGGGGCAAGGCTGCACTGAGAAGGCTGCAATGATGGGCATTTAAATGTAATTTTTTTTCCCTTCAAGTTCCCTCCTAAAAGTTTTTTTTCCTTAAAATTCCCTCCTAAATTGGGGTGCGTGTTATACGCCGGTGCGTGTTATACGCCGATAAATACGGTAATCTAACAGATGAACCCCATATAAAATTGATTACATGAAAATATAATATTTTATATTATTATTATTTTTTTCACATACCCCACATATGAATTAAAGTTTCATTAAGCAAATCAATTTTATTTGGGTGTTACAGTATTATAGTATCTGTATTATCCCTTTATACAATTCTCTATTGTGAGAAAATAACATTTGAAACTAATATCTGAAATTCATGTATTTAATTAATTGAACACCTTATCTTATTTATTTATCATCTCTTTAGCTATCAAACATACACCCATAAACATCATCTGTTGAGCCACCTCCAGGTATGACTTAAACTTTGTGAATTAGCCCTTTCAATGTATTCAATACTAAACAATGAATAGGATCCCTCACTACACACTTATATTATCACATCTTTTGCAGGAGTTGCCTTTCGGCCTCAGTGGAGCCTCAAGTATCTATCTTACGCCCTTTTTGGGCTTTCTTTTCTTCTTGAAGAGAATATTATGTATATATTTTTGTGGAATAAACCCCATTTCCACCTACATATGGATCTATACCATCTCTAAAATATAGATGTCTGTTTGTGTCGGAATCAAGAGCATATTGGGTAGACAGACCATGTCATTGTCGCTGTTTTTAACTAAAAGCTTTACGGAATGCCAAGTCAACCAGCATAGTGTTAATGTAAGTGTATCAGACATAAAAAGTACATTATGAAATGCTTTATTGATTGATACTCAAATGTTAATTGTCATCTTCTTAATATATTCTTTCTAATATAGAACTATCTCTAATGTACACCACCCCTGAGGAAGGAGTTTAATTGACTCCGAAACGCGTCGGGTGCAAGAGTACTGCCTCAAACACTGTATATACACTATTGCAATATTGTCTGATTTGCATTCCAAACAATAGATGCTACAACTTTGTTATATTTTTATTGTGTCAATTTAATAAATTATATTTGTACTAATTATACCTTCCTATGGTTTTTATATGTGCCTAAAAAGTCCAGTTAAGGTCAGGTGATTGACTTGGCCATTGCATAACATTCCACTATTTTCCCTTAAAAAACTCTTTGGTTGCTTTCACAGTATGCTTCGGGTCATTGTCCATCTGCACTGTGAAGCACCGTCCAATGAGTTCTGAAGCATTTTGCTGAATATGAGCAGATAATATTGCCTGAAACATTTCAGAATTCATCCTGCTGCTTTTGTCAGCAGTCACATCATCAATAAATAGAGAACCAGTTCCATTGGCAGCCATACATGCCCACGCCATGACACTACCACCACCATGCTTCACTGATGAGTTGGTATGCTTTGGATCATGAGCAGTTCCTTTCCTTCTCCATACTCTTCTCTTCCCACCACTCATCACTCTGGTACAAGTTGATCTTGGTCTCATCTGTCCATAGGATGTTGTTCCAGAACTGTGAAGGCTTTTTTAGATATTGTTTGGCAAACTCTAATCTGGCTTTCCTGTTTTTGAGGCTCACCAATGGTTTACATCTTGTGGTGAACCCTCTGTATTCATTCTGGTGAAGTCTTCTCTTGATTGTTGACTTTGACACACATACACCTACCTCCTGGAGAGTGTTCTTGATCTGACCAACTGTTGTAAAGGGTGTTTTCTTCACCAGGGAAAGAATTCTTTGGTCATCCACCACAGTTGTTTTCCGTGGTCTTCTGGGTCTTTTGGTGTTGCTGAGCTCACCGGGGCATTCTTTCTTTTTAAGGATGTTCCAAACAGTTGATTTGGCCACACCTAATGTTTTTGCTATCTCTCTGATGGGTTTGTTTTGTTTTTTCAGCCTAATGATGGCTTGCTTCACTGATAGTGACAGCTCTTTGGATCTCATATTGAGAGTTGACAGCAACAGATTCCAAATGCAAATAGCACACTTACAATGAACTCTGGACCTTTTATCTGCTCCTTGTAAATAGGATAATGAGGGAAAAACACACACCTGGCCATGGAACAGCTGAGCAGCCAATTGTCCTATTACTTTTGGTCCCTTAAAAAGTGGGAGGCACATATACAAACTGTTGTAATTCCTACACTGTTCACCTGATTTAGATGTAAATACCCTCAAATTAAAGCTGAAAGTCTGCAGTTAAAGCACATCTTGTTCGTTTCATTCCAAATCCATTGTGGTGGTGTATAGAGCCAAAAAGAATAGAACTGTGTCGATGTCCCAATATTTATGGACCTGACTGTATATACAGTATATATATATATATATATATATATATATATATATATATATATATATATATATGTGTACAGTATCTCACTAAAGTGAGTACACCCCTCACATTTCTGTAAATATTTTATTATCTTTTTACGTGACGACAATGAAGAAATGACACTTTGCTACAATGTAAATTAGTGAGTGTACAGCTTGTATAACAGTGTAAATTTGCTGTCCCCTCAAATTAACTCAACACACAGACATTAATGTCTAAACCGCTGGCAACAAAAGTGTGTACACCCCTAAGTGAAAATTTACAAATTGGGCCCAAATTGTCAATATTTTGTGTGGCCACCGTTATTTTCCAGCACCACCTTAACCTTCTTGTGCATGGAGTTCACCAGAGCTTCACAGGTTGCCACTGGTGTCCTCCTCCTCTATGATGACATCATAGAGCTGGTGTATGTTAGAGACCTTGCGCTCCACCACCTTCTGTTTCAAGATGCCCCACAGATGCTCAATAGGGTTTAGGTCTGGAGACATGCTTGGCCAGTCCATCACCTTTACCCTCAGCTTCTTTAGAAAGGCAGTGGTCATCTTGGAGGTGTGTTTGGGGTCCTTATCATGTCGGAATACTGCCCTGCGGCCCAGTCTCCGAAGAGAGGGGATCATGCCCAGCTTTAGTATGTCACGTACATGTTGGCATTCATGGTTCCCTCAATGAACTATAGCTCCCCAGTGTCGGCAGCACTCATGCAGCCCCAGACCATGACACTCCCACCACCATGCTTGACTGTAGGCAAGACACACTTGTCTTTGTACTCCTCACCTGATTGCCGCCACACACGCTTGACACCATCTGAACCAAATAATCTTGGTTTATCTTGGTCTCATCAGACCACAGGACATGGTTCCAGTAATCCATGTGCTTAGTCTGCTTTTCTTCAGCAAACTGTTTGTGGGCTTTCTTGTGCATCATCTTTAGAAGAGGCTTCCTTCTGGGACGACAGCCATGAAGACCAATTTGATGCAGTGTGCGGCATATGGTCTGAGCACTGACAGGCTGACCCCCCCACACCCCTTCAACCTCTGCAGCAATGCTGGTAGCACACATATTTTTTCCCAAAGACAACCTCTGGATATGATGCTGAGCATGTGCACTCAACTTCTTTGGCTGACCATGGTGAGGCCTGTTCTGAGTGGAACCTGTCCTGTTAAGCCGCTGTATGGTCTTGGCCACTATGCTGCAGCTCAGTTTCAGGGTCTTGGCAATCTTCTTATAGCCTAGGTCAGGGATATGCAATTAGCAGACCTCCAGCTGTTGCAGAACTACAAGTCCCATGAGGCATAGCAAGACTCTGACAGCCACAAGCATGACACCCAGAGGCAGAGGCATGATGGAACTTGTAGTTTTGTAACAGCTGGAGGTCCGCTAATTGCATATCCCAGGTCATCTTTATGTAAAGCAACAATTCTTTTTTAAGATCCTCAGGGAGTTCTTTGCCATGAGGTGCCATGTTGAAATTCCAGTGACCAGTATGAGAGAGTGAGAGCGATAACACCACATTTAACATACCTGCTCCCCATTCACACCTGAGACCTTGTAACGCTAATGAGTCACATGACACTGGAGAGGGAAAATGGCTAATTGGGACCAATTTGGACATTTTCACTGAGGGGTGTACTCACTTTTGTTACCAGCGGTTTAGACATTAATAGCTGTGTTTTGAGTTATTTTGAGGGGACAGCAAACTTACACTGTTATACAAGCTGTACACTCACTACTTTACATTGTAGCAGTGTCATTTCTTCAGTGTTCAGTCACATGAAAAGATAGAATAAAATATTTACAAAAATGTGAGGGGTGTACTAATTTTGTGAGATACTGTATATATAGATATATATATATCTATATATATGCTTTTTTCACTATTCATTATCATTGGCATATAAGTGGATGCTAAACTGTATTTTGGACTTGGCACTTAATATTTTGGGATGGAAGATATTTAGATAATATTTTTTAGTCACGAAGATCTATTATTCATGCATTTGAAAGAAATTTATATGCTATGTATATGGTTTAGTTTTGTTTGCGTGCAAGTTTTTTTTTTTTATTAATTGTTATTATTTAAAATCTAACAATCACAGCCCATTTCATCACACTATAAGTGGCTGGAACACTTTTTAAATTTTGTTTTACATTTTCTTTGATTTCGCCATCACTCAGGATAAGATAGCTCTCATTAAGCGGATGCTCATAATCCTTTAATGCATTAAAATATCTCAGTCACCTTGTTCTGTAATGTGATCTGGCCCACCCTTAATAGAGAGATTCAGTAGCTGAAAAGAGAGGACTTATCTGCTCTGTCTGGTAGGGCAGGAGAGCTGGAGAAGAACATGATGAAGATACTGAATCAATCCTTTGATGTGAATAATTACTCCCAGGCCAAAATACCCAGATGCAGCCTAAGGGAGTTTGTTTTAAGCCACTCACGTGGTTTCTCACTCACACACACATCTCACCTGAGGCTATAAAGACCTTACCTGTGAGGCCATCAATGCTCAGTTTCTGTTTATGCTCGACACATAGAAGAAAGAGGAAAAACTTTCACAGAAGAGTGGAGAAGCGGTAATAAAACTAGAAAGGTCAGTTCAAATATTGTTAATTGTTTGTTTTTTTAGTCTTTTTTCTATTTTTTTTTGTTGTACTCTTTTTTCTTATTTCTTTATCTTATTTTTTCAGCTGTGACTTTTCTCTTCTATTTTGCTTCTTTTCTGTGTTTTCCTTTTTTTCTTCAAATATCTACCTTTGCTTCTCATATTCTTCTGCCCTTGTTATATCTTTTTTCTTTTTTTTTCTATTCTTGATTTTATTTGTCTTTAATATAGCCCTCACAAGAATATCTCAAAATCAGGTATCCAAAATAAGTTCACAAAGTTGTGTCTACTATACAGGCAAATGATATACACTGTGATCATCGATGTTCGTCTGTTGACACTTGTCCCCGTGTTTTTCAGCTTGACTAATCCTGAGTACGCTCAGAATGCAGAATCCCATTCTTTCTAATAGTCCCGGTTCACACTTGTACTCATGCCCAACACTTTATGCTTAAAAAAAGTACATGAGCTTTTTGTTAGCATATTGGGGCATTTTTGGTCCCATAGGAGTCCCTGTAAAAGCTCAACATGCACCTTTTTGAGTTGTTTTCACACCTCATCATCTCTTTCTATAAAAGTGCTCTCTTCTTGCTAGCGCGGGAAATACACTCCTGAAGCTTGATACATGTGCAAAACTGATTACAAAACCTCTGAAAACACATGAAAAATGCTTAAAAATCACTAGAAACACGCTCTGCTCAGTTGTGAATGCAGGCTTACATGTAGTCTATTTTAAATGAATTAGGAAAGCTTAAAATGCGCAAGTAAAATCATACAATTCAGCCATTCAAGCTAAAGAAATATTAACAGTTTCATTTGAATAATAATGTTTTTAATTAGTGTAACTCAATGTTTTGGGCAAAAACCTACCTAAAACTAAAATGCAGGCAGATATAAAATCCACAAATTAATGTATCCCTCAATATATCATTACATTTAATAATAATAAAGCACTGTAAGTACCTAAATTTGACTTGGCTTGCAATTCCTTGTACAGCAAAGCTCAGACAGGGAAAGGGAGAAGCAGCACAAAGACCCAATCAGGGCATGCTGCAGTGGTCAGGTGCTAAAAAAGGACATGCTGATAGGAGTAGAAAGCAAATTGCAGAGAGATGAATTAATCAGTTTGCTTCAGTTAAAGGTGGGGGGACAGGGGGGTGACCTGTGAGTATTTCTAAACTGCTGCAGAGATGTTCCTGTTCCTTGCTTGTATATGGCAGTTGAGTCTTCAGTCTGAGAAAAAGATACGTAACTGGTTTTACAGTAGTGATAGACAAGCTGTGCACTGACCTTTTAGAGTGCAGATCTCTTATGAAAAAAAAAAGTTTTTAAATCAGAACGCTCCATAGGAAAATATAATACAGCAATAGCAGAGAAGGAAATGGGAATCAGATGTCCAGTTTATCATAATGGGCCTAACATCCGATATATTCTTTCAAGTTAAGCTAGGTAATGTCCTAAGGTATACACACACATCAATATGATCATTCAGTGCAATTTAAATGAGTAAGTAAAAATCATAAACTATGGATCTTATATTTAATTGATTTCCTGAACTTCTGATCGATTTAGAACACGGCAAATCAATGAGCCAAGACAGAAATGTATCAATCATTTCTGATTGATCACATGAATACCTGTATGTGTGGCAGACAACAGATCTTAATTAGGGATAAGCCGAACACCCCCCTGTTCGGTTCACACCAGAACATGCGAACAGGCAAAAAATTTGTTTGAACACGCAAACACCGTTAAAGTCTATGGGACACGAACATGAATAATCAAAAGTGCTAATTTTAAAGGTTTATATGCAAGTTATTGTCATAAAAAGTGTTTGGGGACCTGGGTCCTGCCCCAGGGGACATGGATCAATGCAAAAAAAGTTTTAAAAACGTCAGTTTTTTCGGGAGCAGTGATTTTAATAATGCTTAAAGTGAAACAATAAAAGTGTAATATTCCTTTAAATTTCGTACCTGGGGGGAGTCAATATTATGCCCGTAAAGGGGCGCATGTTTCCCGTGTATAGAACAGTCTGACAGCAAAATGACATTTCAAAGGAAAAAAAGTCATTTAAAACTACTCGCGGCTTGTCGGTCCGACAATACACATAAAAGTTCATTGATAAAAACGGCATGGGAATTCCCCACAGGGGAACCCCCGAACCAAAATTTAAAAAAAAAATGGCGTGGGGGTCCCCCTAAATTCCATACCAGGCCCTTCAGGTCTGGTATGGATATTAAGGGGAACCCCGGCCAAAATGTAAAAAAAAAATTGCGTGGGGGTCCCCCTCAAAATCTATACCAGACCCTTCAGTTCTGGTATGGATTTTAAGGGGAACCTCGCGCCAAAATTTTTTAAAAAAATGGCGTGGGGTCCCCCCAAAAATCCATACCAGACCCTTATCCAAGCACACAACCTGGCAGGCCGTAGGAAAAGAGGGGGGGACGAGAGAGCGTCCCCCCTCCTGAACCGTACCAGGCCACATGCCCTCAACATTGGGAGGGTGCTTTGGGGTAGCCCCCCAAAGCACCTTGTCCCCATGTTGATGGGGACAAGGGCCTCATCCCCACAGCCCTTGTCCAGTAGTTGTGGGGGTCTGCGGGCGGGGGGCTTATCGGAATCTGGAAGCCGCCTTTAACAAATGGACCCCCAGATCCTGGCCCCCCCCCCTGTGTGAAATGGTAAGGGGGTACCCCTACCATTTCACAAAAAAACTGTCAAAAATGATAAAAATGACAAGAGACAGTTTTTGACAATTCCTTTATTTAAAGGGGTTGTAAAGGTAAACATTTTTTCACCTTAATGCATTCTATGCATTAAGGTGAAAAAACTTCTGACAATACCGCCGCCCCCAGCCCCCCCCGTTTTACTTACCTGACCCCTCGAAAAACAGCTGCTCGCTCCCAAAATCTATTCCTCCGCTCAGGCTGGCCGCTGATTGGCTACAGTGGATGGATTGGAAGCAGCGCAGCCATTGGCTCGCGCTGCTGTCAATCACATCCAATGACGGGGCGCGCTGGGCAGAGTGATACAGTGAGCGGCTATAGCCGCCGGCTGTATCACGGGAGCGAGCCCGCAATAACTAACCACCATGCGAGGGAGCTCGCATTAAGGTGGTTAGTTCTTGCGGGGAGGAGCTGAAACAGCCGCCGAGGGACCCCAGAAGACCAGGTTCGGGGCCACTCTGTGCAGAACGAGCTGCACAGTGAAGGTAAGTATAACATGTTTGTTATTTTTTTTTTTTTTTTAAATTTACCTTTACAACCCCTTTAAAGACTTCTTTTTCCATCTTCTTTCTTCTATCTTCTTTCTTCTGTATTCCTTCGGTTTCTTCCTCCATCTTCTTCTTCTTCTGGTTCTTCTGGTTCTTCCTCCGGTGTTCTTGTCCGGCATCTTCCTCCGTGGCGTCTTCTTCCCTTCTTCTTCTCGGCCGCTCCGCATCCATGATGAGAGGCTCCCACTGTGTGACGCTTCTCGTCTTCTGACAGTTCTTAAATAACGGAGGGCGGGGCCACCCGGTGACCCCACCCCCTCTGACGCACGGGGACTTGACGGGGACTTCCCTGTGGCATTCCCCATGATGTCAGAGGGGGCGGGGTCACCCGTTAGGTAACTCTGACAAGAGGGGGGGAGGCCCCCCACACAAACACCATTAAAGTCGATGGGACTCAAACATAAATAATAAGAAGTGCTAATTTTAAAGGCTTATATGGAAGTTATTGTCATAAAAAGTGTTTGGGGACCCGGGTCCTGCCCCAGGGGACATGGATCAATATAAAAAAAGTTTTAAAAACGGCCGTTTTTTCGGGAGCAGTGATTTTAATAATGCTTAAAGTGAAACAATAAAAGTGTAATATTCCTTTAAATTTCGTACCTGGGGGGTGTCTATAGTATGCCTGTAAAAGGGCGCATGTTTCCCGTGTTTAGAACAGTCTGACAGCAAAATGACATTTCAAAGGAAAAAAAGTCATTTAAAACTACTCGCGGCTAATAATGAATTGTCGGTCTGACAATACACATAAAAATTCATTGATAAAAACGGCATGGGAATTCCCCGCAGGGGAACCCCAAACCAAACATTTTTAAAAAATGGCGTGGGGGGTCCCCCTAAATTCCATACCAGGCCCTTCAGGTCTGGTATGGATATTAAGGGCAACCCTGGCCAAAATTTTTAAAAAAATGGCGTGGGGGTCCCCCTCCCCACCAAGTGTGTCTCCTGGAGTATGCAGATTCAGGGCATGTACTTTTTGATATAGTTAAATACCAGTGACCGTTTGATCTTTAGGAGTGTGTCTATGGGAATGTTTGACCATTCTTCCAGAAGCGCATTTGTGAGGTCCGCCAATGACAGGTATGCGCGAGTTTGGGGTGGAGGAACTTGACTGGCCTGCACAGAGTCTTGACTTCAACCCAATAGAACACCTTTGGGGTGAATTAAAACGAAAACTGCAAGCCAGGCCTTCTCGTCTATATCAGTGCCTGACCTCACAAATGCACTTCTGGAAGAATGGTCAAACATTCCAATAGACACACTCCTAAACCTTGTGGACAGCCTTTCCAGGAGAGTTGAAGCTGTTATAGCTGCAAAGGATGGGCCAACTCAATATTGAACCCTACTAACTAAGACTGGGATGGTTTATGTGCGTGTAAAGCAGGTGTCCCAACACTTTTGCCAATATAGTGTATAATGTAAGAGGAAGCATTTCCTCTGGCTCCTCTCCACCACTGAACAGACTGCAACATTGTAACTTTGTAGCAAGCCACTACACCATCAAGTCCCCTCTGACGCACGGGGACTTGACGGGGACTTCCCTGTGGTATTCCCCATGATGTCAGAGGGGGGCGGGGTCACAAGGCTAATACCATCTCGCCATACACACCATTGTGGGGTAATAATGCCAGAGGGTACGCTGCTCCCATTTAACTCTCTTCAAGATACCTTCCAGCTTCCATCTAGGATGTTGTTCTGATATCTACAGCAGGCACAATTCCCTCTCGGAATCTCTCTTAAGTCACACGGGGTAGAGAGCTTCCTAGTCTCCAGCAATGTAGATCGTTGTCTCTCCTCATTATACCTGCGGATATCCTGTGAGGAATCCAGCGGAGGGACAAAATTGTTTCGGAAATGGAAGGAGGATGTGCCTGCCTTGCAGGATGATGACTGGGAGGAAGGGATCCAACAATACATCCCTCTAATGATCTATGCTAAAGACAGGTTCATTCAGCTTAACACCCCAGAGACTTTTGAGAATATACCCTACGCATTCGGATAGATGCCCAAAGTGCACCACTGAACTGGGCACCTTCCTTCATGTGGTATGGTCCTGCCCTATTATACAACAGTTTTGGGTGGATGTGGTCACTACGATCAACTCAATTGGTAACCTATCAATAGGTTTAGATCCGCTCATCCTCCTACTAGGTATATGTGACAATGTTACCCTGAACACACATGAACAGCTGTTCATTTTCTATGCAACATTCTACACTAGGAAGACCATCCTGCTTGAATGGAAGCAATCAGACCCGCCCACAGTTTCACAATGGAAAGCCATGGTTGACTCGGTCTTACCACTGTACAAAATCACTTATATGAGTCGTAAGTGTCCCAAAAAATTTGGGAAGATATGGGGCAAATGGACTAAGAACTGAACACCAAGACAGGCAGTGGGATACATGGAGTTTAGCAGAGTGAGGAAACAGGAAAGAACATGGGGAGATAAGTTTACCCATACTCTCTGCAGTTCCTCCCTTAACCCCTCCCCCCCCCCCACTATTGGTCCCCGGTCCCCTTCCCCTACCCTATGATCCCCCTTCCTTCCCTCTCCCCCCCCTCCTCCCTTAGTGATGGAAGACCACTAGCATCTATTGTCAAACCTTGCTTTGGATAGCAATGATAGGTGAATAGCAGTTTGATATATACCCAAACAATCTAATTTCGGCTCTTCTGTGGATCCTCCTCAAATTATTGTGACTGTATTGCAATATACCATACTTTTTTAATACTTTAACCTGAAATAATGTTTATGCACGGATCTTTATGTAAATAGTATGTGTAATACACTGTTAAGCTTGCACCCCATGTTTCTCCTAATGGAGACAAATAAAAATGTACCTGTTAAAAAAAAAAAAAACCTTGTGGACAGCCTTCCCAGAAAAGTTGAAGCTGTTATAGCTGCAAAGGGTGGGCCACCTCAAGATTGAACCCTTCGGACTAAGACTGGGATGTTCACGTGTGTGTAAAGGCAGGCGTCACAATACTTTTGACAATATAGTGTATGTACTGTTCCTTATATTATGACATGTCAGGAATAGATTCTTGCAGAGTTGTAAAGTTACTGAGAGGTTCAAAGTACTTTTCTTACAGTAGGCCTGTTTAATTTTAAACAAAGGTGAAGTTTGTTTGACTGCTGCATTTGATACTTACAGTAATATATTACAAATTTTTACGTATGTTGTGTGAATGGGAATACACTGTAAAGCCTTACAGTCAAATTTGAGAAACCCCAATAATACTGTATGTATGTTATGTATTTCAATATGCACACAGACATATTGGAAATTCTGTTTTCATGCACGTTTCCACTGATGCATTAAAGCAATGGTCTCCAAACTGCAGCCTGTGGGCCGGATGTATCCTTTGCTTACCTTTATCCAGCCTTTGAGGCACCATTCCATCCAATGACACCAATGATGGGGCACTATTCCTTCCACTGACACCAACAATGAAGCACTATTCCTCCCCTACATGCCAACAATAGGTCACTATTCCTCCCCTAAATACTAATAACGGGGCACCATTCCTCCCACTGATACCAACAATGGAGCACTATTACTCCTACTAAAACACAGTGTTTTTTAATCCCATTGGTCACAGTCTGGCCCCCAAAAGCCTGAAGGATAGTTAATGGCCCTTTGTTTAGAAAAATTTGGCGATCCCTGCACTAAAGCATTTGTGTTTACTGTAATACGGCCACCTATAGACATTTACTTCTATGGTCAGCTATACGTGCCACCTGTGGCTTCCCTGGCATGGAAAAACGTCAGCATTTTAATCTCTGCATATTTTTATACCTCAATACATTTGTGTACATCTAGCCTAAAGGTGGAAATACACTTTACATTCCAGCTTCCAGCAGGATAATGACCCCTGAACATACAGCCAGAGCTACAATAGAATGCTTTAGATCAAAGCATATCCATGCATGTGTTAGAATGGCCCAGTCAAAGTCCAGACCTAAATCCAATTGAGAATCTGTGGCAAAACTTGAAAATTGCTGTTCACAGACGCTGTCCATCCAATGTGACCGAGCTTGAGCTATTTTGCAAAGAAGAATTAGCAAAAATGTCACTCTGTAGATGTGGAAAGCTGGTAGAGACATCCCCAAGAAGACTTGCAGCTGTAATTGCAGTGAAAGGTGGTTCTACAAAGTATTGACTCAGGGGGACTGAATACAAATGCACGCCACACTTTTCACATATTTATTTGTAAAAAATGTTGAAAACCATTTATCATTTTCCTTCCACTTCACAATTATGTGCCACTTTGTGTTGGTCTATCACATAAAATCCCAAAAAAATATACATTTACGTTTTTGGTTGTATCGTGAAAAATGGTGTTTGGACACTTTTTTAAGGCACTGTACAAGTGGGAAACTAAGAAAATGAAGGAACTATGTGTGGCTACTTATTCGGACGATGCTTCTGTCCTAGACTTAAAGCTGTCATTTAGTTGTACAGCTATTTAACTTCTGCCACTTAGGACAGTAAGTTATAAATAAGGGTGAATCCTCTCCAGGTGGGAAACCTCAAGTCTGTTTGTGTTAATAACTTTAGTTGTCAGCACAGATCATCATTTTTACCATGTTAATGGCATTTTTCTCCAGCTTTTCAGTATGTGTCAAACATTCCCTGCAGATGTGTAATGAAAGACATGCACATACACTTGTATATATGAGGACACAGTTCTAGCCAAAATCTACCTGCAGGAATAATTGTCTCTTTAGACTGATTGCATCAACATAGCTGGCTGGGGAAGCTCTTTGAAAAGTATACATCCAGTAAAAGGTAAATGCAGTTAAAAGGTGAATTCCAAGTAAACATAAGTGCAAAGGTTACATTGATATATAGGAGCTATTTTTATTTGCAAATGAATTGTATATCTATCTATTCAGTCTTGAAATGTTCACAGCTCTGCTGTCTGGCAGGGCAGGAGATCAAAATTTTCTCTACTCCGGTTCAGTAACACTAATAGGGCGTCAATGGCGACCCTAGGGGGGGGGCAGAGGGGGCCCTGACCCCCCCAACATTATGCTGTGCCCCACCATGTGCCCCCCCCCCCCCCCCCCCCAAAAAAAAAATTTTTTTTTTTTTTTTTTACAAAAAATCAATGTCTAAGAGGGAGAGAGTCCCCAGTCAGCTCCTGCGGGTGATTCCTCCCCCCTCCCCTGCTCGCTGACACTGCATAATGCGAGCGTTCACACAACCACGGCCGCCTGATCTGCTCCTTCACCTGCAACCTCATTGGCAGGGAGAAGAGCGAGTTGCAGGAAGGACTCCACCAGGACTTTCAGTTACTGAAAAAAACAGACTGATTTCTCCCGTCCTTAGGACAGGAGGACCAGCCTGTAAATTCCAAGAGATGCCAGACCAGAGCTGTCAATAGCAGGGGCAGGACAGCAAGAGGAGGCTGGGGAACCCCACAGTGGCAGAACACCAGGGCCCGGAGGCAAGACAACCTTTGCAACCCTGATAGTTCTCCCACTGCTTTGGATCCTTATATTTTCTTGATATGCTGGTGACATATATCTCTTGTTTTCTGCCACCCTGGGGGACCCCAATACAGTAGGAAGGGAGCTCACTGCAGAACATGTGAAAGGGCCCGTTGTGAGGTCGTAGTAAAGGGCCCCAGGATATATATATATATATATATATATATATATATATATATATATATATATATGCATTTTATAGTTGCCCCCCTACTTTTGTCCCTGTCCCCCCATGTGCCCCCCCTAAATTTGAAAGCTGGAGACGCCACTGTAGGGCGTACACACGGTCGAACTTTGTTTGGACATTCCGACAACAAAATCCTAGGATTTTTTCCGACAGATGTTGGCTCAAACTTGTTTTGTCTACACACGGTCGCACAAAGTTGTCGGAAAATCCGATCGCTCTAAACGCGGTGACGTAAAACACGTACGTCGGGACTATAAACGGGGCAGTGGCCAATAGCTTTCATCGACGGCAATTTGTCCATCCGATTTGTGTACACACGATCGGAATTTCCGACAACGGATTTTGTTGTCGGAAAATTTTATATCCTGCTCTCCAACTTTGTGTGTCGGAAAATCCGATGGAAAATGTCCGATGGAGCCCACACACGGTCGGAATTTCCAACAACACGCTCCGATCGGACATTTTCCATCGGAAAATCCGACCGTGTGTACGGGGCATTACAGGTCTTGTCCCTACCCCAGCCCCGGACTGGACAGTGAAAGGAGAAGTAGCAGACTGTTGAGCTCATCTCTCTGTTCTCTCCTTTTATTAGTATTCTCCCTGAACTGCAGCACAATTGACTGGCTCTTTGGGCTGCTTTAAGAGATTGATTGCAAAACTCTAATATTGGATCAAATTCAGGTACTCACAGTGTTTGCACTTAAAAAAATGCATTTAATGGTGCATTAATGAATATGGAGCTGCATTAATTATTATATGTATGTGCTTTAAGTTCTAATAGATGAGAAAGATACATTTTGTACACTGCTCTTTATAAGTATTCTTACACCCCCTTTTACTTTTTTTTTTCTTTTTACACATTTTGTAATGTTACAACCTAGAGTTAAGATGGATTTAATTTGAAAGTTTCCCATTAGATTTACAAAACATACTTAATTCTTTGAAGGTGTAAAATATTTATTATGTTCAATCTAATTTTATTGAAAAATGAGAAGTTTTAACAATCAAAATATCAAAACACCAGACATCAACAATCCTCAACAATCTGGGGCAAGTACAAAATAAAAATAAAAATGAAAAGCACAATAGCACATAAAACAGAAAAAAAATTAAGTGGATTGTGCAAAAAAACAAAAAATAATAAGAGAAATAAAGCAATATTCCAAAACAAGGACATTTCCAATGGGCCAGTGGGATTGGTAAAAAAAGGCCAGCGTACGGGAGCTTGAACAGCCTAAACTTTCATTTCTAATGTTGGACAGGGTGGTGAAGGGTGACGAGCTGCCACATTTTGTTGGTGTCTGTGCTTCCATAGGGGAGATGTCACTTCATGTTTCAAAGACTTCCAGGAATTCCACTTTTGATGGTTATCATCAGAACAACTGTACCCATGCAAAGACTTCACCTCTACTCTTGTTCTGGTAACCACTCTAACATTTTACATTTCCCCTCATTTTCTCCCCTGGTAACAACAAGCACCAGGACAAAAGTGAGATTAAATCAACCCAATAGGGTGACACACAACAATAAAAAAACTTGATAGAGGTTCTAACCCCTCTCCTACTTTTCCTAAAATTAAAAAAAAAAATCAAAAATGTCAACTTCATTTAAACTTTTTGAATAATGAATAGAGAAAATAATTGTATCTTTATATAAAAAAACAGTGCTTTGTATAATTATTCACCCACTTTGGACTTTACACTGCTGCATATATGGAACCATAAAAGAGGCCATCTAGGAAAATGTAATGGCTAGCTAATAATGGACATAGAAGTAACCAAAAAAAGGTTATAGATTCAAATTGTAGATAAGAAAACTCTAGGCATGGGACTTTAAAGGCACAGCACCGGTCCCCGCCTAGACCGGACGGTACAACCTTGTTGCTTCCTCTCATCTACCCGAGGGTTCCCACTGGAAAAGACCTGAACGTCACTCCCAATGACACTGGTGCACAATCTCTAGCTCCTGAGGAAGCGTTCTGTGTAACGCAAAACATGTAGAGCAACTAGAGAACACCTCACCGTGGATTACCAAACCTGCTGCATCTTGTCTGCTATAATTATGTGCTTACCTACTGTTCAATTTTCAGTGGAAGTATTTCTCCTATATATGGACTAAGCGATATATGTATACGTTTATAGCCTTCTTTATGCTACATAAATTTGCAGGATAGGATCCATACGGTGCACTACTACTAGGATTTATATCTAGGCTGAAGTGTTTTTAAACAATCTATGTGTGTCCAATGTCTTTTATAATTTTCTAATAAAATACCCCTATTAAATATATTTTTTGTAGTTTAATACTATTGTGCCTTTAAAGTCCCATGCCTAGAGTTTTCTTATCTACAATTCGATTTCTGGGGACGTTGGCACAAATTGCTACTGAGTACCTGCAGAGTCACCCTGCTTATTGAGGTACTTTGTCACTAGGTTCTTCATTTGATGTTATAGATTCAAAGCTGAGATAACAGAAACCCTCAACTGGAAAATGATGGCTTGGGAATTCACAAAGCTTGGTGGGCTTTATAGAAGAGTGACTAACAGAAATTCTTTGCTGAAAAAAAAAAGTATACCGGTATATCCCGACTAGAGTTGGCAAATGTTCTCTGTTCCCACCAAGCTTTGTGAAGTCCCAAGCTATAATTGTGACCAAAAATGAACTTTTTAACCCCAGGGACACTTGCAGGATAAAGATCTAAACACACTGACAAAGCTACACTGGTGGGGTTTGAAACCAAGAATTCAGGGTCTTAGAATGGCCTAGTCCAGGGTTTCTCAACCAGGGTTCATTCAGAGGTTGCTAGGGATTCCTTGAACAATAGACATGTTCTGCCTCTCAGATAAGCTCCCACTGACACCACTAATGTTTTTTTTATCTATCTGTAATGGGGGAAATCTTCCCAATGAGTACAAGAGTAAAGAGCATTTTCACCACTGACCATCACACTAATGTATCATGAGTTCTAGTTCTAGTAATTTTTAGCAGGGGTTCCCTGAGACCGGAAAGTTTCAAGGGTTCCTCTGTGTTGAAAAGGTTGAGAAAGACTAGCCTAATCAAAGTCCAGACCGAAATCCGATTGAGAATCTGTGGTGAGACTTGAATCTGTAGGGGGCGCGCACACACAGCCGCTGATGTGCCTCCTCTGCTGAGATTTGTCACAACAGAGATCAGGGGGTGCTGGTGAATGGATGTCCGCCGGCACCCAACGATCATCGGGAAGACACACAGAACGGAGCTCTGCCTATGTAAAGAAGGCAAAGCTCTGTTCTGACGGAGGGAAATTGATGAATTTTCTTTCCCTGCCATTTAGGGAAAGAAAATCCATCACTTCTGTTAGTAAGAGCACCTTGCACAGTAAGCAAAAACACTGGCTAGTCACACATTTAACCCTTTGATCACTCTAGATGTTTAACCCCTATCCCAGTCAGTGTTATTAGTACAATGGCAGTTCATATTTTTAGAACTGATCACTGTATTAGTGTTACTGGTTCCCACAAAGTGTCAAAAGTGTCCGATTGTCCGCTGCAATATCGCAGTCCCGCTATAAGTCGCTGATCGCTGTCATTACTAGTATAAAAAATACATTAATAAAAATTCCAGGATATACCCTATAGTTTGTAGCCACTATAACTTTTTCGCAAACCAATCAATATACGCTTATTGGGATTTTTTTACCAAAAATATGTAGCAGAATACATATTGGCCTAAATTTATGAAGACATTTTTTCATTGGATGTGTTTCATACAGAAAGTAAAAGATTTTTTATTTTTTTCAAAATTGTAGGTCTTTTTTTGTTTATAGCGCAAAAAAAAACAAAAAAACAAAAAAAACACAGTGGTGATCAAATACCACCAAAAAGAAATTTCTATTTGTGGGGATAAAAAAGGACATACATTTCATTTATTTAGCAGCGCATTACCACACAATTGTCAGTTAAAATAACGCAGTTCCGTATAGCAAAAAATGGCCTGGTCATGAAGGGGGTAAATCTTTTGGAGGTCAAGTGACTATAGAATGCTTGTGCCAAATATTCACAATAAAACCTCTTAATGCTACTATCCTTTAGGTGTTTCTTTTGACAGCTTAGGCATAGACATATATATTTGGGTCAGCCACCAATAGGGAAACAATAGAAGTGATGCAAATCTTTTATTAGAATTTATCTTGAGATGGCTTGTCCAAAGATATCTTCTGGTGCTTCCTTATATGAGGTCACTTATGCCAAAATCACATTGATTAGGCAATGGTCACCTTCTATCTATAACCAGCTATACTGGATTTTTAGAAGAATATCTGTGTAAATTATTAGCCACTTATACAGAATGTGTACAAAATGCAGGTTCATATTCCAGATATACCGGTGGTCTGTAACCAACATCTAAATTTTTGATACAACCTAATACACCCACAAATCAAACCAAACGGACCTAATCTCACCAGCGCCAGCTATAAGCACTTCAACCAAGCTAATGAACATCTCAGGGCAGACATAAACATTACAGGTACTGTTCAGACATGTTATTTTACTACTCCCTAAATCCGTGAGAAACTCTTCTGATCTTCAGAACCTAGCTGGGAGATATCTCCGTGCTTGTATAAAAGGAGGTTATAACATTTACTATAACAGTAGAAGGTTTAAAAAAGGCTATACTTAAAAAATGCATTTATTTTAGCATATTATCCTGCTTTTTTTCTTATTTGGAATTTTGAAACATAAGCATTATTCTTTTTATGAAATGTACATACTATATATTGGGCAGCACTGTGGTGTAGTGGGTAGCACTCTCACCTAGCAGTAAGAAGTGTTGCTGGTTCGAATCCCAACCACGACACTACCTGCCTGGAGTTTGCATGTTCTCCCTGTGCCTGCGTGGGTTTCCTCCGGTTTCCTCCCACACTCCAAAGACATGCTGGTAGGTTAATTGGATGCTGTCTAAATTGTCCCTAGTATGTATGAATGTGAGTTAGGGACCTTAGATTGTAAGCTCCTTGAGGGTAGGGACTGATGTGAATGTACAATGTATATGTAAAGCGCTGTGTAAATTGACAGCGCTATATAAGTACCTGAAATAAATAAATAAAAATATATATAAAGTATATTAATATCTCATATACTCGAAGTCAGGGGTATTACATAAAAAATCATGAATGCCAGGACAGCAAAGTTTTCCTCTAGCAAAGGTCCAAATCTCATGTTTGTGCAATGACTCAGATCCTTAATAACACATTCCCCCTTTATATCATTATCTCCTTCTTTAATCAGTGTCCTTAGTACCCCCTTCAGTGAAGAGAGAGAAATGCCCCAAAAGGGATACTATGGGCAGAAAACCAACACAGGATCCTCATGAGTCCTCATGCAGCCATTTCTGGTCTCTGTTTCCCAGTTTTCAGAAGTGGTTTTTGCTGCAGCGTGCAATATTGTGCAATGCTCCTGTTCTTCAGTTGCTATTCAATGCTTTTAGTAATGGTATTTGTCATTTTTGTATATTGAATAAAATTTATATATTTTTTATCTGTTTTTCTATTCACCATACTTTGATCCTGTGTTGGTTTTCTGCCCATAGTATCCCTTTTGGGGCATTTCTCCCTCTCTTCACATTAGGCTTTGGGATGTGGCAGATACCCTCAGGACTAGCTTCCTACCTAGCTCCCCTTTATATTGTTCTATTAGTACCCCCTTCACATCACAGTCCCCCTTGACTTTCTATCACAGTCCCCCCTTTGCATCAGTCTCCTCAGCCCCCCTTTACATCACATTCTCCCTTCATATCAGTGTCCACAGCTCCTTTTCTATCCCAACCCCCCTTCCTTCACAGTCCTACCTTAAGCTGGATTCACACCTATGCATTTCTAGTGCTTTTTGCATTTTGCAGATTTGCACTACAGAACATGTTCCACAGGAAACCATGTGAAATGAACTATAGTGCAAATCTGCAAAATGCAAAAAGCACTAAAAAAGTGTAAATCCAGCTTTAAAGTGTTACTAAACACACAACAGTAAAATTAGTCTGTTTATGCAGCATATCATGCTTGTTATACTCACTGTGGAACTTAAGGGGTTAATCCTCTGCATTGTGTAAAAAGGCCGTTTTATCCTGTATACACAGATCCTTCCCTCCCTGCACTGTCTATCAGGGAAAGGCCAGCTGACCTGCACATGCTGACCTGCACATGCTCAGTTGTGTCTTTCATACTATAGAGAATATTTCCTTGTTGAGCTGAACTAGCCAGGTCACATGATATTGACATCACACATGTGGGCGTGTATACAGGCTGGAGTGGAAATCTCCTCCTTCCTGAATTCTCAGCACTGGAGAAACTGTGCAGTTTATCACTGACCGTGGTGTACAGATCAGCTAAAAAGGTATATTGTGGCAATATTTTAATAGATATTTAATAGATTTAATAATTTAAAAAGAAGATTTATAAGCTGTGGGCACTGTGCGGGGGGGGGGGGCAGATTAACTATTTTCATATTACAGGGTTTAGTAACATTTTAAAATGGTTGTAAACCCTTACATATACCCAATATAATGACTGTCCTCGGGTGATACACAGAGATGAAACAAACAAAATGTATCTCTCTAGCTGCAGCCCTTTCATCTTTACAGACACAGTGCTGAATTTTAAAGCTTTTCTGAGAGTTCAGAAGAAATGGACGGGGAGCTGAAGTTACACTCTGCAGAGCCTGGAGGAGAGCTCTGACAGCTGATTGGGTGAAGGGAAGGGACATGTCTCCCTCTACACAGCACGCAGGAACAGAGCTGAGGCTCAGCTGAAGCTCCCTCCCCTGTCACCTTTTTTTCTCTTGGTGTTAGGAAAACTTGTCAGAAGTGATTCATGCCGATAGAGGGATGAGGCAGCAGAAAAGAAAGTGACACTTAGTGCTGTTAATAGAGACAAGTACACACTATAGAGGGATATGCTGTATTCATAGTTCATGTCTGAGGTTTACAACCAGCAGGGTAGAGAGCAGGAGGCGCAGCAGGTCTGGACAGAGGCGAGAGACCTCCCTGCATCCTAGCAACCAATCACTCGCTTAACATGAAAAACTGGGCAGTTGCCGCCTGCTGTCCAGACCTGTTGCGCCTCCCGCTCTCTGCCCTGTTGTGAGAATAACAGCAGTGGTGGCTGAGGGGAGACTCAAGAGAGGGATCTACAGGGTAGCCATTCTAAAAAGTTAGAAGTAAGAGAGACACTTAGGCTGCTGAGAGGCACATCCACGGCAGTTCAGATAGGACTGTCACTAGGTCTGGCTCTGGACCACGATCAGCCATTTAGTGATGCCTGCTTTAAAAGGGTTATAAACCCTCGTGTTTTTTCACCTTAGTGCATCCAATGACACGGGCGCTGGGGGGCGGGGCTGAGTCCTGCATTCGGCCTCTATGGACGCCGAATACTGGACTCAGGAGCGGGCCCGCAAGGTAACCCTCTTTGGGAGAGCGCTTCTCCCAAGGGAGTTATCTAATGCGTGGAGGAGCCGCAAGAGCCGCTGAGGAACCCCAGAAATGGATGTTTGGGGCCACTCTGTGCAAAACGAGCTGTACAGAAGAGGTAAGTATGACATGTTTGTTATTTAAAAAAAAATAAAAATGATCCTTTAGTATCACTTTATATCGTTAGAAGGTCTCATTTACCTTGCAAGAAAATAAACTATTTTTTCATTTTGAAAGAATGCTCACAAACACTAAAGACTAAAGGCCCATTATCTGCGTCATTACTTTGTGAGTGCAGGGCACCCTCAAGAGTCTAAGTCCATAACATCCTGCACTTACAGGCAGCGCTGTTTCTTGGCCTAGGCCGACAAGGCCCAGGCCTAGGGCGGCACTTTGCGGGGGGCGGCATCCATGCACGAAAAAGCCCCCCTCTGCCGAGTCCCGGCTCCCGCACACAAACCGTCCCCAGCTACAGACCCCCAGGCAGCCGGCTTACTGCAGCCTGTAGTGACGAAACAGCGGCGTGACTTGGCCGGGGAGGGAGGGCGGGGACTAGCGGCGTGACTTGGCCGCGGAGGGAGGGGACTAGCGCCCCATAAGCGGCCAGTGATTGGCAACAATCTAAGCAACTGACGGAGGCTCTGCCTACCCTCCTCCGTGACATCTTGGCTCAGCGCAAGTGTGCTCACCCCGCTGTCTATTGTTACTAGTAAACACAGAAGCCTCAGTTCTGTGCTTACTAGTGACAGCCCTGAGCGCATCTCTCCCGCTGGCTTCCACAGAATCTCCCAATGCTGCACCAAAACAACGTAGAGACACTTGCCTGGTGCTGTGTGATCATGGGCAGGAGTACAGGGCGGGGCATTACTTCAGACGTCCGGATGGCGACCCCCATGCCTGATGATCCCACGGCTGCCACTGGCAAGTGAAAAGAGTTGCAGCCACACTGCGTGGGTAAAGCCAGAAAGAAGGGGGGGGGGGGTATCTTATGCAAAGCTGAGGAGATACAGAGGGAGCAGAGTTAAAGAGATGCAAAGCTTAGCTGTTGGGGGGTTGCAGAGATACGCTGTAGGAAAAGCTGCAAAGGCGAGTTGTGGCCAGGGATGCAGAGGTTAGCTGTAAAAGGGGGTAAGTGTGAAGAAGTGAGCTGCGGTCATTGAAGGGGGAGGCGTGCATAGGTGAATTGCAGAAGGATGGGGGTGCAGAAGTGAACAGACATAGGGTGAAGAGGTGAGTTGCAGAAAGAGGGTGAAGAGGTGAGTCGCAGAAAGAGGGCACAGAGGTGAGTTGCAGAAAGAGGGCGCAGAGGTGAGTCGCAGAAAGAGGGCGCAGAGGTGCAGCCAGTGCTGTTTCTTGGCTAAGGCCCAGGCCAACACTTATCGGCAGGGGGGGGCGGCGTCCCAGCATGAAAAAAGCCCCCCCCTCCCATGTTCTGGCTCCTGCAGACGAACTGTCCCCAGCTATAGCCCCCCAACTGGCAGCGGGCGGCTTACTGTAACCTGTAGCTGCGCTGTTTTCTGGTGGTGACTTGACCGGGGAGGGAGCACTTAAAGCAACTGACGGAGGCTCCGCCTACCCTCCTCTGTGGCATCTATCGCAACTTCCTCCTGCCTCCTGCCCGGGCTCTGTGTGTTTACGATTGGAGAGAGGAGGAAGAGGGGAACCACCAGGACAGCCAGGTATGATTCTTATACCTCTTGGGCACTTTTTTTTCTGGTCGATGAGCTGCACTGATGGGACTGTATTGATGGGCACTGATAAACTGCACTGATAAGGCTGCACTGATTGGATTGTACTGATGGGCACTGATAAGGCTGCACTAATGGGCACTGGTGGGACTGCACTGATGGCACTGTACTGATGGGCACTGAAAATAATAGATACAACATTTGAAATGGTATACAAAACAACAAAATATACAACTAGGCACTTGGTACCAATAGAGAGGAAGAGGTGGAGCTCTGAGAGGAAAAGGTGGAGCCTGAAGAGGAAGGGGTGGGGTTTACAGATGACAGGGCGGGTAGGAAAGGTGTGGCCTTGACAGGAAGGAGTGGGTCATCATTTAATTAGGGGGTGCACGAGTTTAGTCAGGCCTAGGGCAGCACAAAACCTAAATACACCACTGCTTACAGGATGTCCTCATTATTCCAGGTTGAATGACTCTGAATAGAGAAAATTACTGTGGGGGACAGCACCAGAGAGCAGACATTTGTAATTCAATAATGGAAAAAGTCAGGAACCAGGTGAATATGCAGTAACGAAGAAATCTTTATTTAAATACGCAGGGTAAAAAGTTTCAGCACAAAAAACAAGCACTGATGCGTTTCAGTCTTACCAGGCTGTAAGGCCGGCTTCACATCTATGCGAATTGAATGTGGATTTTTCCGCATCCGATTCGCATAGCAGAAGAATGGGACCGGCTCTCTATGGAGCCACCCCAGGACTCAGTGAGATATCCAACACAGCTGGCTCCTAAACTTCTCCCAAGATCTTCTCCTTGCTATGTCAGCAGCAGAGCATATGCAGAGAAAAAGACTCCAATAGCGCTTGAATTGTTTAAAATACTCTAACATGCGTTTATTAACCTGTTCCCGACCGGCCGCTGCAGTTATACTGTGGCAGCATGGCTCCCCTGGGAGAGCCACCATAGCTGTATGTCAGTCCTTTAAGACGCTGTAGGAGGTGCGCACGCGCCGCTGCGATCGCTCGTGACAGAGCGAGAACCGGGATCTGTGTGTGTAAACACACAAGTCCCGGTTCTGTCAGCGGAGAGGAGCTAGATCGTGTGTTCATACTAAGTATGAACAAGATCTCTCTCTCCTCCTAGACAGTCCCATCCCCCTATAGTTAGAACACACCTAGGGAACACAGTTAACCCCTTGATTGCCCCCTAGTGTTAACCCCTTCCCTGCCAGTGACATTTATACAGTAATCAGTGCACTTTTATAGCATTAATCACTGTATAATTGTCAATGGTCCCAAAAATGTGTCAAAAGTGTCAAAAGTGTCCAATTTGTCTGCTGCAATATTGCAGTCCCGATAAAAATCGCAGATCACCGCCATTACTAGTAAAAAAAAATAATAATAATAGAAAAAAAAAATCAGCTACCATGCACAGCTGCACCAGATTTTGCACTCTCCAGTTTTAGTAAATCAACCCCACTGTGTTTCTAGTACATTTACAATTGTTGCATAGTCACGTTATAGCCGACTTTACCGTTTTTTTGGTGTTGAAGCCTCAGTCTGGCTTGGTGGTTGCATTTACCTTTTCAGGTTTGGATAATTGGGCAGTAGCACCTTGTTTTTCACTGTTGATGAGCTCTGTTTCAGCCACTAGGCTGGCCTGATTAGAATATAACATAGAGTAGGACTTTAACATTATGCGGGTGGTTTGCCCAGCAATTGATTTTCTAACAGCAGTGATTCAGCAAGGATGCTGACTGCATTGTCTCGGGTTTCATTCATGCACAATAAAACACAGCTACAGTTCTATATATAATAAAATCACAAACATTTTGAACAAGAGTACAACAAGATGTGACAATGCCTTCAGCTAAACTTTACAACTCAATATGAGAGAAAGCACAAAAAAAACATCTCTGTAAAGAAACTAGGGCTGGAAGCAGGAACCCCCGGACCACATACTAGTTTTGGGGTAGTGATGCTGTAAATAATTTCAGTTTTATGGCTTCAGAACTAGCATGAAACACATTCTTTGGTTGTCAGTTTTCTTCACAGTCTTTTTACATAGGTATATTACCAACACTGAGCTGTATGTTGGCATCAAGGGAAACCCTGGCTCTGACCATTAACTGGTTAAGTGACGGTGATTCGGTGAACTGTACTATCTTTGAAGGTGCTCTGTTGTCACCTTCATATTACGCTTTGACTGTGAAAATTGCCAATCTTTCAGAGGGACCTACATCAAAACGCAGCTGCAGGTTACAAGGAATTCACAATCTGTTTATGTTTTTCTTTCATTTTTTTTTTTTTGCTTCTAGGTTGCAGAATTACAGGAAACACCTAAAGAAGGAATCAAAAGGTCCTCCTCCTTGTTTCCATGTGCTATCCTCTCCCTCATTATCTCTGTGTATGAAAAGATCACAAAGCAGAATCTTTTTCAAGTGTGGATTAAGGGGACAGCCAAGAAGCTCTTGGATAAGGACCATGTCTGGGAATTTCAGCTGTAGACTGGGTGGTATTCGATAACAGGTAGAAAAAAAAGACAGAGTAAAATCCAGTCTTCCATCCATGAGAATCCTCTTACTCATGTACAGTATCTCTTTTTTATCTCTTCTTGGATGACTTGTTGATTTATAGAAATCTGGATGTGGTGATCAAAAACACTGAATTGGAGCACTTATTTTGAACTTTCACTCAAGTTCTTGTCCCTGACAAGTTATGAACATCAATAAACAAGATATGTTCTTTAACGGGGCATCACTACATTCCATGACTATCCCTTGGGGCTTCCACTTTGACCATTGTGAGGCCTCCTTAAGAGATTCAAATGGGGTCTCTTTCCACTTGGATTCTGCTTCATGTTGGGATAGTAGATACTCTGGACATTTTTTATGCTTGCCCTTCCAAAGCCACATTGGGCTATGCAATTATTCATTGGAGCCAGCCTTTATCCGAAAGAGGAATGAAAGGGAGCGACAACGTGTAAGATGTGTTAACGAGGGCTACACGCGACTCAGGCAGCATCTTCCCCAAGACTTGGCCGAGAAGCGATTGAGCAAGGTGGAAACTCTACGAGCTGCTATTGGATACATCAAGCGTCTACAGGGATTACTGGATCTGGAGTCCCTGAGGTCTCCATTAGAAGAAGTCCAATCTGATCTACATCTAAGGGGTCATACAATGAAAGAGCGAGGACCTTCTGGACACTATCTCAGCCGCCCAGACTCAATGCAAAAAAAATCTACCAACACACCAAAATGCCCTCAAAACTCCAACCAGAAGTGACCATTCACAGCGGAAACCAGAGTTTGTATAAGATATTATCTCTTTGTAGGCCCAACTTAAAATACATTTTCAGTTACAGAAATTGACTAACTTCTATGCTTGCCCACATTTTCAAGTGATGTATGTAAACTCGGTATCATATTGTATCCTGTTGTCAAACCAGTTTATGCGTCATTTAAATCTCGGAAAATGTTTAGTTTTTACTTTTGCTTCATGCATGCCATTTTGGTTGTTTCTGTTGGGTCATTAAATGAATGAAGCTAATTGGTTGCATAAAAATTTGTTTTATTTAACATCCGTAAAACAGCAACATTTTCCTAATCAAATGTAAATACGAAACTCCAGGCAAACAGGTAAATATATAGATAAAATACATTAAAACCCCATCTCTATACTTACCTGGTGAGAGGGTGCAAATCTCCTCTTCTCGGTTCCCCCATTGGCGCTCCTGGCTCCTCTCCCTGTTCAGTGCAGCTTCCCATAGGGGCATTCCTGCATGATCGTTCCTGAGCTCTGCTGCTTGGCCCCTCCCTCGTCAGTGGCTTTGATTGACAGCACTGGGAGCCAATGGTTCCAGGTTAGCACTGTCCTCTGGCATGTTAACCTCTGGATGGACTGGATGGACAGTATTATTCCCATTGAAATTGAACAATCTGTCCAGCAAAATAACAGAAAAAATATGATTAGTTGGTACACACAGAACAGATACTCACTTTTAACATGTTTCTATACCACAACCCAGTGGCGGCCCATCCATTAGGGGTGCAGGGGCGCCGCCCCCCCATAATCCATGCGCCCAGCCCCTAATCTCCATGCAGGGTGTCGGACACATTGATTTCAATGTGGATTTTTGGAGGCTCTAATTGGCTTAAAAAATGGTGGGCTCGGCCCCCCAAAATCACCCACTTGTGTGACATTAGCGAGTTAATATTCGCTAATGTCTTCCTGCTTCTCCTCCCAGCCAATCAAAAAGCAGGTCCTGAGGTCTTAGGACTCCTGGCCAATTGGGTCTCAGGACCTGCCCCCTTTTCGGCTGGGAGGAGAAGCAATGGCTCCAGGAGCAACAGCCTCTTCCAGGAGCCCGGATTCAGCAGTGCACCACCATCTCGTCCTCCTCCCGCACCTCTACCGCAGTATAAGGTAAGGCTATGGATCACATGGGCGGAGGTTAGTGCGAGTGAGGGGGCCAGGTTTGCCGCCCCCCCCCCCCCAAAAAAAAATATTGACCACCAGCCGCCACAACCTGAGATAAATTGAATTTGCCATTTGCAAAATTCTCCACCAGCTGGTAATACAATTATGAAACAAAAAAGGAGCTGTGAAACATCATGTAGTGTAACTGCACAGCTGTCAACCGGACTATCAGTTTTAAAAACCATAACATTTTAAATGTGATTTGCCATCAAGTCTGGAATACATCACACAACAACCTACAGTGCATAGCAGCCAAGTGCTTCTAAATTAAATGGGCAGTCCCAGGGTTTTAAACAACTGTCACTGAAAAAACATTTTCGGGTTTTCAACATTGACCATCTGCACAATGCAAATCCTTCTTATCTATTTATGAGATTCAGCTGTGAGCATATGTTCAGCCTTTTTGGATTATGGTAAACTTGTTATATCTGGGGAAATCGTGTTTAGTGACATTAAAGCAAAACTCCAGACTAAAATAAACAACACCCTTAAACCATATCAAAGCCCAAGAAAAAACATATTACATTTCTGCTTACCAATGCTTAGATGTGTTGGCTGCATTTGTTTTTTTTTACAGGCTTTTTTCCCTCTTATTTTCACCTGGTTATCCTGCCAGTAATGCATTTTCTGTCCTAGAATGGCAACGCTCAGACCCCATTCACACAGGGGCAACACGACTTGCGAGGCGACCTGCAAACGACTGCCCGGGCGACTTGCAAAACGACTTCTGTATAGAAGTCTATGCAAGTCGCCCCTGAAGTCGTACAGGAACCTTTTTCTAAGTCGGAGCGACTTGCGTCGCTCCCCTTAGAACGGTTCCATAGCACAGAATGGGAGGCGACTTGTCAGGCGACTAGGTCGCCTGACAAGTCGTCCCTGTGTGAATGGGCTCTCACTCACTGTATTGTATCTGTAGGCAGGTGCAGTCTGCTGTCTCCACTGCAGGTGGTGCTCAACCGCAGTGGAAATGCTGAGGCAGAGGAAGTTACAAGGAACAGGGATCCTCTATGGTTTCCTGAGTCACTGGGGCAGCGATTCAATTTGATGCTGGCCACCCATGTGACTCTGGCGGCCATCTTAGGTGTGGCAGAGTCTATTTAAGACCCTGGCCTCTGGGTTTGGCACACTTTATGTGAGTGGGTAGTGTAGGAAAAGGTACCCTGTCTGCTGGAGAGTCTGTTAGGGAAAGGTTTCTGATGAGGAGGGAAAGCGTAGGGGCACAATTCTTCTGGACATCTTCCTGACTATAGCCGCAAACAATAATCACTGTGTGTTCTCCCGCCGCTGGGAGAACACAATAGCTCCGCAGGAGTCCGTGTTGATGGGGGAATCGAGCGAGATTGCAGGAGAGAACATCTCTTTGTCTATGGCCAGCTTAACTGTCGATTGATGGATACCCAAACGTTTTGAGATTGCTTTGTATCCCTTTGCAGATCAACTACTCTTGATCATATGTCTTCAAATAGCTCTTTTTACGTGTCATGATTCACATTAACTGATGCTTATTATGAACAGCAGTCCTAGGCTCCATTCACAATAGCGCAACTTGTCATGTGACTTTGGACATGACAAGTCGCACCCATTTAGATCAGCGCAACGATTTTGAGACGGTGTCTGCATTACTTTGGTGCAACTTTTGAGGCGACTTGATATGATATTGAATGTAAAATCAGATCAAAGCTGCACTGAAAGTCACATCAAAGTTGCGCTGGAAAGCTGCCGACTTTGGAGTCATGCTAGTGTGAATGGAGCCTTAAAATGTTTGAGTGTTTTCCATCAAAGTGGCTCCAAACCACACCTCCAAACTAATTTCATTAATTGGATTCCAGGTGTGCAAACTATTGACCCCAATTAGCTTTTATTGAAGCCACTGTATATATTTTCCTCCAGCATTGTGCATGTTTAATGGGTGTGTTCAAAAGACACAAGAAATTAGAATTGTGTGTTATCAGCTTAAGCACATTGAGGTAGATTTGCTAAAACTGGAACACTCAGAAACTGGTGCAGCTGTCCATGGTAGCCAATCAACTTCTAACTTTGGCTTGTTTAACTACTTAAGGACTGGGCCTATTTTTCAGACTTGGTGGAATTGCTAGAAAATTACTTAGAACCCCCAAACATTATATTTATATATATATATAATTTTTTTTTTTTTTTAGACACTCTAGACTAGAGAATAAAATGTCAGTCGTTGAAATACTTTGTCACACCATATTTGCGCAGCGGTCTTACAAGCGCAATTTTTTTGCAAAAAATGCACTTTTTTAAATTAAAAAATAAGACATTTTTTTTTTATATTGTGAAAGACAGTGGGGGTTATTTACTAAAGGCAAATCCACTTTGCACTACAAGTGCAAAGTGCACTTGAAATTGCACTGAAAGTGCAGGTTCTGTAAATCTGAGGGGTAGATCTGAAATGAGGGGAAGCTCTGCTGATTTTATTATCCAATCACGTGCAAGCTAAAATGCTGTTTTTTATTTTCTTTGCATGTCCCCCTACAGCGACTGCACCTCCAAGTGCACTTTCAGTGCAATTTCAAGTGCACTTTGCACTTGTAGTGCAAAGTGGATTTGCCTTTCATAAATAACCCCCAATGTTACGCCGAGTAAATTGATACCCAACATGTCACACTTCAAAATTGCGCCCGCTCGTGGAATGGGAACAAACTTTGACCCTTAAAAATCTCCATAGGCAACGTTTAAAAATGTCTACAGGTTACCAGTTTTGAGTCACAGAGGAGGTCTAGTGCCAGAATTTTTGCTCACATGTGTGGTTTGAACACAGTTTTCACATGCGGGCGCGACTTACGTATGCGTTCGCTTCTGTGCGCGAGAATGGCGGGACGGGGGGTTTAACCACTTAAGGACCGTAAGGATTTGCCCCCTTAATGACCAGGCCATTTTTTGCATTACAGCACTGCGTCGCTTTAACTGACAATTGCGCGATGCTGTACCCAAACAAAAATTGACAACCTTTTTTACCCACAAATAGAGCTTTCTTTTGGTGGTATTTGATCACCTCTACAGTTTTTATTTTTTACGCTATAAACAAAGAGCCACAATTTTGACAAAAACAACATTTTTTTACTTTTTGCGTTAATACATATCCCCAAAAAAATGTATATATAAACAAATTTATTCATTCATTTAGGCCAATATATATTCTTCTACACGTTTTTGGTAATAAAATAAAAATAATAATTTAAAAATGCACTGATCAATGTAAAAATTACACTGGCAGGGAAGGGGTTAACACTAGGGGGCGATCAAGGGGTTAACTGTGTTCTCTAGGTGTGTTCTAACTGTAGGGGGGGGTGGGCTGCCTGGGACATGACAGAGATCACTGTTCCCGATCAATGGGAATTGATGTTCTGCCTGTGTACAAGGCAATCGCGGGCCGCCGGCAGACATAGAGTCTGCCCATCCCGCAGGCACGCTACAGCAGCGGGCGTGAGAGTGCGCTGTCGTACAATGACGGCGATTTGCGCAGGGGAGCCAACCTGCCACAACATAACTGTGCCGCTGGTCCTCAAGCGGTTACATTTTTTTTTCTTATTTATTTTACTTTTTAATTTTTACACTGTCCTTTTAAAAAAAATATTTTGGGTCACTTTTATTCCTATTACAAGGAATGTAAACATCCCTTGTAATAGAAAAAAAGCACGACAGAACCTCTTAAATGTGAGATCTGGGGTCAAAAAGACCTCACATCTCATATTTACACTAAAATGCAATTAAAAAAAATAAATACAAATTTCCCTTTTAAGACCATTGGATGGAAGTGAAGTTTGACGTTGCTTCCGCCATCCAATGTTATGGAGCCAAGTGGGGGCCATCTTTCCCTCACTCAGCTCCAGGCTTGTCAGGGGGAAGGATGCAATTGTCTCAGCCGCTACCTATGCTCCAGTAAGCCCTCTCCCGCCCCCAATGAAAGTGATCTTGTGGCAAATCCGCCGCAGAGACCCTTTTTATCTGAAAGCGGACCGCCCGCTGTTGAAAAGGATACCAGGGTTATGGCAGCTATCTGCTGCTATAACAATGGTATTCCCCTTCAAACAGCCGACGTACAATGACGGCGGGCAGTCCGGAAGTAGTTAAGATTTGGCAATTAAACCTGGAAGCTGATTGGTTTCTATGCAGAGCTGCGCCTGATTTTGCACTCTCCAGTTTTAATAAATAAACCCCACTGTGTTTGTCTATTGTGACTTGAGATGAGATGACGATCAGATCACATTTTATGGCAAATTAGGCTCCAGGCACACTGGGCTTAAAAAAACGTCTGTTCTCTTTGAAGTAAAAAAACGCTCATATAGAGCATTTTTTGTACAAAATTTAGACGAGTTTAGGAGTGTTGAATGAGGTTTTTTTTTTCCTGCCTCTAAATGTTGATCTCACACTATGCCTCTTAACATCCTAATGTACTTGGACACATAGGATAACATTGAGTTGCTTCTACAGGTAGAACAAAATCCTGTAGAAGCAACGTTTTTTACACCAGTGTGCATGGAGCCTTACTGCAGATATTTAAACAGAGCTTGCAAGGATATGCATATCTGCTTTGGTACCAGTGAAGCATGGTACATTTGAAGATTTGTTTGACATTTACAATGTTTGAAAAACCTGTTGTCTAGGAAAAAAAAAATAAAGTTGTAAATGTCAAAGTCAAGGAATTCACTGGGTTAAAGATTGACAGTTTCATTGTACACACCCAGCACTCTGAACCGGAAGAGTCAGATGATGTGACAGCGCTGCTTCCTGCAACAACCTTTGCTGAACTCGAAAGAACACTGCAAAAATGGATCCTTCGACTGACATCACTGAAAAGATCAGAACAATCATAGAGAACCTGACTTCAGCAAAAGGGCAAGCTGAGAATCGAGTTTGGGGTCTACAGGAACATAAAAGAAAAGTTCAACTCAAAGCAGCTGGAGAAGCAGAGAGAGTCACTGCCCTGTTTAGAGACATCAAGAGTAAGTTGGATGACCTAGAGAGGGAGGCTTTGAAGGAGATCTCCAGGCAGAAAGAGAAGCTTGAATGCTCAATTGCTGATCTGCTGCAGCAGCTGGAAATGAAGAAGGATGATTTGTCCAAGAAGATATGTGATATTGAGAAACTGTGTAATATGAATGATCCATCAATAGCCTTGCAGGAGTGGAAGGTTGATGAAATCCTGAGAGATGGTGGCCAGGTTGGTGACCTAGATGAGGGTCAGATTACAGTGACTTTACACCAAGGTCTATCAGACATCATGACTGCTGCAAAAAGACAACTGTATGCTTCAGAGTTGACATTGGACATCAGAACTGCCGCTCAAGATGTCGCTATGCTGGGTGACTTGAAAACTGCGCTGACTGCAGAAATAGATCAACATCGACCAGAAACACCAGAGAGATTTAAGAGATCCCAAGTTCTAAGTGAAGATGTTTTTTCATCAGGTAGACATTATTGGGAACTGGAACTCAGCCCTTGTGGAGTGTGGTACGTAGGGGTGTCCTATGCCAGTGTGGATAAGGAAGGGCTCAAATCTTGTCTTGGTAATAATGACAAGTCCTGGTGCATATGCCTGTTTTATAAAGATTACACAGCCATTCACAATTCACAAATAACTGAGCTGCTTATGGAATCATCTCTGAAATTATTAGGAATTTATTTAGACTATGAGGCCGGGCAGCTGTCATTTTATGAGCTAGGTGGCCCAATCAGACACCTGCACACCTTCAACACCACCTTCACAGAGCCTCTTCACACTGCGTTTGCTCTTTGTCGTAATTCTTGGGTAAAAATCAGAAATTAGGATAATTAATATACACTGTATAGTCAGAAGTATGTGGACACCCCTCCAAAATATTGAGTTCTCTTGCACAACGACAGATCTGAAGACATGATTTAACACGTTTGTTGGAGAAACTTGAGTTGCATGGAGTAGTTTTGCAGTTTAATGTTAACTTCAGACATTTCTTGACTAAAATAATTATTATTATACAGCACCAACAGTTTGTGCAGCACTTTACAACATGAGGGCAGACAGTACAGTTACAATACAATACAGGAGGAATAAAGGGGCCCTGCACGCTAGCGCTTACAATCTAACAAACTAATTTTTAAAGCATTTTGTTTTAAAAAACTGCAGTTTACAATATTTAGGAGCTTGTTTGATTGTGGATAACAGAAGATGAAGTTTTGTTGTAGCTTCAAGCCTGTACTGATTGAGCTAGCTGCTGACCGTTGGGCTTTTAAAACCACAAAAAAAAGTCAGGTTTGATGCTGTTGACTTATATTTAAAAAATTGTTTTTAGCACATCACAGCACATAACGTGACCTTCATTACCAAGGTCACATTATTTCTCCTTGTAGGTGGTAAGACTTGGTGGAGCGCCCCAATGTCCATACATTCCCACCCTATGCCTCGCAACACCACTTACCTTATGCTCCCGTTTCCTAGATCTACCCTCTTTCTCCAGCTCTGTTTGCAGTACCTTCACCCTGTTCCCACTTTACTTTTCTTGTTATATAGATCTTTTTCCCTTCTCTTGAGAAGGACCACGCTCATGTATTACCCTAAACTCATTCCATAATTGGCACTTAGCTGGAAATTAAAATATCCTCTAAGATGCAAATATGTTTAAATTGTTATAATTAGAACAAAATATTCCCTCCCCCTTCATTTTGGCTGAGATATGTCAGCTTAAAGCAGAACTTAACTGTATCTAAGAACCACTAACTGAAAACACTATTCAATTCATTTTTAATATTCAAAGCAAACATCCATCCATGCAGGTCTCCATGCTTTATCTTATAGAGAAATCACTAGAAAAACACCTCCCTGGTATTTCTAGTTGCAGCCATCTTGAGTAAGGGCAGATGATTCATGTAGTATTTACTCGCCATTTGCCCAACATGCAGGCAGGAGGTGTGCTTAGCTGCAAAACCCATCCTCCCCTTCCTCCAGATGAAAGTTAAAAAAAAAAAAAAAAAAAAACGCTCATGAAGACTTCTGGAACGTATGACATCATTTTGGTCTAGGCCAGAAACCAGGAATCGACTGAAGAAATGTGTAAAAAAAAAAAAAAGTTTAAAACAAGACAATTAATACATATTGTACTATCCTATTTACTAAGGCTGGCAGCATAAAGATTAAAAATAGTTACATTAAGCTTTGGTAATAAAACCTGGAAGCTCATTGGTTTCTATGCAGAAGTGAGCCTGATTTTGCACTTTCTAGCTTTAGTAAATAAACCCCATTGTGTACTTAAAAGTGGGGTATGCCTGTAATGGGGATTGAGAGCGTAAAGTTCCACTTTAATATTAAACCTAGATCTTCATTGTATACAAATACTGCATCATGGGCATATTATTCCTTGTAAGTCTGCTGTCTTTTCAATATGTGGCTGTGGTCCTGTATTGTTCACCACTGATTTGTATTACATAAATGGTTCTTGTATAACCAATTTCCTATGACTATTGATCTTCTTCAAAACTCTTTATTATAAAATGTATTGAAAGTGAAAAATTGGACATAGCAGGGAACCGAAAAACACAGTATGCAATTAACATAGTATCAATTATTGATGTGTCTTTTCTAGTTCAGTGCAATGGGCAATTAAAAAAAAAAAAAAAACACTAATAATAAGATTGGAAACTTGACAGAGATTAGATGAAGCAAAGTCAGAAAAGTCAACAGAAAGCTGCATTTTTTTATAATATATAAAAAAACAAAAGAAAAAATAAATATAACATAGAATTGAGACCAGTGGCAGCTGGTGGTATATATATTTTTTTGAAGAGGGGGCGGCAAACAATGCACCCACAGCCACCCCTCCCCCGGTCGGGTCACACACACCCTCCTCCTGGTCGGTCACCAACCCCGCATTTACCTCATCTATCGGGCAGCGCTTTCTCCGGACGGCAGCGTCTCCTCCATCCTCAGACAGCCAATAGGATTGCTTCTCCTTTTGGCCAATCGGGGGACGGTCTCAGGACCCGCTTACTGATTGGCCTGGAGGAGAATCAGGAAGACAATAGCAAATATTCATTTGTTATTGTCACACAACTGGGTGGGCTCTGCCCCCCCGAGTCCACCCTTTTTTGAAGCCTATTAGAGTCTCAGGCTCCAATCCAATCCTTAACTGATTGCCAACCGTCGCATATACATATATATATCTGTATGTCCCTTGAATTTACCGCCGTGTGGTCCCGTGCGCGCCTCCAGCGGCGCACGCGCCACCCTGCCGCGAGCTCTGTGAGTATGATCACGGGTCCCGCTGACTCGATGTCCACGGGGATATCCGCGATCATCTCACGGAGCTGAAGAACAGGGAAATACTAATGTAAACAAGCATTTCCCCGTTCTGCCTAGTGACACTGTCACTGATCACCGCTCCCTGTAATCGGGAGCGGTGATCAGTGTCGTGTCACACGTAGCCCCTCCCCCCCACCATTAGAACACATCCCTAGACACATTTAACCCCTGCAGCACCCCTCCTGGTTAACCCCTTCACTGCCAGTCACATTTACACAGTAATCAATGCATTTTTAATCGCACTGATCGGTGTATAAATGTGAATGGTCCCAAAATATCGCCAAAAGTGTCCGCTCTGTCCTCCATAATGTCGCAGTCACGATAAACAAAATTATTAATAAAAAGGCCATAAAACTATCCCCTATTTTGTAGACACTATAACTTTTGCACAAACCAATTAAACGCTTATTGCGATTTTTTTTTTACCAAAAATATGAAGAATAGGTATCGGCCTAAACTGAGCGGAAAAAAAAGGTTTTTTTTTTTATATATTTTTTGGGGATATTTATCATAGCAAAAAGTAAAAAATATTGCTTTTTTTTCAAAATTGTCGTTTTTTTTTTTTTTTTGTTTATAGCGCAAAAAATAAAAACCGCAGAGGTGATCAAATACCACCAAAAGAAAGCTCTATTTGTGGGGAAAAAAGGCATCAGTTTTGTTTGGGAGCCACGTCGCACGACCGCGCAATTGTCAGTTAAAGTGACGCAGTGCCGAATCGCAAAAAGTGCTCTGGTCTTTGGCCAGCCAAATAGTCCGGGGCTTAAATGGTAAAAAAAAAAAAAAAAAAAAAAACCCCCATTGGAATCCATGCGTCCGGTGCCACACATGTAGATTAAGGGGCCGGACACATTGATAGGGTGGCGCCCCTGCGCCCTGCATTACAGGCCGCCACTGATTGAGACTCAAGTCAATATTGTAATTGAATGTTATTAAAAACTCTTTCCTTTTCAATCTGCAGCTCTGTAATTTTCTGTAAAAATAAATGCAACATGGCTACCTGGAGGCTTTTAGTACACAGATTGTGTACAGAACCCTGCCTGAAAATATAATAATATCCTACTTGTGTGACTGGCCTACTGATTTTCCCAGAAGTCTGCACTAAGATATACAAGTCAGATTTTTGGCATCCCTGCAACAAAATGTCATTTCTGATGAGATCCTCCCAAACGGAAATCACGTCTGTAACAAGGGGCTAAGTACTACAACGTCTAAAGGGATGCAGACCCTGGGGCTTTACTCATTAGAGCCCTGCAGGTGCAGCAGCTGATAATTCAAAAAACACTCTCACACAGATTCATTTTGCACATGGACACAGACAAACCGCTATTTCTTCAGAAATAACAAAAAGGTAGGAATTTGCAACAAAGTTTGTTAAAATCCCTGCAATATACATAGATAACCCAGAGTGGAATGTTTTTTTTCTCAACAAAAGTGGGGTTACTCTTTAACCCTGTCTAGACTGCCCCACGCAGATATACTGCGGAAGGGTGGCCCTCCTACGCGAAATCACATACCTGTGCGTGATTTAGTGCACTGGGTCTGGGGCGCACGCTGCCAGCAGCCCGCTCCTGCTGTGATTGTACACAGCGGGAGCCAATCAGCAGGTTCGGTGGCACCCCGCGATCATTCTCAGGAGAGGCAGAACGGCAGTTTGCCTATGTAAACAAGGCAGACCACTGTTCTATGAGAGGGGAAGATGTTTTTGCTAAGCAGGAACACAGATCTCGGTCTTCCTCCAGTCAAAGCATCCCCCCCACAGTTAGAAAGCACTCCCACAGTTAGAACCCTTTGATCACCCGGATGTTAACCCCTTCCCTGCCAGTGTCAGTGCAGTGTACAGTGATAATGCATTTTTTTTTTTTTTTTAGCACTGACCACTGTATTGATGTCACTGGTCCCCAAAAAGTGTCACTTAGTGTCCGATTTGTCTGCCGCAATCCCGCTAAAAATCACTGATCACCACCATTATTAGTAAAATTTAAAAAAATTCCATAAATATATCTCATAGTTTGTAGACGCCATAACTTTTGCGCAAACCAATCAATATGTGCTTATTGGGACTTTTTTTTTTACCAAAAACATGTAGCAGAATACATATTAGCCTAAATTTAGAAATACATTTGATTTTTTTTTTACTTTTATTGGGAATGTTTTATAGCAAAGTAATAAATAATTGTTTTTTTTCCAAAATTGTCGGTCTTTTTTTGTTTATAGCGCAAAAAATTAAAAAAAACGCAGGTGATCAAATACCACCAAAAGAAAGCTCTATTTGTAGAAAAAAAGGACAACAATTTTATTTGGGTACAGCATCACACGACCACGTAATTGTTAGTTAAATTAATGCAGTGCCATATTGCACAAAATGGCCTGGTCATGAAGGGTGTAAACCTTCTGGGGCTGAAGAGGTTAAAGTGATTTTACTGGAAGTACACCGAAGACTGTTTCTGCACAGAGGTACTCTGTATATATCCTCTCTGGCATCCACCTGGATCACAGACCTTCCTTGACTAGCAAACACATCAAACATGCAGAATGCTGGCCCAATACAGTGGGATTTTGGAAACCAGCAAGCCCTTGGATCAATGTCATGCTACACATCACTGATTACAAGTCACATTGACGTGTTATGCACATCCTTGCATACATATAAGGTGACTTGTGATGTTTGCTGTATAGCCTAACCCTTTAACAAATAGCTTGCTCCTTTTCCAAGATCCCATCATATTAGTTCATTTTATTGGAGGGACATTCATTCATCCTATAACTGCAGGTTTGGAGAAGACCTCATGACACATTCTCTTCTACAGCAGCCAATCACCAGGCCTGAGTGCTTTCTCATGGGGGCTTGTCAGAGGATTATGGTGGCCAAGTACAGTGTAGGATGCATAAAAGTTCCTGCTGTAGAACAAACCTGTTTTGTGGCTTAGTAAGGGCAAAGTATTGATTCACATTAAAGACAGGAAAATAAAAACACAAATGCTAATTTTCATTGCTCGTGGTGCTTTTAATTTCACAAGTGCAAGGCACACAATAACCCTTAGAAGCAAAACAAGGGACTTCAATTTGTGCCCTTATCAATTCATTATGGATAGCCATATCCATGAAAAAACAAAACAAAATAAAACAAAAAAAAAAAACTGTTATCCATTAACAGTAAAGGGGGGGGGGCTTACTTCAAAATAATCTTGATTCCTCGAAAATTCATAATATTAGACATGCAACTCAAAGAAAAGACCACCTAATTTGCCTAAAAGTCCCTAGAAACAAAACACAAAAAATAATCTCAACAGCAGTTTTATGCAGACACATGGAGCACAGTAAAAACGAATTGCATAAACCAAAGTAGCAGACAGAATTTTGTTCTTGACACTTTTTTTTTTTTTAAAAGTGTTCAGAAGTGGTCTAGGAACATATGTCCCCAATAAATATGCATAAAAATGAATTCATCTTCATCATTATTATTAAGTATTGAGTTCTGAATCAAGTTAGTGTACTTGAGAGCTAAACCAAGAAGCCATTTAGTGAGAAAGGGCCCATTTATATCCTTGGCAGGTTTACGCAGGTCAATGCATACATAGGTTAAGCAATCTTTTTGGTCTAGTCCATATCTGTGTGAAGCGATGACAGGTCTGTCCATTTTTTGATGCACTGACATGCGTTCTCTGGTCTATTAATGATTGTAGAAAATGCAGGCTATGACACAGTTGTTGATAATGCACGTAAAAATGCATATGCAGAGATGTGAAATCAGCCTTAAAATAAAAATCAGACTATTTAACAACTGTGATCCAATAACAAAACCAAAATCATCAGGTACAAAGTGTGACCGCAGAGCAGTCTGCATCCCTTCTAACCAACAAGCTCTATCTTGCTGAAACTACAAGAAAAGGAGAAGTTGATTGGTTGCCAGGAGGGACGTACATTTAGGTACCAACAGCAGCATATACTCAAATTTCCCACTGTCCCATTCAGTCACTGGAAAAAAAAAAAAGAAAAAAAAAGAAGAGTGATTGGGGTGGTGAGGGAGTCCTCAGCATTGTCTAAGCGAAGATTGGAGCTTAGACAGGGCTTCCTTTACTTGCTCCCAACAGCTGAACTTAGAGTAATCTGGTGATCAGAATACCTCTGCTATTTAGATGGATTTTTTAGGCACTGTCAGGGTCTTGTTAATGGTCACAGCATTACCTTCTGCTAAATTCAGGGGTACAGAAAACTGCACTTTGACTAAACAAAAAAAAAAAAAAAAAAAAAAAACATTTCACGACACAACAGTGCCTGATAGAGTCAGCTTTGTCTCTAGCAACCAAGTTTAAAAAGAAAAAAAAAATGTTTTTTTTTTGTTTAATAGATTAGACATCGGCCCTGCATACCATACTCTGGTTAGTAACTCACTAAGTGTTGAAGACAACATCAGGATGACAGCCCTGGAAGCTTGATACACGGCGGAAACGGTGGCTTCAATAGCCCCAACAGAGAAAGCAGGAGATCTAAATTTGCAGACAAACCAGACTTACCCTAACTACTTCATTGTTACTAAGTACCAATTCCTGTTACATAGGGTGTAATCGGATTTAGAGAAATGAAATGAAAAATAAAAATATTAAAAAAAAATAAAATAAAATGAGAAATGAAAAAAAAAAAAAAAATGGATTTGAATCAAAATGAGGATTCAGAATCAGAGGAGGCTGGGAATTCCACCACAAAAGGAAGGCCTCCCAATTTAGCGTTGGTTCTCAGTTTGTGTACAGTCCAGTATCCTCGCTGCACTCAGCCCTTAATCACAGCGATGGGACGCAGCTTGATGGCTTTCTTGCTGATTCCTGCATCGTGACATGTGTTTACTACATCAGTGACGTTTTTGTACGATTCAGGAGCCTACAAAGATATAAAAAACAATTATTTGAAAGGAAGGAACCTACACACTAAGATTAGATATCTTAATCCACGTACACATGATGATATTATTGGACGAATGATCGTCTGCTTTTTTGTTGCATGCTAGTCTCATATTGAAAATGAAGAGGTTACTAAACTTATGAAAATTCACGCATGACAGAATACAACTTCGGAAGTGATGTAATGTGTTGTATTGTATTTAATGTATTCTTTTGTTTCTGAGCATGTGTGGTTTTGGTCTTCAGATTTTTCTCGGACGATTACTGTACTGATTAAACGAAAATTGTACAATCTGGTATTGTACGAGAAACGTTTTTGCGCTTGTCCCTTCGTATATTGTTGGATTAATTATCGTGATCGTTCTTGAAAGCTAAAAATATCCAGAAAAACGCATTTCAAAAAAGTTATAAATTGATTTGCATTTTAATGAGTGAAATGAAATAAGTACTTGATCCCCTATCAATAAGCAAGATTTCTGGCTGCCAGGTGTCTTCTATACAGGTAAGGAGCCGAGATTAGGAGCACTCTTAAACTCAGCTTGTTGCCTGTATAAAAGACACCTGTCCACAGAAGCAATCAGATTTCAATCTCTCCACCATGGCCAAAGACCTACCCAAGGATGTCAGGGACAAGATTGTAGACCTACACATCGCCAAGCAGCTTGGTGAGAGGGTGACAACAGTTGGTACGATTATTGGCAAATGGAACAAACACAAAATAACTGTTAACCTTCCTCGGTCTGGGGCTCCATGCAAGATCTCAGCTCGTGGAGTTTCAGTGATCATGTGAACGGTGAGGAATCAGCCCAGAACTACATGGGAGCATCTTGTCAATGATCTCAAGGCAGCTGGGACCATAATCAAAGTCCCCCTGCTCAAAAAAGCACATGTGCAGGCCCATCTGAAGTTTGCTAATGAACATCTGAATGATTCAGAGGAGAACTGGGTGAAAGGGTTGTGGTCAGATGAGAGCAAAAATCGAGCTCTTTGGCATCAACTCAATTTGCCATGTTTGGAGGAGGAGGAATGCTGCATTTGACCCTAAAGACACCATCCCCACCGTCAAACATGGAGGTGGAAACATTATGCTTTGAGTGCATTTTTCTGCCAAAGGAACAGGACAACTTCACCACATCAAAAGGGACGAAGGATGGGGCCATGTACCATCAAATCTTGGGTGAGAACCTCCTTCCCTCAGCCAGGGCATTAAAAAGGGTTGTGGATGGGTATTCAAGCATGACAATGACCCAAAACACACAGCCAAGGCAACAAAGGAGTGGCTCAAGAAGAAGCACATTAAGGTTCTGGAGTGGCCTAGCCAGTGTCCAGACCTTAATCCCACAGAAAATATGTGGAGGGAGCTGAAAGTTTGAGTTACCAAATGTCAGCCTTGAAACCTTAATGACTTGGAGAGGATCTGCAGAGAGGAGTGGGACAAAATGTGTGCAAACCTGGTGGCCAACTGCAAAAAACGTCTGACCTCTGCGATCGCCAACAAGGGTTTTGCCACCAAGTACTATGTCATGTTTTGCGAAGCAGTCAAATACTTATTTCACTCATTAAAATGCAAATAAATTTATAACTTTTTTGAAATGCCTTTTTCTGGATTTTTTTGTTGTTATTCTGTCTCTCACTGTTAAAATAAACCTACCATTAAAATTATAGACTGATCATTTCTTTGTCAGTGGGCAAACGTACAAAATCAGCAGGGGATTAAATACTTTTTTCCCCTTACTGTATTCCTTGAAGTATTCCTGTAAAGCCCAAATGAACCTTTAGATTAACTACCTCAATACAGGACACTTTCACCCCCTTCCTGCCCAGGCCATTTTTCAGCTTTCAACACTGTCACACTTTGAATGACAATTGCGTAGTCATCCAACACTAACCATGTGAAATTTTTATCCTTTTCTTCACACAGACAGAGCTTTCTTAGTGGCATTTAATCACTTTGTGTTTTTTGTTTAGTAAAAGACTGAAAATTTTGGAAAAAAAAAAGTTTTAATTTCGGTCAGTAAATTTTGTAAAAAAGTAATATTTCTCCTGCACTGATGTGATGAAGCTGCACTGATGAGGCGGCACTTATGGACACTGATGGAGGTATTAATATGCCACACTTATGGGCACTGACAGGCGGCACTGGTGGGCACGGATTGCTGGCACTTCTGGCGCTTTACTGTAATTAGGGAACTGATGATCTGTGCCCGGATTACATCTCTTGTTGTCCCCTGCGAGGAGATGCAGCTGATCAGCTCTCCTCGCCACACACTTTGTCAGTGTGAGGTGATGAGAGCAGATTACCAGCACTTCCTGTATTTACATGTGACCGGCTGATTGGACACAGCCAATCACATGGTTAAAGAGCCACATTATCGGCTCTTTACAGATATCGTGTTCGCTAGGACACGGCATGGCCGTGATCGCCGCGCGCTGCGGCCGTTCAGGTGCACCATCATATGACGTCCACCCAGAACAAGAGCCGCACCACCATCCCTCTGTCGTTTGACGGTGGGCGGGCGGCAAGTGGTTAAAGTCAGATAAACACATTCCAGATGCATGAAAACAAAACTGCGTACAAACTTTTACAGCCTCAACCACAGCCTGAGTAGAAAAACCTGTCTTCTGTCAGCATGCTGCTAAGAAAAAATGCCTGCACTCTGTGTGGAAGCAGTGGTTTCTCTGTAGAACCATAGCTCTGCAATCACCAGAGCTCAAGCTTCATGATTGGAGAGCTCTGGTTCCAACTCTACAACAAGGGGTGTGCCAGACCTCTCTGCAGCATGTTGGGGGGGGGGGGATAAGATTTTCTATGGGCACTGTGGCTTCTTTCTAAAGAAAATCAACTGCAAGGCATTAAACAGCTTTTGTTTTGATGCATGTATTTAGCAAGTTATAAAACAGAAGGTTCAATTGAGCTTTAGCAAAATATTGATGTAGCAATTAAACAAAGGGACATATTTGTAGTAGCAGCAGTAAATAGCACATTCACCAAACATTCACTGCAGCTGAATCCTCTCCTAAACTACAAGACAAGATAAACCACCTGTAAATGTTAGATAAATGTCACATTCACTGCCTAAAAATATGCCCCCAAGACATCACATTCATCTAGACTAGATACTAGAGCTTTTTAAAAAAATAAAATAAAAATCCAACATTAATATTTTTATAAACCAATAAAATATTGCATGACTTACCTCCTCCATGACCAACTTTGGTGAGGCCACTCGTATAGCGATACCCTTATCTGCCAGCTTGTCGAGTACATCCTGGAAGTCCAGGTTACGTCTAGACTTAGCTCTGGACAGAGCCCGTCCCTGCAGGAGACAGTCTAGGTTTCAGCAACACAATAGGCTACTGGCTGCTTGTATACAAGCACATGTATGAGATGAAAGGTCTACTTACAGCTCCGTGGCAAGTAGTGCCAAATGTCTCAGTCATCCCTTGGTCAGTTCCAGTTAGGACATAGCTGCACGTTCCCATTGTGCCACCAATTAGCACTGGCTGTCCGGTCAACTGGGGTAAGAAAAACTAAAATGAGCTGCGTTTCTAAAGTGCACAACTATAATACACGTTTCAAAGTAAAAAAACATTTTCAAAAGCTTAAGGTAGAACTATGGCCTGACATTAAGGTGTTTGCTGCCAGAGCTGGTTTTGCATTATTTTGCACAGATGTTTAAAAAATCATTTTAGGCCTGAAGATTACACAAAACCCCCAAACATATATTTTCTGGAAGCAGACGCCCTACAGAATAAAATAGTGGTAGTTCCAATTTTTTATGCCACACCATATTACCGCAAAGATAAAAAACACACTAAAGTGAATTCTAGGGCAAACAATCGGAATAAACTACCCAAACGTTTGGTAAAATATAAAAAGACAAGGTTACACCAAGTAAATAGATACTCAACATGTCAAATGTTAAATTTGTGTGGGCCTGTGAAATAGCAACGAACTTCAGTACACTATATTTTCTATAAGCGACAATTCAAATGCCTCCTATAGGTCATCAGTTTAGTGTTACGGAGGAGGTCTTGTGCTAGAATTATTGCTCTCACTCCGGTGTGCGTGGCGATATGCAACAACACATTTATCGCAAATTATGTTTTCATGCGTGGGTGCCCCCCCCCCATACGTGCGTGTATTTGGGGTGAGGGATTTTATGTGCTTGGGTGTAACGTTCTTTTTAAACGTTACTTTTGATCAAATAGGGGATAAAGATTTTTTGGTTACAGGTTCTCTTTAATGAGACATGTAGAGTCCAAAAAACCCTGCATTTCTCCTCTGGGCACCACTGAATGTATGGCAATGCTTATCTCATTCCTTCCCAGGTATGGTAGATGGAGACAGTGATAGGGTGACCCAGAAGTGATGTCATACAAAGTACTTTCTGGGTCACAGCAAGGAGGAGAGGAGAGCGAACATGTGTATGCTCTTCCCCCTCCCCTGCTGGCACCCGCCATGTCGGTCCCAGGCCCACAGATGGGCAAACAGGGCCCGGAATACATGGTGGGGGTAAAACGGGCTGCAGCGCAGCCACTCGAATGGTTCTCCCTGTGAGCTGTACCTGCTTGCACTACAGGGGAAAGAAAAAATGTTGCAGGAGGTGTGGCTATCAGAGTTGTCAGTGCCGATTCACAGGTCTGTAGCCTGTCACTCAGCTGGATGCACCCACTGCTTTATGAACTAACAGCAATACCTGAAACCATCCCATTGTGGGCTGCAGCGTCTGGGAGGGACAGCAAGCGATAAACTAATAAATGAGGATTTGTCATAGTCAGGGAAGGGAATTAAAGTTTTGTTTAATTTATGAGAGTAATTTATCTCATAGCAACTGGACTTGGTACTTTAGACGGTCATACAGGAGCCTTTGAATACCAGGCACTTTTACCCCCTTCCTGCGCTGTCACAATTTGAATGACAAGTGCGCGGTCATGCAATGTTGTACCCAAACTAAATTTTTATCATTTTGTTCACACAAATAGAGCTTTCTTTTGGTGGTATTTAATCACCACTGGGTTTTTTTTTTACTAAATAAAAAAAAAGTTTGTTTTTGTTATAAAATTTTGCAAATAATCTTTCGTCATGAATTTATGCCAAAATGTATTCTGCTACACTTATTTGGTGAAATTAACCCAAATCTGTGTATATTAGTCCGTAAGAAAGTTCTAGGTCCACAAACTATGGCATATATCTGAAAATTGATCAATCCTGATGTACTGACAGCCTATCTCATTTCTTGAAGCCCAAAAATGTCAGGACAGTACCGATATCCCCAAATGACCCCTTTTTGAAAATTATACAGTTAAAGATATTTAGTAAGAGCAGGGCTTTTTTTCAGCTGGAACTTGGTGGAACTCAGTTCCACCACCTCTGACTCAGGCCCTCTGCTCACCACTTTTACTTGAAAACACAAAAGTCCAGCTTCTATGCTTATAAGTGACAGCTTGTTCCCCAACGGCTCCCACAGATCAGATCTCCTGAGTGCCTCCCACTAAGCGGGAGGGGGACAAGGGAGATGCAGGTGCTTGGGGTGGAGTACAAATGCTAATATCACCACTGGATGATCTCCCCACAAGTGAGAGAGGCGGAGGTACTAGAGCCGACTGGGTGTTTCAGCTTAATACAGCAACAAAAGTAAGGCATGTGGAAGATGGGGAGAAGATGGAGCAATCGAGGGGGGGTTGCATGCAAAGAGGTAAGAGCTGAAGAGGGGTGAAAGTGAGATGTGGATGGGGGATGCAGAGGTAAGCAGCTGTGGAAGAAGGCTGAAACCTGCACTGTGTATGCAGCGCATCCCTGAACTCTGCACTATTTACATAGCAAACCCCAAACTCATTCTGTGTGTAACCCCCTCCCCGAACTCTGCACTGTATATATAATGCAGTTCTGGTATTTATTAGCCCCGTCAAGACCCCCCCCACTGTTAGTGAAATTTGACCACACCCACTATTTGATGTGGTTTGGAGGGTGTGTGTAAGGGGGGGGGGGGGGTCATGATTGAGTTCCTGTACCTATTTTATGAGGAAAAAAAGCCCTGAGTAAGAGGCATGGCGAGTTTTTTGAAGTTGAAATTTTTTGATTGAATATATATATATAATTTTTTTTTTAATACACTTTGACCAGAGCACTATAGCGTTGCCATAGTAACATTGTACTACTCTGGGGAAGTGATTAGTATTTTTATGTATTTTTTTTACACATTATGTATGTATTAGAGCTGCACGATTCTGGCCAAAATGAGAATCCCGATTTTTTTGCTTAGAATGAAGATCACGATTCTCTCAGCGCAACATCATTTTTCACATTATACAAAAAAATTGGGCTAATTTTAATGAATTAAAAATAAAACTAAACCATAAAGTGTATTTTTTCCCCAAAAAATTGCATTTGAAAGGCCGCTGCGCAAATACAGTGTGACGTAAAATATTGCAACAACCACCATTTTATTCTCTAGGGTCTCTGCTAAAAAAATAAAAATAAAAAAAATATATAATGTTTGGGGGTTCTAATTTTCTAGCAAAAAATAAAGATTTTAACTTGAAACCAACAAGTGTCAGAAAAAGGTTTAGTCTTTAAATGGTTAAACTTCCCTCGTTTACAGACTGATGTTCATTCCTTTGATCTAAGGCACAAAACTTTACAATGTTTATAGTTAGCTCAGAGCTGAGGAATGTTGTGGCACTTGGCAGACTGCCTGATTTTTTTTTTTTTTTTTTGACAGCTGTTGGCTTGAGCAGAGAATTCTCTGCATAGAAAGAATTGGGAAAATGCATTGTTAACCACTTGCCGACCGCCTAACGTAGATATACGTCGGCAGAGTGGCACGGGCAGGCAGAATCACGTATATATACGTGATCTGCCTCCCGCGGGCGGGGGGTCCGATCGGACCCCCCCCCGGTGCCAGCGGCGGTCGGCATCTGACTGGGAGCGTCGGGAGGCGAGGGGGAGACCATCCGATCGTGGCCCCCCCCTCGCGATCGCTCCCAGCCAATGGGAATCCTCCTCTGCCTGTGTGTAGTTTCACACAGGCAGAGGATGTGATGTCATCTCTCCTCGGGCTGGCAGTTTCCGTCCAGCGCCGAGGAGAGAAGACATGTAAGTGCACACAACACAAACACACACAGTAGAACATGCCAGGCATACCTTACACCCCCGATCCCCCCCCGATCGCCCCCCGATCCCCCCCCAATCACCCCCCCCCCCGTCACAAACTGACATTAGCAGTATTTTTTTTTTTTTTTTTTTTCTGATTACTGCATAGTGTCAGTTTGTGACAGTTACAGTGTTAGGGCAGTGAGTGTTAGGCCCCCTTTAGGTCTAGGATACCCCCCTAACCCCCCCTAATAAAGTTTTAACCCCTTGATCACCCCCTGTCACCAGTGTCACTAAGCGATCATTTTTCTGATCGCTGTATTAGTGTCGCTGGTGACGCTAGTTAGTGAGGTAAATATTTAGGTTCGCCGTCAGCGTTTTATAGCGACAGGGACCCCCATATACTACCTAATAAATGTTTTAACCCCTTGATTGCCCCCTAGTTAACCCTTTCACCACTGATCACCGTATAACTGTTACGGGTGACGCTGGTTAGTTTGTTTATTTTTCATAGTGTCAGGGCACCCGCCGTTTATTACCGAATAAAAGTTTAGCCCCCTGATCGCCCGGCGGTGATATGCGTCGCCCCAGGCAGCGTCAGATTAGCGCCAGTACCGCTAACACCCACGCACGCAGCATACGCCTCCCTTAGTGGTATAGTATCTGATCGGATCAATATCTGATCCGATCAGATCTATACTAGCGTCCCCAGCAGTTTAGGGTTCCCACAAACGCAGTGTTAGCGGGATCAGCCCAGATACCTGCTAGCACCTGCGTTTTGCCCCTCCGCCCGGCCCAGCCCAGCCCACCCAAGTGCAGTATCGATCGATCACTGACACTTACAAAACACTAAACGCATAACTGCAGCGTTCGCAGAGTCAGGCCTGATCCTTGCGATCGCTAACAGTTTTTTTGGTAGCGTTTTGGTGAACTGGCAAGCACCAGCGGCCTAGTACACCCCGGTCGTAGTCAAACCAGCACTGCAGTAACACGTGGTGACGTGGCGAGTCCCATAAGTGCAGTTCAAGCTGGTGAGGTGGCAAGCACAAGTAGTGTCCCGCTGCCACCAAGAAGACAAACACAGGCCCGTCGTGCCCATAGTGCCCTTCCTGCTGCATTCGCCAATCCTAATTGGGAACCCACCGCTTCTGCAGCGCCCGTACTTCCCCCATTCACATCCCCAACCAAATGCAGTCGGCTGCATGAGAGGCATTTTCTTTATGTCCTCCCGAGTACCCCTACCCAACGAACCCCCAAAAAAGATGTCGTGTCTGCAGCAAGCGCGGATATAGGCGTGACACCCGCTATTATTGTCCCTCCTGTCCTGACAATCCTGGTCTTTGCATTGGTGAATGTTTTGAACGCTACCATTCACTAGTTGAGTATTAGCGTAGGGTACAGCATTGCACAGACTAGGCACACTTTCACAGGGTCTCCCAAGATGCCATCGCATTTTGAGAGACCCGAACCTGGAACCGGTTACAGTTATAAAAGTTAGTTACAAAAAAAAGTGTAAAAAAAAAAAAAAAAAAAAAAACACATACAAAAATATAAAATAAAAAAAAATAGTTGTCGTTTTATTGTTCTCTCTCTCTCTATTCTCTCTCTATTGTTCTGCTCTTTTTTACTGTATTCTATTCTGCAATGTTTTATTGTTATTATGTTTTATCATGTTTGCTTTTCAGGTATGCAATTTTTTATACCTTACCGTTTACTGTGCTTTATTGTTAACCATTTTTTTGTCTTCAGGTACGCCATTCACGACTTTGAGTGGTTATACCAGAATGATGCCTGCAGGTTTAGGTATCATCTTGGTATCATTCTTTTCAGCCAGCGGTCGGCTTTCATGTAAAAGCAATCCTAGCGGCTAATTAGCCTCTAGACTGCTTTTACAAGCAGTGGGAGGGAATGCCCCTCCCCCCCAACGTCTTCCGTGTTTTTCTCTGGCTCTCCTGTCTCAACAGGGAACCTGAAAATGCAGCCGGTGATTCAGCCAGCTGACCATAGAGCTGATCAGAGACCAGAGTGGCTCCAAACATCTCTATGGCCTAAGAAACCGGAAGCTACGAGCATTTTATGACTTAGATTTCGCCGGATGTAAACAGCGCCATTGGGAAATTGGGAAAGCATTTTATCACACCGATCTTGGTGTGGTCAGATGCTTTGAGGGCAGAGGAGAAATCTAGGGTCTAATAGACCCCAATTTTTGCAAAAAAGAGTACCTGTCACTACCTATTGCTATGATAGGGGATATTTACATTCCCTGAGATAACAATAAAAATGATTAAAAAAAAAAAAATGAAAGGAACAGTTTAAAAATAAGATAAAAAAATAATAATAATAAAGAAAAAAAAAAAAAAAAAAAAAAAAAAAAAAAGCACCCCTGTCCCCCCTGCTCTCGCGCTAAGGCGAACGCAAGCGTCGGTCTGGCGTCAAATGTAAACAGCAATTGCACCATGCATGTGAGGTATCGCCGCGAAGGTCAGATCGAGGGCAGTAAGTTTAGCAGTAGACCTCCTCTGTAAATCTAAAGTGGTAACCTGTAAAGGCTTTTAAAGGCTTTTAAAAATGTATTTAGTTTGTCGCCACTGCACGTTTGTGCGCAATTTTAAAGCATGTCATGTTTGGTATCCATGTACTCGGCCTAAGATCATCTTTTTTATTTCATCAAACATTTGGGCAATATAGTGTGTTTTAGTGCATTAAAATGTAAAAAAGTGTGTTTTTTCCCCAAAAAATGCGTTTGAAAAATCGCTGCGCAAATACTGTGTGAAAAAAAAAAATGAAACACCCACCATTTTAATCTGTAGGGCATTTGCTTTAAAAAAAATATATAATGTTTGGGGGTTCAAAGTAATTTTCTTGCAAAAAAAAATTATTTTTTTATGTAAACAATAAGTGTCAGAAAGGGCTTTGTCTTCAAGTGGTTAGAAGTGTGGGTGATGTGTGACATAAGCTTCTAGATGTTGTGCATAAAATGCCAGGACAGTTCAAAACCCCCCCAAATGACCCCATTTTGGAAAGTAGACACCCCAAGCTATTTGCTGAGAGTCATGTTGAGTCCATGGAATAATTTATATTGTGACACAAGTTGCGGGAAAGAGACAATTTTTTATTTTTTTTATTTTTTTTTGCGCAAAGTTGTCACTAAATGATATATTGCTCAAACATGCCATGGGAATATGTGAAATTACACCCCAAAATACATTCTGCTGCTTCTCCTGAGTATGGGGATACCACATGTGTGAGACTTTTTGGGAGCCTAGCCGCGTACGGGACCCCGAAAACCAATCACCGCCTTCAGGCTTTCTAAGGGCGTGAATTTTTGATTTCACTCTTCACTGCCTATCACAGTTTCGGAGGCCATGGAATGCCCAGGTGGCAAAAAAACCCCCCAAATGACCCCATTTTGGAAAGTAGACACCCCAAGCTATTTGATGAGAGGTATAGTGAGTATTTTGCAGACCTCACTTTTTGTCACAAAGTTTTGAAAATTGAAAAAAGAAAAAAAAAAAATTTTTTTTCTCGTCTTTCTTTATTTTCAAAAACAAATGAGAGCTGCAAAATACTCACCATGCCTCTCAGCAAATAGCTTGGGGTGTCTACTTTCCAAAATGGGGTCATTTGGGGGGGGTTTGTGCCACCTGGGCATTCCATGGCCTCCGAAACTGTGATAGGCAGTGAGGAGTAAAATCAAAAATGTACGCCCTTAGAAATCCCGAAGGCAGTGCTTGGTTTTCGGGGCCCCGTACGCGGCTAGGCTCCCAAAAAGTCCCACACATGTGGTATCCCCATACTCAGGAGAAGCAGCTAAATGTATTTTGGGGTGCAATTCCACATATGCCCATGGCCTGTGTGAGCAATATATCATTTAGTGACAACTTTGTGCAAAAAAAAAAAAAAAAAAAAAAAAAATTTGTCACTTTCCCGCAACTTGTGTCAAAATATAAAACATTCCATGGACTCAACATGCCTCAAAGCAAATAGCTTGGGGTGTCTACTTTCCAAAATGGGGTCATTTGGGGGGGTTTTATGTCATCTGGGCATTTTATGGCCTTCAAAACTGTGATAGGTAGTGAGGAGTAAAATCAAAAATGTACGCCCTTAGAAATCCTGAAGGCAGTGATTGGTTTTCGGGGCCCCGTACGCGGCTAGGCTCCCAAAAAGTCCCACACATGTGGTATCCCCATACTCAGGAGAAGCAGCTAAATGTATTTTGGGGTGCAATTCCACATATGCCCATGGCCTGTGTGAGCAATATATCATTTAGTGACAACTTTTTGTAATTTTTTTTTTTTTTTTTTTTTTTTGTCATTGTTCAATCACTTGGGACAAAAAAAATGAATATTCAATGGGCTCAACATGCCTCTCAGCAAATTCCTTGGGGTGTCTACTTTCCAAAATGGGGTCATTTGTGGGGGTTTTGTACTGCCCTGTCATTTTAGCACCTCAAGAAACGACATAGGCAGTCATAAATTAAAGGCTGTGTAAATTCCAGAAAATGTACCCTAGTTTGTAGACGCTATAACTTTTGCGCAAACCAATAAATATACACTTATTGACATTTTTTTTACCAAAGACATGTGGCCGAATACATTTTGGCCTAAATGTATGACTAAAATTGAGTTTATTGGATTTTTTTTAGAACAAAAAGTAGAAAATATTTTTTTTCAAAATTTTCGGTCTTTTTCCGTGTATAGCGCAAAAAATAAAAACGGCAGAGGTGATCAAATACTATCAAAAGAAAGCTCTATTTGTGGGAAGAAAAGGACGCAAATTTCGTTTGGGTACAGCATTGCATGACCGCGCAATTAGCAGTTAAAGCGACGCAGTGCCGAATTGTAAAAAGTGCTCTGGTCAGGAAGGGGGTAAAACCTTCCGGGGCTGAAGTGGTTAAGATCGCAAGGGGGGAAAAAAAAAAAAAAAAAAACTCAATGAAATTGTACAGATTATGTATATATATATTATATATATCTATTTATATATAGAGATCTATCTATCTATATATAAATATTTTTTTAAAATTTATTTTACTGAATGAAATCGATTGTTTTGTTGTGATTAGCCAGAGCTAAATCACATGGTACATATGGGCTGTGATTGGCCCAGCCTGTACCATGTGATCACACTGACCAATCACAGCTATCAACACAATTGTATACAATGGATGGCTTGAAGGGAAGCCATACATTCTTTACAACTGTCATGTGACCTGCTGTGATTGTTACAGCGGTCCCATATTACCTGCAGCAAGCCGGTACACTGATCAGTTACTTATCGGACACAGCAGGCGACAGATCGCCCAGCCGCAATCCGGGAGGTCGTCATATGACGTCGACTAGAGGTTCCCACTGGCGTCATCTTGCCATGGGCTGGGTGGGAACCAGTTAAGTTGTGGGAAGAAAATAACACTTTTGTTTTAACTTACCTCTGGGGTGCCAATCCTTAGATAAAGTGATCAGAAAACTAAACTGGGCTACATTTAACGGATGTCCTATTAGAAGGCTTAAATAAGTCTTCTCACCTGGTAATCCACAGCAATCAGCGGGTGATGGGGTGGGAAGGCTCGCGTTGATCCCTTCCTGTGTATCAATAGGGTCTTCTCCTTTCCGTCCACCACGTGCTGCTCCACTTTGGCAATATTGTGAGAGACATCATAGATGACATGCATGTCCAGGTCATCAGGAGTTGTGTTAAACACTTTGGCAAAGGCCTACAAGAAACAGTAGACAGAATCGGTTTGTTCACTTGTTGACTGGAACTATATGGCAGCCTGCAGTGCTGGAACAAAAGGAACAAGGGGATGTGCCACATATTAAAGGGGTTGTAAACCTTCCGTTTTTTTCACCTTAATGCATCCTATGCATTAAGGTGAAAAAACATCTGATAGTTACAGGCCCCCCAGCCCCCCCCCCCCCCGGTTTACTTACCTGAGCCCTCGAAAGTCCCACGTCGAGAAAGCACTGGCTTCTCAGCTCTTCATTGGATAGATTGATAGCAGCACAGCCATTGGCTCACGCTGCTGTCAATCAAATCCAAAATGATGCGGCCACCGGGGACGGGACCGAGACATACACTCTGTGTCTATGGATGCAGAGTGTATGAGACGGGAGCGTGACCGCAGGGTAACCCCCTTGGGAGAGAGTTTCCCGAGGGGGTTAGCTATTGCGGGGAGAAGCCGAGAGAGCTGCCGTGGGACCCCAGAACAGGAGGATCGGGGACACTCTGTGCAAAACGAGCTCACAGTGGAGGTAAGTATGACATGTTTGTTATTTTAAAAAATAAAAAAAAATGAACCTTTACAACCCCTTTAACCAGGGTCCATTGTGGGCACTTGGGCGCCGCCCCCTATCCATGATGGGCACATGAATTACAGTGGCGGGGTTTTATTTTTGAAGCACCTGACTAGAGCCAGAGGCTCTAATAGGCTTCAAAATAGAGTGGGCTTGAGACGCAGAGCATTGCGTCTGGAGCCCACCCCAGTTGTGTTGCAACAGCAAATGAATAGTTGTTGCAACACTGATCCTCCTCCCGGGGTCTGATACCCGTCACCCGACTGGCTGAAAGGACAGGCGATCCTATTGGATGCCTAGGAGGAGGGGAGGAGACGCATGGCGGAAGCGAGGAGGAGAAGAGCCGCTGGCCGATGCCTGATCTTCGCCGCTGCTTGGTGCCCCAATCCCCGCAGCTCCTCCTATGCCCGATCCCCACTGCTGCTCCTCGGATGCCCCCCACCCAGATGGGGTAAGTGCCGGCAGACAGCGGGTGGGGTTCAGTTGTTTGCCGCCCTGCCCCCCCCCCCCCCAAAAATAAAAAAACAGCCGCCACTGATACTAACCAACTAATCTTCTTCAAGGTCTGCTGAGTCATCTGGAACTAAACGGAGTGCAATAACAGAAGAGCCACACCAAGAGGTTAGGACACAAAGGTCACCAGGTGCAATCATGTTTCGGAGGCCCAGAATCACATTGGATGCACCACCATAAATGGATTTGGAAACCCTTCAGTACATAAGAGATGCCTGCTCTATGTTAAAATGCTGCCTATTACCATTGAAAGTAGAACCACCTGGGAGTCTCAATGCCATCAACTCCATCTTTCCCAAAGTTATGCAGAACAGCAACAGAATCCTTAAAGTTGATGTAAATCCAATTCATGAAATCTGACCTGGGCACATATATCTGTAGTGTTTACTTATCTCTCTCCAAAGCACTAGGTCCCGCGTGTCTTTCTGCTGTTTCGTTGCCCTGTTATCAGCATGAGAACTTCTGACAGGTTCTCTGACACTGGAGATAAAACCAACCTGAAATTTTTGTCGTGGGAGGTTGCTATAAATAGAGTAGCAGAGAGCTTGTCTTGTCACAGCACAGCTCTGCAAGTATCTTCGCTCCTCTGCCTCTGTAGAAGGGGGGGGGGGGTTCCTTTCCTCCAATCAGCCATCTCCCAGTGTATGACAAGACTCCCCTCCTACTGCTGAATGAGGAAGTAAAAATTCTAACACCATGTCAGAATTCTAAAAAATATATAGAGGGAAAGACAGCAGATATACATGTAAAATTTATGTAGGGAGATTTGTTTAATCACTGTGTATCATCTGAGGCTGTTCACGTCACTGGGAATAAGAGAGGGTTTACATCCACTTTAATGACCAGCTTGGCTTCAATAGCCCACATTACCTTAACCGGTCACAGAGGCCTCTAAAACAGGGTAAGGGAGGCCAATATATATTCACCATTGCCCGATAACCGTATAAAACAATGAACCTAAGCTGGAAATTTATTTAATCAGTCTAGGACTTAGCAACCCCTACCTGTCTTGTGAGGAAGGTCATGGATGAGCGGTTCACCCAGGCATAGTTGCCGGCGGAAGCCATGCCTTTTAGATAATCCTGGCCTTCAGAAGAGGAAATTCTAGCACATGCCAACTGCCGATCATTGACTATGATCTTATCCCTCTTCATGGCTTTCTCCATAGCAACCAAGGCATCTGCAAGGCAAAATAATGACAGTCATCATGTCTAAGTCATCAAAGCACATTTAGGTCAAATAAACTGGTCTAAATTGTATTATGAAGATCTTGCTTCATCTATTTTACACCGTTCTAGGTTTGTATTACACAGTATATCAAGGATAGTATTGCTCCCAGATATGCCTTCCTTTTCAACCAGGACAGGGTTCCCTTCCTTAAATCTGAACTCCAGCCTTCCTTTCATTCTTGTAGTTGTACAGGCTCCTCTCCTGTATTGAAACTGCATACTGATTTCTCTGCACACTGAGCATCTCACGGTGTGCATTAGCTGCAGCAAGTCACATAGAGCCTGCATCATTTCCTGCCTGGAGGAAGTCCAGCATCATCTAGCCCTTTCCTTCCTAGTTTGACAGTCCCTAGGTTGATAAGAAAAATGAGGGGAATAACTGCGCTACAGTGAAATACATAAACAATAACAATTATAGCCGTGATTCATCTATGTAACACAAACACAGTGAAATTAAATAAGAAAAAAAGGGGGGTTGAATCGCGCTAAAACAGATTGGTGATCATACACATCATCACCAAACCAAATATTTAGAACTAAGTGAAGAGTTCCCCTTTAGTGTATACATAATATACAAAACACATGTCAAATGAATAATCAATCCAAAAATAAAATGTTCAAAGTGATAATAAAAAGTCCATGTATAAAAAATAAATCACCCAAGTGATATGAAAGTATCTTAAAAAAGTTCCAAAAAACATAAATTCTTGCTGTGAGAAGAAAAAAAGCGTGCTTGCTCCACCACCGTGAAATCAGACTGGCCGCTTACCAGAAACTCATGATCCCCCGTTACAGAGGATCAGAGAAAGCTGTTTGTTAATACTGCTTCGAACCACGACCAATGGATCAGAGACCTTATATCGAGACGGGACATCAAAGACTGCAGGATCAGGCTAAAGATGTTCACACTGACAGGTACTCAGACATCAGCCCACAGCATTGCAGATACGGTCATAGAAGGAAAAAAAGGCTCCATATAGTGTAAAATCATTGACTTTATTGGATAAGTAAAAAGTTAAACTCACATGTTAGTAGACAATAGTAGGCATGTAGTGTAGTCTGGAGCGCCGGCCGGAAGCTCACAGACAGCCCGTCCTACTGGAAACAACAGCAGCAATGGGAGGTGACGAGAACACGTCGCTCTGCCCTACGCAACGTTTCGTGATAGAGTCACATCATCCAGGGGCACGGGATCATCCGTGATTATCACTTTGAACATTTTATTTTTGGATTGATTATTCATTTGACATGCGTTTTGTATATTATGTATACACTAAAGGGGAACTCTTCACTTAGTTCTAAATATTTGGTGATCATACACATCATCACCAAACCAAATATTTAGAACTAAGTGAAGAGTTCCCCTTTAGTGTATACATAATATACAAAACGCATGTCAAATGAATAATCAATCCAAAAATAAAATGTCCAAAGTGATAATAAAAAGTCCATGTATAAAAAATAAATCACCCAAGTGATATGAAAGTATCTTAAAAAAGTTCCAAAAAACATAAATTCTTGCTGTGAGAAGAAAAAAAGCGTGCTTGCTCCGCCACCGTGAAATCAGACTGGCCGCTTACCAGAAACTCATGATCCCCTGTTACAGAGGATCAGAGAAAGCGGTTTGTTAATACTGCTTCGAACCACGACCAATGGATCAGAGACCTTATATCGAGATGGGACATCAAAGACTGCAGGATCAGGCTAAAGATGTTCACACTGACAGGTACTCAGACATCAGCCCACAGCATTGCAGATACGGTCATAGAAGGAAAAAAAGGCTCCATATAGTGTAAAATAATTGACTTTATTGGATAAGTAAAAAGTTAAACTCACATGTTAGTAGACAATAGTAGGCATGTAGTGTAGTCTGGAGCGCCGGCCGGAAGCTCACAGACAGCCCGTCCTACTGGAAACAACAGCAGCAATGGGAGGTGACGAGAACACGTCGCTCTGCCCTTCGCAACGTTTCGTGATAGAGTCACATCATCCAGGGGCACGGGATCATCCGTGATTATCACTTTGAACATTTTATTTTTGGATTGATTATTCATTTGACATGCGTTTTGTATATTATGTATACACTAAAGGGGAACTCTTCACTTAGTTCTAAATATTTGGTTTGGTGATGATGTGTATGATCACCAATCTGTTTTAGCGCGATTCAGTCCCTAGCTTGAACCTTCTATTCATTGGATTTCAGTTCTTTTACCCATGGAGGCTCAGTATCACATAATGGCATTATATAGGGCAGCCTGCATACACATGCAGCCCACATTGGAATACGCACTGCTGCAGACCAACATACACGCATCAAGAAATTTTGATATTTGCATAACTCCTCCTAAGAGCCTGTTTACTCATTGTGACAGGGCTGAGAGTTCTTGAAAGGAGTACTGAGGCAGGGTTCTGTTTTCAGAAAGCTATGTACAGCACCCTGCCGGCCCCTCCTACCAGCTATGGCTACAGGAGATACAGGCAGGTCATGCACTGGCACAGCGTCTTGTAGCTCCAAGCAGCAAGCTGCGATCTTTAAACTGACCACGCCAGTACAGATCTGGTACAGTGCTTGGTGTGGTTAGATTGGAAGCGGAAACAAAAGGAACTGGAAAACCAGCAGGTATTTTACAGCAAATAAAGGAAGAAAAGCAAAAACAGGTAAGATTTATCAAATACTACATTAATACACAAAACACATACTATATATATGTAATATTTAATTTTTGGGTTAACATACATAAAGACAATGCAGGTACTTACTGAAGCTGTATCTAAACATACATTTTAATTAATGCATAACTGGATTAAATTCTGTTTCTATTCTGCCTGGAATTCAATTTTAAAGGCACACAGTATTCTGAAAATACTAATACACAGCTGGGGACATATTAAAACTCAGCCTAGTAAATCATATTCACAAAAACCTACCTGTGGCCACTTGGTGCCCCAGGCCTCGGCTACCACTGTGAATCATAACACACACTTGACCCTTGTGATCGATGCCCATCTTCTTGCCAGCATATTCATCATAGATTTCATCCACCACCTGGATCTCTGCATAGTGGTTCCCAGCACCTAGAGTTCCCAACTGTGAGGGCGGCAAAGAGAATATCATAAAAACACTCAGGCTGAAAAACAAACATTTTTTAAATACTGTAACTGAAATTAGATTAAATTTTGGATGGTAAAAAAAAAAAAATTTTTAAAATGAAGACAGTTGTCCAAAATAAAGTTTTTGTACTTGCCATAAAATGGTTTTGGAATTCACTGAGGGACACAGCTTCTCATTAAAGGGTACCTTCACTTGAAATTCTTCCCAAACCAACACATCTGAGGGTTTTTTTTTTTTTTGTTTACTGGGAGGTGGTACCTTCTGCCTGCAGCTTCTTGGGACACTTTACATGTCCCAGAAGGCTGAAGGATCTTGTCTCACTGCGCCATGTGTTCTTGCACATGTGCAGTGATCAGCCTGAGGAATCACAGCCAGCTCCCAAATCCGAGATGGCAGTGCCCGGAACCTGCAGCAGTAACAAGAATCCTCTTTGGGAAGAGAACTCCAGAGAAGGGCAAAAACTTGATTTTTAAAAGTCAGCAGCTACAGTACTTTTAGCTGCTGACTTGTGTTTTTTTTTTTTTTAAATGTTCCTCTGGGAAATTTAGGGTTATATTGAATAGCATGGGAAGGTTTATAGTTTCTAGGGGATTCCCCTCAAGGTTTTTACATACCTTGTGTCAATTTTTCTCCTGTAGGTGGCAGTATAACCCTAGGCTGCTTAATGAGAACCTGTGTCTTTCAATGGAAGACAGGGAAATATAATTAAAATTGTCAAAGTATAGAATGTAAAAAAATAAAAATAGAGAAGAAAAATGAGCAGATTAGCAGGAAAAGCATAGTTGTTAACACACACTTTCATCATAGCTTAACTGTTTAGTAACCTATAGATATCTATGAAAGTTATTTAATATAGTTCCATACCTGGGGTAGGCCTCTCTTCTTGGCTTTGGAAGACACCTTGCTAGGGTCAGCTTGCAGCATCCTGCCATACTCCTCGCAGTGCTCTTTATCCTCTGCCCAAGCATAGCCTTCCCTTAGAGACCAATCCACACCCATCTCCAGAGCCTCTTCCAGGTCCCTAGACACAGGAGGGATACATCAAATTCATTTTAAAGCAGTATTAAGCCGAATTAGATTCTCAAACGAATATGTTGTTGTCTACAAGAGAAACATTCCTTTCTGCTATTTCTTCAATGTGCATGAGTTATTTTGTGTCAGCACGTACTTGGCACTCATGGGGATGACGCCCTTTGATCCCACTCCGACGGGAATGTGGTCGAACATAGCCTGGGCCAGCTGCTCCTTTACAGGTTGTACGTCACCCTCGTCCAGATTGGTGCGTAGCAAACGGACTCCACAATTAATGTCAAATCCGACACCACCTGCATTCGGTAAGGGATATCAGGATAGTGAAATTAAACTGTACACTGCTTCAATGGAGCTATTAGTTTATATATTACTATGCAAATGTATATATTTTTTTATGAAGGCTAAAGCATGAGCTAATCAAATCATAGGTTTATACAGAGATAGACAACCTGCAATGAAATATATATAGAAGATGTCATAGTGAATATAGATAACCAATAGATCTCAATATCAATTCACAAAACATCATCCTCAATAATGAGAGCTGTTCTGGCATATGATTTGTCCCATATTGGGGCAATAGGAGTAAATGATGCCTCCAAAATACCCAATCACCACAATCGGTCCAGTCAGCAGTCCATCTCAGATCAATTTCCCTAACGCTAATCCTCAAGAAAAAAAAAAAAAAAAGAACAAACCTGGAGATACAACAGCGTCTGGGTTGTCCATATCAAAAGCAGCCATGTTTCCAATGGCAAATCCATAGCCGGAGTGGACATCAGGAAGACCAATGGACCTCTGAAGCAGAAGAAAACAAAACATTTAGAAGTACAGTATGTACCAGCAGAAAACACTGTTCAAACTTAAAGTGGTTGTAAAGGCTGAAGGTTTTTTACTTTCATACATTCAGCCCCCCCTAATACTTAACTAAACCTAATCTCAATCCAGCAATGTGCACAAGGCCAGGAGGCTCTCCCGGGTCTCTCCCTTCTCATTGGCTTAGAGGCAGCAGCAGGAGCCATTGGCTCCTGCTGCTGTCAATCACAGGCAGTTAGGTGGAATCGGGGGGCAGGGCTGAGCCGGACTCTGTGTCATATGGATGCAGAGAGTCCATCCTGGGGCGAGTACGCATAAGTGCCCCCACAGCACTCAGCAAGGGGGAGGGGCTCAGAGCGCTGGCAGGAGACACGAGAAAGGAGGATCGGGGCTCCTCTGTGTAAAACCACTGCACAGAGCAAGAAAGTAGTACGTTTGTTATTTATTTTTTTAAATACATTTTTTTTCCTTTACAATTACTTTAAAGCCCACCTCCATGTGTATTAAATAATTAATACTAATATTAGTATTAACCCCTCCCAGCCCTCCCATTTTTTTTTACCTTGTGAAGTAAGATATTCTTACCTCAGTTTGCCAAGGTCGCTTGTGGTGTGGAGCTTTGGATAAATCAATTATGTAGGTCCCATACTCACCTTCTCTCTGGTGCTGTTTCTCTTCTAGATTGAATTTTGCTTTCTGTGAGCCCCAGTCTCATGAACAAATGCTCTGGGGAAGCATCATCCTGCAGCCTGGGCTTAACACCAACAGGAATTTTTTTGCATTTATTGAACAGATATAATAAAACACTTATAATGGTATATTTAACAGACCAAAGAGACTAAGTAAGAGAAGTTCATTTTTAGGGTTTTACATACACACTAATTTTTTTCTTTTAGTATGGGCAGTTCAGGGGTGCTTTTAAAGCAGCGTTCTAACCAAAAGTGGAACTTTCGCTTTAAGGCCTTCTCCCCAGCTCCTGATGGTAAAAATTAGCTTTTGGGGAGGACGGGGAAGCTGGTACACGATTTTAATTAGGTACCCGCAGCCACTTCCGGTCCGGTCGCCTTAGACAATCGGAAGTTCTTTCCCCTTCCCTCCCAAAGTCTTCTGGGGAACAGGACAGGTCCTAGAAAACTTTGGGACCAATCACAGAGCGCAGCGCCGCTCGCGCATGAGCAGTGGGCTCACAGTCGGGCGCCCACAGTAGACATGACGGCGCCGCCGAGGGAGGAAGAAAACTGCTGGAGTGAGTGCACCGCTGGAAAGGTAAGTGTGTGTTTATTAACCGGTTCCCGACTGGCTCACATCTTTTTTACGGGGCATGATAGCTCCCCTGCGCGAAACCCCGTAAGGGTTTCCTTAGAGAGCTGCCAGAGGGCGCACACTGCACCGTGGAGGACCCGATGCGCGTGGCCGGCCCAAAAATGTAACAAAAGTGTCCGATCTGTCCGTCGCAATACCGCTAAAAATCGCAGATCACCGCCATTACTAGTAAAAAAATAAATAAAACCACAATAAAAACTGCAGAGGTTATCAAATAGCACCAAAAGAAAGCTCTATTTGTGGGGAAAAAAAAAAAAAAAGACGCAAATTTTGTTCGGATACAGCATTACATGAATGCGCTTTACCAGTTAAAGCAATGCAGTGGCAAATTGTAAAAAGTGCTCTGGTCAAGAAGGGGATAAAACCTTCTGAAGTCGAAGTGGTTAAAAGTCAGCAGCTACAGATTTTGTAGCTGCTGACTTAATAAACACACAAATCACGAACTCCGCTTTAAAAAGTTCTTTCAAGATAGCAAAAACTTTTATCAAAGTGTCCCCTGAACATTTCTGGGAAGATCAGATGTGCAAGTTTCATATTTCGCCTGTAACTTTGAGGATGATTAACCCTTTGTGGACAACTTAACACATATGTAAGACAACATGGCAGGTGGACCTTAATGCCCAGCTCCTGCATATATGTGTCTGTGTTGTTCTGAAGCGCACTTCACTGGCGCCCACAGAACTGTGACCGAGCTATCACCAGCAGCTCCAGGTCAACTACTGTCAATCGTGGAACTGGTAGGATGGGCTTCTGATTACATCATCACTGTGCAGGTAATCACAGTGAATGAATAAAACAGCCCCTTGTCACGTTGTAGCCCACTTAAAGGGCAGTCGTCTGCTAAGGCAAGGGGTTAATCCCCAAGAGCAAAATATCCTACAAAATACAATAAAACAAATACTTACATGGACAATTCCTGGTAAGGCTGCCACATTGCCAATCTGCTTCATAGCAGGAAGGAAACCGCCAGCTCCTGAACAAGCAAAAAAATAGATCTAAGTGGTTATGAAATTCACGTAAGAGAGAATCATGTTTTAATAAAGCAACATTTCAAGTTAGGTAGATGCTGTAGAGTTGGACCACTTGCCGCCCGTCCATATAGCAAAATGACGGCGGCAAAGTGGTTTCAATAACCTGACTGGGCGTCATATGACGTCCTCAGGATATTAAGCTGCTGCATGCCGATCGTTGTTGCGGTGTGTCAGTCTGACACACCGCAACTACGATATCGGTAAAGAGTCTCTGATGGAGACTTTACCACGTGATCAGCCGTGTCCAATCACAGGCGATCACGATGTAAACAGGAAGAGCCGGTGATCGGCTTTTCCTCACTTGCGTCTGCTCCTCTGACGGGGGGGGGGGTGTGTCTGTGCTGATCGATTATCAGCACAGCAAAGGATTGCCCACACTGGACCACCAGGGACACCACTAGGACCACCAGGGATGTCACCACAAGGTATGCCAATCAGTGCCATACATAACAGTACATCAGTGCCACCTATCAGTGCCCATCCGTGCTGCATATCACTGCCACCTATCAGTGCCGCATATTAGTGCTCATCAATGCCACCTCATCGGTGTCCGTCAGTGCAGCCCCATCAGTGCCCATCAGTGAAGGAGAAAACTTACTTATTTACAAAGTTTTGTGACTGAAACAAAAAAAAAAATCATTTTTTTTTCAAAATTTTCATTTTTTTTTTTATTTGTTTAGCAGAAAATAAAAATCCCAGAGGTGATCAAATACCACCAAAAGAAAGCTCTATTTGTGGGAACAAAATTATAAAAATTTTGTTTGGGTACAGTGATGCATGACTGCGTAATTGTCATTCAAAGTGCGACAGCTCTGAAAGATGAAAATTGGTCTGGGCAGAAAGTGCCCTGTATTGAAGTGGTTAAAGCTGTCTAAGATGAGCAAATATTATCCAAATACAAGAGTCCTGTATTCTTACTTGTTGGTGTTCTTTGTGTATTTCTTCCAGATTTGTGCAGTACTCCCGTGTGAAGCTTTGCCTCTGTGCAGGAGCTTCCTGTAATAAAGACCAGTCACTGCTGCTCTCTCTCCTTGTGCAGGGTGACTGGTCTTGTTCTGCCCCCTTCTGTAGTATTTTGCAGGCGGCCTGCAATGAGGGGAACCTGCTGGGTGCTAGCTCTGCACAAGCCATGTACAGCACATTTATGATGCTACTTCTACAAGGGAATATCTGGATTTTGCATAGGGATTTTGTGTACATCAAGTAGATGCATACAGTATATGCTTTGTGGCTATTGAGAAATATATTTAAATAAAAGTTTTATCTACCTAGAGTTCAGCTTTAAATCTGTGGGGTCTATACAGTGTCTGCACCCTCTACTCTCTTGTGGAACTGTATTAATTCCATGTTATAAAAAAAAATGTTCTGTTTAGCAGAAAGAATAAAACTCCAACAAAGCCAAGGAGATCTCACTACCAAGACTGAAGAGATTACTCCTGCTAGATTAGGGGTGTTGAATTTAATCGCAGCATCGATGCATCGCGATTCGGCCGTCTGCGATTCGGCATCGATGCTGCGACCGCTAAAAATCGATTTTTAAATGACCTGATCTATCTGCCTGCCGCGCTATGCCCCGCCCCTCCAAAGGGAGCTGAAAGCGCTGTGCCCTGCCTCTCCACACTGAGCCGTGGGCGTTAGCCGCGCCCCCTTTCGATGAGGTCATCCCCAGCCACGTCGGGAAACACAGCGTTCGCTGGAGCCTGTGTGAGGTGTGACGCGGCTGGTCAGGTGACCGTAGCTCCTGGAACCCGGAAGTCGAGCCGCGAGAGGTTTCCTCTGCTCTCTCTAGCTAACTGCAGCGGTGCCGGTGCTGCCGCTTTCCCCGGGTAGCATTAGGCTACATGGTTGCCCCCCTTGTTCCATCCCCTGGCGTTCTGTGCTGTGCGACTGGCGGACACCGCAGCCCCCCCCCCCCCCCCCCCCCGCCCCTGATACTTAGATCCAGTGATACTGCTACTGAGCAGTGAGCACCCCCAAGTTCTGCCACTCGACTGGCATTGTGTTTCCCCCATTGGAGGCAGGTAGTCTCCTCTCTGGCTCCTGTGTGCTCCTGCAGCAATCATTAGTTACTGTATGCACAAGTAAAAATAAAGTTAAAATAAACTTGATGGTTAACCTAACAAGTGACAGTGCCATTTTATTAATTATGTTTTATATATGTCTTATTGTCTTAGTGATTGATTCACATCACAACTTCATTAATAACTTTTTTTTCTGTATGATTTATGGTTTCGCTCATCACCGACCCCACACATGCAGCGTTGCATGTGTGGGGTCTGTGATGAGAGAAACCATAAATCATACAGAAAAAAAAGTTATTAATGAAGTTGTGATGTGAATCAATCACTAAGACAATAAGACATATATAAAACATAATTAATGAAATGACATACATTATCATTTGGGGGGACGTTATGGGGACATTGTCCGCAGTCTATGACCCTCTCTTGTATCATGTCTGCAGTCTCTGACCATCTCCTGTACTAAGTCTGCAGTCTCTGACCATCTCCTGTACTAAGTCTGCAGTCTCTGACCATCTCCTGTACTAAGTCTGCAGTCTCTGACCATCTCCTGTACTAAGTCTGCAGTCTCTGACCATCTCCTGTACTAAGTCTGCAGTCTCTGACCATCTCCTGTACTAAGTCTGCAGTCTCTGACCCTCTGCTGTATCATGTCTGCAGTCTCTGACCCTCTGCTGTATCATGTCTGCAGTCTCTGACCCTCTGCTGTATCATGTCTGCAGTCTCTGACCCTCTGCTGTATCATGTCTGCAGTCTCTGACCCTCTGCTGTATCATGTCTGCAGTCTCTGACCCTCTGCTGTATCATGTCTGCAGTCTCTGACCCTCTGCTGTATCATGTCTGCAGTCTCTGACCCTCTGCTGTATCATGTCTGCAGTCTCTGACCCTCTGCTGTATCATGTCTGCAGTCTCTGACCCTCTGCTGTATCATGTCTGCAGTCTCTGACCCTCTGCTGTATCATGTCTGCAGTCTCTGACCCTCTGCTGTATCATGTCTGCAGTCTCTGACCCTCTGCTGTATCATGTCTGCAGTCTCTGACCCTCTGCTGTATCATGTCTGCAGTCTCTGACCCTCTGCTGTATCATGTCTGCAGTCTCTGACCCTCTGCTGTATCATGTCTGCAGTCTCTGACCCTCTGCTGTATCATGTCTGCAGTCTCTGACCCTCTGCTGTATCATGTCTGCAGTCTCTGACCCTCTGCTGTATCATGTCTGCAGTCTCTGACCCTCTGCTGTATCATGTCTGCAGTCTCTGACCCTCTGCTGTATCATGTCTGCAGTCTCTGACCCTCTGCTGTATCATGTCTGCAGTCTCTGACCCTCTGCTGTATCATGTCTGCAGTCTCTGACCCTCTGCTGTATCATGTCTGCAGTCTCTGACCCTCTGCTGTATCATGTCTGCAGTCTCTGACCCTCTGCTGTATCATGTCTGCAGTCTCTGACCCTCTGCTGTATCATGTCTGCAGTCTCTGACCCTCTGCTGTATCATGTCTGCAGTCTCTGACCCTCTGCTGTATCATGTCTGCAGTCTCTGACCCTCTGCTGTATCATGTCTGCAGTCTCTGACCCTCTGCTGTATCATGCCTGCAGTCTCTGATCCTCTGCTGTATCATGTCTGCAGTCTCTGATCCTCTGCTGTATCATGTCTGCAGTCTCTGACCCTCTGCTGTATCATGTCTGCAGTCTCTGACCCTCTGCTGTATTATGTCTGCAGTCTCTGACCCTCTCCTGTATCATGTCTGCAGTCTCTGACCCTCTCCTGTATCATGTCTGCAGTCTCTGACCCTCTCTTGTAGTAGTTTGGGGGCAGTCTGGAACTCCTCTATAAGTTGTCTGCTGTAATTTACACTTTGCTACATGCAGGGTGTGTTGTCTTTTTTTTTTTTTTTTTTTTAAGAACAGATAAAATAAAAAAATTGAGTTCTTCTGACTGCTTGAATTTTTTGGATGAAAACCGAGCGCAGTAATCGTGATGCATCGTGATATCGAATCGAATCGAATCGTGGACAGGATAATCGTAATCGAATCGAATCGTAATCGAATCGAATCGCGAGGTCAGTGAAGATGCGCACCTCTATGCTAGATACGAAGAATCTTTTTGTCGGGGATGACCACGTCGATCCAGCTGCAGTGCTTTTTGGAAGTAGTGCATGCACTACTTTTGGTGTGATCCAGTGTGGTTCAGCCCATTCAAAATTAAATTAACTCAAATTGCACCGCACCAAACCGCATGTGAATCGCAAAGGAATGTGCAACATGTTCCTGTACGATTACTGATGTAAACTGGCAATAAAAACAATTATTCACCGTTTGAACCAGTGAACAGCAAGCAAACAAGTTGTGCTACACCACAATATAATAAAATAATAATAATAAATAATAATAATTCTACAAAGTGAGTCATTATCAGCGCACAGGATATTGATCTATACAGTGGCTATAAAGTCTACACACCCCTTTTAAAATGTCAGGTTTCTGTGATGTACAAAAAAATGAGACAAAAATTATTTCAGAACTTTTTCCACCTTTAATGTGACCTATAAACTGTACAACACCGTTGAATAACAAACTGAAATCTTTTAGGTGGAGGGAAGTAAAACCAAATAAATAAAATAATATGGTTGCATAAATGTGCACAACCTTAAACTAATACTCTGTTGAAGAACCTTTTGATTTTATTACAGCACTCAGTCTTTTTGGGTGATCGATTATCAGCACAGCCCCCCCCCCCCCCCCCCCCCCCCCCCCCCCCCAAGGCATGGCATATGTTGACTTGGCAATATTTGCCTACTCTTCTTTGCAAAAACACTCCAAATCTGTCAGATTGAGAGGGCATCTCCTGTGCACAGCCCTCTTCAGATCACCACACAGATCACAGATTTAGGTCTGGGCCATTCCAAAACTTTCATATTCTTCTGGTGAAGCCATTCCTTTGTTGATTTGGACGTGTGCCTTAGTTCAATGTCATACTGAAAGATGTTCAGCTTTTTAGCAGAAGCCTGAAAGTTTTGTGCCAAAATTGACTGGTATTTGGAACTGTTCATAATTCCCCCTACATTGACTAAGGCCCCTGTTCCAGCTGAAGAAAAACAGCCCCAAAGCATGATGCTGCCACCACCATGATTCACGGTGGGTATGGTGTTCTTTTGGTGACGTGCAATGTTGTTTCTGCGCCAAGCATATCTTTTGGAATTATGGCCAAAAAGTTCAATCTTGGTTTTATCAGACCATAACTCATTTTCCCACATGCTTTTGGGAGACTTCAGATTTGTTTTTTCTAAAATTTAGCCAGGCTTGGATGTTTTTCTTGGCAGCCTCCCTGGCCAGTTTTCTTCTCGTCTTTTCATCCAGTCCAGTACTTGGTAATGTCACTGTTGTGCCATATTTTCTCCACTTGATGACTGTCTTCACTGTGGTCCAGGGTATATCTAATGCCTTGGAAATTCTTTTGTACTCTTCTCCTGACTGATACCTTTTAACAATGAGATCCCTCTGATGCTTTGGAAGCTCTCTGCGGACCATAGCTTTTGCTGTAGGATGCTAAGAAAATGTCTGGAAAGACCTACTAGAACAGCTGAACTTTATTTGGGATTAATCAGAGGCACTTTAAATGATGGCAGGTGTGTACTGAATCCTATTTAACATGAGTTTGAATGTGATTGCTTAATTCTGAACACACCAACATCCCGAGTTATAAGAGGGTGTGCACACTTATGCAACCACATTATTTTAGTTTATTTTTACTCCCCCCTTAAAAGATTTCAGTTTGTTTTTCAATTGAGTTGTACAGTTTATAGGTCACATTAAAGGTGGAAAAAGTTCTGAAAGGATTTCATCTTTGTCGCATTGTTTTACATCACAGAAACCTGACATTTTAACAGGGGTGTGCAGACTTTTGAAATCCACTGTATGTCAGCTCAGGATTTCTAATTCAAACACCAGACGTACCTCCACCTCGACAGGCATTTCTCAGTTCCTCAAACATCAACTTCTCCAGAGGATCGTTTACATAGAAAACACCCTCCACCTGAAAGTAAAAAGAAAACACACTCTGTAAGAGCAGGTGAAAGGCAAAAATGGGAGACATAAGATATAACTGTGAATTTTGCTCTGGTAAAGCTCCTTAGCCTGCGATAAGCTCTGGCACAGATCTGGCTGGTGAACACATTGGAAGGGGTGGGAAGTATCAGAATGGGGGCTAACACGGGAATCTGCCACTTCGCTCTAGTCCGTTACCACCCTTCTCACCAGAGCCCACCAAAATACTATGTACTTCACGGTATGATGGAGCACATGACCTCCTCCCTTTCCCCCTACAATACTTGGTGCCTGATTGGCCAATGGCCAGGGACAAGAGTTGTCACATGGGGGCAGAGCTCCTTAGCTAGTGGTAAGCTCTGACACAAACCTAGTTGGTGAACAGGTTGGCAGGGCTACCAGTAGCCAGTATGGAGGCTAACAAGAGAGCCTGTCACTTCTGCTCCAGATTCTGCATCCTGCTGCTCACTGGGGCCCCTAAAAATACTCTGAGTGCCTAAGTCCACTTTACATATGGGTGCCCTGAGATATGAGATCCATATATTCCTCAGGGTTTGTGCCCTCTGAGATAAGTGAACTGTACATGCATCATGGGGGGCACCCTATACCCTCTGAGATATGTATACTGTACATCACATATGAATACCAGTAATCATGAAAATAGAACTAAAGGCAAAACTTTTTTTGTTTCATTCTGGATTAAGTAGGGGAGGGTTATAACTCCTGTCAGTTTTTTTTTTACCATCTTTGTCCCATTGTGAACATTTCTCTTCACTTCCTGTCCCATAGCTAAAACAGGAAGCGATAGGAAATCTCTCCAAAGTGAGAGAATCCCAGGGTGTCCCCATTGGAAGATTTCCCCTCTCTTCCTGTTGTAGTGACAACCTAAAATTTTGGATTTTCTTTAAGACCCCTTTCACACTGTGGCAGGTGTTTTAGCGATAGAAATAGCGCCTGTAAACTGCCTTCCATTCTCTGCAATGGGTGCTTACCCACTGGGGCGCTGTGCTTACCCCTTCTTTGGTATTAAAAGTGTCCCGCTAGCGGCTGAAATGCGTCACAAAAGTGCTGCTTAAACAACGGTAAAGCGCTTAAAAAGCGGCGCTTAACTGCTAACAGCTGGCACGTTCAGTGTGAAAGCAGCCTGTCACTTTCAATGATAATGGTAAACATGACAAATAGAGAGGGTGAATCTCACTAATTGGGGACACAGACAGCAAGATACAAAAAATAAAAATACTGACAGAGGTTCTAATCCCTCCCCACTCTATCCAAAACTAAAAAAAGAAAAAAAACTAAAAGAAAAAAAAAACCCTTAAAAAAAAAAAAAGAAAGTTCTTTTTGATGATACTCTTTGGGGACCGCCCCTCTCTGAGAGATGTGCTCCATACATCATAGTGATCCCCCTCCCCTCCCCCTCCAGCCATTGTATGTAGAGGCCTGTAGTCCTTCCCCCAACCTATACATAGGAGGACATATGGTGGACCTGCATGTTGGGGACGAATCCCTTGCGGATTCTCCAGCAGTTCTTGTGGATCTTGTCCAGAAACTGTAACTCGTCATTGTAGCTGCGGCTCATGGTGACAGGTCTCTCTCAGCAGACACACACACACTACCGGAACCAAGATACCACTTCCGCCCAGCGCAGCATGGTGTCGTGACACCGGCAGGAAAGTGCATCATGCTGCTGGCTACTTCCGCCCCACAGAAACATGGCGGAGCCTGTCAGCCGAGGACTGGTCACGTGACAGAGAGCAGAGCCGCTGTGTGCAGTCTGCAGAGGGTCCTGTGCGCAGGTATATGGGAAGAGAGGTTTGAGACAGGGGGGATCTGTGCTTCCCCCTGCTGGGGGGACATTGGCATGCCAGGAGACTGGGAGTGTATGTATGGGCAGGCGTTGCCCAAAGCTAACCCAAAAGTATTTGTTGTTGGGTGGAAGTGAAGCTGACACCTGATTGGTTGGTGAGGAGGAGAGCCTTCTTTTCTCACTGGTTCTGTTTCCTGTTTATGGTGAGTGGACAGAAACATGTTGCTCATGTATGTTACCTTTTGGAAGTAGAGACCCATTGCAGTGTGTGGCCCTAGTTCTGACACCTCTGCTCTGACTGGGGATAGGCTATCACATGGGTTTGTTTACTGTCAATGTGCCTGGCATGAAGTAAAGCACCCTGACAGCTGACTGAGCTGGTAAAAGGAATGTCTGGTGCCATCCCAGAGATCGCATGTGAGTCACACCACATGTCTGTGCACATCACATGCGATATTCTGTGCGATGCAAATTCAGCCATCCAGTTTGTATGGCTGAAATCACATCGCATCTGAATGGTGCTGGACCCTTTTTTTTTTTTTGTTTGCACTGGAATCAGTTTGCATAGGTGTTCAGACCCACGTGATCCGATTTCACAGTTCGCACTGCATTCTGCTAACCAATTTGGGGGTGTCATTAACTTTTTATATTGACACCCGCAGCGGTTTGCAGAGAGCGGTGTGAACTGCCTGCAATGCTGGAACCTGCACAGGAATCGCTGTGGTTCCAGCATCACACCATTACAGAAGAATTTCAGGAATCACAAAGTTATAGTTACATTGGTTCAACTTGTATATACCATACCCGGCCGATGCCCCTGGAAGTTGGAAATCACTGAAGCAGGCAACGCCACCCCAGTCCTGTACTGAGCGGTCAGCTTGATGCATTGTGAATACAGAAGGTTGGCCGCTTAGTGCGGGCGCCATACAGAGAAGGCTTTGCATTTTTTTTAAATGAATGCAAAGCATTTGCTGATAGGATAAGATGGAGAGTGTGATGTTACTGCCCTGCTTTTTTACCTCATCCAATCGGGGAAGGCTTTGCATTCATTCAGAAAATGCAAAACATTCTCTGTATGGCGCCTATGCTGAGCGGCCGACCTCCTGTGTTTAGAATGCTTAATGCTACTTCAGTGATTTCCAGCTTCCAGGGGACACCGGCCAGGTATGGCATATGCATTACATTGTACCATGCTGGACCAATGTAACTATGTATAACATGCTGAATCCTTGAAGTTTTCCTTTTAACTTTTGTTATGTGTGTTTGTTTTTTTTGTTTTTTTTTTTTTTTTTATATATATTTTTAAAGCCATAGTCCATGTTTAAGACCATTTTTAGAGTATGACATGAAATATGGTCGTATTCCACAACCCTCCATCCTCCAACCTGAATTGTGGGGAGCTTCTTACTGCAGCATCCTGTTTTCTTTAAATTTAGTGCAGGGATCTGTAAATGGGAAGCCTACAAGTCCCATCTGCCACTGTGGCAAAGGGAATTACAGATCGAGTTGGCACAAGTTTAGTGACATGACCGCAGTTGTAGTTTATTGTTTACTTCTTCCAGCCCCATAAAAGAAGGTTCGTACCTCTGTATGGACCTGGAGTTGGGAGTAAGGCTGGATTCACACTTATGCATTTCTGGTGCTCTTTGCATTTTGCAGATTTGCACTTCAGAACGTGTTCCATAGGAAACCATGTTAAATGGACTGTAGTGTAAATCTGAAAAATGCAAAAAGCACTAAAACTGCATAGGTGTGAATCAGGCCTAAATGATGCAGGAGCCTGTGCTTTCCACCCACAACACAATGATTATGGTTGCAATGTTTTGCAGGCTTAATAATAAAAAAAACACATTTTTTATTGTGTTAATATGGGTGCATTTATTATATTGCTACAAAAAGTAGCAATATACCTTTTAAGTGTAAAAAGCGTTAAGTATTGATTTATATTGAATATTAAGTCAATAATGACATAGTGAATACCAAGGTATGCCAAATCTCCTAAAGCCCATGTATCGATCTGGTGAGATCTTTCTGAAAGGCTCTGGTGACGTAACTTCCTAGAGGACATGTGTTCCATCTGCCACTGTGGCAGAGGGACTTACAGATCATGTTGGCACAAGTGTAGTGACAGTTGTAGTTAATTGTTTACTTCTTCCAGCCCCATAACAGAAGGTTCATACCTCCTGTATGGAGGCTGGAGTAAATGATGCAGGAGCCTGTGCTTTGCACCCATGACACAATGATTATGGTTGCAACGCTTTGCAGGCTTCATATTAAAAAAAAAATCCACATTTTTTATTTTATTGGTATGGGTGCATTTAGTACATTCCTACAAAAAGTAGGACTATGCCTCTAAGTGCAAAAGCGTTACATATTGGATATTGACTTGTATTGAATATTGAGTCAATAATGACTTATTGAATACCAAGACATGCCAGATCTCCTAAGGCGAGGTCTTTCTGAAAGGCGCTGGGTGACGTAATTTCCTAGAGGACATGTGTGAGGCCCTGGCTGCGTCACCAGTGCCTATTAAAAAAAAAAAAAAAAAAAAAAAGCTTTAAAGTAAAAAAAAATATGAAATGGGTTTTTTATTTTATTTTTTTTTTGGGGGGGGGGTGTTGCTATAAGAAAAAAATGCTTTAGGTAGGTCAATTAGTTATAGAATTATAACGGCTTAATTTGGTCTGAGGCTTTAATGACCTCTGGTCAGGAAAGGGTTGTGTTGTGTACTCCATGCATTTGGGAAAAAGAAAACATCAATAATAAATAAATATGTTAAATTAATAAAAATAGAACCCATTTTTTAAAATATGGTGTAGCACATTTATAAACACATGGGAAATATCTATTGTTATTTATGGGGTTCTCTTGGTCTGCTGATCTGAGAAATGTGTTGTGAAATCTGATGCTGATATGAAAGTGAAAGTTTCTTCTGCCCATTGAAAAGGAAAGTGTTCTAGATTAGACTATAGTGTGTGGGAAACCAGAGAGTGCTGAGCTAGAGACTCCCGATGACCCTGCAAAAAATCAGTACATAAGTGATTTCTTTATTTCTGATGGACACTATTTGATAGGACAGCCCTCGGAAGGCAGAATGAAGCTCCGGGTGAGAGTCAGAGGTCAGACAGGGCGACTGGAGCTGGAAGAGGAGAAACCGACCTTAGGAGATCTCCGCAGGAAGTTGTCTGCATCGTTCCTACCTTCACTGGGGTACAGGTGTGCATACATTTGTTACATTATCTCATTATTCAATGGATTCTGTTGTCTTATAGAGTTTTTTTTTTTTTTTTTTTGTGATATACATAAATGTGATCAGCTTCCACCTCACCGACAAGGTGCGCCTATTCAAGTTCCCTTCCTCCTCTCTAAAACGCTACATTAAAAACTAGATAATACACCAATCAGCCTTAACTAGACTACCCACCTAAAACTGAACATGTCCCCCTTTTGCCGCCAAAACAGCTCTAACCCATCGAGGCATAGATTCCACTAGACCTCCTGAAGGTCCTTTAAGTTCTGTAAGTTGCAAGGAAGGCCCTCTATGATTTAGACTTGTTTTTCCAGCACATTCCACAGATGCTTGATTGGATTGAGATCTTGGCTTTTGGAGGCCAAGTCAAAATCACTCGTAAACCATTTTTGCTGTGTGGCAGGGCGCATTAGCTTGCTGAAAGAGGCCACTGCCATCAGAGAATACCCATGAAGGAGATCTGTTTGGTCAGCAAGCATGTTTAGGTAGGTGGTACATGTCAAAGTAACATCCACATGCATGGCAGGATCTAAGTTTTCTCAGCAGAACATTGTCCAAAGCATCACACTGCCTCCGCTGGCTTTCCTTCTTCACATACTGCATCCTGGTGCCTTCTCTTTCCCAGGTAAGCCACACACACACACCATCCACATGATGTAAAAGAAAACTTGTTCATCAGACCAGGCCACATTCTTCCATTGCTCTCAGTTCTGATGCTCATGTGCCCATTGTAGGTGCTTTTGACTGTGGACACAGGTCTGCATGGGCCCCCTGAGAGTCAGTGGCTATGCAGCCTCATACATAAATTGCAAAGCCCATTTTTTTCTGCTTTGAACACATCAACTTCAGGGGCAACATGTTTACTTGCTGCATGATATATCCCACTGACTTTCAGATGCCATTGTAATGATATAATCAATGTTATGGCTGATCGGTGTATGTTTACCTCTCCAGGACTTAAAACATTCTGTCAGGTTTTTTTCTGCGTGTGACCCCATCAGGAAGACTTCTAATCACTTCCTGTATCTCACAAAAGTGAGTACACCCCTCACATTTTTGTAAATATTTTATTATATCTTTTCATGTGACAACACTGAAGAAATGACACTTTGCTACAATGTAAAGTAGTGAGTGTACAGCTTGTATAACAGTGTAAATTTGCTGTCCCCTCAAAATAACTCAACACACAGCCATTAATGTTTAAACCGCTGGCAACAAAAGTGAGTACGCCAATAAGTGAAAATGTCCAAATTGGGTCCAAAGTGCCAATATTTTGTGTGGCCACCATTATTTTCCAGCACTGCCTTTAACCCTCTTGGGCATGGAGTTCACCAGAGCTTCACAGGTTGCCACTGGAGTCCTCTTCCACTCCCCCATGATGACATCACAGAGCTGGTGGATGTTAGAGACCTTGCGCTCCTCCACCTTCTGTTTGAGGATGCCCCACAGATGCTCAATAGGGTTTAGGTCTGGAGACATGCTTGGCCAGTCCATCACCTTTACACTAAGCTTCTTGTGTTGGGGGTTGTTATGTTGGAATACTGCCCTGCGGCCCAGTGTCTGAAGGGAGGGGATCATGCTTTGCTTCAGTATGTCACAGTACATGTTGGCATTCATAGTTCCCTCAATGAACTGTAGCTCCCCAGAGTTGGCAGCACTCATGCAGCCCCAGACCATGACACTCCCACCACCATGCTTGAATGTAGGCAAGACACACTTGTCTTTGTACTCCTCACCTGGTTGCGGACACACACGCTTGACATCTGAACCAAATAAGTTTTTCCTGGTCTCATCAGGACATGGTTCCAGTAATCCATATCCTTAGTCTGCTTGTCTTCAGCAAACTGTTTGTGGGCTTTCTTGTGCATCGTCTTTAGAAGAGGCTTCCTTCCGGGACGACAGCCATGCAGACCAATTTGTTGCAGTGTGTGGCATATGGTCTGAGCACTGACAGGCTGACCCCCCCACACCCCTTCAACCTCTGCAGCAATGCTGGCAGCACTCATACGTCTATTTCCCAAAGACAACCCCTGGATATGACGCTGAGCACATGCAATCAACTTCTTTGGTTGACCATGGCGAGGCCTGTTTTGAGTGGAACCCATTCTGTTAAACTACTGTATGGTCTTGGCCACTGTGCTGCAGCTCAGTTTCAGGGTCTTAGCAAACTTCTTATAGCCTAGGCCATCTCTATGTAGAGCAACAATTCTTTTTTTTCAGATCCTCAGAGAGTTCTTTGCTATGAGGTGCCATGTTGAACTTCCAGTGACCAGTATGAGAGAGTGAGAGCGACAACACCAAATTTAACACACCTGCTCCCCATTCACACCTGAGACCTTGTAACACTAAAGAGTCACATGACCTCGGGGAGGGAAAATGGCTAATTGGATCCAATTTGGACATTTTCACTTGGGGGTGTACTCACTTTTGTTGCCAGCAGTTTAAACCTTAATGGCTGTGTGTTGAGTTATTTTGAGGGGACAGCAAATTTACACCGTTATACAAGCTGTACACTCACTACTTTACATTGTAGCAAAGTGTCATTTATTCAGTGTTGTCACATGAAAAGATAGAATAAAATATTTACAAAAATGTGAGGGGTGTATCCACTTTTGTGAGAGACTGTAAATACATTTACTGTGTGTGTGTGTGTGTGTGTGTGTGTGTGTGTGTGTTTTTTTTTTTTTTCTTATAAATATATTTTTAAATTCAAACATGGTTTTAACGTACACACTTTATTTGGATAAATATCCTAATTTAACTATAGCCACAAAGGTTATAAATTCACTTTACGTGCACTAAATGCTTCTGCTAACCCAGATAGTACCTTGTAAAAGTACCAGTGACGTCATCACTGTGCTGTACATTGTCTGTGCCCCACCCACTACAGGCTGCAGAAAACGACAGGAGGGGCAGGGACAAGACCACAAGGAGAGAGAGCAAAAATGACCGGTCTTTATTACAGGAAGCTCCTCCACAGAGGGCAAGTTTCACACTTGATTACTGCACAAATCTGGAAGAAATTCACAAAGCACACAAAGATTCATGTCAGAATACACATGCCTCTTGTATTTGCACTATTTTTGCTTATTCTTGAGTTTAACTGTAAAGTGGTTGTAAACCACTGTGTACATATACCCAGCGAAGTGACTAGCCTCAGGTGATACACAGAGATTAAACAAATCCTCCTACATAAGTTGTACCTTTTTTTTCTGTAGTCTTCTCTCCTCTACATCCATTCAAAATTTTACAGCTTGTCTGAGCTCTCAGAAAAAATGTTACACTCTGCAGAGCTCAGTGAGAGCTGATTGGAGGGAAGCCCCCCCCCCCCCTTCACACAGCACACAGGAACATAGTTAAGGCTGCCAATCACAGGCTGTGTGCTGGAGCTCCCTCCCCTGTCACATTTTTACCTCTTGGTGTCAGCTAAGCCTGTTAGATGTGACTCGTGCTGATAGCAGAGGAACGAAGCAGCAGACAGAAATACACACTATAGAGGGATATTTCATGTCTGAGGTTCACAACTACTTTAAAGCTAATGTCCAGGTTTTCTTTCACATTAAATACTTACTTTAGGGCCAAGCTGGCCCAAACATACGATTTCCTTCATGAACATGTGCGCACACTGGGTACAGGGTAACCTCAGCTACATACAGTAAACAGCACTATGTTCAGGGTGTGAGACGAGACCTTCCTTTCTCACACTCAGAAAAAAAGAGCATTGGGCTGAGCGTTGCTCAGCCATTTATAGGCATCTTTGTATTCTATCAATGAATACAATGCTTCCTCTGATTGGTTAAGTTGGAGCGGCGGGCTGATGATGTCACAATTTCTTACTTGGCCAATCAGAGGAAGCTTTGTTGTCATTGATAGAAAACAAAGCTGCCTATGAGTGCCGCGCAGCCTGGTGCTATTTTGTTGTGGATCTAAGACAAGATGGTCTCGTCCCACACCTGGAACACCGTTCTGTATACAACATCCAGTGGGCGCACATGTTAGTAAGGTAAATAGTTTATTTGGCCAGCTTGGCCCAAACAAACTAACCACTTGGCGACTGCCCTATAGCAGATTTAGTGCTATAGGGCGGACATTCTGTGAAGAATCACATGTACAGTACATATATGCGATTCTGCACCTCCCAGGCATGGGGCACGCGCTCCGCTTCTGCTGTAATTAGTCACAGCAGAAGCCGATCAGTGGATGTCCACCGACACCCGCTGTTCGTTGAGGAGAGAGGCTGGATGGAGCTTTGCATATGTCAACAATGCAGAGCTCCGTCCTGATGGGGATGTGAGGAATTTTGCATGTGTGCAAAAAAGCATCCTTTAGTGAAAACACCACACAGTGTACACAAAAACACTGGCTAGGCACACATTTAACCCTTTGATCAACCTAGATGTTTAATACCCTTCCCTGCCAGTGTCCTTAGTACAGTGACAGTGCATATTTTTAGCACTGATCACTGTATTCGTGTCACTGTTTTTTCAAAGTGTCAAAAGTGTCATACTGTCCACCGCAATATTGCCGTTCCACTATAAATCACCAAACGCCGCCATTACAAGTATAACTTATTTTTTATTAAAAAAATGTAGCAGAATACATATTGGCCCAATTTTTTTCAATTTATTTATTGGATATGTTTTTATAGCAGAAAGTAGAAATGTATTTTTAATTCTATTTTTTTTTTTTTCAAAAATTTCTGGTGATTAAATACCACCAAGAGAAAGCTCTATTGGCTGTAAATTTTTATTTTTTTTTTGCAAATTTCACAAATGTACAGTGTTGCATGACCGTGCAATTGTCAGTTAAAATAACGCACTGCAAAAAATGGCCTGGTCGTGAAGGTGGGTAAATCTTCCATGAAAGTACACCTTGGACATCAGCTTTAAAGTGGATCTTCAGGCATTTATTAAACTCTCCATCTATTAAATCTTCTGCCCTTGTTGTTTTAACTTTGGATCATTAAAAATTTTTTTTTACTGCCGTAAATACCTTATACAGCTCACTTCCTGTTTCTTGACTGGTAAAAAGCCTAGGCTTCTGACATCATGCACAGCTCTTATAAGAGTTTGCCAGGAAGGCAGGGGGGATGAGTCATAAGAGGGCCAATGAGAGCTGCAGAGCTGGAGGTGTGCCTTTGTGTCTGTAAAATCCAGGAAGTGAACCGGCAGCAGCTTCAGCTGCCTAAGGGTAAAATAGATGCAGTCAAACTCAGTGGAGGGAGATTTCTGCAGCATATTTGGCAAGTACAGAATCACAGTATATATAGAATGATATGCAAAGTGGTTGGAGGGAAGCTTCAGAATGGCAAAGATGTTTTTATTACAAATTATGTGAGCAGACTGCAGTTTCTCTTTAAGTTAAATTGTAACTCCATTTTTGTTGACAAAAAAATGATGCCCTCTGGGTGATCAATGTACAGATTTGTGCCTTTTTGTTGCTGTGAAGAAATACCTGTTTGTTTCTCTGTCTTTTGCAGACTGATTCTGAATAGGAGTGTCTGATTCATTATAATCAGCTGGTGCACTCTGAGTGTTCTAATGAGAAAAGCTGCAGGGTCTGCATCCCTTTAGAAGTATTTAACACTTTGGGAGTTGTCACGGAACGTCCCACGCTCCGCTTGAGTGCTTCCATCAGTATACCACTTCCTCCCAGTCTGGATACAGATATCAGATATTCCAACCTCTCTGAGCACAAAACAAGGCGACACTTGCTTGTTGCTAACATGGACTGACTCTTTATTTGAGATCCCACACAAATATATACACAGCAGAATGACTAAAACCTAACCTAATTAACATGAGCTAATTAACTAATCCTTTTACCCAGACTAAGTGAATACGTCTCCTAGCTCATTGACTATTCAACACACATTACCATAAACATCAACACAGGGTTAATTAGAACAAACAACAATGAGTTGAATACTCTTAGAACCCGTGGTAAGCCAGACTAAACTCATTTACATTAAACACATTATAGCTGACATCAGACAGGTGAGTGGAGTTGATGACATTAGCATCTTCTCACAGTATGAGTCCCGACAGTATGACTCAGTCTTATCAGCAGGGGGCTGCTGGAGGAATCCCCCCTCCCTCTACAGGGACACACATCCCAAATGACCACAGCAAGGGGTCCCCAACAGAATCAAACAACATACAATATATACATATATACACGACTGAGTCCGATTAGTACAGTTCAGACTGGATTTCTAATTCACCTCACAAAGAGTATTGTTCCATTGAAAATCCAGGGCCCATAATCAAAAGGCAAGAGGCTTGCATTCAGTCCTCTCCAACAGCCTCTGCCCCGGCTAGGTCTGTCACATTTCTCCCCTTTCGGCAGGAGACTAACACAGGAGGAGACCCCAGATGGGTTGACTCCGAAGTTAGTCCATAGTTCCAGTCCTCTACTGCCTGTACCCACACAGTACCCCAAACAAATTGTTCCAAACGGAGCATTACTCACCCAGCCAACCTCTGCCTCTCTCAGAGAACATATCTGCCGCAGGGGAGAGGCCTGGACTGGCCCTTCTCCCTGGAGTCCTTTCTGCCGCTGGAGAGAAGACAGGGGGACTGGGCTCACTCCATCCTGCTGTTGGGGATCTGGGCCGACTGCCCAGCATCCCTGGGGTATACAGGTGGGGACTGAAGCCCCATCCACCGACACCAGATCAAGCTGCAGTTGTGAGGTGATGACTGCATTCTCTCCTTGGATCCTGATCTGCAGCTCGCGATAGACTGCCACCTTCTCACCTTTAGCCTCCACAATTGCTGCAGGTGTGGGGCAGAGGTCTTGGACAATCTGTCCAGATACCAGATCTTCAGCTGGAGAAGTTTGTTGTAACTCCATAGATGCTGCTGGCAGAAAATCACATGTCTCTGTCATTGTTGTGGGAGAAAGGCCGACTACCTCTTCTCTCAAGAAGGCCGAAGCCACTGTTGGTACTGTGCAGAGCACAGTGAACTTTGGCCCTGATAGCAGCTCTTCTGCTGGAGGCTCATCAGGTTGTTCTTCCTCAGCAGAAAAGTCTATCAAATCCCATGTCTCTGCAACTGATGTCTGGGGATAGAGGTTCACCATCTCCTGTCCATGGAACCCAAAAGATGCTATCATTGCTGGGCAGAGGTTAGCAGAGCTCTGCCCTGTTGTCAGCACTTCAGGTTTGGGGACGGCAATCTCCGGATTTTCCAATGCCGATACTCTGGCATGCTGCTGAACGTGTTCTAGCAGTTTCCTGTATGCCCTTTCCAGATGCTGTTCCTTCCTTAGCAAATGGTCCAGATCAGGTTTGAGCTTTGGGACCCCTGCAAGACCAAGCATAGCCTCTCTATATTCTCGCAGGTCCTCAAGGGCAGGTTCCCCTTCATCGCCAAACACAAAATGATCTGTAAAGCTCTCCCACAGCAATCCAGGGCCGCCAAAGTCATATCCCTCCGGAGAGCATTCTGTTGTCTCCCCTAAATATCCCTGCTCTGCCTGCCATTGCAGAGCCCGATAATGGTTGTCCAGCTCTATCTCCTGCTGGACCAGCCTGTCCAACTCAGTCACCCATTGCTCCTGGGGCTGCTCTCCCAGGAATGCCATCCGCAATGCCTGTTGGTCACTGGCCCGTTGCTCTTGGGTTGGAAAGCACTTGCCCTGTTTTATACCAGCAAGCTGGAGGGCTCCAATCCAGAGCTCCACCCGAATTTGCTGCCTAAGCTCCAGGTATTCATCCTCAGACACAGTCCTGGTGTATGTTGAAAGGATGATCCGCAGCAGCCCCGGGAACTCTGATGCCAGGTCCATATCTCCGTTGGGGTGACTGAAGTCTGCTATCCTGATCTTGGATCCAGGTGGAGGTTTAGATTTCCCAGACTGCAGGAAGCTTTCCCGCTGCTTGCCACGGAACGTCCCACACTCCACTTGAGTGCTTCCGTCAGTATACCACTTCCTCCCAGTCTGGATACAGATAACAGATATTCCAACCTCTCTGAGCACAAAACAAAGCGACACTTGCTTGTTGCTAACATGGACTGACTTATTTGAGATCTCACACAAATATATACACAGCAGAATGACTAAAACCTAACCTAATTAACATGAGCTAATTAACTAATCCTTTTACCCAGACTAAGTGACTATGTCTCCTAGCTCATTGACTATTCAACACACATTACCATAAACATCAACACAGGGTTAATTAGAACAATGAGTTGAATACCCTTAGAGCCTGTGGTAAGCCAGACTAAACTCATTTACATTAAACACATAGCTGACATCAGACAGGTGAGTGGAGTTGATGACATTAGCATCTTCTCACAGTATGAGTCCCGACAGTATGACTCAGTCTTATCAGCAGGGGGCTGCTGGAGGAATCCCCCCTCCCTCTACAGGGACACACATCCCAAATGACCACAGCAAGGAGTCCCCAACAGAATCAAACAATATATACATATATACACGACTGAGTCCGATTAGTACATTTCAGACTGGATTTCTAATTCACCTCACAAAGAGTATTGTTCCATTGAAAATCCAGGGCCCATAATCAAAAGGCAAGAGGCTTGCATTCAGTCCTCTCCAACAGCCTCTGTCCTGGATAGGTCTGTCACAGGAGTGTCTCACCAAAACTGAAATTCCTATTGCGGGGGGGAAGCCTAAAATTTGACCTGGTCTTAGTGCAGACTTCTGGGTAATCAGTGACACAAGTAGGAAAATGTGGTTTCTGGGGGTGCCTAAAGTTGCCATATTGCATTGAATTTTTACAGAAAATTACAGCAGCTGCAGAAAAAGGAGAGGTAATTTTTAATAAAGTTAAATTAGAACATGAATTTTATATGATATATAGGGCTGCATCAATACCAGTTTTTTACCGGCGAGTGTGAGTATCAATACATTCGGTTTAGTACTCGCCGAGTACCGATACCTTTCAACCCTGGCTGAAATCACCATGACATTCCTGGGTTCACACAGAAACGGTGCGGGAAATCTGCATGTTATTCGGACAGGAATCGCACGGCATTTCTGTTCAAATTGAATGCGATTCTTTGCAGTGTGATTTGAGCCCATTCATTTTGTGTGTGTTCAGATCGCACTACAAAGGTATGAGTTTCGGGTATTAGAGCATTTTCACAAGTACTCGTGAAAATACTCGGTATCAGCACAGATTACCGGGAAAGGTCCAACTCTAATGCTATATATAGTATACACTTTTATTAACCATATTTTTTTTTTACACAAAAGTGGAGTTACCCTTTAAGATCCTTATTTAAATAAAGTGTATGCAGCAGCTGTAATCTTTCTCGTTTTATAGGCTGGAAAGTTTGCACTTCACTTTGAAACAAGTTGTGTTTTCACAGTTTGGATGCGGTATTCACCATCACGCTGAACGGCAAGGACGCCCTGACTGAGGATCAGAATAGCCTGGAATCCTGCGGAATTATATCTGGAGATCTGATAGTTCTTCGAGTGCCAGACTCAGAGCTTGTTGCAGCAGCTGCATCATCAACCGCTCAGCCCACCCTGGATCAGCGCCAACCCGCCGTCTCTGATATAGAGGGTGACCAGAGAGGTGATTGGACATCAGTAACACAGAGCTTACCAGAGGTGGGTGGCATGGCCTGATGCACTTGTACTGAGAGAATGTGGGGGTTTCCAATGATGGTCTGTCCTTTAAAGGACCCCTTTCCCTTGTTCTGATGCCCTTCATTTCATCACACATTACAGTGTCAAGAAAAGCACCTGCCCTCGAGGGAACAGATGAGTGCACTATGCTTTGCATCCTAGTGGTCTGCATTGGTCAATAATAGTGCATGTACATTTTTTTTTTTCTTTGGGCATTGAGGTTCGTTAACACGAATGGGCTGTCTTAATGCAAAATGGGGCAATGGTCAAAAAATTCAAGTGAAAAGCAGACATACTGTAGCTGTGGAGGGGCCCACAATGCTAGTTGTATGGTCATCTTTATATAGTATACCATATATTTTTATTTTTAACGTGTTTAATGTGTAAGAGTCTCACACACACAGTAAAATAAAAAGTGGTGCTTCCTAAAAAATTAAAAAAATTAAAAAAATTGAATAACACCCTTTATAGTGAATAATTAATCTACCAAAAAAACCACCCCTTTCTTTCTCAAACATCACGGGACACAGAGCCACAGTAATTACTGATGGGTTATATAGGTATCACTGGTGATTGGACACTGGCACACCCTATCAGGAAGTTCAACCCCCTATATAATCCCTCCCCCTTGCAGGGATACCTCAGTTTTTACGCCAGTGTCTTAGGTGATGGACGTGTAAAGATGTCCTGTGCTGAGCTCCAAAGGGAATATCCTGATATCCTATACTGGGGCAAGCCAGGCGAACCGGATCCATTCAAAGTGTCTTTTCATGGCCGAATTGAATGGTACCCGGGCCTCGTGTCCGAAGAAACGAGGTTTAACCCGTAACGCTTCTCTTTTTAGAGAGCTGGACCCCGCAGATCAGAAAATGGCTTTAAACTTCCTAATTTCTGGCGAGGTGCTTTACGGTCCCAGAACTGTTGGATCCCCCTACTGATGGGGGCCCCAGTCTCTGACGGTTTTTTCAAACGGAGCCCACCGTGAGAGGTGAAGATTGGGTCTGTGTAAACAGCACCCTGCGGCTGGATAAGGTAAGAGGAGATTCCACAGAATTTTTGAGTTCTAGTGGCTTTTCTCCTTTAAGGTAAATGCATGCTATGCCTATTGTGACCACCGGGGGCTGCCAAGAGCACAAACTTACACATGCTGACTGTCTGTCTCAGGTGTTGTAATCGCTGTTTATGTCCCAGCGTCTCAAGCAGGCTGCAAGCAGGTAAGGTGGAAAGGGGGATTTCTCATGTTTGAATGTTCCCCCCAGGCTAGAGAGGGGCCACAGGGGTCTAGAAAGTGGTTATACCACCCGGGCTCTGCGGCCTAATGGCCACCATCTCTCAAGATAGCCGTTCAGGCAGATCTTGTTACCAGCGTCCCTCCCTCCCCCCCCCCCCATCCCCAGGCTTTTCGCCAGAAGCATGACAGGAGAGTCGGCAGCGCGGGAAGCGCTCGTTTTTTTCAAAACTCGAGGGGGGGGGGGGGCGGTAGAGGAGGGGGCGGGACGTCAGCACTGAGTGCTTAGACTCCCACTCAGGCCAGCTGCAGGCTATTAAAGGCACTCTGTACAGGTGCACTCAGCCTTCTGAGAGACACAGAGCTGATGGTCGCATGTAAGGTGGGACACAGGCATTCTCCTAGGCAGCATTTACTGAAGTAACACCAGACTGAGCATTGGGTAGCAAGGCTTTTAGCCAGACTACATCGCTCAGCGGGCAGTGTTCATTTGTATACCTCACACCTTGTTGCTTTGCACTATGGGTAGAAGAGGTTCAAGCACCCCAAGAACCAGAGACACTAGGGGATCTCGTTCAGGTTCTGAGGGCCCCCTGTCGGCACCATCCTCCCCCCTAAAGATGGGCCAGGGACGGCTAGCCAGGGAGAGCCATCGGGGTCAGGGGCTACACCTGCTTCTGGCACTTCAGCCCCTGTATATATTACATAAGAGGATTTTTCCTCAACCATTAATGGTCTAGAGGAAAGATTAATGGCCGTGATTACGTCTTCACTCAGTGGAAGAAAACGCACTAGGCTTTCCTCTGTTCCCCAAGACCCTCAGACAGAGGAGCTCTGGGATAAAGGAGATGAATCCCTTTCAGAGGATCGGGATGGGATGGATGATTCCTCTTCGGAGGATTCAGGTGGAGAGGGACCCTCTGCGACTTCCCAAGAGGAGAAAGTCTTAGTGCAGATCCTCACTGGATTGGTCCGCTCCACATTTAAGTTGCCCATACCTGAAACTGCTAAAGAATCCTCTTCTGCTTTGGGGTCACTGAAACCTTTCCAAGCAGCACATGCTTTTCCTGTTCATACTTTACTTGAAAAGCTCATTTATTCTGAGTGGGATCACCCAGACAAACGTTTTTTTCCGCCGAGAAAGTTTTCAACACTTTATCCGATGGAAGAAAAGTTTATTAAAATGTGGGGAATACCGGCTATTGATGCCACCATTTCCTCCGTAAATAATAGCCTGACTTGTCCTGTAGACAATGCTCAGATGCTCAGGGATCCTGTAGATAAGAGGATGGAATCCCTATTGAAGGATGTTTTCTCCTTAGCAGGATCAGTGGCCCAACCTGCAGTAGCAGTGATTGGAGTCTGTCAATACTTAAGAGACCATGTTAAGCAGGTCATCAAAGTATTACCTGAACAGCAGGCCCAGGGGTTTGCTAACCTTCCAGCGGCCTTATGCTTTGTGGTTGACGCCATTAGAGATTCTATCGTGCAAACCTCCCGTCTTTCACTGGGGTTGGTGCATATACGTAGAATCCTATGGTTGAAAAATTGGTCAGCCGAAGCACCATGTAAGAAGCTACTGGCTGGGTTTCCATTTCGTGGTGCAAGGTTGTTTGGAGAGGACTTGGATAACTATATCAAGAGAATCTCTTGTGGGAAAAGCACTCTCTTACCTGTCAAGAAGAAGAGTAAGCGTCCCTCTTTCAAACGGACTCTTTCCCCAGCGCCGGGGGCTTCAGCCTCCAGGCAGTCTCGACGGCCGCCTCCATCGGGGTCCAGAGACAAGAGTCAACCCCAGGGACAAAAGAAGTCCTGGGGAAAGAAGCCTACTAGGCAAAACACTAAGACCTCTGCATGAGGGGGCGCCCCCGCTCACTCGAGTGGGGGGAAGACTGCGACAGTTCTCAGAGCTCTGGCAGGAGGACTTCCAGGACAGATGGGTAATCTCCACGGTAACCTTAGGGTACAAGCTGGAGTTTCAGGAATTCCCCTCTCCTCGGTTCCTCAGATCAAATGTTCCCAGAGACCCAGAGAAGAAGCAGTCGCTCCTTCTAGCGTTAGAGCGACTTTTGTCGCAGGAGGTCATTATGATAGTTCCCGCAAAGGACCAGGGATTGGGCTTCTATTCCAACCTTTTTACGGTCCAAAAGCCAAATGGGGATGTCAGGCCCATTCTAGACTTAAGGGATCTGAACCGATTCCTAAGGATTCAATCCTTCCGCATGGAATCAATTCGAACAGTAGTTCCCACCCTGCAGGGAGGAGAATTTCTGGCATCAATAGACATTAGAGATGCATATCTGCATGTGCCCATTTTTCCTGCTCATCAGAAGTTTCTGCGCTTCGAGGTAGGAGGGCGCCATTTCCAGTTTGTGGCTCTGCCTTTCGGGATAGCCACTGAACCTCGAGTGTTCACAAAGATCTTGGCTCCTCCTCTGGCCAGATTAAGGGCTCAGGGTATAGCTGTCATAGCATACCTAGACGACCTGCTCTTGATAGACCGGTGGGTAGCCTCTTTAAATGGAAACTTGAGGACCACGGTCAGGTATCTAGAACACCTGGGTTGGATCCTCAACTTAGAAAAGTCTTTCCTAAAACCAGTAAGAAGACTGGAGTATTTAGGTCTGATTATAGATACAAGCCAGGAGAAAATATTTCTACCCCAGGCAAAGATCACTACTTTGAGAGAGCTGATTCTGACAGTAAGGACCAAGAAGGGTCCCTCAGTCCGCCTTTGTATGAGGCTACTAGGGAAGATGGTGTCTTCATTCGAAGCAGTTCCCTATGCTCAGTTTCACTCAAGAATGCTGCAACACAGTATTCTGTCGACTTGGAACAAGAAGGTTCAGGCATTAGACTTTCCGATGCACCTGTCGCATGCGGTGCGTCAGAGCATCAATTGATGGCTCATATCCGAAAACCTGCAGAAGGGGAAATCCTTTCTACCGGTTACCTGGACGGTGGTAACAACAGATGCCAGTCTGTCAGGTTGGGGAGCAGTTCTGGAACAGGCTGCGGTCCAAGGGGTATGGTCCAAGACAGAGAGGACCTTACCCATCAACATTCTGGAGATCCGGGCGATACATCTAGCTCTAAAGGCCTGGACTATCAGGCTACAGGGTTGTCCGGTCAGGATCCAGTCCGACAATGCCACAGCAGTGGCTTATGTCAATCATCAGGGAGGCACCCGGAGCCGAGCTGCTCAAAAAGAGGTGAACCAGATCTTATGCCGCGTACACACGAGCGGACTTTCTATCCTACTTGGTCCGGCACACTTTCCGACGGACTTTGTCCGCCAGGTGCGCCGGACTTTAAAACGGACGGACTTGCCCACACACGCCGGGACTTTCCGGCGGGCTAAGTCCGCCCGTCTTTCCGACGGACTTTCGCCGGAGTTCCGGCGGACTTTCAGAATGAACGGACTTGCCCACACACGGACAAGTCCGTTCATTTTGAACGTGACTCAGGTGCGACGGGACTAGAAAAGGATGTCAATCTTGCCGCTTTTATCGGCGAGATTGACACCTTACTAGCCCCGTCGCGGGGCATACCAGGCCCTTAGGTCTGGTATGGATTATAAAGGGGAACCCCGCTACGCCGAAAAAACGGCGTGGGGTCCCCCTAAAATCCATACCAGACCCCGATCCGAGCACGCAGCCTGGCCGGTCAGGAAAGGGGGTGGGGACGAGCGAGCGCCCCCCCCCCTCCTGAACCGTACCAGGCCGCATGCCCTCAACATGGGGGTGGGTGCTTTGGGGGAGGGGGGCGCCCTGCGCCCCCCCCCCCCAAAGCACCTTGTCCCCATGTTGATGAGGACAAGGGCCTCTTCCCGACAACCCTGGCCATTGGTTGTCGGGGTCTGCGGGCGGGGGCTTATCGGAATCTGGGAGCCCCCTTTAATAAGGGGGCCCCCAGATCCCGGCCCCCCACCCTATGTAAATGAGTATGGGGTACATGGTACCCCTACCCATTTACCTAGGAAAAAAGTGTAAGTAATAAAACACACTACACAGGTTTTTAAAATATTTTATTAAACAGCTCCGGGGGGGGGAATCTTCCTCCGGCTTCGGGGGTCTTCTTCCGGCTTCAGGGGTCCCTCCGCTTCATCTTCTCCCGGCGTCCGGTTGGTTCTTCTCCGCTCTCTTCTCCCGGTGTTCCTGTTCTTCGGCCGGCTCCTCTGCTGTCTTCAAGTAGCTCTCTTGCCAGCAGAGGTCCGGACTTCTGGGCTTCTGGGCTTCTGGGCTTCTGGGCTTCTCTTCCCCAGATGTTGACACGACGCTCTCTCCTGCTGGACTGCTCTCCGAGGGCTGCGTTGTGACTTATATAGGTGGAGACCCCGCCCCCTTTTGATGTCACAGTCCCTGGGCATGCTGGGACTGTGACGTTTTAGGGGGCGTGGTCAATGGGTGATGTTGACCACGCCCCCTAAAACGTCACAGTCCCAGCATGCCCAGGGACTGTGACATCAAAAGGGGGCGGGGTCTCCGCCTATATAAGTCACAACGCAGCCCTCGGAGAGCAGTCCAGCCGGAGAGAGCGTCGTGTCAACATCTGGAGAAGAGAAGAGAAGAAGCCCAGAAGCCCAGAAGTCCGGACCTCTGCTGGCAAGAGAGCTACCTGAAGACAGCAGAGGAGCCGGCCGAAGAACTGGAACACCGGGAGAAGAACCAACCGGACGCCGGGAGAAGATGAAGCGGAGGGACCCCCGAAGCCGGAGGAAGATCCCCCCCCCCCCGGAGCTGTTTAATAAAATATTTTAAAAACCTGTGTAGTGTGTTTTAATACTTACACTTTTTTCCTAGGTAAATGGGTAGGGGTACCATGTACCCCATACTCATTTACATAGGGTGGGGGGCCGGGATCTGGGGGCCCCCTTATTAAAGGGGGCTCCCAGATTCCGATAAGCCCCCGCCCGCAGACCCCGACAACCAACGGCCAGGGTTGTCGGGAAGAGGCCCTTGTCCTCATCAACATGGGGACAAGGTGCTTTGGGGGGGGGGGCGCAGGGCGCCCCCCTCCCCCAAAGCACCCACCCCCATGTTGAGGGCATGCGGCCTGGTACGGTTCAGGAGGGGGGGGGGCGCTCGCTCGTCCCCACCCCCTTTCCTGACCGGCCAGGCTGCGTGCTCGGATCGGGGTCTGGTATGGATTTTAGGGGGGACCCCACGCCGTTTTTTTCGGCGTAGGGGCTTCCCTTTATAATCCATACCAGACCTAAGGGCCTGGTATGCCCCGCGCTCGCCGCAATAGGAAAATGTGTTTTTCCTATTGCAGCGAGCGTGAGATGCAATACCCTGCCCTCGTGTTGTATCTGGTCCGTCGGACCAGCATACACACGAGCGGGCTTTCCGTCGGACAAGCACACACACGAGCGGACTTTCCGCCCGAAACTGAGTCCGGCGGAAAGATTTAGAACTTTCTTCAAATCTAGGTCCGGCGGGCTTTTGGGAAAAAGTCCGCCGGAAAAGTCCGCCGGTGCCTACACACGGGCGGATTGTCCGGCACACTCTGGTCCGCCGGACCAAGTATGCCGGAAAGTCCGACCGTGTGTACGCGGCATCAGTCTGGGCAGAGATGCATGTGCCATGCATATCGGCAGTTTTCATCCCGGGAATAGAGAATTGGCAGGCGGACTATCTAAGTCGCCAGCAGTTACTTCCAGGGGAATGGTCTCTGCATCCCGACGTCTTTTGGGCCATATGCCAAAGATGGGGGGGTTCCAGATGTAGATCTCTTTGCATCCCGATTCAACAAAAAGATAGACAGATTTGTGGCAAGGACAAAAGATCCTCTTGCATGCGGGACGGATGCGTTGGTGATTCCGTGGCATCGGTTCTCACTGATTTACGCATTCCCGCCTATTCTG